>JAPQWS010000108.1:1620000-2820000 GCA_028651295.1 Catharanthus roseus | reverse complement strand
TACGAAAAAATTAAAATATGAACATATTATATATTGAAAAAAAGTTGTCAAAACATTGTAATGAACAAAAATTTCATACAATAACATTTAGAAAAAAAACAAAAAAAAAAATTTCATATATTAACATTTAAGGAAAAAAAACACAAAAATCATATAGTAACATTCCAAAAAATATATATATTCTAAAGAAAACAAAAAATTATCATTCTAAAAAAAACGAAAAACACAAAAAGAATTAGTAAAAGGAAGATTGAGCAAAGTAAAGGAGAAAGAAGTTGTCCCCTCTTCTCTGATTTCCCCTCTTTTGCAATCAGTTTCGCTACAGCACCGCTCTTGATGTACCGGAATTTGCGAAGATGCAGCAAACTTCCCCATTATACAAAAAATAGTAAATTCTAAATTAAAAAAAAAAGCAACATCTAAAATTAAAAAACAAAAAAATTAATGAAATTCTAAGAAAAAATTTTAGTAACATTCTA
The DNA here is from genome assembly GCA_028651295.1 of Catharanthus roseus. Lineage (NCBI taxonomy): Eukaryota > Viridiplantae > Streptophyta > Magnoliopsida > Gentianales > Apocynaceae > Catharanthus > Catharanthus roseus. Next base: position 2,819,521 of record JAPQWS010000108.1, on the reverse strand, counting down.
AAATTAAAAACAAATAGTAACATTCTTAAATTTAAAAAAAAAAAACAAAAGTAACATTCTAACAAAAAAAATTAGTAACATTCTAAAATTAAAAAAGAATAGTAACATTCTTAAATTTAAAAAATAAAACAAAAGTAACATTCTAACAAAATAAAAAAAATTTAATAACATTCTAAAAACAAAATTTAGTAACATTATTAAAAAGAAATAGTAACATTCTTAAATTTTAAAAAAAACAAAAGTAACATTCTAACAAAAAGAAAAAAAATTAGTAACATTCTAAAATTTAAAAAAAAAAAACATAACATGTAAAATTAAAAAAATAATAATAACATTCTAAAATTTAATTAAAAAATGAATAAAAAAATTAGTAATCTTCTAAAAAAAATGAACATTCTAAAAACAACAATAGTAAAAAAGGAACATTCTCGAAAAAAAAGAATAGTAATATTCTAAAACAAAAAAAAAAAAAAATTTGAACATTCTAAAAAAATACTATAAAAAAATCAGTAGTAATATTAAAAATAATAATATTGAAAAAAATAAAATTTTTTTAAAAAAAACATAACATCTAAAATTAAAAAAAATAATAATAACATTCTAAATTTTAAATAAAAAATGAATATTCTAAAAAAAAAGGAACATTCTTAAAAAAAATAGTAATTTTCTAAAACAAAAAAACTGAAAGAAGGAACATTCTAAACAAATACTCTAAAAAAAACAGTAGTAATATTAACCAAAAAAATTAATATTTAAAAAAATTAATATTAAAATTTAAAAAAAAAACCATACTCGAGTCGCCTAGTCCGGCGGTCTGGAGGTATCCGGGTCGCGCCGCTGGGGGATCCCCTTCACACTGGGTCGTTAGGCCGGGCGTTCGGAGAGAGTCCGGGTCGCCACCCCCAGCGATCCGATCAAAAATTGAAAAAAAAAAATTTTTTTTTCTTACCTCTAAACCGATATTTTCTTCTAACAAAGAATTTTTTTACGGAGAGAAAGAGTAAGGAAGAGGAAAGGGAATAATGATTTATATCGCTATATATTCACCTTTCCGAGTTAAGTTTATCGGGCCCTAGCGAAATTGCATATATTATTATTATTATTATTATTATTATTATTATTATTATTATTATTATTATTGCAGTTTTAAGAGTCCAAATGGCAACCGCAACTGTCCCCTCTCTAGTCTCACTCCAATACCAGTTTTGAGTCAATACTCATGACACACATCGACCCCACTCCCATGACTCACAATAACAATACTAACCTCACCCATCACCCTTCTTTTCAAGCATGACTAACACCCTCTAGCTTCGCCACATCATCAAAACAGTCCTGGTTGTACACAAATAATCCTACCTCCAGCGTCGCTCTATCTTAACCGCGTCAAGCCAAATCAAACCCTTCCACTTCTCATTTCCAACCTCTTTCCACTCTCACTCGCATTCGGACTCACTCTATAAAAGCCCACCGTGTCCAATCTTCCCCCCCTCCGGCTCCGGTCACCACCGTTTCTGATAAAGCTTCTCCTCCGCGGCTCCGGTCATGGAAAATTACTCGTACCCGCAGTCGTATCCAGATTCCGGGAACTCTTCTCCGCGATCTCGGGAAATTGAATTTGAGAATCCACCACCATGGGAGGATTCTCAGAATCCGCCTGCTAACTATAAGGTGAAATTCATGTGTAGTTATGGCGGAAAAATCCACCCTCGCCCGCATGATAATCAGCTGGCATATGTAGGAGGAGAGACGAAAATCTTAGCCGTTGATCGGAACATTAAGTTCTCGTCAATGATTTCTAAGCTTTCGGCTCTGTGTGATGGTGAAAGTGTTTCGTTTAAATATCAATTGCCTGGTGAAGATCTAGATGCTTTGATTTCAGTTACGAACGATGATGATCTGGAACATATGATGAACGAGTACGATCGGCTTTATAGGGCATCTCCTAAGCCAGCTAGGCTGAGGTTGTTCCTTTTCCCGGTGAATCCTCCGCAGCAGCCTCCTCCGACGGTGGTCAGTGCTAGGAGTTTTGGCTCTGAGAATGAGGTGATTAAGTCTGAGAAGGAGAGATTCGTGGAGGCTTTGAACTCTGGGCCAATTCAAACTACTCCTCCTCCCTCCGCGGTGGTGGTACCACCGCCTCCTCCTCATGTGGGAAATGCGGATTTCTTGTTCGGATTGGAGAAGGGAATGGTTCCTCCGCTACCACAGCAGCAGCCGCTGCCGCCTGTGATGGCTGGGAAACTTAGAGATCCGGTCTCGGATCCTGCTCTGCATGACCATGATATTCCGGTTCCGGGTTTGGATGATAGGATGATGGGTTCGGATCCGATCCAGAAGCACATTCAGGATCTTCAGAGACTAAGAATTGAAGAACAACAAGGTATGTACAGGAGGAAGAGCGATGATAATCTCGCCGGAGGATTTCCCGTCGGTGCCAGCGGTGAGTATTACGTTCAGAAGGTTCCGGAAAAAGTTTCCCAAGTTACTGTTCAAGGTACTGTCGGCGTACCAGCTACAGGATACTGGGGAGAAAAGCCAGTCCCGGGCGGTGGAGTTTTTCCGACTAGTAGTTTAGGTACTGATCAGCCAGTATACATGGTCCCAGCTCCGGCGGGTCCATATCACCCTCAAATGGTAAGACCCATGACGGCCGGACCCACTTCTCAAGGTTACTACACAGTACAAAGGATGCCGCCGGAGGTTTACCGAGATCAGCAGATGTTCAATGTGATGACATCTGCCGTACCATCATCGGCAGCAGCTCCGCCCGGCCTGCCCTCCCAAGGTCAGCCAAAGGTGGCGGCATATTCGGATGGATCATACGGAATGGTTCGACCCGGGAGTACAGGGATGATGGATAATTATGCGGCGCAGGTGGCGTATGATAACGGGGTAGGGAGACAGGTGTACTACACAGCGCAGGGAGGAGTAATGGCGGTCCCACCACCACAACCGCCGCAACAAGCAGCAGCACAGTATCCTCAGGGATTAGTGGGAGATGTGAAAGCTGCTGCGCTTAATCAGGAGGTTACTGGTAAGGTTGTTCCGAAGGCTACGCAAGCTTCAGTGTGATTTATTAAAAAAAAAAAGCGAAATAACTGAAGAGTAAAAATATATTTTTCACTAGGAGCATTTTACTGCTATTTGGATCTTTAATTTTGGATATGGTTACTTATGTGAAGAAAAATATTTACTGCCTACTCATTAGGTGTTTGTGTATTTAGTATTTACCGTGCTGTGCTCATCGTATACGTAGTGGTAATGAAGTTAAATTACTTTTTACTTTTTTAACTGAAAAATAACTATATGCCCGATTTTTTTTTTCTTTTCTTAAGAAAAAGTTAAAAAGATGAGGAGTTAAAGAAACAAATACCCCTAAAAAAACGTAGAAATAGAAATAAATAAGGTGAAAGCGAAACAAATTTAGTTAATGTTAACAAAGAGTCATAAGTTTAACTCTATAATGCTACATAGAAAGGAGAAGAGGGAATTTTTTTGATAATGAATTCTTGATTGATTAGTATTATCGTTAATTGATGAAATAAAGGTAAATGTTACAAATTCTTGCCCTTATGTCCTTCTATTCTATTCTGTGCGACACATGCTACTCCTTATACTCATTTTAGACGACATGTATTAATTCTGAGAGAGTGAACTTACTTCAAAATTCATTTTTCAATTTGAATGTTAAATTATAACTTGCTCGCGTGAGGTTGGAATCAACCAACATCACCGATCAGTCATATAATAATAAAATCACTACTACGATAAAATTACAATAATCACCCAATAGTTATAGGACATGAATGCATTCCTTAGTGTTATTGACATTTGAAAAATGTTGCATAGTAGTTAGGAATAGAAATGGTACGATTACCGACTGCCGAGGTTGTCTTTTTTAATTTAATGAAATGTTTTTATTCGCACTTTAAGTAAGATCCCATAAAATAAAAGAAATGTCCCGATTATTAGAACACTTATTTATTCTAAATTGATTATCGAACAGTAATTTTTTTTATTACCAATATCAAAATAATTTGGTAATCGGTATAGAAATTAATTTTTTTATTTTTAAAAAATAGAATTAAGATTAAAAAATTTTTAAAAAGTCACAAAAAATAGAATTCCCAAATAACTACAAAAAATAAGAAAAATAGAACGAAAGTATATAAATTCTGGAACATATAAACATAATTGATTAAAATATTAAGAGATATTGAAATAGAACATTCTATTACTAACTTGTCCAAACATTTCCATAAATATCACGTGAATGAATATAAAAAAATTTGTTAATTGGTTAACTATTCATAAACAACTTATAAAGCAAATTGTATAATAAAATATAACTTTTTAATTATCTTAATTTACATCATTTTCAACATAAATATACTTTTTAATTTTGTAACATGAAATGAGTTATATATATTAAACTTTTATCAATAAAATTCTTTTTATTAAAAATTATCTATTTCAATATTAATAGAGTTTAAGACATTGAATTCATTCAAAATTAACGTGATCATGTCACATATCTAGATCGAAAAATATCGAATCACTCTTATTCTTAAAAATTAAATTAATAGTACTACCTAAAATGGTCATGTGATGAGCAATGATGATGTAACGGCCAATGAGGTGTAACTGCATGGAATCTCCACAAATATCAATCTGCCAACCTGTTGGAATTATACCTATCAAAAGAAAAACAAAAAAAAAAAAAAAAGAAAAGAACCTGTTGGAATTATTAGCATAACCCCCGCCTTATAGTTAAAACTACTTATTCTACTACTAAATATACAACTTATCACCTTCTTCAATGGGAAATATAAAATGTTTTAAGGTGATTAAGGATACTTTAAAATATAAATATTTTCATAGTTTTAATAAATATTTATTATATTTTTTATTATTACTTATTTATATTCATTTATTAAATTTTTATTAGTATCTATTATTTTTCTTTTCATTTATTAAAAGTATAAAATGTATTTGATTTAATAATTATTTTATTTTTAATGTTCTTAATTTAATTTTATACATAAATTTAAAATTTTCTTATATTTTTTATTAGAGATATACTCGTAATTGTTTAGATTAAAGAAATAATGATATGATGTTTAAAAATGGTGATCACATCAGATGCACCATCCACCTCTTTATCCACTAAGAAAAAGAAATTAGTAGCAACTAAGTGCGGATGAAAATAAATAAAGTGGACATCATTTTACAAGATACTATTAGTAATATTACCGTTCCTCATTTACAACTATCTATAATATAATTAATATATTATTAGTAATTAATTGGGGGTAGATGAGATGATGGATCATGAGCGGGAAGAAATGGTTTATTAAAAAAATAAAAAAGGATAAGATGTGCATATTATTATATATTAGTAGTATTCGTAGTAGAAACGGGTCCCAATTGTTGAGCTGTGCTCCCACTTGGCCTCAATTGGCTGCATTTGTCGCTGCTTCGATAACGACTTTTTCAGATAGCGTGGCGCCAATTCTTCCGGGAACAAAAAAGAAAAAAAAAACAAAAATCTCCCGGGACGTTTTTCTTTTTTCTTTTTTTTTGTCGTCATCTTGACTCCACTTGTAATACTATGTTTTTCATTTTAAAAAATTGACAAAACAATAATATGTATAATTTAGGTTTTAGATATTATTTATTTTATTAATTATATATATTTAATAACTTTTTTATAGTAGTAAAAAATGTTTATATACAATAATAATAAGTGATTTTCAATCAATTTGTATAACATTCTCATATGTTATTTAAATAAAAATAAAATTATACGACCACTTATTTAAGCTTCAACTAATAGTTGTAATGAATACAAATAATTCAACTCATGAATTAACACGAATATACTATCAAGATATTTTGACTATTCCTATTGTATATTGATATTTAATTAATAGTTATACAATTTTATCTTAATTAAAAATGATAGAATCATTAGTCTAAAATCATTAATTGCTGTGGTAAGTGATCATTTTCGATCATCATGAAAAAATTATTGACAGAAATAATTAATAAAAATAATGATGTTATTAAATAATATAAAATATAAATTATGAAGGGATATATATTTTTTTAATCATTTTCTCACCTTTTTCTTTGCCATCTGTTTTTTTTTTTTTTTTCTCCCTCAAATGGAGTGCAACTCTTCATTCATATTGTCCTGGCTCTCATTATTTACTTCCTGCTGTCAGTCCATCAATTTACGCAAAACAAAGAAACGGAAAAAAAAATATACTTTGTTGAAAGACTTTTCTAGTCTTTTAGAAATTAATTATTAAATGCAAATGGGATAGGGGTAGAGTTGAGCGACTTTTGGTATTGTCAACATCGGATTATACAACTTATCCCTTTCTTAGGTTGAAAAAAGCGGCCAAATATTATTTCATTTTCCACTTGATTTGCTCATAGATTTTGTCAGAGATCTATATATCTTGTTAAGAGACTCCAAATCTCAAATATAGTAATAAATTGGTATTTAGTATTACATTAATTTTTTAGCGGACTTAGAAACTAATTCAATCTTCTGCTAGTATGTCATCTGTTTATGAATACTCTTTTTTGACAACAAAGCTAGAGGAAAGAAAGGCTGTTCCTGATCTCTTTTACTGATATGAAAATAGCTTGTCTTGGTATGAATTCGACTACGGTAGATCGAAAAGAATCTGGTTCGTGGTCGAATATGGAATTTCCACTGGAGAAAGGCCACATGCTATGGCAGCCATGGAAGCGGGCCTTGATCCTCAAGAATTTTGGTAATTTTTTAAATAATTTAAATTTAAAATTTCTTGTCTAATATGTAAAGATAAAATATTTTAAGTAAGCGAAATTACTCACAAACCTCTCGTCAAAAGTCTATATATCTTACTTTCGATTGAGGCCAGATTTTACAAACATTAGTGGGCCATTAAAAAAAACGAAATTTATTGGGCCTGAGCAAATTTTGAATCAACGATCCATTTCTTAAACTACTGATAAGGCCCAAAATTTTCTTTCCTTATTCACCATTTTAAGGCCCACACTACCAAAATAATCATTTTTATCCAAGCAGTAAGGCCCGGTGATGCTTTCTCAGAATATAGGCCCATTTATATAACCCCGGACTGCAATTTTTTGTTGGCCACATGATGTCTTTTTACTTTTTTTAAACTAAAATACGAAATTCTTTATTTCTATCACCCTCATCTATGATTCAATATATAGGTACAACATGTAAATTATGATTACTTAACATGATTCGATATATAGGTACAACATGTAAATTATGATTACTTAACAGTTTGTTAAATTAAAAATTATTTATTTAATACGCATAATAACTCACTTTAAATTTATTTACGATAATTCTTAGGAATCGAACTAATTAAACTACACTTGTTCAATTTTTTTGGGTACACTTTCAATTTTTAATATATATTTTTTGGTGCACTTTCAAGACCCAATTCGGCGTGAAAATAAAAGGGAATTGCGAGACTCAAAATTTCAAACAAGGAGAGAAAGTGAAAAAGATGGTTCGAGAAGCAAATATTCTTTGAACTGCAATGCAAGTAATGAATCGAAGGGAAAGTGGAATTTTGATATCTGCTTTTCCCATAATATTATATACTAATTTAACGATAAAGTCGAGATAATGAATTACCAAATTACAAATTAGTGTATGGATCTCTATCACTAGAATCATCCAAATAAGAAAACGAAATGGAAATTTCCTGAATGGCCTCCCAAACCCGATTCCCTTCCTTACTCGGATAACATTAACATTAGCTACACCATTGGAGATTCGAATGTCCACTTCAAAAACCTAATCTACACCTTTCTTTTCTCCCCATTTTTCAAAGAATCAGATTCCATTCTCTTCTAAAACTTGTTTAATTTGCTGCTATAAATATAAAAAGGAACAGAACCAACCCCCCCAATTCCTTCTTCAACTTCATTCACTTCTCTCAAAATTCCATTCAATTATTAGTCTTTGATTTCAGACTCCAATATGAATGAGCCTCCCAAGTATGCTTATCCATATCCTGCTCAAGGTAATTCATCTATCTATCTATCTTAATTATTCATTTCTCTCAGAAGAATTAAAATTGGTTTCTGGGATTATATGTTTTATTATATATATATATATATATATATATATGCAGGGGGGTATTATCAGGGACCTCCTGTAATGGCGCCACCTCAGTACACTGCTGCTCCTCCTCCCAAGAGAGAACGTGGTTTTCTTGAAGGATGGTATGTATGATTTCTTCTTTCTTTTCAACCCTTAATTAAATACTACCTCCATTTTATAAATTATTTATGACTTTACTGATTCAAGAAACTATTAAAATATACACTAATCATTTTTTTATTTTCATATCATCATGTCTTAAATTGATAGTTAATATTAAACGTAGGTCTAGTATAGTTTTAAGACCCAAATCTCAATTTTGAAATTTACATCAATCTCTTCTGACAAATAATTATGTGAAATCTAAACTAAAAATTTATATTGTATCCAATTATCTAGAATTAATATCTGGAGTTACTTGAGTTTTAAAATCATAAGGAAAATGAAAATTTTTCATAGAAATTTCATGTTCAATGACTTACTATAAATTGTGATGTTGTTTTGAATTGATTTGTGGTATTTGGTGCAGTCTTGCAGCTCTATGTTGCTGTTGCCTGCTAGATGACTGTTGCTGTGATCCAACTCTTATCTTAGTGAGCTAGGATCTTCTTTCTTCCTTCCCACAAAATTGTTGTAATCTTATCTTATACTACTTACTATATTCATTTCATGTATAGAGGAGGTCACACTTATTGTGTATCATAGTCGGCCAAAAAGGAAAAAAACTCCCTTTTCTTTTTCTGATGAATCATTCTTCAGATTAAATTTATTGGAAATAGAGGTTGTGTTATATAAAGAAGAAAAAAAAAAAGTTTGGGAAACAATAGTATTTTGTTGGTTTTTGATTTTGGTGCTGAATACAAAATTTATGGCACTGATTATTAGCATTACGCTGCGTAGAAGTGAGCAGAAATAGTATATGGCCATAAGTAACAACTGACTCACGTGATCACAACCATCCAAACCAAGTTCCAACGAACATTTTCTTCAAGTAAATTATGCAGTAGCAGCTGTTTCAAAGTCTGCTCACGCATATTAAGGAAGGAGAAGAATAAGGCAAAATGAGCTTCGCATGCTGCTATAATAAAAATAGGCACATATTCAATATTTAGACGAGAGGTGTGTGGTCCGACGTGACTTTCCTCACTCATTTAAATACTTTCATTTAACATGTCAAGTAAGGACTTAGTTCTTATACTGTTATTTAGAAATCTTATATCTTCCGATTTCTTTTGGATTAATCTTAACAGGTAAAATTGCAATTTAGCAAGGAATTGTAACAATTTCTTATAGTATTATACTACTGCAAACTAAATTATTTAAGAAGAGATTTCAACATTTATCTCGTGCTTAACTATCTTGAATGTTTTAGAGTATTTTACGGAGGGTGATATTAAATGACTCAATCAATATTTACTTGATGGCATAAGTATCACTTAATTAGTGCGAAAAGCCTTTGTGATTACCTATATGTGCCACAAAATGCTTCACAGTCAAGAAGCATTTTTCTTTAAATTTTATCATTGATATGGAACGAAAGAAAAGAATCCAGTGATTTAGCGCTGTAGATAAGTTTTATGTAAATAAATGAAGGAAATTATTGCGAATGCATACTTAAAAGATTAAAGATTCTAATAATTTTCACAATGCAGTGCTGTGAAAGGAACCACAAATATTAGGTCCTATTATAGATTTGGCTTATAAGTAGGGACACGAATCAAATAACTTATATTATTACATAATATTATATTTTTCATTGATTATGTCTGTACTTATGAAGATAAAGATATTAACAAGAAAAGTGATATAATTTAACGTGAACTAATGATCACATTCTTATTTATGCACTTCATTTAGTAAAATTTTCCACAAATACCAAAGTCTACCTAGCAAAAAGGTGAAAAAAAAGTCGACGTGAAAAGAGTAAATCGATAAGAATTCCACATTGCTAGTATTCGAGAAATAATTATTCTTTATAAAGGCTTGGGCAGTCCTTCTCTCTTGAAATACCTTTTGAGGTGAGTTAGATCCAAACCCAAATTTTTAACAGCCAGTTGTTGGGCTGCCCGTGTTGGGCCACCTGCGCAGATGTCCAGTCCTGCAAACTTCACGTGAGATACCTTTTGGGGTGAGTTAGGTTCAAACCCATTTTAACATAAATATTATATTTAGCCCCTAATATTTAATTCGTTCTATTATTTTGCCCTTTTGTAGTCCTCAACTTATTTTCGTGTTGCCTTAATGTACCTTCCGTCCTACTTAACACTCTACTAATATTGGTCATATTAATAGAACAACATAAAAGGTGTTTACTCCATAATTTTTTAAAAAAAAGTAAATGTCACCTTTACTCTTAAAAAAAATTTCCACAAACACTAAAGTATAGCTACAAAAGTGGTTGTTGCCTTGAGCATTCATCCACAGAGAGAGAGAGAGAGAGAGAGAGAGAGAGAGAGAGAGAGAGAGAGAGAGAGAGAGAGAGAGAGAGAGAGAGAGAGAGAGAGAGAGAGAGAGAGAGAGAGGCATTAATCCACCCTCCTAGAGTTTTCTCTCAAACTGCCTAATTCAACTTAAACCTCCTATAAGAAGAGGCTTCTCACGGGGAGCCTTAGCCAGCCTCATCCCCCACCTTGATTGAAGAAGCAGATATCTTTGGTTGGAGCGTAAAGAAGACAAAACAACGATTGAGCTCGGAAGGTGCCTTATGGAGGGAGCAAAATTAAGATATCCATTTCCGATGGTCCTAATCCTACTACTAGTGCGTGGGGAAACCGTCTATTCAGCGAAAAATCTTACAAGATGCTGACCACCTCCTACCCATCTATACGGGGGAAGGAGAGGAAAATGAGGAGACACCTCTGCCGCTTGCAGCTGATTCCAGCAAGCAATCCACCCTTTCCCAATGTCGAGCATCCCAGTCTCACTCGAGGAATGTCGGAAATAGTGTAAGCCTTGGCGGCGAGCACTCACCCTAAAGCTCCTAGGGAGGAACATTTCCTTGAGGTTCTTACACCAATGGGTTACTGAACTATGGAAACTGGAACATGGGTTTTCTATGTGAGATGTTGAAGGTGGCTTCTTCGTGGTGCGGTTCTACTCCCAAAACGATTATCGAAAGGTGCTTGAAGGGGGACACTAGATTGTTATGAGGCATTATCTTCCCGCTAGTAAATGGAGACCCAATTTTTGGCCCCAGTGGAGGAGATAAAGTCTACACTAGTATGGGCTAGATTTCCCGAACACCATTGGAGTTTTTAAATGAGGAACTCCTCATGAGGGTTGAAAATCATCCGGGATCTGCTATAAAGGTGGATGATAACACACTCTCGGCAACTAGAGGACGATTTAGTCGTATGTGTCCAGATAGACTTGAAAAAACCACTAATTCCCATGGTTCATATTAATGGTCATAAACAACTAGTGGAGTACGAGGGCCTCCATTCTATCTATTTTGAATGTGGATAATATGGCCACCGAGCGGATTTCTATTCGGAGAAGCTAGTGCTGTTGAACAGATTGAGGAACGCTAATGAGGAGAACAACATGGATACGAGCAAGAAGGATCTCGTAGTAGAGGAGTAGATCGGCTTCGAGCCGTGGATACTGGTGACTCAGACTCACGGGTGAAATTTGGCTGGCAAGAGCTCCAAGAGAAAGGACCAGGCACCAAGTGGAACCTCTGGCAAACTGAGACTCCGTTGGGCCCGAAGACTCAATCTGATGGAGCAGGTTCCTCTGCTGACAAGATAGGTACTGGTAGTACTACTAAATCATGCGATGGCAAAACAAAAAACACTTTTGAATTTAGCCCATCTTCATCGAGAATCACGTTTCTAGATCTTGGAAGAAGAAGATACTATTGATACCATAATGGACCATGTTCAAAGACTTAAAGAAGTATCGGGCCAAATCCCAATCCTTACACGTCTGCCCAAGCCTGAGGTCAAGAGGAGGAATCCGGGTATCCTGGTAGGCCCAAAACCAAAAACTATTTACCAAAGTTAAATTTGTTGTTCAAACAATACAAAGACAAACCAGCAAAATCGCAGGCCTCTCCGCAGATTGAATCATGCCCAAATTAATGATGGCCCCCAACAAGTAGTTATGGGCCAACCCAAATCTGGACCCATCGAAAATAACCCCTTCAACCCAAATCCAACAACCATATGGTTGTGGAAATCATTAAAAACTCTACCTCACCAAATTGCAGTGGCGAAGCAGAGGTCAACACCCCTTTGGTGCAAGAACAGTCGTCGTCAGGTTTCAAAGAACAACCACAAACACTCCCCACACACTGGTACCGGTAGGGCCAGGAAAATCCCAAAATCCGATTTTGGATGGAGGAGAGAGCACACAACCCTTCCCAAGAGGTAACCATTACTACACTCTCTCTTTAGCGTCCTGGCTTCCTATGATGTGACGGAGGCCTGAACTTGTGTTCTTCATGAAAGTCATATCCTGGAATTGTCGAGGGGCAGGTTCCTCACCTTTTTGTAGAAATGTACATAAACTTATCTTTGACTACAAACTGGATATTCTTATCCTTTTGGAGACTCGAGTACCTAGCAATAGAGCGGTCCAGGTATCTAATTTTGGTAATTTTGAAGAATTTGTTTGTGTTGAAGCTAAGGGTTATTCCGGGGGAATATGGATCTTTTGGCGCACTAGGACAGTTAATCTTGAACTCTTGACCCTGAATGACCAAGTCATTTCCATAGGGGTGGTGCCTGGACAAAAGATCGAATGGGTTTCGACTGCTATGTATGTGTCACCTTTAGAGAAGTACCGTAAAGAACGATGGAACTATTTGGGGCAAATAGGCCCTCATATACAACTTCCTTGGCTCCTACTAGGAGATTTCAATCAAGTCCTATATGAGGAAGAGAAAGTCGGGGGCTAAAAAAGATGGACTAAAAAGGCAGATAATTTTTGGAAAGCAATTGAAGTTTGTGAGCTTTTATATTTGGGTTTCTCCGGTCCGGCATTTGCTTCTACAAATTCAAGGAAAGGGCAATGTAATATTTTGGAAAGAATTGATAGGGCTTGTGCAATAACCTATGGAACTTAAATTTTCAAAAAGCCTCGGTTCACCATCTACCCAAGGTATACTCGGACAGTTATCCTATTCTAGTGGATTGCAATCAATTTTTAAGGGGTAATACAAGGCCAAAACACTTCCGCTTTCTTGCAGTATTGTTAGATCACCAAAACTTCCAGAAATTTGTGTCTGAAGCATGGCCTCTACCATCGATACCTCTAAGTCATGCCATCTATAGTTTCACCAACCGGGTTGGCAGATGGAACAAAGAAGTTTTTGGTAATATCTTTATCTGTAGGAAGAGATGCTTAGCTCAGATTCACGACATCCAAAACAGGCTTCCCCATCAACAGAATCTCTACCTCCAAAGGTTAGAACATAATTTGATGAAAGAATATAATGAGATTTTAAAGCAAGAAGAAAACTACCAGGACTAGAAATCTCGGATCCAATGGCTCAAAGTTGGAGAGGGAAATACCAAATACTTCTACCCAACTACAATAATCAGACGAAAAAACAACAGGGTCCTCATCGAAGAATGGGTGGAGAGAGTTGAGCCCCTCAAGGCCATTGCAAGGAGCTTCTATGTTGCATTATACACCTCGGACAGATCCTTAACTCTCCAAAAACCATTTATATAGTTCCAGAAGCTCTCTAACCGGGACACTCAATCCCTCAATCGAGGAGTGTTTGAAACCGAGATTTGAGATGCCCTATTTCAAATGGCACCCACAAAAGCGCCCGGGCTGGATAGATTTCCGCCATGTTTCTTTCAAAAGCATTGGGAAGTAGTTAAAAATCGGTAATACCATTCATTCAGCAAGCTTTTGACCAAGGCGAGTTTCTTGCAAACGTTATCTTTGATACCTAAGATGGGCAAACTGGAATCCATGTCTCAATTTCGACCGATAGCTCTTTGCAATGTAGTCACGAAGCTTATTACGGAATTCGTTACTAACAGACTAAAACCACTCATGGATAAACTAACAGTCGAAAATCAGTCCAACTTTCTCCCGGGCAAAAATACAACTGACAACATCGTGATACTCCAAGAAATTGTCCATACCTTGAAGAAGAAATCTGGGAAAAAAAGTATCATGATTGTAAAGATTGATCTAGAGAAAGTCTGCGATCGTATCGAGTGGGATTTTCTGCGGTTTGTTTTAGAAAAAGTTGGTCTCAGCTCTCAATTTGTGAAACTCATTCTATATTGTGTATCTTAGACAACCCTCTTACTGCTTTGGAACAGGGAGAAGATGGACTCATTCACACCGAAAAAGGACTCACGTCAAGGCGACCCATTCTCTCAATACTTTTTTGTCCTGTGTATGAATGTTTTGGGTCAAAGAATAAGAAAAGCATAGCTAGGAAGACTATGGAAAGGAGCAAAAACATCTAGAACTAGGCTTGCCATTACCCACATCTTTTTTGTTGATGATCTAATCCTCTTCAGAGAGGCTACAGTAGAGAAGTTCCGGTTATGGCAAAAGTATTTGAATCCTTCTGTATAGACAGCAGCCAATGAATCAATACACATAAGTCCAAACTCTTCGCTAGCAAGAATACACCCATTTCAATTAGTAAGTCCTTGAGCCAGCACTTTGATATGCCTCTCACTAATGACCTTGGTATTTACCTAGGACTTCCTATTGTCCATGGGCGCTGAAAGAGGAAACTTTTTCATTTCATTATATCTAAAGTGAGGAAGTTAGGAGGTTGCAAAATGAAAACCTTGTCACATGCAACTCGGTACATACTAATCCGGTTTGTTATGGCAGTAATACCTACATATACCATGTAGACCCTAAAACTCCCTGGGTTTGTTTTGGAGGATTTGGAGCGCATGAGTAGGAAGTTCTTTTGGGGCGATAACGACCGAAGTAGAAGCTTGCATACAATTGCTTGGGAAGTTTTATGGAAAAATAGGGCTGATGGAGGGTTGGGCATAAAGAAGTTGCACACTGCAAACCAAGCCTTCCTAGCTGGTTTAGCATGGAACTTTTTAGGTAAACCCGAGAAGCTATGGTCCCAGGCCGTGAGATCAAAATATAGGTCTCCCTTGGGCCCCAAAGCAAACCTACCCAAAGCTTCCCAAATATGGCGCAACATAGTTCTGGGGCGAAATCCATTGTGTAAGTAATGACACAGAACCCAAATTGGTCACTCCTAAAAGTAACAAATAAACTGTCAATTCCGAGGTATATAACATGCTTGAGAAATCTAGCGGAGCATCATCCGAAAAAGAGACTTGGCAACAAATTTGGAAGCTTAAGGGGCCCCTCAGGCTTAATTTGTTGTTGTGGTTTGTAAGACAGGAAAATCCTAACCAATACCAGCTATTATTTGAGAGATAGGAGTAGCCCTATGTATGGAATATGTGAGAAGGAACCTGAGGTTGTACTTCACGCACTGAGAGATTGTCTGTGGGCTTTCGAAATATGGCACTGGCTAGTTCACACCAACAATAGATGGGACTTCTTCAATGAAGCCTCACCAACGGCTTAGTTGGATTAGAATTTGAAAAAAAGAAATATCTCACACATAGAAACTTAACTTGGAATATTACCTTTAGGGAAGCCCTCAACTGCATTTGGTTTTGGAGGAATGGCCAACTACATAACCCAAACAACCATTCCCCCTACTCCTTCTCTCATTAGGGATATTATATGTAGAGCTAACAATATATTAACCAATGTATATCTTATGGATGATTTTGATGGAATTAGTCTTAACTATCCTGATGTGGGTTAAGGCAGTTTTTTTTTTGTAAGGCCTTGAGTCTATGTGCAATGGTTTATGACTTCAATTAAATAGATCCCGGATTCAAGAAAAAAAAAGTGATTGTCACCTTCTAGTGTTTGCTCATGCAAGTGGAACCACCTCGTTTTCTCACTTGTGATTCCATATTGTTCATGCTCCCGTTCACATAACATAAGAAATAGGACAAGAACAACATGAGAATTTCAACGTATCAAATGTAGAGGTGGTTCCTTATATTCGAAATAGGACTTAGCTTTTAGTCTGGAGGGTCATTGAGTCACCATGATTTATATCATTTATTTCGACGTCGGATAATTCCTTGTATGCACCAAAACTTGACTTCCAGTTTGCAAAAAACTGTTAAGTTACCATAATTTACATCCTCTACTTGTACGTCAATTAGTCGAGGAATGTCGCTTTTTGGTAAAAAAACAATTGATTTTATGAAAATTGTTCAAAAGAGAAAAAAAAGTAATAATAAAATAACAATGAAACTTGTTCAAAAAAAAAAAAAAAAAAAAGACAATGAAACTAGTAATAAATGTCCCAAACACTTTCATATGAACCTCTGTACTTTGCTTAGTACCAAAGCAGTTGTAATAAGATGACCTCAATATGAAGCAGAAGAGGAAGAAGAAGATCCAAACAACAAGCACCAAACTTTATCCAGTTCTTTTGTTGTTCCGCCACGTGTATGTAGCCGCTCCAGATGTAACTACTTAATTAGACATGTAAAAATATTTGCCATTTTTTCTGGCTTCTTCGTCTGTTACATAAATGGATTTTTGTTCCCTTTTCCCCCCACTAAATAAATAAATAAATAAATCGGGCTCTCTAGTCCAGACTATCCTTAAGAAGGAAGGAACTTGCCGATTTTCCATACTATGGACAGACCTAAACATGGTTATCCTTACCCTACACAAGGTAATTTTTCTTAAACATCACAAAATTAATTTTGGATTCTTTTTTTTAATTTTTATATTTGATGAACAGAAAAATGATTATTTTTAGTGTTTATTGGGGGGAACAGGTTACTATCAAGGACCTCCAGTAATGGCCCCGCCTATGTATGCTGCTGATCCACCTAGGAGAAGACCTGGTTTTCTTGAAGCTTGGTATGTATGTATATATGTATGTGCCTTCTAACAGCGCTCATAATCGGTTCTTTTTCTTGGTTTTTTTTATACTAACAACGTTGTTCTGTTTGATTTTTTTGGTCCTAAATGCAGTCTTGCAACATTGTGATGCTGTTTTGTCCTGGATGCTTGCTGCGATCCCCTGTGGCTTTGGCCTGTTTTCTAGCCTTCCTCTGTTAAAATGTCACTATAATTTGCATAGTTGTCCCTCTTTCTTTCTTTCTTTGTTCCCTTTCAAAATTTTAATTAAAGAATACTGAAAAGCCTTTATAAGTTTTGACGAGTTTCTATCTCTCCATCTACCTCAAAAGGTAGAGTTAGTCCCAAAACTATTTTTAACATGATATTAATCTATCCATGCATTTTAAGTATTCGAAGAGGGAGCGAGGGAAGTCCAAGTGGCTTGAGATGTAATTGCCGAAGGAGGATGCAGGGCAGTTGGGGGGGAGTACCAAACTGTTAACAAAATCCAAAATTCAGTAGCAACTTCATCTTACCAATTAATACTAGTAGTAATGATCAACAATTGTCCACCGACAGCCGGCCAGGTGAACTGGATTTTTTATTATTTATCCGAATTTCTCCTTCTGATAAGCCTTGCAACTTGCTTCACGAAGACCGACTTGCTCGCCCCCTCTGCCCATGCCCCTGCTCCTGCTCCTGCTCCTGCTCATTATCCTACCAGCAAAACAGGGGAGATAATATATTTATTACTACTAATTTTTTCACTCACAAAAAACAAAAGAAAAAAAGAGACTACTAATTTTTCAGTATTCCAATTTCTGGTTCTGAATTTGGCCTATATTTCTAGAACAATTCCAAAAAAAATTGGATAGCACTCCAATTTGAATACTAGCTTCCAATTCCCACTGATTTCAACTAAACTTTCTTTTAAAAACATATGTGAATGAGAAATCAGTCGTAGTTTGACGACTTCACACAAGCCAGAAACAAATTCACATGTACAGTATTTAGTTTTGGTTTTGAAATTTTTGTCAAAAGTTTACTTAAAACTGAATATTTTATTGAAGTTGAAATTTGAAATCTGATACTACGGTAATCAATTAAATCTCAGCGAGATTTTGGCTCTAGCTAACCAATCTTGATTCTCCAAAGATGATATATATTTTAAAAAAGAGGAATTACAGCTATGCATATCACCAAAACAGATCAAAAAAGAAAAAAACAGTTTAGAACAGCATCGTCGCAAAACCAGAAGAAGAAAAAGATCCATCTCGTAAGAAATCGTGCAAAAGTTTGAACAAAAAAATGAAAAATCCATAAGCGAGAGCATCTATTTAGATGAAACGGCAGCTCCGATTCAGAAATAAATAGCAGCAGAAAGAGAAATGATGAAAGAAGAAGAACACAAGTAATCCGAGTTCCCGCTGCAACCAGTGAGAAAATCGCCGATCTACGGCGATTTGAAATCCGGCTACCTTTATCAGAAACTCCGATCGATCGGTCCAACGATCTCCTCCAGATCGAGACGTGTAACTGCAGGCAGAGGAGAATTAGCTAGAGTAAAGTAAACTCAAAGGAATTAAAATCAATATAGATATTTATTTTCATTTCATTCATATCGGAAAGATGAATGGAAAAGAAAATCTCCAGCTGTTGAAATGTGGATGAGGAACGTATAAACCGGATTTCGACTGGGAAATTGTGTGTTGTCTCAAAGAGGTGAATGAAAAAAATATGAGTGGTGTTGATAGATCTGAAACTTGGTGGTTTTTCAATATCTTCTGGAGATCCTTCCTCTTATATATGCTAATGCTAATGCTCCTGCTGCTGCTGCTCCTAGAGAGAGAGAGAGAGATGTTCTTTTTCTATTGTGATGCCATTGCCAATTGCAAACCCAACCACGCACTTAGCCCATTTACGTTGTCAACCGTCAACTGTGCCCCACTTCTTCTTAAAATCTATGCTACTTTCTACCCCGAATTTCCATCTTTGCCCCATTCATATTCCTACTTTACTTTTACTGTTTCCTTTTCCTTTCTCTATTTTCTCTCTCTCTCTCTCTCTCTCTCTCTCTCCCTCCCTTTTTTCCCCCTAATCAAACCCCAAATTTATATCACCTAGTAATTCAATTTCGTAGCCTTGATAGAAAAAATTATGAAACCAAACTGGATAGACAAAAAAAAAAATCATATTAGCCAACTTATATTTATTCCAAAAACTAAATTATTAATAATCATTCACGTGTTTATATTTTTTGACATGCCTATTTATTGGTTAATTATTTTTATAAGTATTGTTTTTTAATAAAATTTATAAATATTTGAATAATATGTAAAATTCAAACATGAAAAATGAAGAAAAAAAAAATAATTTCAAAAAATCAAATTAGTAATGATAATTGATAAAATATATGCAATGACTTGTTACTATTTAGAAATATTTTGGGCCGATTCTTCGGTACGTGAGTAAATTAGTCCCTCCCACAAGGGACGGATTAGAATGTAAATAATATTAAAAATACAATTTTATTATTTTACAAATTCGTTTATTACAAATATATTATAAAAAAACTCCTATCAAATATACAACATTCCTAATTTTCTGCAATAGTATAATAGTAAATTACATGTAATAAAAATTATTTACATTCCATTTTCACCAAACAAACAAAGGGAAATAAATAAATATTATTTCTCCCTCACCAGACAATTTTAAATTCAATGATTATATTTCCCCTAGGATAGTGTCATTCTCTCTTTGAAACTAAATTACAGCTAAGTGGTATTGTAAAAATTTTATTAGTATGTTCATAATAAGCTGCGACATAAATGGAAGAGTATAGGAAGGCCCACCAGCAATTAGCCTCACTTTCTAATGGGTTGCTTCCAACCCTTCTTCGGAGGATTTATAAGCTACTGAATGAGGAATTCTCAAAGGTTAATTCTGATGTAGTTTTTTCGGAAGATAAAATTAATATTGTTATTTTAGCTTGTAATTTGTTGAGTATCCCTTTGATAGTCATGGCCCTGTCTCGTTTCGGTAGATTCTCTTGTTAAGTATAGAAAGTTTTCTATATTATTGAAGGATAGTAATTAACTCTTTTCTTTCAATTCGGTCGAATATTAAGAATAAGTAATTTTTTGTTTTCAATCGTCCATCTCTGTATAGACATAATTTCTCTGAACTTGAAGTTTTGTTTTCCTATTTTCTTGATAATATAATACTTCTTCCTTACTTTTCTGCATGTGTGTATGTCGGGCAATGCCTCGCTTACCATCTAACTAGGGTTGTTTTACTTCTTTTTAATCCTAGGAAATGGACTCGAAACATTCCACGGGAAGTAACTCGTGCCATTCTTGTAGACCTTAATAATACATAAGATCTTTTTCCTTAAAAAAATTTTTGATAATGTAAATTTTTTAGTTATCAATTAAACTTCTTTATTTTATCACATATTTATTCTCAAAAAACTTGTCATTTGTTGAAAGAAATTAATTTTATTTCTATCAAAATAGATAATAGATACTTTTATAGAAAAAACATGATATTGCTAAACACCTAATAGAATACATGTTAACAAATTAATTTTCTTCTTATCTAAATATGAAATTCTATCTTTTTAAGAATTTGTTTAACACGCACTCCTAGAACATGTGTTAATATAGATTAATTTTCCAAACTAAATACAAGTTTCTTAAAGGTTTAACAATGTCTAGTAAATTTTATAAGATTTAAACTATCATACATAGTATGTTTATACATATTGATGTGTGTAATTGAAGGCACGCGTTAGACATACATTTTCTTTTAATTATCATTCAACCTATCAGGTATATTAACTCTAATTATTTACCTTTAGAGGAATTGAGAATAAAAAATTATATTAAATTTGAAATGAAAATTTATCCAAATATAATTAATTTAGTTAATAATGAATGCAAATATTAACTCGGTTGTTGGCTTCCTGAACAAACTTGAGAATTAGAGTTTAGGAATTCCTCGATAATAATATTTGCCTTAATATTTTTCATCTCATATTTTGAATAAAACGAAAATAATAATAGAATAGTAGTTCAAGTGTTAAAAGAATTTTTATCAGATTAGAAATTTTGGATTCAAATTATAATTTTTTTTTTTACTGTATTAAAAAAATATTCTGAATAAAAACTTATGGACTGATTATTAAAAATTACTTTTTTCATAAATACAATTTTGGATGAGAAATCCATTTTTTTTTAATAAAAAAATAAATTAGGAGAAATCCGATTAAAAAACATTTGCAAAAAGATGGGAAGAAGTAAAAAGAAGCTTCCGAGGGTAATATCGACATTTAGGAGAACAACCACGTTCGGCTCTGATGTTTATGTTATGTCCACATTACCAAGATGCCCCTAGTTATGACACGACCTCCCTGACACGTCAACAGTTTCCCACATGGCAATGCCCGTTTTGCTTTTAGTTCACGTCTTTACCCTTCGTCCACGTCACCAACCCCTTTTGGGCCCCAACTCAAAAACCCTAAATTCTCGACAAATTCGAAAACCCAATTCGCGTCGGATCCAACTCCAAAACTCACGAAACAACTCGCACCCCTTCTTTCCAGGAAACATCTCAATCTGATGCCTAATATTCACCCACGTGTCCATCACAACATATCTCTACCGTCCGTGCCAGATATCTCGGTCAGCCCCTTCGGACAGCAAACAGATCAATTCTAGCCGTTGGATCAATGCTGTCATTCAGATCGACGACTTAAATGCTGCCCGTAATTTCACCGGGTAGATCTCATCGCCTTTAAGAGGCCATGCCCTCCCCCTCTCATTCCTCGCTCAATCCACCCAAACCCTAGCCTTCATACGCCTTCCTTGGCCTCCTTATTTTGTTTGATGCATTCATTCATAATCCAATTATCGATCTTTGCAGAATTAGGAATATTGCCGCCAGTCGACGGAGGTCTTTTTTCCGCCTAAATTTCCTTCGAGCGCGTTGAATTTACGCTCCTATAGATACATGTTTGTCGAGATACTCGGAAGGGATCAAGTGCGCCGGAGATTTGCCGTACGCCGGTGTAATTTATGGCGTCCGCCGTCTTAGCAAGCGGAAATGAATCGAACTGGGCGCAATCAGGTGGCGGATTCATGGGCAAAATACCTTACTTGAACCCTAACCCTAACCCTAATCCCAAAAAGAAACAGAAGCAATTTCACCACACAGCCAACGGCGGTCGTCATAAGAAGGACGATACGCCCGCCTTTACGCAGACGGCTTCTGATGATGCTTATTCCTTCATTCAGAAGCCGGTTGAAATCAACCGCAACGGATTCAATCATGGCGGGTATTTAACATACCCTGTCTCGTCCTATTCTAAAAGTGAGCTTATTGAGCTACGGAAGCGGTTGTCTGCGGAGCTTGAACAGATCCGTAGCTTACGAGACCGAATTGAGTCCGGTCAATTCAGTGGCAACGCCCACAACCCCAAATCTCAAGGGAAATCGAAGAAATTATCTGGAAGTAAAAGGCCCATCCCTTTCCGATCCGATAAAGATCCTAAAAGATTTTCCAGTGGGTATGACAATTGCCCCATTGGAAATGTCGGATGTATTATGGATGAAGCTTTGACGAAAGAATGCAGGCAGATATTGACAAAGCTAATGAAACAAAAGAACGGTTGGATTTTTAGTACTCCCGTTGATGCTGAGGCTTTAGGACTTTACGATTACCATCAGATTGTAAAGAGGCCAATGGATTTGGGAACGGTTAAATCTAATTTGGCAAAAAATTTGTATCCTACAGCTGCTGATTTTGCTGCAGATGTAAGGTTGACTTTTAACAATGCGTTGTTGTATAACCCTAAGACAGATAAAGTTAATGGCTGGGCTGAGATGCTTCTTGTGAGATTTGAAGATTTGTTTAGACCGATCCAGGAAAGGATTCATAATGAACGGAGGGATTATTTCCCCCGTGGTGGTGGTGGCAGCAGTATTGGTGGCGGTTTGGCCGAAGAATTGCAAGGTAGTTCTTGGAATCACATACCCACTCCTGAAAGGCCGAAGAAGCCCAAAGCTAGCCCTATTCTGAAGAAGCAAGAGACAATGCAGACCCACTCTAGTGCTTCAACACCGTCCAATCCACCTCCTGCCGTGACTCCTCCCAAAGCTCAGTCCCCTGTGCCTTCTCATTCCCCAGTGAGTGCACAGCCTCTTAAACAGCAGGCTTCTCAGGTCCAGCAGATGGTGGCCAAAGCTTCTGTTCCAAAGCAGCCGAAGCCAAGGGCCAAGGATCCCAATAAGAGAGAGATGAGCATGGAGGAAAAGCATAAGCTTGGGGTCGGATTGCAAAGTTTGCCCCAGGAGAAAATGCCTCAACTAGTGCAGATTATAAGGAAGAGAAATGAGCATTTGGCTCAAGAAGGTGATGAGATTGAGCTTGATATCGAGGCACTTGATACAGAAACTCTTTGGGAACTTGATAGGTTTGTGACTAATTGGAAAAAGATGGTGAGCAAAACTAAGAGGCAGGCTTTGATGATGAACAACAGTAATCCTGCAGCCGCTGAACCTTCTTCAACTGCGGATGTGGATGTGGTAATTCATTACGTCCTATTTTTGTCTTTAGCTTCTATTTTAATGGTAAATATCTGTGAAAGATATTAACTTGATGATGCTTTTATTGCATGTAGGGTGCTACGAGTGATAGAAATGATTCTGGTAAGAAACCCAGAAAGGGTGAAGTGGGTGATGAGGATGTTGACATTGATGATGATATGCCTGTTACAAATTTCCCACCAGTGGAGATTGAGAAGGATGAAGTTCCCGCCCAAGATAATGGCAATGCCAGTAGTAGTTCTAGCAGTTCAAGTAGTTCAAGTAGTGATTCTTCCTCTTCCAGTGGTAATGAATCCTGCCTTAGTACTTTGAGCTTTGAGGAATTGTTAGATGAAAAACACAAACTTTTTGAATGCTTATCCATCTGAGGTATCTGGTACAGATTCGGATTCTGGTAGTTCTTCCGGGAGTGAATCCGATGCAGATGAAGCCCAATCTTGACTTTAGCCTGGCAAATGGCGGAGTTGGTGATTGGCTCGACTAGCTGGTTTCCTCCATAATCTTGTGGGGTTTGATAAGGTATAAGACCTACCTCCATTTGAGCTTACTTTTCAGTTTACAGGAAGTTCTGAACCAAAATGAATAAATTGCAGGTTGTTGATTTTTGTTGGTTGCAGCTCGAGGTAGACTACAAAAGGTTTCTACCAGGATGAGCATAAGCAGAGAGAGAGCTTTGCCACGAGATGGGGAACTCTGGAAAAACAATGGTTGGTATCAATGGGGATTGAGAAGGTTAGAGGTTTGGTTTGGTTTGGTTGTCCCCTGCTAGTTTAGTTGGTTAGTACAGGCAAATTGAGAGATGTAGATAGTTGAGCATACCCACCTTTGTACAGTTTTTACTTGCACTAAATATTAGTTCAATTGATTTTTTTTTTTTTTTCTCTTAAACGTTTTGTTTCCCCTTCAGTATTTGCAATGCTAATGCATTATTGGTCTTATCAAAACTTAAAAATCCAAACTTCAGAAAAGGGGTAGTAGTATAAAAAGAGGTGCTTAACAGACTCCAAAAGCAATCCCAATTGGTGGAGTGATTAGCTAGCCCCTCTGCTGCAATAAAGAGATGAGCTTGTTGTTCCTACACGCTACTTCTGTATTGAGAAACAGGATAGAAACGCTTGGCTGATGGGGACGTCATATTAAAAACAAGTTGTATACAAATGGCAATGTAAATTAATGCAAACCAGAAATTTCAGTTGATTGAGAACATATTTGTATTTACTGGTATTTGCTATCGCTGTTGAAAGGAAGAACCCGGATGGAGATTGTGATAAACTTATAAATTATAAGTTAATAGTTTTTCACCAACATGAAAAATTACTGCAGTTAATGGGAATTGGCAGAAAAAATTACATGGATGTTGAGAAGAACCTCTTTGGAGGGAATAGTTGAGAGAGATGGGGTGGGCTACAAATCCTCCTCCTTCCTATTGAAAGTGATGGTTTCAGTTGAGTAAGAGTTTCCCCCTTCACCTGATGCTTCTCTCCAATCCAACCTAAGGAATCGGTCAACAGAGAGAAAGGACTTTGCCTATCTCATCTCCGATTGGATGAGAGTGGTCTTGGCATATATAATTACACCAAAAGATATGGGGAAGTTGACTCCAGAAACCAGAGCTTGGTGCCACTACTACTTGCACATTATCTTGTATAATCCGAAAGTGCTCCCCCTGTACTTCCTAATTGATTCATATGGTATCATCACACATCACTATTCAATTATTTATCTCCAGTATGCTTCCGGCAATTCTAGAACTCTCTAGATACGATGAGCCAAAAAGGCCAAATAGAGACAGAGATCAGAATACATAAGTCTACCCAAATCCTTCTGCTCTTCTTGTCAGCATATCAAGAACTACACTTCGAGGAAAATACATCCCCCCAAACCCCTACCTCCCACATATTGGAGGGCAATTTGCTGTTTTTTCTTCCTTGGGGTGGAGTCGGGGAGGGGTGGTGGTGTATAATATTAAGATTAAGAAGCTAGGGGAAGTAGATAGGGAGGGACTTTCCAGGAAAAAAAAAAAAAGAAAAAAAGAGGGGCTGAGCCAACATAGATAGATTAATAGACCTTAAAACCATAAGATACACAATGGATAGAGGTTAACACTAGTAAAGAATATCATCGTACAAGGGGTATAAGGATTTAAGAATAATTGTCCATCTAAATAAAAAGGGCACAATTCACTACTTCAAAATCGAATGGTCTTTTCAGACCATATCTCCAATATTGTAAACCTAGATGAAACCAACTAGCAGAATAATTAATGCATATAAGGTAATATTGGAATCCATGTTTTGCGTGTTCATAATGTAGTGATTAGACCAGCAGAACTACCGTTCTGGCTTCACCAGAGCAAGAAATGAATCACCAAGCTGAGCTTCACAAGCAACCCGTGTATCTGGTTCCAACTCTTTAAGAAATAATGAGGTCAGGTTATGGCTCGTTAAAATCTGAAACACCTTGCTGCAGAACTTGCGTACATCTGCTCGCCTTGACTGCTTTTCCGGCATGTTCAGTACCAACTTTTTAATCAGCTGGAGTAATGGTTGAACATGGCTTTTCAACATCTTTTTCGAAACCAATCCATCTTTATCAGCAGCATTAGAGGCAGTAATCGATTTCAGCACTTCACTTATCAGATCTAGAGCTTCTATTTGACGAAACTGTAATTTAGCACCACTGCATCTCTCCAATAGAAACCCCAATAAGTTATGGCCAATCCATGGTCGTCTTCTAAATATTTCTTTCAGAAACTCAGATTTCATTTGGGACTTTTTACTATCAAAATAAGATCCCAAAACCCCCTCAAAGATATCAAAAACCTTCTGTAGTTCAGGGCGAGAGAAGTTCCTTGCATCTATGACTTTCAGTATCCAATATGTTGAATTTTGAGCGAGTGATGTTATCATCTTATGTCGGTTCCATGCTGATTGCTTCTTACTACTTGTGTTGGAAACGGATTTCTTTTTCTTGAATGGTTTTGCTGCTAACTTCAGGTTCTTTTCTAAAAGAGTCTCAAGTAAAGATAGCTGCACAGACTCACCTCTGGGAAAGTCCTTTGCTTTAAAAATTTTCTTTTGCAAAATCCCCCAGATTCGCTGCCCGAGTTGTTCACTTCCTTCTGTAGTATGTGGGTTTACAAATGCCTGAGCCAAGTTTGATAACACTTTCAGTACCTGAGGCTTATCTGCACAAGGATAAGTTGGAATGATTAATTGAAATGTTTATGCAAATTCAAATGGAATCGAAGTATACCATAAATGTCAATAAATAAATCTACCATGCTGTGTGGAGAATGTGTTAAGAGGAGCATATGGGGTGTACTTGCAGTAATTCTTAGTTAATAATACATTCTCATTCATAATACAGCATAATGGGATAATCCACAACTAAAAAAAAGTATTTTACTGCAACCCATTTCCAACATATAAGAAAGAAAAGGAAAAGACAACAACAAAGGGGAATATAAAACATATGCAAAAGAGGAGCACAACCAAGAAAAGCCAACAATAAAAAGATATTTAGTATAAAGAAAAAGAAGAATAAGGAGCAGTATCGAAGGAGAAAAGGTCTGAATAAATGCAAAACGATTCCAAGTTACAGTAGAGCAGATGACACATTAACTAATTTCACTTTGCTAGTTGGTAGGTCCTTAAACTGTCCAGACTACACAATTAACACAACTTTTAAATCAACCAGCAAACTACGAGCTGAATCAACCAGCAAATTTAACCTAATTTAGAAATTGAAAACTTGCCTGGATTCTCATGAAGGTAGATCTCCAACAATGAGAGTACACGAAGTTTGAAAAGTACAAGCTGAGATTGTGCAGTTTCACCTCCTGCTTGGTTCTTCCGTTCCTTAAAAATTCGTGTAAGATAAGTGTCCATTCTGAACATTTCATCGTCATCCATCCCACTGTCAGAATCATCGTCAGAAGCTTCAGGAAGTTCTGTGCTTATGGCCTCAACACCAACTACTGCTTCAGCATCATCTGTTTGCTCATCACTTTCAGCTGTTTCACCTGTCTCAGCTTCATCTGATTCTTCTGCCTCCTCAATTCCAAGCAGATCATCCTCATCATCATCTTCATCATCAGTTCCAGCTTCGTGATGCCTAGCTGGCTTCAGATCTTTCTTTATGACTCGTAACATTCGAATTAATCCATCCTCTGTAATATCACTGCAGAAACACTTGAAAACCTAAAAGCATAAGATAAACCAAAATTCAGTATCAGACATCAGAAATACCTTAAGTGACAAGAAGTACACAATGGTTTCACTAAACCTCAGGCACACAGCTGATGGGTTGACAATTCAAACTCACATTATGGCAATAATACTTTTCCAATTTATATACCACAACACAGGACTTTTCCTTTCGTTTTTTGGTAGAAGTCGGACAAAACTCAAAGGAATTGCAGCTCAATCACTAGCCTATCAACCTAAATGACAATACCTCTTATACCAGTAAAATAGTAACCAACAGCTCATCAAGATATTGCAGGAAAATCACAACATCACTGGTAAGAAGCCAAACTCGCTGTTTGCCCACTCACCTGCTCAATTGCAGAGCGTAGAGGAGCAGATGACTGTGGCAGCAGGGAAAGCATAGTATCCACAAGCACATCCATAGTGTCAGGTGTATCGTCACCACTGGGTTCATCGTCTCCAGATGAGTCAAGAAGATCAGAAGTGCCAAAAGCTCTCTTACAGCATATAATAAGTTCAGCTGCGGCCTCAGAGAACTCTCCTGGTCGAAGTAGTATCTGAAGCAACAATTGGATGAGCAAATACCTCAGAGCATGCAATTTATTAGCATCCATGCTCAGCCCGCAGTTCCTTTCCTGCAACAATTTGGTCAAATTAGAAATGCATAGAATATTACAATCAGGCTTCAAAACCTCAGAGCAAATATGGATACATCAGAAACAAAGAGCAAGAAATGCACAGAATCCAGATTTCAGAGAAACAAGCAGAAGTGTCTTAAACAAAGTTGCAGAAATCCATTTTCACACATTACACCACCCGGAAGGGAAAATAAGTGGCCCAGGGAACAGAAGGTAAAAAGAGTACGAAACATATATAGAACCATACTAGCAATAAGTAAAAAAGTAAGAGAGAGAAGAGATAATAATCAAATTAGCATCAATAATTCAAGAAGCAAATGGGGCAAAGGACAAGAAGTGTAATGAAGAGAAGTTTTTGTTCTCGGAACAACTCAGTACTCAGCAGTAGAAGGTAAAAGGCATACCTCTCTCGATAGCTGAGTTTCCATAGCCTGCAACTTCTTGAATGCTTTTTCATCATCATCGCTCAAAACTCTAAACAGGGAAACTGAAGGAATGTTGCACAAAGTACCAAGGAAACGGATAAAGTAAGATCCAAGATCATTTGAGTCAAGGCCACTAGGCGCTGCATGAGGTCCCTCTCCTTTTTGGGCATTTGCAAGCAAGAATTCAAGCTGCTCAATACACATCCTGCGTAGAGCACCCGAGATTGCTGATTTTGGCCATCTGAACTTCTCCTCTAGCTCAAAGGAAGTTACTTCAGTTCCAAGAGAAGAACAGAAAAGGCCTTGAACAGAAAGAAACTTCAAGATTTCTTTTTGTATCCGAAATCGACCTTCTGGATCTAGTTTTGAGTGCTTTAAAACACATTGAAGAGAATCGACCACCCAACTTTTCAAGAAATCAGAAGGGCCTATTGGTCCAATAGAATCCTTATCTTCTGTGGAACCCATCTCCGAGTTATCATCGGTTGTTTGACTCTGATCAGAAGGTTCCTCTGATACCTGACCTTCATCTAGAAACATGCTTATTAAGCTCTGGATAAACCACATACAACCAGATTCAGTTTTGAACTCTGCCATCAAATTCTTAACTGTCTTTGTTCTAGTTAAGCAGTCAAATTTCCCACCGCTATGCTTCTGCAGGGCCACGATAACTGCAACTCTTCTGACGTCGTCATTCTTCACCCATTCAGATAGTTCCTTCAGAAAATATTGTGCCACCTTGTAAAGCCAAGAATCTTTTGTAGAGAGGATATCCATAAGGCACTGGATAAGCTTGTATGACAATACTACATCAACAAATGAAGCAGGAAGCTTTGGAAGAAGCAGCAGTATAATATCAAAAGCCAAGTGTTTACGGTCATGAGAAGATGGCAGAAGTGACCCTTCAATGATAGTATCACAAAAAGAGCGAAGATTCTTCTCGACATCTTCTTCTAGCGAATTTCCCTTGCGACTCCTTTTATGCTTCTTCATTGCTTGTATGCTTGAAGCTGAATCCATATCTTGAGAAACCATATCAGGTAAGAGAACACTTATCAAATTAGGCCAGACGCTATGAACACGGGGCTGACAGAATGTGGATTCCTGCAAAGTCCCAAGTCATGATAACAGTTCAAATATATCATAGTAATCCCCATTTTGAAATGTTATTCATAGAAAGGAACTATAATCATAGTCACCTTTAAGCAATTGGTGAGAGAGGAGAGATGGTCATCAGCAAAGAGCTTGCTTGGGCTATAGTCAGAAGGCAACAGCTTGCCAAATGCTTTATGATCAGTGCCAATCTTTTCGCGCATTTTTAGTGCTAGAAGCAAGGCATCAGGATTCCCAATTTCAGTTGCACTAACAAACCAGTCCTGAACACCTGGAGCTTCAAGAACTTGATCTAAAAGGATCTCAGAAGACAACTGGAGATACGAGAAAAGGGTATAGTTAGATGAACAGCATGCGGGCCTACAAATGACTTGGAGATGGTATGTGGAGAAGCAAATGGAAAACAGAGAGAAAACAGAGCAATACCAAAATTGAACGAGGAAAATCCAGGGGTATTTGAAAATCACATTTCTTGTGCATTCTGTGCGAGAAATAAAGGGTGAATACCTAACAACAAACCTAAAAAGGAATAGCACCTGTTCCTACCAAGGACCAAGCATATAGGGTATGTGCCTGTTAGGTAAGTATGAAAATAAACCATGATGTTAAATCCCATAGGAGATAGTTACTCTATTGCTGTTAAATAGAAGGCAATCTAAGATGGGCAGTTGAGTCCTACGAATACAGGTCTAGTTCTGAACCCACAGTCTAGCCCATATTCTGCATCACTACCTTTCTCATCTAGTAGCCAAAGAGATCACTGTATTCTGTAAGCAAACAGAATGAAATCTTCATATTAAAAAATAACTGAAAGAATGCCTGTAAGCTGTATCAATTCACGTCAGATCTATTGAGGTTTTCATGAAATCAATTTACCTGGTCCATCCTGGAAGAAACCTAAGGCAGTCATTTAGCCCTAGTTTGGTTCGTGGAGGGGCAAGGGGAGGGGAAGGGGGAGAAGGAGTGGCACCATTTACTTCCACTAGGAGAAATATATTCATTTACTTCAAAATTGTTTGTTAGGGTAGGAGGGAAGTAAATCACATTTACTTCTCTTTGTTTGGTTGGGGTGAAAAGTGAAAGGTAAATAGTTTTTATTATATATAATTCACTATCATATCTGCACAAAGCTATAATGTCATATATATATATATATATGGGTTAGGAGTTTAGTTTAAGGTAAATTTGTAATAAACTAATTTGTAAGAGGATAAAATGGACTTTTTAACATTATTTACGCCCCAATACATCCGTTTTAGGAGGGGCTAATATACTGACGTTCTCCCCCTCCATATTTACATTCCCTCCACTTTTACGTTGCAACCACACGACGTGAATAGACATTTATGTCTTGATTTACGTCCCCTCCTACTCCCCTCCCTAATTTCATCCCAACCATTAGAGTAAAGCAAGAAAGACCTCTCTAAACATACGGTTAACATATATACCTCCGGTAAAAAATAAGTATCCTACTTGCTTTTTTGGCTTGTAATTGTTTCCAATTATCTGTCCTATTTGTAAGTAAAGGGTCTATTTATGATTCTTTTTCTGAGGCTGCCCTTACTTCCAACCTTCCACATAAATGAATTAGTTCTTTCAAGAATAATAATTAAAATCTCAATAGCCAATGTAGAATTTGATATTTTGCATAAAAAGGCCGACTTGAGAGAGAAAGAGAAGCAATCTTTGTGTTTTATCTTGAGGATGTCATACCTTATCAACCAATTCCAAAATAATTGAGACAGCAGGCTCTTGCAAGTAACGCTTTTTGGATGCGAGGGAGATAAGAGCATTAGTAAATTCTTTGATATGCATAGAATTCTTGCTTAAATCCGAATCCTTGGTTAGCCTTCCTGATCTTGCAATAGCTCCATATGCAAACAGCCGTCCAAGAAGACAGTCCCTTGCTTCCTTTATACCAGTTTATGATACACGTCAAAATGGAAACAATATGGAAAAAACAAAAGGAAGACTCAGTAACCTACCTGACCCTTCATTGAAGAAGTGATCTCCAACAAATTAACAATTAGCTTCAACAATGGATCCACTTTGATGTTAGGAACTGCACCTACTAAAAGAGACAAACCTAATGCAAATCCTTGTCTTGCACACTGCCCGATGAAAAGCACACAAAAGGTATAAGTATCTTAATTAACAAGAATACAAGCTAAACTTTTATAAGTATTGTAGCAAATTTCTCAACGTGACAATAGAGGTAGAGCAAAGAATGGCAATAGCATAAGCTTGATTTGTGCTATCACACACACACACACACTCTCTCTCACTCACTCACAGAACCAAGTGCATAAATAATGCAAACCTAATTAGTACTTCTGCTGTTCTCTCGCTCTCACACAGAACCAAGTCTAACTATGTGTACAGAAAATATCCTGAAGCATAATTATAATAAACATCTCCAAACATTATGCTTTCCCACTTCATAACAAAAGAGAATGAACTCCCAAATAAGTGATACAAGTTCTAGCACATCCAGACATATGCCAACTTCCCTCACTCTAACTCAAAGACCAACGAAGAGCATGAGGTTCATACTACAACTAGATACATATAGGCATATAAAGGCAGGCAGGGAAACCTAATAAAAAACTTCAATATCTATGAACAGTTGGTCCTAGATAAAGAACCGAATTGCAAGGATATGCTTCTGTTAACAACCACAACAACAACAAGAACCACAACAACAACAACAACAACAATAATAATAATGATGATGATAATAATAATAATAATAATAATAATAATAATAATAATAATAATAATAATAATAATAATAATAATAATAATAATAATTGGGTGGAGATGGGTGAAGAAAGTATCAACAATTGCATAAAGTTGAGCTGTAAAACAAGACACGCAAACCAAGTGAAATGACCGCACCTCTCTTGATGAAGAAACACCACGAACAAGCCTACGAACAGCATATCTCACAGATGGTGCACAGTTGTTCAATCCATCATCCTTCTCAGCTTCCAGTTTCAAGGAACCCTCCACCACCTCCTTATTCTCAAGCTTATCATATGCTTTCTGAACTTCTAGTAGCTCAGTTACCAATACCCCAGCTGCAGCTTCTCTAACACTTGCATCAGCAGAAGCTAGGTCCTTGAATACTCCAATGTGGAATTCAGGCAATATGCTACTAGTACATGCAGATGAAAGTTCCATCTTATTCACATCATGTGTTTCTTCCAACTCCACATTCATTTGTGTTGGCTTGTCACCTTCTGGCTCAGCCCGGTGTCTCTCTTTGTCATGCGCTTTCCTTTGTTTTTTCCTCTCCATAGGTTGTAAAGAAGTCATCTGATTAATATGTGAGGTTGATGGGGAATTGAAATCATTTTCTATCTCTGTTTCATTTTCTTTCTCCTTTTTCTCTTTTTTCTCTTTTTTCAGTTTTTTCTTAGACCGTTCTAAGATAACTTTCTCATCACTGCTAGGATTTACTTGTTGCTCAACCACTTCTTCGCCTTCCACAGAACTAGCACCTCTTTTCTTACTCCCCATTTATCCCCTGTGGTATAAAACAATCAAAAACACTCCCAAACAATCAAAAGTGAAGTTGACCGTGATCTATTAACCAGACGTCCTATTACTACTGACAGATCCTTTGAACTTCATACAAACACAGCTGCACTATAAAGAAAAGATTACTTCTACTAATTTCTTAATTGTCATGAGACTTCTTCTGTACTCTTTTATTAAGCGAGAATTAAAAAAAGACTCCATAAGATAAAGTAGAATTTGGAGCGTCACATTCAAGTGCCACATTGATTGAACATGCTCATTCAATTGCATTTTTTTCAACAATTTGTCCACTTATACAATGAAAAGCCTAGATTTTTAGCAGCCTCAAACTATCTTCTTTAGAATTCAGAAGAACTTAAGAAGAAAAAATAGAGCTAAACATCTGACCAAGATTGAGAGATAATTAACATTAACCTACTCAGAGAACTGAACAAGCAATTCATTCACAAACAAAATTATGTGTGCACATACACAGGTTAGCTGCTGCACACAGGTTAGCTGCTATGAAACAAGAGTAGCGAAAGAATCATCTTCTACCTCAGATAAATTATCAACTACGAGGCGTTGGCCGGCGGTGAAGACGAAGGAGAACGTAGACGTCCGATTGGCAAGTAGGCGGTGGAGGAGTATGGTAGCAATGGCTTTGGGAGTGGACTTAGACGCGGCGCGCGACTTTAGGGCTATTAGAAGAGGAATTTGCTCAGCACTTGAAATGTTGGCCCGCCAAATAGGCCCAACTGTTTTTTTTTCCCCTTTCGGGAAACAGAATTAGACATAATACATGTTGGTTAATATTTGTGCAAAATGTTATATGTTATGTTAATTAATAAAATATTATATTAAATTTTATAAAATATATACTATATTATATTATATTATACTAAAACATTAGATAATTTTAAATTATCTCTAAAATTCCTTTTTTGCCATTATGGAAAATATAAGAATAAAATATAAGAATAAATCATTAATAAAAGAGAAGTTAGTAATAATAGTCCAGAATTATATTTTTTAGTCTTTGTTTTCAATTTTTTTAGTATTTATTTTTAGAAAGTTATAGTTCTAACCACAAATTTCACAATGAAATCTGACAATGAAAAATATATGAACCTCACATAACTTATAAGTGAGTCTAATTGAATGCTTTAAATATTCTTTAATTTATGTGAAATTTTATCTAAATACCTAAAAATTAATTTAGAGGAAAATTTTTCTGATTGAATACCTGAAATATTATTGGCGGTTAAACTTGTTTTTCTCCAATTTAGAAAAATTTTTTATAAACCCCAAGAATATTTTAAATATTCAATTAAACCCCATTATTTTTTTTAATAGAGTAGTGGTTTAATTGAGTGAGTGAAATAGTTTTTTCAACCTTATTCATAAGTCAGGTGAGACTCACATATTTTTTATTGCCGACCGTGGAATTGATGGCAGGGATTGAAACTTGTTTAATACGATCTGCAGCTCAAATGGTCTCTTATAGCTTAGTAGTAGGAATTCTCTTCAAAAGACATATCGAGATAGCCAGTCTTGGTTCGGGGCAAGAGCTAACCGTAGCAGTCTAAAACCGAGATGAATCTCTTGATGAAGAAATTCACTTATATAAGGAATCTTCCTTTTCTTTTCGCCTCAACACTTTTTTCATTTAGTTTAGAGAGAGAGTAGCTTTCCACGGTCTAGGTCTTCGGGATCTGCTATTCCACCACCGCCTTTCATGTCAAGGAAAGGAGTAAGGGGCTAGCAATACGAATTCCCATTGTAAATGTTCGAGAACTAAAAAAATGGAAACAAAAATTAAGAACTAAGTTAAGACTAAAAAATAGTTAGTGACTAGTATTGGAATTTCTCTTAATAAAAATATAAAAATAACTAATTATTAATGAAAGTTAACTAAATTTATCAAACGACCTCCTTCTTTCTTTATTGTATTAAATATATTTTATATATAATTCTCACCATTTATTATTTTTATGTAATTCTTATTATCATTTACCAACAAAAAAAGTTATCATTCTCATTATCCTTTATACAAGTATTAACTCCTAATTAAACAATTATTTACTTATCTATTTAAATACCTTTACGACTCATTTTTGTTAATCTTTATCCATACATTTTTTATCCTCCTCTAACATTAAGTAACTTTAATTCATCATTAGTTATTCTTATATTTTTATTAATTATTTATTTTCCTTCAATTTTAACTTGTTTAATATTTTTAAATTTATATTTTGTAAACAAAATATTTTAACTCTCCAAAATTCACTAGTTCTTTTACTTATAAATTTCATAGAATTTTTATATCCTTGTATATAATTTTATTTGCCTGGCAAGTTTTATTATCTTTTATATAACTTTCAAATGACTAATGTAATTAACAAATTCTCTCCATCTATTTCTTTTATTTACAAACTTCATGCATTTTATTATCCTTCTATCTAACTGTATTTATATCATGTAATTTTCATTATCTCTTAAATAACTTCAAATAACTATCTAATTAATAAATTCTCTTCAACACTTTCTTTTATTTACGAACTCTATGAAATTTTTATTATAATTCTATCTAACTTTATTTACCTCATTTAATTTTATTATATTTTTTTTGTAACTTTGAAATAACTATCTTATAACAAATTCTTTCAACTTTTCCATGTAATTAAATTTCCATTATTATACCCTATTCATTTATTGTTCAAAACTCTACATTTAACTCTATGACTACTATTATTAATTTAGTCACACCAAAAAAACCTTTAAAATAACAATATTTCAATATACTTAAAATTAATAATTCATCTTATTAAAGGACATTTTAGATAGTTCAAAAAAGTAAGAAACTAAAGTGCTATCTCTTGTGGAAAAATTTTACTCCTCTTATGCTCCTACTAAACTCGGATAGGAGATTATATTGATATTATGTGATTTAAAACTATTTTTGTGTGCGTACAAACTCATTTAGAATACTTTATAGTTTGATTTAAAAAAAAAAAATGAGAATGGACGATATTTTTTAAAAAGGGAAGGGATATTTTCTTAAAGACATCTCTCAATTATTTATTCAAATTCCAAAATATGTAAGAATGAATATTTTTATTTTTTATATCTCTAAACTAAAATTATGTGTCTTCTATGCAATCATTAAAGTATACAATTTTAATTTGTGAGTATTGAAAAATAAAATATCACTTAGTATTTTAAAACTTAAGTAAATAATCTAGAGATATTTGGTGAGAATTTCTTTAGAAGAAAACCCTCCATCTTCGTAAGAATTTGTAGAAACAAATATGAAATAAAAAAAGTCCTCGTACCTATATTATGCCACTTATTTTCATTAAAAAAACATTTATTACAATAAATTCATTATAAAAATATTAGAACCCCATGCAATACCAAGCAAGCATGTCTAAATAACTAAAGACGTATTTGTGATAAAATAGTAACTCAGGTATATTTTATTATAGTGAAACTTCCAACGAAAAAAATAGTGAAACTTGTAGTTGGAGTCGGAGAGCTCCCCCTTTCTACAAACATGCTGCCCTTGCGGTCCGATATAAACGTATTGCGGACTCATTCCTTCGACAGAAATAAGGTGAATCTGGTAGATTTGGTGGGTTTGATTTTTCGATTTGAAACCTCACCACCAATAAAAATATATTTTTTATTTTTCCTTCTTACTTGTTCATAGTTTTAGTTCATGGTTTAGTGTGTGGTTTTTTAAGAGTGTTTTGCATTGGGTGTTGGTTGTTTTTGGCATCCTCTGATTGTTTTGTGCTATTGATGGGTGGTGGTTTGGTGGGAGATGAGGGGTTGTCCGATTCTTTGTACGGTCGATTGGTTCTACGGAGGTAGTTGGTTGTTTTTTGTTTGATGGGCAGAATTGTTGATCATGATAGTAAAGTAGACGATGAACTATTTTAAAGGTTCTAATTGATAGTTTTTCTACAGTCTTTCGCTTTAGATGGTCGGATAAAAATGTAGTGACCGAAATTAACCCTCTTTCTCTTGATCGGGCTATAAGCAATGATTGTGAGAGTACTCACAAGCTGTTCTCATCTTCGGTCACCATTGCAATGAGATAGTGATGATAGCACCCCTCTCTGCTTCATGGGAGCCCTAGCTTTCTAGACCTTGAGACTTAGTGGACTTAGTAGATTGAACGGCTAAACATAAAATTTGAACCTTTAGATTTGTGGTTTTTTATTGAGTATGGACTTAGTTATGTTTAATTAAACCATTTTTATTTGGTTTTGTATTTGATCTTTCCGAACATAATTCGACTCAAAATGTATCTCAATAGGCTCATCTTAACTCTCTAAATAAAGTGTTGAGTTTAATTTAAAAAAAAAAAAAACTAAATTCAAGTATAGTTTGTTAGAAAATAATATAGGCTTCATATAACATTCATGTGTCTTAATGTATAATAAACCCAAAAAAGGGGAGAAAAAAAAAACATCAAACATTTCCTCAGCCTAAGCCTACGAAGAAACCCCAAGATGTGCAGGCAGTATTATGCACCACACTGCCCTCTATTTCGAACACCATTTCATTTTTCCAAGTTCAATACAAATTTACCAAATTCACAATCCTGAAATAACATGGGAGAAAATGCATGTAAAACATATGGAAAATTTTATTAAAGCAATAAACCACATCACAGGCTCTAACCCTCTGGCCAAGTGGCGCTGCAAAAATTCCATTTAACCATTCTACTAATAGAAGTTTGGGATTCCATAGGATCTCAATTGAGTACAGCAAAAGGTTGAATTTAAATACAAAACTGTTTAAAAGATTTATATCCCGTAATCAAAGTTCTAAAGAAAGTTTCTCTCTTTAACAAATCTATTTCTTCACCTCCTCATATTCTGCCTCGGGAGCCTGGTCACCACCACCCTGTGATCCTCCAGAAGAGCCACCACTTGAGCCCCCGGACATATGTTCACCAATCTTTGAGACAGCTCGGTTTGCTGCTTCAAGCTTGGCTTTGATATCTTCAACATTCTCTCCTTGCATTGCGTTTCTCAAGTCCGAAACCGCAGACTCAATTTGAGACACCACTTCAGCCGGTACCTTCTCCCTGTATTCGTTTAAGCTTTTCTCAATGCTGTAGATGGTGGTGTCTGCATTGTTCCTGACATCAATGAGTTCCTTCC
The DNA here is from genome assembly GCA_028651295.1 of Catharanthus roseus. NCBI lineage: Eukaryota > Viridiplantae > Streptophyta > Magnoliopsida > Gentianales > Apocynaceae > Catharanthus > Catharanthus roseus. The sequence goes on along the minus strand of JAPQWS010000108.1, from coordinate 2,780,786 downwards.
TTTGTTTATCTTTCTCTGCATGTAGCTCGGATTCTTTTACCATCTTCTCGATTTCATCCTCTGACAAACCACCAGATGAACGGATAGTGATCTGCTGCTCTTTGCCAGTAGTCTTGTCCTTCGCCGAAACTGTGACAATACCGTTGGCATCAATATCGAATGTGACTTCTATCTGAGGCATACCCCTAGGTGCAGGAGGGATGCCTACAAGATCAAACTCTCCCAGAAGCTTGTTGTCAGAAGCCATCTCACGTTCACCTTGTAATACTTTAATGCCGACCTGAGTCTGGTTATCAGCAGCTGTTGAGAAAACCTACAGTGCCAGAACCAAAATTTATTCAGCGAAAGATTAACATTATGCTGCAATAACAGTAGAATGTACCAACATCATAATAAGAACTTCTAATTCAGGACATGTCAACAACCTAACAAGATCTGTAACTACACACTAATAACCCATATTTCCTACAGAGAATTACCCTTACAGGTTACATTTTCGAAATGAAAGAAAACTGACCTGACTTTTCTTTGTTGGAATTGTAGTATTCCTGTTGATCAATCTGGTAAAGATACCTCCCAGTGTCTCAATACCCAGCGACAAGGGGGTCACATCCAGAAGGAGCAGCTCTTTCACATCCCCACGAAGGATACCACCCTGAATGGCAGCTCCCATAGCCACCGCCTCATCAGGATTTACACCTTTGCTTGGACTCTTGCCGAATATCTCAGAAACAACTTCCTGCACCTTTGGGACACGGGTCATTCCTCCGACAAGAAGAACCTCATCAACCTCCTTAGTAGATACACTAGCGTCCTTCAAACAATTCTTGCAAGGTTGTCTAGTTCGCTCAATCAAGTGATTCACCAAGGTTTCAAACTTTGATCTGGTCAAAGAAATATTCAAATGCTTTGGTCCTGAAGAATCAGCAGTAATAAATGGCAGGCTAATTTCAGTCTGGGAAGTTGATGACAGCTCTATTTTAGCTTTCTCAGCAGCCTCCCGAAGTCTTTGCAGAGCAAGCCTATCCTTTGACAAATCAACACCTTCAGTCTTCTTGAACTCACTAACCAAAAATTCTAGCAGAGCATTGTCAAAGTCTTCTCCCCCCAAAAAGGTATCACCGTTAGTTGCTTTAACCTGTGCACAAAAATAAACAATCAACAACCAATACAACACAACAGGAAAGAAATATTCAAGAAGAGCTAGATCCCCGTACCTCAAAAACACCATTTGATATCTCCAAGATGGAAATATCAAAAGTACCACCCCCTAGGTCAAAAACTGCAACAAGGCCCTCTTTGTTGTTCATACCATAAGACAGTGCTGCAGCAGTTGGCTCATTGATAATTCTTTGGACGTCAAGACCAGCAATCCGCCCAGCATCCTTTGTTGCCTGTCTCTGAGCATCATTGAAATAGGCTGGGACCGTAATCACAGCCTTGGTCACTGTTTTGCCAAGGTATGCCTCTGCAGTTTCCTTCATCTTAGTCAAAACAAAGGCCCCAACTTGGCTGGGAGAGTACTGTTGTCCATTTGCTTCAACCCAGGCATCACCATTAGGGGCCCGGACTATTTTGTACGGGACCATTTTCATTTCCTTCTGAGTCTGGGGATCATCAAATCGTCTTCCAATCAAACGCTTTGTCCCAAAGAGTGTGTTGGTAGGATTAGTGACAGCCTGACGCTTCGCCGGCGTGCCAACTAGTAATTCCCCTTTATTGTTAAAAGCAACAACTGAAGGAGTAGTTCGAGATCCTTCAGAATTCTCAATCACTCTAGGGTTCTGCAACCACAAAAAACAATTTAATTCATAAAAAGGATAACCAGATCATGTGAATACACAAACACGAACACATGACACATACATGCACACTACTCTCCAATGCAATTAAATATAGACCTCACCTTTCCATCCATGACAGCGACACAGGAGTTTGTCGTTCCCAAGTCAATACCAATAACTTCATTTCCAACAGGCCTTGAGCTGTGTAAATAAAGAGATAGGAGACAAGACGAAATCAGCACCAATAACGCATACCTAACAAGATATTAGCAAATGTCACCAGACAAAGGGTTACCAGAATGGTCTGGCCAGACCAGCCCATTTGGAGCCTGTGTAGGCTGAAGTCCAAGATGGCTTCACATTTCCAGCCAACTGCAAATCAAAAAGCAACATAACATTTAATTCCAAGCACATACTTTCCTTAATTGAATGCAATTAACAGATCAAAATAAAATATAGTATCATACTAAGTGAAAAGATTATTTCGCTCAATTAGCCAAGAAAACAACAGCACTGAAAAACCCTTAAGGTGGACAGAACCTGTACAAAATCTAAGGGCCCCAGAAGTTTCCCGAAGTGGCGAGACCTAACCTGGCCACACATACTGATAACTAGCGTCTAGCTGGCCAGCACGATAACAGACATGGTGCAATAAATAGCTTTCTGCTAAGCTAAAAGTCAAACTAATAGTATATCCCATGAGATATACCCGACAAAAACCCAGAACAAACCCAATTTTAACTTTACCCAAAAAGAGAAAAGCAAAACTTGTAACTGCAAGGATTCCATTTAACACCAAAGAAAAAGGTTTAGAGTTAGTACTGGTAATCTCAAACAAAATAGCATAAAACGTCAGGTATCATATACCAGGCAACCAATTGAATCACTAGCAATGGAGAAAGTAGGAGATACACAAAGGGACTATACTTATGAGGTCCATATCATGAAAACAGATTGACACACACCAAAAAAACCTGTGAAGGACTATACATATGAAATAACAAAGGCTTAAATTGAAAAAGAAATGGAGAGTATACCCTATATCCATGTAGGACTACACAAATATAAGTTTATCCTTCATCAAATTCTCAGCTTTGAGCAACCCCAAAGTCAAAATTGAAACTTTCCTCTGATAATCCAAAAGTAGGGAACTTCAAGCTTAAAGATAACTATCACATAAGCTTTCTTCTTTTTAACACCCAAACCTCAAAAAAAAAAAAAAATGTAAATCTAGTCCAGCATCATAGATGAGCTAAACTTCACCGAGGAAAAACCAGAAGCTTGTTCTCTAGGAAGTATAATTCAACTAAACTTTAATACGGTTCCTAAATCTCCTTCCCTTCTGTAACTCTAATAACACTATCTCAAATAAAAGCAATCAAAACAATTACTACACAGGAAAATAATATATAATTCAACAGCAAAAAGGCAGAAAAAAAAACAGAAGTGATCAGAGAAGGTTGAAGATAAAACGTACAGTTTTATAAGCAGAAAGAGAACTAGAAGCAAGATCTCGGCGACGAAGAGATCTGAGCAAGACGGCAGTCGCCATTGGAAAGAAAGAAAAGCTCGGCGTTTGCTTGTTTGGGTTAAGGGGTTTTTCCTCTGGAGGAAGAAGAGGGAGGTGGTTGCTAGGGTTTAGGGTTTATGAAGAGAGAGAAGGAAAAGGAGGGACTCGAGTTTTCCAGTGGAACAAGAAAGAAAAATTAATACCAGAAATGAAGGGGGTTGAGAGGTGGAGTGGTAATAGCAGTTTTCTAGGTCAGAACTCGGAAGGTTCTAGAGTTATCTCGTACAGGGTGTGTGAGTAGCAAGAAAGAAGCAGTATTGAATTGCTGCTATTGCCAATGCCAAGGCGTATGGAATTTGCTATGACGGTGTCGTTTCACTTGCGGCGCACTGTTTAGATACGACTAAACTACGTGGCTGATTGTCAGTCGATGTTTTTGTTTGAGAAATTATTCATTTTTGCAATCTCATCCCTATTTGTTTTAATATCTTAAAATTTACCCTCAAAGTATTAATCCTTTTCAATTATGCCTCTCTTTCTGCCAAAAAATATTTATACATATTTTCTAAATTTGGATAGACTTCAATTTTTAGTTTCCTTTTTCTTCTTTTGAGTAGGATTCAATCTTAATGTTGAAAATTCACTTCAAAATTTGTCTTTTATTTATTAATATCTACTTACACTTTTCAGAGTTGTGTTCTTTTCTATCTGAATACTTAGACATATGTTTTTGTATTTTTTGTTTATTGAGTTTAATTTGCAGGTTTACAGATGTGTACCGTAAAGCAAAATATGATAATTATGGGATGAAAGCTAAAGAAGAAGGTATGAGAAAGGAGACAATGTGCACCATCTGGTACATGGGCCATAGGAAGAATTCAAAATGATAGCATAAAAAGAAAACGACCAAAACTAAATGAATACTATAACCAAAGCGGGATCATCAAGCCAAATGTTATCTTGACAAAATTTGACTCCCTTAGGATGTCTAACACTTAGAAAATTTAACATGTGACAAATATTCTTGTATTTTTTTATTGCGTACAAATTTATTCGAATGGCAAGAAATAAAACTTTTTACTAAAATATCGAGAATTCAATTCATGCATTATTAGTGTCATAAACCTTTGAGATATTCAATTAATTTTTGCCAACAACAATCCAAAACATATTCTACCATGCATTTAGTTAATTTTTTTAGAGACATAAGAATTTAGATTAACACCTAAAATTTCATCATCTAGTTAATTTTTAGTTAATTTTTTTAGAGACATAAGAATTTAGATTAACACCTAAAATTTCATCATCGTCCAATAATTTTCAGAACAATTTCTTATATTCTTCAAAGACTTCCAATTCGATTAAAACAATTCAAGAATATATATATATATATATATATACAACAGACTTGAAAAAGAGATTCAAGAATGAACTTGTTTTATTAATTAACAATGTAAGTGAAAGAAAAAGATCAATTACATTTCAAAGCACATCATAATTTGCCTTTGAATGGTACTTTCCTAGTAAAAGAAAAGAAGAACTTTGTGGTCTGTACAAATCACTCCAATATGGCCAAAGTTCCTAAATTGGAGAATGAAATATGAGAAAGAAGCAACAAGAGATCATTTCATCTGTGTAATGTACAGTCTTTTCACCCTCCAAACTACCATCAGGGTGAACCTATAATAATTTCCTGCTATTTGCCATCAATTTCAGGTTTTTATTCCTGCAAAACAAAAAAAAATAGAAATAATCGAACTCAGACGGGAGAATAACTATGAGAGAGAGAGAGAGAGAGAGAGAGAGAGAGAGAGAGATATCGTAGCCTTACCATTTCATTTCACAGCCGTAGGTAACCTACTTTTTGTGTTCTTTCATTGATTGGCAATGTCCTGAGAAAGGATTTTCCGTTTAGAGACAAACTTCTTCTCATGGCTCTCCTTCTTCGCCAAGCCATTACATGGCTGTAAAGCGCAGGGAAGAGGAAGCAGAGAAGAACAAATAGCAGCAAAGCCACACAGAGCAATAGTACATTGCGAAAACCATCCTTCAACTCCGGATTATTTTGGCCAGTCCAAGGAACTCCTCCCACGTTCATGCCAAAAACTAATAAAGTAACAAAACATTTACGTGTGATATAAGATGCACTGAGATTTGAAAGAAGCAGAAGGAAATACTATATGAGTCAAGATTTCTACCTCCAGTGACGATTGATAAAGGAAGGAATATGATGGAAAGGAATGAAAGATAGTATAGTTTTCTATTTATCTGCTCTGCCTGCCAACTGTCAAGACCCGCCTGAATTGCTGTGACACGATTAACTATGAAGCCGACATTCTCCTTCAATCTCCTAAGACGCCCAACCAACTCATCAAGTGCATTAAGGTCTTCATTGGCAAACCAATCTTTTGAAGAACACTTTTCCTTCACTCTAGGAAATACTTGCTCCCCATGAGCAATTACCTGAAACCTCCAGCCAACGAAGAGAAAGTTTAATGTAATTCCCCAAAATGCATGAACTCTTTTTGGTCAAATTTATCACAAAAATTATATTGGATAATCCGATAATTGGAAAAATGTTCTTGGTGATCTTCATTTAGTTCAGTTCCTTCAGAAGCATGACTAGCATAAAGAACGTGTCTATCAAAAAAGAAAATTTGATGAACAAAAGTATCAAAAGCATTATATCTCATTATTATTATTATTATTATTATTATTATTATTATTATTATTTTGGAGAAAGTTGACTCTAGGAGGATCATAGTTTGTAGAACGCAAAATTATGAAATCCTTTTGCAATTATATCGCATGTAACACACTGAATGTCCCTTCTGTATTATCTTAAACTTTGGCAAAAAGTTTCATATCTGATATAATTACATGCATTTGTTGGAATCCTTGTTCTTTCTTAACTTTGATTTTTATCTCTATCTTTGCTTACTAAGTTTGAAGTGTTTGCAAGACTTAGTACGTTAAAACATGAAACGGGCTGGAAACTACCTGCAGGAGACGCTGCAAATCAAGATGCATTTTCGGGAATCTTCTATCGTCAAGCATTTTTTTCTTCAGAGCAAAACCACCTGCATAAATTGAAATGCAAGTACTTTTAGAAATTTGCGATGGAGAAAATAAATGCACGAAAATAAGTTCACTTTGAACCACACCAGACTGACAACAATAGCCTTTCATGTTACTGGTCACATATAGGTATTGCATCAATAAAAGATGGCAAATTAGCATACTAGGTGATTGAGGAGCTCTTTGCTCGCCCAATTCAATAAGAGAAACCACAATTTCCAATGATGTGAATTGGCAAATTCCATAAGATCTTAGCCCAAGACTATAGGTTCTACATAATACATGACTTATAAAACAAGTAAATTCTCTGAGACCATTATGTTGTGCCAATCTCAGAGCACAGATAATATAGGCAAGAAATCCTAATATGGCAAAACACCAAAGTAGGATTGGAAATTGGTAACAGCAGCAAGACTTGAAGCATAGTTTGAGAACTAATGGAAGAATAACATAGATGCCAAGTTAAAATGTTCAACATCAAGCTTGGCGAAGTTATCTGATGGTAAACATGAGGTACTCCCACTAAAAATCCATGACATGCGTTTAAGTGAAATCACATTGTTTCAGCAACTCATTCATAGCTAAACGATATCTTTTGAAACTGCAAAATTATTGATAATAAAGTGAATGTACTCTAAAATATGCCTACATGCTGGCATATCCAAACATCAAAGTATGATTATTACGTAACAGAACTGTGATAGCCAACTTACAGTGCGTCTGTTAGCAGAACATACCTCTATCCAATTCAAACTCCACAGCATCCAACTCAATCTCAAGGTTTGTCACAACATCTTGAAGGTGATCAACATGCGTATCAACAATGTGAACAACAAGGTTTGAAATGGATTTGGGAACCGGATTATCAGCTTGCTCAGAGTGGTTCATTCTCAGGAAAAAGTCAAGTTCATCCTCCCTGATGACAACCCTGCCAGGCCTCTCTTTTGGTTCACCTCTATCGTAATTGGGACTCTCAATCACAGGAATATCAGAAAGAAGAGATTGATTCGCATGAAAATCCAATCTTGGAACACGGCCTAAAGAGACGGTTATAACTGAATTCTCAGTAACTCTTGCTGCTATTCTAAATGTAAATTTGCTGGCAGCAGGACCAGGTGAATTCACCCTGAATACAAGAGCCCCATCTACATGTCCACAGTAGGGTCCATTACTCATTAGTGAAAGAATGTCATGAAGCTTCAAAGGAGGGCAAAGTGCATTGATGAGATATTGTGCAGATTGTGACAGTTTCTGATTCCCTTTAGGAAGTTCAACATGATACCAACAGAATTCTTTTCCTCTACCCTCTACAAGATCCCAATCTTTATTAAAGAAACTCCCTTCTCCATCAAAGATATAAGCTTTTTGTCTCAGATAACCTGGATAACGTGTTCGAAAGGCATTTTCCCTAAGACGACTACTTGAGGATGGTTCTCTGTCTGTTTCCTCCAATTCCACATCCCCATTGAATCCTTCCTTAGTTAGCTCCATCTATTTCCTTGTGTTGATCTTTTCCTTTTACTCTCAAGAATATTATTACATTAATGAAATTTGCCCGTTGCTGAACTTCAATGCCCTTCTGCAATTACAATGTAAGTTTTCTATTTTACGGCCAAAACAATTATATCAAAAACATTACCAATCTTAAACATAATGCAATTCCGATAAGCCCAGATGAAACAAAAAATTAAGAATGGCAAAACAAATTCATTGAACGAAATCAAGATTTCAATATCAACAAAATTAGAATAAACAAATAGGGATTAAAAGATAGATATGCTTTACCTCTCAAGGAAGAGAGCAGAAGGCAGCAACAAGGCCCTGAAACAAATTGGAACACGACCCAGATTAATAAAATCAAAACCCACAATGAAACAACCAACAATCTAGATAAACTAAAAGAAAACAGAAATAACTACCATTAATTTCTTCAAAGGAGGAACCTTTCTCGAACAGCAAACGATTACTTATTCTTAATCAACAACAAAGATTTGATGGGTAAGATGTCAAAAATAAAAAGCAGCGATGACAACGAGGAAGATAGAAGAACAATAGGATGATGAGGAATAGGATATAGACCCATTCAAGAAGACAACTCAGATTCAACGTTTTCTGGTTTGAGGGGTTTCTTTGAAGCTTCTTTGTCCACCACCAAAAACCATTACTATAATAAACCTTAATAGATTAATAGACTATTAATAATATCAAAATATTATAGCGGGCAATATATATAATAAACCTTGATTTCAGATAAACGGACGGGTAGTCAAATACAGTATATGGATCTCTTGGCACTGCAGTTTTGAATTGATATCAAGATAAACGGGTCCGTAAATATGGATCTGTTGCCGCCAGTGCCAGTTCTTTTATAACGTAGCAGTAGTACAATATAATGATTGGATAATGATTTTTGTCCCGTAAGGAAGCGATAAACAGGTCGGGTTATGATAAACGGTTAAACGGGCCTGGAGGCCCATTGGATCGAACGTAATGGGTCACAGTGGGTGAAGACCCAGTTGAATCAACAGCTCAATGTTTGTTCCAATCCAATGGAATAGTTACCTCAACCCAACCCAGTAGTTCCCCCCAGGCTGTAAACAGGTCCAGACCCTTAGGGTACCCCTAGACCCGGACCCGTACCCTTATAGTGAAACTTGGACCCAGACTCGGACCCATACCCTCCAGTGTATAAAATTCTGGACTCAGACCCGACCCTCCAGGGTCCAGGGTAGGGTACGGGAATACCCGTACCCGTATGATATTTTTCTATTTTATTTTCCTGTTAAACAAAAATATGTAAAACAATGTATAATTCAAAAAATACAAATTTTAACATGATTAACATAATCTCCTTAACATTTCTTTCAACAAATAAAATCATTTAATATCTCTAATTCACATAATTAAAAGTTCAAATATACACAAAATCGTTATAGTATATTAATTGAATAAAAATAAAAGAGGAGAGAGAGAGAGAGAGTTAAAATGAGAGGAGAGGCGAGGAGTGAGGTGAGGTGAGTAGTAGTCTGAGTAGTGTAGTGTGTGACAAATAGTGTGAGTGTGATATGATGGGAGTGTAGTTGGTTGGTAGGTAGAGGTAATAGATTAGAGTTAAAGATAAGAGTAAAATAATATGTTAAAAAAATTATAAATTATATATTAATATAATATAATATATAAAATATATTATTATTTTATTAATACGGGTATACGGATATACGGGTCTGGGCATCACCATACCTTACCCAGACCCATATAGCAGTATAAATACGGGTACGAGTACGGGTACGGGTAAACGGATATAAAATTTAAACTTTACCCGCTAAAAACAGGTACAGACCCGTGCGGGTACGGATAAGACCCGCCCCGTTTACAGCCCTACCCCTCCTCTTTTTAAATATATTTATTCAATCATTTTTATATCTTCTTAAGTAGGTCCACATTCTAAAGTTAAAAGTTGAATATTGCGGGAGAGTGTTAAAAATAATTAAACTTTTTTCTTTAAGAAGGGAATACAAATTTCCAATCCAAGTTGACCATTAGTAGCTTTTTCTCTATTCTTCATCATTTAAAATCTTCAATTTTTAATTTATTCTAAATTATAAATTGTTTTGAAACGGTTCTCGACTGCTTATTACATCTACTTTTAACTTAAAAAATTAAAAAATAATTATTTTTTGATAAATTACTCTGGGTGATACTTTTTATAATCACTTTTACTTATTAATATTATAAAAAATAAAATTGTTATATTAATTTAGTTAAAACAACTTTTTTAATAAGTACTTGTTTTTAATTAATTAAAAATAGTATAAGCAATAAAGAACAAAGCCGTTGTCCTATAGTAAACCCAACATTTCTAATTTGAAGTTGAGAGTAACTCTGGTATTAAATTTTGATTATTATTATTTGTTAAAGTTTCCATTCATCATTGATTAATTAATTGTAGAGTTTACACCTCATCCCTTCCCTTACGGTATACGTATGTCAAGATACATTACTTTTCTAATCTAGTATATAAATTTTATTAAAGGGTTTAACAATTTTTATTAAGCTTTTAAATTTTATATGATTTAACTATTATATATAGTATGTTTTATTTATATATGGAGTGTTTTATCCATATTAATGCGTGCTATAAATCACAAGTTAGAACATTAATTATATTTATAATAAATCGTATTTTTGAATTAGTGGTTGAAGGAAGCTTTGCAATACTCCGGCCAAAGTAAAAGATAGGAAGTTATGTAAGGAGGAGGGAGTTCCATTCTATTGCTTAAATCCTCCTACTACTAGTTAGAGGCATCGAATTTAAAACATCAAATGATAAAATGTTGTTTGTTAACTTAATTTGTTATGCGAAGTTTATACTCAAAAAATTTTAAATTTTATTGTTGAAAGAAATTTAATTGGACTACATTTTATATGTGAGTTCTAAAAAAAATGTATCACAAACTTTTTTGCAAATATTTAAATTAATTGAGATCGTGTAATACATCTTTTTATAATACATTTTATATGCATTTATTTTATAGTAATTTTATTAATATAAAATTTATATAATAACAAATAAACATTAAGTTTTAAAAGATAAATATTTTAAAATATTTATTATTAAAAAAAGTGTACGTGCTAGATGTATTGAAAAAAGTAATTTTTTTTTATATTTATAAAAGTTAAGTAGTTAGTGAAAAACATGTAGAATTGAAAAAAAAAAAAAAAAAACTTTGTGGATTGTAATGCAATCTAAATAGAAGAAGTATTTATCTTTATCAATGATTTAATTTAGAATGAATATTTAATTTTAAAAATTGATGAAGAATATTAATGCACGACATCGTTTGTCCCACTTTTTTTAGTCAACCTTTTCGTTCTATTTTGAATATAAGCTCCATATGTAATGTAATGTAGGACTTACTCACGCTCGTCATCGTCTGCTAGGCCACTAGCACTGGTTGACTTCCTGTTTCATCTTTTTAATATATATTTTAATATATTTTTAATAATAATATTAATACAATATTGATTTTTTAAAAATATTATTATTAAATTAAAAAATTTGTATATATTAGACGATCCGAATGTATTGATTTTTCATTAGTTTTATACCTTTTCTAAATATAGAAATTAATTTTATATGTATGTTTTTTTTTTTTTTTTTTTTTTTTTTTTTTTGGCTGAATTATGTATAGTTTTTTTTTATTTATTTTTTAGTACATATGTATATGGTTGTGAATAATATAAAAAAATATAATGATTAAAATACACCAAAATTTTAAAGTCAACTTGGTGAGTGGGAAAAATACAAAACTCTCTAATAAATCAAACCATATTTTTTGTCCATCTTAAATGAATATCCCCATTTTTCTAGTTCATATTGTCGTTGGATTTCGTATGTAATATTGTAGATTATTGACCAACTTGTTCATACTGAAATCAGGATTCTTCTGATTCACCTTCCCATATATATATATATAAAAGCATACTTTCGGATGTGAAAATTTACTTATATATACCGTTTATCAGTTTCGATTATGATTATTTTGAACTCGATTTATAGTGAAAAGTTAATTATTCTGTTCGAAAATTAAAATTTTATCTAGAGTTTTTTCGAATATAACATTACATGCAAATATAGGCTCATGTTTTCACATTAGTATTAACATCTCGTTTAAAAATTAGCACAAATTATTAAGTTATGATCAAATTATTTAATTGTATTTTTTAGTGTGATTAAAAGTTCATTTAAAAAAAAAAAATATTGAAATTTGAAGAAAAATACAATTAAAATAAATACAATCATAATCTTCTAATATTTTAATACATTCTATAATTTAGATCTTCTAATCTTTTAATACATTCTCTAATTTAGATGTGGATAATATCAACTACTTTCTTAATATTAATAAAGAATTAAAGATAAGATATTTTCTTATAGATCTACTCATAATAAAATATTGTCACTAAAGATAAATAACAAACTGCGATTGGATTAAAAAATTATTAAACAAATAATAAAATGACAAGAATAAATTACTTCTTTTATGAATAAAATAATAAATGACCAACAAATTAATATCGGCCACCTTTGGCCATTCCCACATGCAAGTTGCATTTCCTACCACCCCAATCTATGGACTAGCTATGCATGGCCCTTCAGTGGACTATATATCATCAATTATTAACAAGTTCAGTTCTTTAATATTTTATAATTTAGTATATTTCTTTCCAAGAAAAAAAATAATTTAATAGATTTGCTACCACTTTTTGAGCAAGTTTTTAATAATCTTCTTAAGTACTTAAAAACAAATACAAGTAGTGTGTATATATATATATATATACTTGTTAGTCATCACATAAATATTTAGGGCAAGCTTGGTGTTATTATTATCAAATGTTATTGTATTAATTATAATTATTTAATATTAATTTAAAAATTATAGTAATTGTACTTTTTAAAATGAGAAATGAAACATAATGTTTGACAACTTTTATTCTATATGTAATTTTTGTTTATAAATTGTTAGATATACCCTAATATATTATATTCTATATAATCTTATATTTTCTATTTAAATTATTAAAAAAATATTGATGACAATTTTTAAATTTTTTTTTGTATTTTTATATATAATTTATATATTAATTAACAAATATTTTATGTAAAGAAGATATATTATTTCATTTGTTTTAATAAGAAAATAAAACTTTGATTTTATTTATATATTTTATGATAAATATAATATAGTTCCAAGGAAAAAATATAAATTTAAATTTTTGATGTAGATTTTAACAATTCAATTCACATTTAAATAATATTTATACTTACAAAAAGAGGGAAAGAAATTTTGGTTTAACTATCAGAGTTATTTTTTGAAGTTAATGACTAAATATCACGTTTTAAATCAGCTATCAACAAAATTTATATACTCTAACTTTTTTCAATCGTAAAAAATCACGATTTAAAACGTTAAAAATTAAAGCTATTTTGACTACTAAACAGCTCATAAAAATAGAATTTGCAACTTAAAGTACTTTTAAACTTTGCAAAACCTCCTCCAAACAAGCATTTAGTAATATTCGTGTTTTATTATTAAAGTTGATTAGGCTTTATTTAAGAAACATACCTTTGTTTCTTATTACTTTTTTCACAATGGATATGACATTTCACAAATATTAAAAAGTACGTGCTCCCCCTATTTCTTATTATCGAATACTTTAGAGTTTTTACCATACATTAAGGGTTTTCTGATATATTTGGCCAAATTTTTTTAAAAAGTTATTAAAGTGACCAAAACTCTTTTCTTAACCTAATTGTGGCCATAACGCATACAGCGTATGTATTATCATTAAGGATAACACACATTTGTGTGCGTTATCACTGACAAGAGTTAATTATCCGTTGTGTCATATAACGCACACAAGAAGTGTGTTATTCTTATTAATAACACATTCATTTTATGTGTTATCTGTCACATCATTTTTTAAAAAATTATAATTTTTTTGACAAAACATATAATTTTTTTTGTGCAAAACTTATGATTATTTTTTTTTTCCAAAAAAAAAAAAGGATTATTTTATTTATGTCATTTGATGTATATTTTAAGATAATAATTATAACCATTTTAAGAAGAAAATTTTTTATAAAAAAAGTACGAAGAAGTAATTTAAACTATTTTATATTTTTGTTACTTGTTGTAAATTTTACTATAATAATTTATAATCGATTTAAGTAAAAGAATTTATAAAAGTTACCTATAAAAAATTCAAAAAAGAAATATCATTAGTAGAAACTCTAAAATATTACAACACTTTGAAAAGAAAAAAATTATCATTAGTTGAATTTGGATAATTACAATTTTTTCTATTATTCTCGAACATTCGGCATCTGCTACATCTTGGGGGAGAATTCGGATTTCGATAATCCATTTTCCTTCGAAATCTTGTACCCTATTTTCGACACTGTTGATTGTTCACATTTTGAGGATAGAATGTTAAATTGTAAGGAGTATCTATACAAAAGACCTCATGCCTAACTAGATAAAAATTGGATTGGTATGTTTATCTGTAAGTTTCCCACGAATATATGTCCGGCATATAAGCATGTAGTCTTGTACCATTATCTTTACGAACTACAAGAGCATGAGAATAAGACTATGTATATTCTTTCCATTTGCCATAATTGCATGATTTTTCATTTATTTTTAAAATGTATACGTTGTTGCCGCTACCATCAAGCCGTATCGGAGATTTAATCATGTAAATACTAGCTCGTGGGTTATATGGTGTAACTGTGTGGTCTCTTGATTCCAATTTAATCAGAAGAAACTTGTCAAAAACTATTGATGGAAATGGATGCACATAGTTTTAGGCCTTCTGATGGTGCTAGTTGAAATACTTAACAAGTTTGTTGAATATTAATTCAACTAGTGCTTTAGAAGGTAAGACCTTAGCTTTATTCAAAACACTGTGAAGTGCTTCTGAATGTTGGTTGTCATTACTCCATGTTTGTGCCCACCATCATGCAGGAGTGTCCATTTCTCCAAGGGTATCTTGGCTAAATAAATGCAAACTTATGTACAACAAATTTAAATACTCAAATAATAATCACATTTGTACTATAACTAAAAAATAATATTACAATTTAAATTTGTACCTGGTCGGATGGCATCAAATCCAACTGATATCTATAAGTAAGCAAGACATGCATCAAATGCTGGCTAAGATCAAATGATGTGCACCACATAGCACCAAGTGGAGCACGAGGGTCTTGTTCCACATATCTATCTAACTGAGAATGCAGTACAGGAATATGCGACCAAACCCAAATCTGAAGTAGCACAAGGGCTTCCCTATCTGTTGTGCACCCCATAAAGCAACCCCGAATAAGCATCTATACAAAAACTTTAATACATAATTCCTTAAACTGGAAGTGTGGTTGGCATCAAAATCCTCTAACATACTGATGTACCGTACGTGAAACAAGCTGACCGATACATCAGGGAACATGTGACCTCCAAGAAGTAAGAAAATAAAATCCCAAACACGCATGATAAAGTCATCATCAGTCTCTGATCCGGTGAACTCTGTCAAGATCCAAGCCTCTAAAGGTTCATTCTTTACCTTATATCCGGAAAAGTGAGTAAGAGACAACCAAATACCAATAAACCTCTCAACCATATCAATCCAATACTAGGACTTGTAACAGGCAACCCCTCTATCCGTAATCTCCATAAGACATGCACATTCTGTAAAGTGACTGTTACCTCACTACAAATCATGTGGAATGTGTCGGTCTCAAACCTCCATCGCTCAACTAAAGCAATAATAAGTACGTGGTCGAGGCCTATGTAGCCACATCTAAAAACTCCTCCTAACCCCATCCTATCAATAATATCAATCAATCTACAGGGAGCCGTATTATAAGCCTGAAAAAGATTACGAATAAAACATCGAACTAAAGATCAGTAATGCATGTCTCATGATCCCCAATCCATATCAACCCAGACCCTATGCTCATGCTGCCTCATCAATACATCTAGGTTTATGGGATCCGGAGACTTCCTCTATCTACGTATAATTACAAGATTTTAGGTATAATATTATACACTTTGTGTATTTGAATCTTTACGTGTTTAAGATTTAAAGAAAAATATTTTTATCATTACACAGTTCATAAATTTTAGGGTTTTTAGGGTATAGTATTACACACTTTCCAAGGTTTATGGTTTAGTGTTTTAGGGTTTAGGATTTTAGGGTTTCAAGGTTAGGGTTTAGGGTTTTAGGGTCTCCAGGTTAGGGTTTAGGATTTTAGGGTTTAGAGTTTTAGAGAATGTTATATTCTCTTTTTTTTTTCTATCATTACATAGTTCATAAATTTTAGGGTTTAGGACAAAAACAAAATAAATTATAGAACTATATCATCTTAATAGCAAATTTATAAGCAAAATTATTAAAAATAACATTTTATCAAATCATATTTCTAATAGAAACACACAACTAGTCTAACAAAATTGTCAAATATGCACAAATCTATCAAGAACCACAAGTAGTGAAAATAACCATAAAACCTACCCCTAAAAAAATTAAATTAGCAGAAATTGTGAAATAACCCAGATAAAATTCATCAAGAATATTCACAATCACAATAAACAACAATTTTCATATAAACAATATAAATCAAAACAGAGTGGAAACAATTAAAGAGTAAAAATTGACAATAAGAAATTTACTGAAGATCATAAAAAATTGAAATAAAATGTTGTCCTTTGGTGGAGCTTCCTCTACCGTTCTTCGTACTCCATGGCTGGTTTCTTGAAGACGAGAATGAGAGAAGAAGAGAAGAAGGAAAGTGAAGAGGAAGAGAAGAAGAGAAGGAAGGAAGGAGAAGAGGAAGGGAAGAAGAGAAGGAAAGGAAGGAAGGAAAATAGCAAGAGAAGGAGGAGAAGAATTTCCTATTTACGGAGAAGGAGGAAAAAGAAATTTCTGGCAGACTTTGACTGCGAGAGAAAGAAGAAGACGGCGAGAAGAAGAAGAAAACCCTTAAACATTCCGGAAATAAATAACGCACACAACATGTGCGTTATCAGTAAGAGTAAGAGTAACGTATTCAAAGTGTGCATTATTTTTATTGATAACGCATCCATTGGATGGGTTATCCTCCACTTCACTAGCCTCCTGCCACATCATTAATCATGAAATTTAATTGATGATTAGTAATAATTTATCATTAAAGATAATGTACATAACGTGTGCGTTATGGCCACACTAAAATTAAAAAAAAATTATGACCACTTTAATTGCTGTTTTTACTCTAAACATAAATTCTAAAAATAAAGTTAATTTAAGAGAAATATATTAATAGTGTATTAAAAAATACATTTTTTTTAATCCAAAAAGTGGCATTACATGATTAAGGTAATCTTTACTTATAATGGATACATGACAATTTTTGGATAGAATCTTTACTTATAATGGATACATGACAATTTTTGGATAGTGATACAAGTATAGTACTCACGGTCATGGACTAGCTTAAGTCAGTCAAATTACAGCGGAGCACAGCACATGCAAATATGAAATGAGATACGCATTATATTTATATAATGGCCCAATCTACTAAACTAAAAGCGCCAAATCCCTTCCATATCCAAATCTATCTTTTCCTTTTTCTTTTGTTCTTCCTTCGCCATGGGAACTCTAGAACTGGAAGCACCACCCACCACCACCACCACCACCAACAACCACAAAAATTCCACCGTCGAAGACGACGATGATTCGCCCATCGAAGAAGTCCGGTTAACTGTATCAAACCACGATGATCCAACCATGCCGGTTTGGACATTCCGTATGTGGTTTTTAGGTTTAATTTCGTGTTGCCTACTCTCATTTCTCAACCAATTCTTTTCTTATCGAACCGAACCGTTAATTATAACTCAAATTACGGTTCAGGTCGCTACGTTACCCATAGGTCATTTCATGGCGGCGGTTTTACCGACAAAGCAGTTTCGGATACCCGGATTTGGCACCCGAATTTTTTCGCTAAATCCAGGTCCGTTTAATATGAAGGAACATGTGCTTATAACTATATTTGCTAACGCTGGATGTGCTTTTGGAAATGGATCGGCTTATGCTGTTGGCATTGTTGATATTATTGTCGCGTTTTATCGACGGAGTATTTCGTTCGTCGCCGCTTGGTTACTTATTATTACCACGCAGGTATAATAATATTCTCTCTAACTTCTCTATCTATCTGCTCCGCCGGGCGCCGCGGAGGAGTTGGTGATGCTTGACTTGAAGCAAATCATTATACAGAGCATCTCCAATTGCACCAAAATGGTGTTTTTGGTACCGTAGAGAAAACATATTATTTATTTTAAGAAATTTACTATATATATATTTATATATATACCCATTAACAATTTTAACTTTTTCAATTATAATCTTTATCCTTTTTATTTTCTTTGATACATGGACAAGGGGTGTAAATAAAATCTATTACCTATATTAGGTTAGGAATAAATTTAAGAATACTTTTAACTAATTGATCTATTACTTACCACTTTATCATTACTTTTATCTTTTTTTAATTATAGATTTTTAATCTATATGTATAATTATTTTTATTAAAATAAAAAATATGTTATAATTCACGTAACCTAAATATTAGAGATAATTTTATCAATTTCTAAGTAAAATAAAAAATAATTTTATTATTTAACTTCACTTAATAATCATATAGTCTCAATCTTATAATGATAAAATTACCTTAAATTCTAATATCAGGTGAGCTTTTTATATTCTAAGTTAAATATTTATTATTTTAACAAAATATAATTACACATATTCTTTTTAAAAAAAACTTATAATTAAAAAATAAAAATTAAAATTGTTGGTCACTATTTATACATAATTTTTATAGTAAGGGTGAGAATTTGATGGAGTGGGAATTGGTGGCAGGTGTTGGGGTACGGATGGGCGGGACTGCTGAGGAAGTATGTGGTGGAACCGGCTCACATGTGGTGGCCGAGTACTCTCGTTCAGGTTTCACTTTTCCGGTCAGTCAGTTTCTTAACTCTTTTAAAATTTCAGCTCCATCCTCCGGCCTTCTCTTACCTGTTATTTTCATTGTTTTATTTTCTGCAGAATCATACTTGAAAATTCTTTCTACCCAAAGAAAAAAAATAGAACTGGAAAATTCCCATTTTTTTTAATTATTTAGTTGAAGAGGTTTTCTTTTTTCTAATAAAAATACTATTTTCCTTCTTCTCTTCACTGAAATTCCGCCGAATAGCGACAGGGTTTTCTGAATGGAAAATTTGTTTGGTTTCATGAAATCCATTTTAAATCGCGTGCCAAGGTTCGCTTACCATAAACATAATCTATACGTAGTATTCTTTTTTTAATTATTTTCGTACCGCCTAAAATTGATATTAATGTAATTTTATCATCCAAAATCATGAACATTATTCTATATATTACTCTATATATATTATTTTTAATTATGATTTATCTTTTATTTAATATATTTTATTAATAAAATATATTAATTAAGACATATTATGGAGAATTGTAAAAGTGATACAAACAATAATCCATAACACCTCCTATACTAAAAGAGGCCTTTCGGCGAAATATTGCTCTTTTTTGGAGTAACTTACCGAAATATTGTTCTCAACTACTAAATGCTATGCAACTCTTATCGAAATTAAATATCTAAAATTGAATATTTAATTTACGAAATTAGAATAGGTGATTTTTTATTTTCTTTTGGTAAACTTTAGGCTCAACTTAGATATTAGATGGAAGTTTAATTTATTTATTTTATTAGAAAATGAAAACTAAATTGGTTAATCAAAAGAGTTACAAATCAGTCTGATAGAAAAATAAGCAAATCCCAAAATTAAAAATTAGAAAAACCTCAATTTAAATTATTGTCCAAGTTGAATTGAGCATCCTTCTGAGTTCTTACTAATTTATTGTTAACACTCCAATTGACAAATGAAGGGGACCACTACTTAGAAAAATAAGGCGACAGTCACACTACTGCAAACGAATCAAAAGCCTTCCCAAAGAAAAAAAAAAAAAAAACAAGAGAAATAATAATAATAATAATAATAATAATAAAGAAATAGAGGATAATATTAATAGGATTATACAAGTGCGACAAGAAATAGGATAGCTAGATCTTATTTGGATCGGATTTGTAAGAGCAAAATTAAGGCGTTTTTTCTTCAACTCATTATACAATGCATCCAGTTTTTCTTTAAAATATCCAAGGGACTTTTTCCATCATCAAAATCATAATATCAAAATAATAAAGTCCAGTTCAAATTCAAATGTGAACTACTTAGACATGACTATGTACAAGTTAAAAGAGTCATTTTAGGTTCTTAACACATTCCCCATGTAAACCGTTCACCGACTTCGCCCCCACAATGACTCTGTTGGTAGCTTTGGAGCAGCAGATAAGCAGGCAGAATTCGAACAAGTCAACTGGAAAATATGGAAAAAAACTCATTATTCATAAGGTTTCAAATTGTACAATTAATGACAGAAATGGAAACAACCTAAGCTCCGATAACATGTATACTTACTCAGAAGAAGAAACCTTTAACACAGGAGCAAGCTGTAACACAAGCCTTTCTACTATAGTATCTTATAGACTCTTTATTTATTTATTTTTATATATACCTGCCATCAGTATACCAAGTTGTTATGAAAGTTCTGTTCAGAGAACTTGAAACTAAGAAAAGCTCACTACTTTCTAAGCTAGAGAACTCACCACCATCATACATTTCCCATTTACTTACCTTAACCCCCTTAACTTCCACTTCCACTTCCACTTGAGCAGCCGATGGCCATATATCATATCACAGGCTGTTTCCGGAATACTTGTTCTAAACTTGGCTAAAATAGTGTCATGACAATAATTCTTACCCCTACAAGTGGGAAATTCTTACTCGGGAACAATGAAGTATTAACCTCTACATATTCTTTGCAGGGCTTTGCATGAGAAGGATGAGCAGCGGATGTCAAGGGCAAAATTTTTTGTAATTGCACTGGTTTGCAGCTTCTCCTGGTACCTGGTGCCAGGATACCTCTTCACAACCCTGACAAGCATCTCGTGGATTTGTTGGGCATTTTCCAAGTCAGTAACTGCTCAGCAAATAGGATCTGGCATGAGGGGTCTTGGAATTGGAGCCTTCACACTGGACTGGTCTGCTGTGGCGTCATTCCTCTTCAGCCCTCTAATAAGTCCTTTCTTTTCTATTGTCAATGTTTTCATGGGGTATGTTCTCATAATCTACATTGTTATACCCATAGCATACTGGGGACTTGATACATATGGAGCTCGTAAATTTCCCATATTCTCCTCCCACTTGTTTACAGCCCAAGGTCAAAAGTATAATATAACAGCCATAGTAAATGACAAATTTGAGATAGACATGGGGAAATATGATGAGCAAGGACGGATACATCTAAGCATGTTCTTTGCTTTGACTTATGGATTTGGTTTCGCCACAATTGCATCCACTATTACTCATGTGGGTTTCTTCTATGGAAGGTAAAACTCATTCTAAAGCTGCAAAATTCCTACCTTGCTTACTAATAACTCAAAAGAAAATTGTTATCTGCAGGGAGATCTACGACAGGTTCCGCGCCTCATACAAGGAAAAGGAGGATGTTCATACAAGATTAATGAGAAAATACAAGGACATACCTTCATGGTGGTTCTATCTCTTGCTTGCTGTGACAATTGCAGTCTCTCTAATACTCTGCATTGCCTTGAACAAACAAGTTCAGATGCCATGGTGGGGACTTCTCTTTGCTAGCGGCATTGCCTTTGCATTTACACTTCCAATCAGCATCATAACTGCCACAACAAACCAGGTATTTTCATAGCAGCAATTTGACTATTTAAATGCATAGTGATGCACTATTGCTAGTAATTTTCTTGAATTAAATTACACGACATGTTCTATTATATTACTACCAACCTCCCAAGAGGCAAATTTTTCTTAGCAGCAATTTGACTATTTAAAATTTCAGGGAAGGGAGAGGTGTCACAGTGACCTAAATACAAGACCACTAGGAATCATTATTTCAAAAAAATAAAATTAAAAAAAAAATATCACTCAGTTAAAGGTGTATAACTTCATAAGATTAAAACAGAATACACAGAGCTTCCTCTTCTGCCTTCTGAATAAACAAATGAAATACCAATTTCCTAGCATCTTTCTGAAATCTTCCCCAATCACTGATACTATGTAATCTTGTTACAGACACCAGGCTTGAATATTATCACCGAGTACATAATGGGTATTATATATCCTGGAAGACCAATCGCCAATGTGTGCTTTAAAGTCTATGGATACATGAGCATGGCTCAGGCTGTCTCTTTCCTCAGTGATTTCAAGCTGGGCCATTATATGAAGATTCCTCCACGATCAATGTTCTTGGTTCAGGTATGCTACCTTTTATAGTTTCGGTAATGAGTCAGAAACTAATATTAGGGCATCCTGTAGAACTCCTGTTATATGCATAATATTGTACTTATGTTTATTACTTCCATGAAAGAAAACAAGAAACTATACTTCAATTACAAATTCCAACAAATAATAGATTCACAATTCTTAACTAGGTCAACTGTAAGACCAGAACTTGGTGCAGGAATGAAGTCTTAAGATGCTAACACATAATCTCAGTGTTTTGGGTGGTTGAACAGGACCAACATTTCTTCCATTAATTTTCTTTGATCAACATTCTAAAGTTTTACAATGGTATCATTAGATTGCATGATTACTTATTCTTTGCATGGATGAGTTTCAGTTCATAGGAACAATGATAGCTGGCACCATTAACATTGCTGTGGCGTGGTGGCTGCTATACTCTATTGAGAACATATGCCAGGATGACCTCCTTCCACCGGACAGTCCATGGACATGCCCAGGAGATAGAGTCTTCTTTGATGCATCAGTTATATGGGGCTTGGTAGGACCTAAAAGAATCTTTGGAAGTCTAGGAAACTATAGTGCCATGAACTGGTTCTTTCTTGGAGGGGCAATAGGACCTATCATAATTTGGCTCTTCCACAAGGCATTTCCAGAGAAATCTTGGATTCCTCTAATTAACCTTCCAGTCCTTTTGGGAGCCACAGGAGCCATGCCACCAGCCACACCTCTAAATTACAATTCTTGGATCATAGTGGGCACAATTTTCAACTTTTTTATCTTCCGATACCGCAAAAAGTGGTGGCAAAGGTACAACTACATCCTTTCAGCAGCTCTGGATGCAGGGGTAGCTTTCATGGCAGTTCTACTGTACTTTTCAGTGGGGATGGAGAACAAAGAGTTGAATTGGTGGGGTACAAATGGGGAACACTGTCAATTGGCATCATGTCCTACAGCTAAAGGAATAGAGGTTGACGGGTGTCCAGTTTCCTAATATTATAAATTTCATATGCTTTATTTTTACTTTTAGTCTGAAGTTCTCACATATTGGGAGTTAACAAAAAATGTAATTTTAATTCAATATTGACCACGAAACATTAGTCCAACAAAACATTGATACAACCACACTAATTTGTCACTAGAAATGTAAATGTTCTTTTAGAATTGCCAGAACCACTTTTCATCCTGCTCAAAAAGTGTAAGGCAATATATGCTTTAAGAAATGAGTTCAATACAAAGAAACTTTATTACCTGTTCCCTCTTTGCAAGGGCATATATAAGCATGATTTAGGAACTTGTCGCAAAGTGTCTATGAACATGAGAAAGAACTCCTTTCATGATAGGAACCTTTTTCTTGGTTCCGGAAAAGGGCATACATAAACAGGGAACAGACTTTATTTGTATGTATGTATGCATGCGATGTTTTCTACTTCTGTGCAAATGCATGCTGAACACAGCAATAGCTTTACGAAATTTCTGCATGAAGTCTTCATTCTCAAACACCTGGAATTTCCAGTGAAGTCCCTTGTGATGGCCCAGTTCCTTGTGTCGAAAGATTTTGCATCAAACTAAAAGAATATGTACTCTACTTCTATGTAAATGTATGCTGTAAATATCAACAGCTTTACAAATTTTCTGCATTAAGTCTTCATTCACAAACACCTGAATTTTCAAATAAAGTCGACTGGCGGCAACGGATCTATGTCATGCACTTGATCGGGCACAAGGAAGGAATAGCATCAGGACAAGGGACTTTATTTGAAAATTCAGGTGTTTGTGAATGAAGACTTAATGCAGAAAATTTGTAAAGCTGTTGATATTTACAGCATACATTTACATGGAAGTAGAGTACATATTCTTTTAGTTTGATGCAAAATCTTTCGACACAAGGAACTGGGCCATCACAAGGGACTTCACTGGAAATTCCAGGTGTTTGAGAATGAAGACTTCATGCAGAAATTTCGTAAAGCTATTGCTGTGTTCAGCATGCATTTGTACAGAAGTAGAAAACATCGCATGCATACATACATACAAATACATAGACTGGCGGCAACAGATCTATGTCATGCACTTGATCGGGCACAAGGAAGGAATAGCATTATTTGAAAATTCAGGTGTTTGTGAATGAAGACTTAATGCAGAAAATTTGTAAAGCTGTTGATATTTACAGCATACATTTACATAGAAGTAGAGTACATATTCTTTTAGTTTGATGCAAAATCTTTCGACACAAGGAACTGGGCCATCACAAGGGACTTCACTGGAAATTCCAGGTGTTTGAGAATGAAGACTTCATGCAGAAATTTCGTAAAGCTATTGCTGTGTTCAGCATGCATTTGCACAGAAGTAGAAAACATCGCATGCATACATACATACATACATACATACATAAGTATATTTTAAGTTTTGATGCTCTTCACCCCATAATATTACGACACAAGGAACTGCACGGGACTTTAGTTGAAAATCCAGGTGTTTGAGAATGAAGACTTCATGCAGAAAAGTAAAGCTATTGCTTTTTATAACATGTATTTGCATAGAAGTAGAGAATGAATTTTTTCAGTTTTGGAGCCCTTCTCCCAATAATATTTCATACCTTAATAATGTTCTGGAAGTTATCACACTGAAATCCACTTGTTATACTCATCCATTCGAATTATGAAGGAACTCGAATTTGGAGAACCACCTCCACCATATGCCTACATGTTTTAAGAAAATAAACTTCTAAAATGATGATCTTAATAAGCAAGGAACAAAGTTGAGAAATCATAACACACCTTGGCAATTTCAGAAGTATCAGTATACCTATCGGTGCTCCTCAGGCTCATTTTCAGATTCTTTCTCTGCATGTAAATAACAGCTCCAATTGGCCTGAACCAAGAATCAGTCAAGATTGTCAGATAATTACAATGACGAATGATGCATCTTCTGAATCCATGCACAACAAATAAACAGTTCTCTATTTCTTGATCTGGAGTATGGTTCATACATTTGTCAAATCTCTTTCCCATGACCCAATCTGAAAAAGAACATAAACCAATGTGCCTCATCCAATGTTTAGAGCACATGTAGTTATACCTCAAGTTTATTCCTTTCTTTATCATGTCTAATAAGTGGGGATTTCGTTTGTGTAGGCACCTAAAGATCCAAGTACTTACAGAAGTACTTCAAAAAAGACCATTCATTAGAAGTTGAAGCTATTTGTATAACGGTAACCAGTTAAATAATAATACTGTTATCTGGTTAAGTTTTTTCTCTCTTTTGTCTTATTTCATTAAGATTCCAAATGCTTACATTCAATTCAAACTACATATGTACTAAATTATCAACTGAAGAAACTAAAGAGACCACCTTAATCCAGCTGCAGCACTTTTTATGCTGAGGTCCTTGCCAATTTCATCAATTACATCTGATCTCCCATCAACTTTAACCGCCTAAAAAATCAAGAAGCATTAAGAAAGAAAAAAGATATAACTTGATCAATTGTCTCTGAAAGGAAATAATGAGCTAAAGATTTTTATGCACATCATATCAACCCAAGGATAACCGTCAAGACCTCTAAATTAGAACATGTGTGAAGAGGAGACTCATGGTGAACAGAACTAAATATACTAGAAGTAGAATCTTTCAAAAGGCCTAGCTCTAGAAAACTAGATAACTTCACAGGACAGGGGAAACAAGGTATTCAGATTGTGGAGAATGGTATTGTAGTATTACCAGGCACTCCCCATAGAATCCTCTTCCCAACTGAACTTTGAACACATTTGTTAGCAATTTATCCACAGCAGTCTGTCGAGAAGACATATAGCAATTGCCTCCGGCAATAAGGTCCACAGAGCTCATCCCGAGTAACTTCATGTGGATGATAACAAGGCTATATCAATTTAGGAAGAAAATATTGTGAACTGAAGAACAGACACAAATGATCATGTATTCATGTTAAAAAGATCATCTTGCATTATTACACATGCAGTTCTAGTAAAATACCCTCTTCTTGTCAATCCCCCCCAGGGCAAAATGAATACATAAAATCTTTTCCCTTCCCAAGTGAAAAAGAAAAAAAGGGAAGGCGTACGGATTTAATCTGGAAAACAGATGAAAAACATCAGCTTTAGATTAGATTAACAAGGATAGGATATAATATTGGTGCACAAGCACAGTTGCAGTACAAGTGATAGTTACATCTCAATATGAGCACAAATGCAGATGTTTTTCACCCACAGATCAGGTTATATATCATAGCAATCCAACAAGTAATGCAGGCATGATTAGACAGCAGCAGGACATTTTGGAGTGCCAAAAGGAAATTTAAGTATTTTGTACAAAAGGAAGATTGTACATCAGCCACTACATCAATGTATATGTTCATAGATATGAATATGTGATAAGCTAGCAAAACAACTCCGATGAATAAGCCTAAGGAAATGAATTAAAAAAAAACGAAACAAAACATCCCCAGTTTGATTGTAGCCAATGGAAAGTGCAGGAGTACATAGTTGAAAACAATGAACGAGTCAGTTTAACATGAACCTGATCATACATGAGGGGATTCATGATGCAGTTCAACTTTGAACGCCATTCGTTGATTCCAATATTAAATGCTTTACTGTCTGCTAGACTCCATCTTCGGAGATCTACATCTTCAATGTACTTCAGAACCATTTCCACCCGCTCTCCATCTTTAGGATTTAGCATTTTTGTATTATGCCCCTGTTACATACAATAATACAAGAGACATACTTTTTCAAAAACTTATAGTAGACATAAATATACAAGAAATCTGGAATTCTTAGTAAGTAAAATGGTAAATGGTTGAAATTTCAATTCCAAAAACATTCTACAGAGTTATAAACATTATTTGGGAAATTGATATGGCATCAGTCACTTGAATGGAAACTGCTCAACGAAACAAGAAACAGGAATAGAGATCATAAATTACACTCGCACTTACATCATCAGAACAAATTTCAGTAAGTTTAGAAGAAAAATACTCGTAAACAGCAACAGAGCTACTCTTTTCAAGATTGACATGAAACAGAAGGTTCTCGTCCCAATCTTCTTTATAAAGAATCAGAGAGCGAGACCGTTTCCGATGATCAAATCCAATTATCCTGATTAGAGTAGAATTAGATAAAAAATTCAGATGATGTTCAGAATCTCTTGCAAAACAGACTCAAAAAAAAAAAAAAAAAAAAAACTTACTTGCATGATGTTCTCTTTGAAAGCTCCGAGGCAAATCCTCTTGGTCCAAGAAAATCGAGAAAATAGCATGTTCTGAGCCCTTCAATACATACATCATTTACCCTAACAGAGTTTAAGAGCAAACACAAGAAATAACCCCGTTTTCTCATTAGATGAAGCTTAAACGTAAACAAACCCGAACTTTCAAATATTTTGCTTTCCATCTAAAGCTAAATAAGTTTAGCAAGCAATTTTAGACTATACGAATCCAAATTGACCAGCATCCAAAAAATAAATCGATTCAAATAAATTACCAATGAGCCTAAAAAACAACGATTCAAATTCAAATATAATTCAGCTGTTGCATTGCAAATTTGCAAAACAAATACTGCAGTCAGCATTAATCAATAATTCCACTATATTACTTTACCTGAAGGGAACCGCGGAAGAGAAAGGAAGAACAAGGCAGGGGAGGTTGAGGCGCGAGTGATAGAGGTGAGCAAATAGAGCAGAGAATGCACCGGAAAATGAAGGGTAATTATAGAGAACAAGGTTTGGAATTTTGGCTTCGGAAGCCTTCCTTAGGGCTTCCAGAGCCGAATCTGATCGGAAGCTTCGAAAGAGCAACCATGAATGCGACGGCACTCTCCGCTTCGCCATTAACGACGTCGCCATCTCACCGTCGTCGACTTCAAGGTGGAGCTGCGGACTAAACATAAACAGAGCCAACTTCAGTGGTGAGTGAGTGGTAATAATATTTACATAATATAGGCTTCTTCTTTTTTTCATTTTTCTTTGGAGGTTGGCTTCTCTTAGTATTTGAAAATTTACCACCTCTAAATCGGATATATGGGTCGGTTCACGTGCAAGGGCCCTAAAGTCTCGAAAAGGCAGAACGCAACCAGGGCTAGCTTGCTTCCACTGGTGGCGGGTGTGCGAAGGGTCCAAAGGACACGTAGCCGGCCTAATAGGGCTTTAAGAGAGAGGGACTCTAGCGGTAAGAAAAGTCACTCAGCGAAATTTCGATTGCACGAGCTAGCCAGCCAATAGAAAAATTTGACTACGGGTTGTACTCGTCTAGGTCATGCGTCTTTGAAGTGTCTTAAATTGTTATTTCCTTATTATAACACGATGCAAGATTATATCAAGATGAAAACCAACCATCAAAGTCTCTATTTATGATAAAGAAAGGAAGCTACATAGGATTTCCCTATTGGTATTGTTTCGATGGAACTTTGTCCTAAAGAAAGCTTTTTTTTCTCAATTTTTTTTAATAAATGGTTGGCTACGGATGGGTCTAGACACTATCCCGGTTCAGCCCAATCGGGTTCCATCTGTTTTTTTTTTTACTTATTGCATTTTATATTCATCTATATATATATTTTGGTGATTGAATCTAAATCTACCTTCAAAGACAATCTTGATATCTATAAGACATAATGACAAGTTAAGAAAAGTGAGACTGGCCCTCAAACCTGCTTCGATGCCAAAGTTTAGTACCAAAATAAAATATAATAATTTTTGACAAAACACAATAGAAATTTGGTTAGTTGAAAACTTAATTTAATAATATTTAACTGATTATGGAGATGAATTTAAACAAATTGCCCCCTCTATTAAGTATTATTAATATATAGAACCTTACTAGCTAAAACTTTATGGAGGACTCTATTTAGCGTTAATTATACCATTCAATGATTTGCTAATTACTTGTCTTAGCTAGAGGAGTCATGAAACAAGCTAGAATCAAGACATGGCCAAATCAACTAAAAATCCACCATATATGATTGTCATGATATGATGTGGGGTTTTTTTTCTTTATCAAGGTCATTTTCAAAAAATGGGTACTAAATCGGCCCAAGTTCTTTTTTTTTTTTAATTCGAAAGTGGCCATAACGCAAGTCATTGTGCGTTATCACCTGAAATAACGCACAATGGTTGTACGTTATCCTTAATAACCGGCTTAAGCCGCATTAACAAGCATGTTTAACGATGTGTCAATGATGTGGCAGATGTGGCGCTGAGTTGTTGACAACACATAGCCATTGTGCGTTATTAGTCATAATAACGCAAATTATAAAAACATTAAAAACACTAAACTTGATATGTTAAAAAGCATACAAACCCTAAAATCCTAAAATATTGTACCATAAACAACACAGCTTAAAGAGTTTGGAATTATAATTTATTTAAAAATTTTTAACTTTAATTTATAGATATTGATCGTAACTAAAACTATAAATAATATATATGGAAGAAGTCCAACCCACGTGCATCCTGGTCCCATAGTCCCTGATGTTTTGACAAGACAGCACGAGCAACGGTCTGGGTTGATATGGATTAGGGATCACGAGACTTGTTTGACTGATCTTCAGTGTAGGCGTTTCGAGCGCAATCTATTCCAATGTTATAGTACGGTTCCCCGTAGGTTGGTAGAGTTTATTGACAGAACTGGTTTGGGAGGAGTGTTCAGATGTGGCTACATTGAGCTGGACCACGCTCTTATTACTGCATTAGTTGAGCGGTGGAAACCGGAGACTCACACATTTCACTTGACTTGTGGTGAAGTCACAATAACCCTTCAGGATGTGCAGGCATTATGTAGTTTAGGGATAGAGGGTTTGCTGGTTACCGATCCCAATTGGAGTGTACACTGTAAACATTATTGGATTGAGCTGATTGAGAGACTTCTTGGTCTACGATTGTCTCTTAGTCACTTTTCTGGTTACAAGGTGAAGAAGGAACACTTAGAAGCTTGGATCCTGAGAGTGTTTATCGGTTCAGAGACCAATAATGATCTTATCTTGCACGCTCGTGGATTTATTTTTTTACTCCTTGGTGGTCATATGCTTCCCAACTTCTTAGGGAATTTGGTTCATGTGCGCTACCTCAGTTTATTAGAGGATATTAATGCCATCAGGGCATATAGTTGGGGTATCTACGTACTTGGATTTTTATATAGGCAGTTGTGCACGGCAGCTTTGAGGGGTGCACGAAAAATAAGGGGAGCCTTAGTCATAGTACAGATTTGGGCGTGGTCGCGTATACCTGCATTGCAGTCTTAGCTGATAACGGATGTTCAGGCCGACCCTCTTACTCCTCTTGGTACTATATGGTGCACATCTTTTTACTGTAGCCAACTGCCTACTCACACCCTAGTTACATACAAGGACCAGTTAGATTTCATGCCATCTGTTTGCTTTTAAATATTTTGTATTATTTGTAATTAAAGAAAATTTTTTAAGCACTTAAATTTTTATTGATTTTGAATTTTGATTTCACAGTTTGTATGACTCCCTTATTATGACTGCGGTCTGGTTCCATCTGACCTATGGCGCGCAAAGGTCCCACTTATCTGTTATGAGATAGTGGAGTATCACTATCCCGGGCGAGTGATTCATCAATTCGCATGGGCTCAGCATATACCAGATGCATGTGATACTCGTCTTGGTCTGCATCGGATCCAGCTTAGAAGGAATGACCACACTTACTGGGTGACACAGAATGCTAGCCATGTAGAGGCGTGGCATCAGTGGCGACTGCGTGTTAGGGATGGCGCTGCCTTGGCAGTTGAGGTCTTATCATACCCCAACGACGAGTACATAAGATGGTATCGGGGAATCACACGGGTGTACATCGGAAATCCAGCTAATCGTGATACCCGTTCGGTTGGATACCAGCCTGTTGGGGTCGACAGACGGATGATGGTACATTCTACAAATCATGTTTTTAATACTCTTATGCATTTCATTTATTTATGATGACTTCTAACGGTTTAATGACTTTATTTATTTATTTATTTTTTGCTTAGACTTCCATGTTGCAGGAGGTAGATGACATGGCGTCAGTGGTGATACAGGAACCACCTACATCTCCATCACAGATGTTTGTTTTTACGAAGAAAGTGCATACGATCATTTGGAGGTGCATGGTATCTATTGGCGGTACTTTGGGCTACATTCCATCACAACACGATATCCAACAAACATTCCCAATACAACCGTTACGTTGTCGTCCCAGGGAGCATGTACCGAACTGGGGTGCTCGTGGAGTTAAGAGGGGCGCTCGTAGACAGCCTGGTCGTGGAGCAGGAGGTGGATGCCCTCCTGTCCCTCCTTTTCCCGGACACGTCGAGGTGGAGAGAGGTGAGGATCTGGACAGGTTGAGAGAGGTGAGGGATCCGGACAGGTAGAGAGAGGTGAGGAATCTGGTGGTGGACACCCTCCTATTGACCCATTTGACAGCCCAAACTTAGATATGCCATCTTTTAGTTTGGGTTTGACACAACCTTCTCAATCACTTCTAGGTGGATCAGTGACATTGCGTGTGCCTCCCCCTCCCGGTTTAGGGTTTGCCCCATTTCAGTCACCGACCGATACATTTTTAGGGTTTTCATCGTTTCATGCACCTCTTCCTCCAGGCACAGCCGGTTCATCTATACCGCGTCAGCCTATATCGCAGACATCTTCATCTGATGACGAAGAGCGGGCGGATGATATGGATGAAGTACAACGTCTTGGATTCGGACATCGTGTTGGGAAAAATACAATGAGATTCACGCCATCCGAATGGCCATAGTTGTACTTAGTATTTTGGAGTTTTCATTTTCAATTATATGTAAATTAAATTTCAATATAAAGTATTCAATTTTTATGTATATTATTGATTATTTTGTTTTATGTATATTAGTGATTATTTTGTTTTAGGGATATTATTTAATAATATGATTTTTTTTTTAATAAAAGTATCTCTACTACTTACTTTGATTATACATTTTAACAATTTCAAGTTGGTGTAAATAAGTGAAAAAATCACATTTTACATTTTAACAATAATATTATAATTTGGTGTAAATAAAGGAAAAATAAAAATCGAAAAAATCACCATTTTTTTCATTTTTAATACGCACCACTGTGATAACGCATAACAGTCGTGCGTTATCATTGAGATAACGCACCGCATTAAGCGTTATCTTGAATGATAACGCACAACTGTTATGCGTTATCACTCAAATAATGCACAATAGTTGTACGTTATCTTCAATAATTCAGCTGCAATGTGTTGTCATTTAATTCCATTACTTTTGTACCCTAAACCGACAATGCCATGTGAAATTGCAAGGACAATAATTCACCATTGGCAATTCACCCTTAAAACTTTATAAATACATATACACACTCTCAAAACTCTACTTCAGCCTAATCAACTTACTCCTTTACATTCTTTCTCTCTAAAACCCGTTCATTCTTTTTCAATTCACAAAGTACTTACCTTCTTTACATTTCATCCTCCCTAAACCCTAAACACATCCAGTTAAATCAATTTAAAATGGAAGCAATCCACCCGTTAAAGTGATGCTATTTTGGGATTCTGAAATTGTAAGGGATGCATATGATCCCTATTTTACTGGAGTAGTGCGGAAAAGTTGGACAATGCCAACGACCCGAATGATTTCACATAACGAACTGGTAAGGAAAATATTGAAATATCGAGATATGGATCCCAATATTTGGATTGTTCGAATGACAATGAGGGTGCCTTCATACTACGAAGTGCATCATATGTTTTACTTTAATTTATATAGCATGAACAACGATGAAGAAATGCGTTATCTATAAACTATTCCACCTCACCACGCAAAGGAAGAGATTCATATTCTCGTTGTATTCGAGCAAATCCAGCAGTATAGTATTCCAAATACACATGACAGAAATACAACAAACATGACCGAACATATTACAACGGTAACACAGGATGGTTTCCAATGAACTGTCTATCTTGTACACTACCGTCAATAATGACGACGATGAGGTTGACGAATCGGAAGGAGATGATGTCGTTTCTAGTCAATCCGAATCAGATGATGACAATGACCTAGAAGAAGGAGAGTTACAAACTCCCATAAACCCTATAAATCATATAAACCCGATAACTGAAAACATAGTGTCCCAATGGGAGAGCAGCCAATGGTTCAGCAGCGCTAGGTATGACTATACACATTCTGGCGCATTCCTAGATATGGGCTCGGGTTCTCCTATAAATGACCTTGTAGAATCTAGTACCATACGGTTACTCGATTGGAACGATTCCATGACTGACATACAGTTAGGCATGAGATTCGTTGATAAAGTGCAGGCAATAAGTACGGTTCGTAAGTGGTCCATCAATGTGGGACGTGAATACCGAGTTGTGAAAAGTAAAAATGATATGTGGAATGCAAAATATTACCATCACAGTGATGATAATTACTATTCATGGTACATCCGTATAAAAAAGAAAGCAATGCACGGCCGATGGGAAATAACCAGATTCGTAAAAGAACACACATGCCTTGTTCAAATCGAACAAAACAAGCACATAAACTTGTCCTCAAAATTTATTTCAATGTCAATATCACACCTAGTTGCCAAAGATCTTGAGATTCTTGTGTCAAACATCATTCAAGAAGTGCAGGTATTATTTCACACGGGTTGTACTTATAAGCGGGCGTGGTATGCTAAAAAATTTGCCATAGAGAGGGTTTTTGGTAGCTAGGAGACAACCTTCAATATTTTACCTAAATACTTACAAGCTGTAAAGGATTTAAACCCGGGGATTGTATACGGATTTTTGCATCACAGAACAAGCAGTCCCCCTAATTATGTTTTCAAATTTGTTTTCTGGTGTTTCTTGCCCTGTATATACGGATTTCCATATTGTTGGGCGGTGATTTCTATTGATGGAACACACCTAAGGGGACCATACAAGGGCATGTTGTTAATTGCAAGAATACATTGTCAAAGATCACGACATATACCTCATTTCTGATCGCTACAAAGGTATTTTCTCTGCTATTCAAAGTCAACCTTTATGGCAACCACAATTTGCAGTTCACCGGTTTTATTTACACCACATTCGAGCAAATTTTAACAAGACTTTTAAGAACACAAACCTAAAAAACTT
The DNA here is from genome assembly GCA_028651295.1 of Catharanthus roseus. Lineage (NCBI taxonomy): Eukaryota > Viridiplantae > Streptophyta > Magnoliopsida > Gentianales > Apocynaceae > Catharanthus > Catharanthus roseus. Next base: position 2,746,338 of record JAPQWS010000108.1, on the reverse strand, counting down.
GATATGGTAGGCCAGAACAGAATCTAAACAATGGAAATTTGACCGTGTAATGAAAGAAATTCAAGAAAGAAATGTGGATGCTTATATTTACTTAATGAAGTTGGACCCAGAGAAATGGACACTATTGCATGATGGCGGGCACAGACACGGTATCATGATAACCAATATTTTTGAAGCATTTCACAGTGTGTTGAAGAACGCTAGGGTCCTACCTTTAAAAGCCCTGGTTGAACTAATCTTCAACAAACTAGTTAAGTACTTTCACTAACACCGTGAAGAGGCTGAAAATTGTGTGCATCCATTTCCAACCAGAATATTTGACAAGTTCTTGCGGATTGAAATGAAATCAAGAGAACACAAAGTTATCACTTACAATCTGCGAGAAGGAATATACATGGTCAAATCTCCGATCCGGGTTTCTAGTACGGGCAACAATGTCTATATATTGCAAATAAATAATAAATCATGTAGTTGCGGAAAATGGCAAACATATACATTGCCTTGTTCTCATGTTCTTGTAGTGTATAGAGAAAATGAGTTAAGAGCAGATACTTATATGCCGGAGATATATTCGTGACAAACGTACAGAAGAACTTACCAAGCGAATTTTCATTCGGTTTTGACTGAGAACTTTTGGAGGGATGTTCTTTTTAATTTAACATTTTATCCTCCAAACATGAAAAATGAACGGGGTAGGAAACAGGGCAAGTGATTTCAGGGAGAAATGGATTATAGAAATCCGGATTCTTCCCGAAGATGTGGCAGATGTCGCATGCCGGGACATAATATAAAAAATTATAATAACCCCGGACCGAGCAATGTATAAGTTTACCATTTTTTTGAAATTGTTGTAATAAAACAAGTTTCTATTAATAAAATTTTTCTTTCAATTTCTTCTAATTACTATATCATTGCAGTCTAAATTTTTACAATATTTTTACTATTACTTCTTCAAATAACTTGAGATGAAATGGTTAAAAATTAAATATATTTTCCAAGAAAACGATATAAATATTATCATAATAAATACGCTTAAAATAAGTTAAATATTATATATACAATATTTTTAAAAAAATTATACAATTATAAGTTTTGACAAAAATGTAAAGAAATTTTCATTTAAAAAAAAAATAAAAAAATAAAAACTGACGTGGCAGATAACGCACGACCAGTGTGTCATAACGCACACTGGTCGTGCGTTATCCGCCACATCGGCGGATTAAGGGGTGTAAGCATAATTAAATGATAATGCACAACGTCTTTGTGCGTTATGACCACTTCAGGATTAAAAAAAAATTTGGGCCGATTTTGTACCCATTTTTTGAAAATGGACTGGATAAAGAAAAAAAACCTATGATATAGGTAATTTTTGGAAGAAAAACTTTTTAGATTCAGTTTCACCAAGTGATTCTTTTACCTTTTTCTTTTTTTGTCTCTAGCTTGATTCTTGTTGATAATTCTTACAATGTTCTTTTGCTAAAAGAAATTCTTACTAATGAAATCAAATAAGTAAATAATCTAATTCTTTTTATCATGTTTGAATTTTTAATGAGAATAATAGCCTCTATGGATCTTGTTCCAGGAAACATTATTCAACAAGAAAATATAGAACTAGACCATGTCCAACAAGAGAACATAGAATTACAAAAAAAAAAGTACTAATTCATATTGCTGATCCCATTTAGCATAATCCTACTTAGATACTGAAATTAAGAAATTTTCAACTGCAAATATGTGTCCTTGAAGGCTCAAATGAAAAAATTCGTAAACTATTCATGGAATCAACATTGGATGGGTACGAAATATTGATAGTGAGCACGTCGATGTTCAGCCAAATGCTCACATAACATCAAAGACCTAGGACTTCAATTGTGCATTCTGAATCTCCCCTTCGTTCTAGGACATTAAAATAATTATTGAAACAAAGGAAGTATGCCAATATTTAACCATGTCTAAATTATATGCATGATAACTTTTAAACTCTACAACAGGCTACATGAGCAGATGAAAGGGGCTAATTCTGATCAATCACATATTATACATTAGGTTTGTATGTAAATTAGTCACATTTTAAAGTCTCATATGCCAATCTCACGAATGAGATTAGCACAAAAGTATATATATATATATATATATGATACAAGTGTGATATTTGTACAATTAGTTGATAGATGTGTTGTAAATCTTGTTTATCGAATTTGGACATTGCAATCAATTTCATCTTTTCAATCTTGTCGTCATATAATAACCAAGAAGTATGAAAGATGGCTAATTTTATCATTAGAGCTAGTGTACAAAAAATGAGTTAAATATCTAAAATCTATATGTAACGTATATCTACAGGTCGTTTATGATTTATTCTAATCTGTAAAATTATACAAAAGATGAGCTACCTACCATGGTTGTTTCTGGCGTATTCATCCTCACTTGTTTAAGTGAGGAGTAAATTCAAGCATTCAGGAGATCATTTATGATGTCTTGAGCCCAAATTAATTATCTAAATTTGATCATTTGGTTGAATTTTGCAGAGGTGAATTAGTTTTCACAAATGCAACCTGGCAAAGGATTTGCATAGAAGGTCTCCTCAAATTTTGGAGATTCTTTGACTATTCGATAAGATGGTCCTCCTATTCTATTCTTGTGTAACCTCTTAACTTGGGAAGAAAATTCTTCCCAATCCATTGATCCCATGTCTAGTTGATCAAGAAGTCTTACAAACCTTTGCCTGCAACATAAAATTGAAAAAATATGCTGATTAAATCTTAATCTCATACAATATTATAGAAGATTGCAAATCATTTATCAAGAAAAATCTAGTTCTTTGGTTTTTACTTACTTGTCAGGATCAATGGTTTTCAAAAAGCCTTTAAATGTCCGATGACCACGAACAGCTCTAGCCATATTCCCATCATACGTGTAGGTAAAAACATCACTTTCAACCGATACAATATAGTCTAGTGCAGCCATCTTATTTTGTCGGTGCTCAAATGATTCCAATTCCTCCTTTGAAGCCAAACTCGAATGAAAATGTGTATTCGGATACTTATCCATGAAGGGCCTCAAACCATTTCGGCCATATATTTCCCCAGAGGCGATATAGATTGTAGTGTTAGAAGGGAATCCCAAAGCCTCAAGAAATACTGCAGCTTCCCTTGGTGTCATTGGGCAAGCCCCTTGAAGTCGTCGTGTTATACTATTTATTCGTTTCTCTTTCCAGTGCCCTGTTTTATAACGTAGTTTTCTGAGCTCCTCAGCCTCATTCTTCGTTAGGTTGTGATTGCAGCCAGTAAAGGCAAGCATGTCCTTTTCATATCTGAAAAATAATATCTTGAGTAATGAACAAAAATCAATAACATTTTATTAGATCAAAAAAGTTGAAATTATGAGTACCTCAGATGAAGAGAAACGTAACGCTTATCATCGTTATTTCTAAGTTTGCTCACTAGCTTCTGTCCTAATTCTTCAATCTCCTTGGAAAATTGGAGTGCTTCGTACATGGCATGGCATCGGAGCCTTTGGATTGTACTTGGTACTCCATTGTTAGAAAGACGGGAATTAGTATGTGTAAACTCTATTACTTTATATCGCTTTAGTAACGAGTACATATCTCTATTATAGTACCTGGGCTGCACATAATTACACCATAAGTTCCAAATCAATCCTAGGACTAGTACTCCTTAATTTAATTGGTATAAAATGCTTTATTTTCGAATAATAACACATAAAATTAATTACTCATAAAATTTTAATGAACAATAATGATATATATATATATATATATTACAACCCAAGCTAGGAGTACTTGCCTTTGACCAAGAAATTGGAGCCTTCTTAAGGGGTTTGAGCTTGGCTACATCAGGTGGGAGAGATTCTAATACAACAATATCATCTTTCAAAGCGTCTATGAAGACTTTCCAATCAAAGATATCTTTAAAATCACTAAAACATGTGAAATTAGTATTAAAAGCTGTATGTATTCACTTTTTTACATAAATTATCGAGAAGAGATATTAAAAATCTTCACCTCGGATCCGTCCAAAAAGACCTATGATCTAAAGTAGGAAGAATTAGGGTTGCATCCATTAACTTTGCAATGGCAACCATATCGCTTATCTGCAAATATTTATTTTTGTAGAATATAAGTTAAATTTTTAATTGTTTTCAACATAAGTGGTACAAACGCACATAGAGTTGTAATTTTGAGAGATAAGAATTTATATAAACAAAGCTAAAGAAATGAGTCATTATAAACAATTTTTAGAATTATTAGGCAAATTTCACCAACTCTTGACTCTGTTCTTGGGGTCATTCTCTATTCTTTTTACTTTAAAAAGAGTAAGAAATAATTTTATTTTGATAACATTTTCTCTAATAAATTTTTTTACTTTATTTTAAACTTAAAAAAATATAATAAATAATCAAGAATAAGTTAAAATCAACTCATAGGTAAAATAATTTAATAAAATAAGAAGTTAAAAAAGCTAGAGGAAGCGACACCAATCCGAAGGAACAAGAGACAAACTTACCCCAGTTTTCATTTGATTTAACCCGCCATTTGCATGAGCTAGGATGTAGCCTGTTCCACCAGCACTTGTGTTTCCTACCAAGAATTTAAACAGAAAATTAATTAATCACCAAAACAAATAAGATATATATATATACACGAAACATTATATAAACATAATAATTCAATATATATCCAGTGAACACAAAGATAATTGTGAAACCTTTTCGAAGTTTTGTTCTTTTCAAACATTTATTGAAGTTGTCACTTCTGGATTTTCTCCATATTTCCGGAATCTGAAAAATAAAGAACCCAAAATTATACAAGAAATTATGCATATATATATATATATAAATAACAATTCTAAACCAATCAACATCCTAAATATAGATAAAAAATATATAAAATACTCATGCAAATTAAATTAAATGAAGATAAAAATGTCAAATATTATGTAATTAAAAAGTTACCTTTATAAGTTATATCTCTTGAAAATTCACATTAATTTTATTTCATTCGGGCAGGATTTTGAGTTAAGAAACTACATGCAAAATGTATGTTGAATATTTCAGCTTTTGCAAAATAAGTAAATAATCAAAATACAACTGAATCCAAAATTTTCCATCAGGCCGACCAAGGATATGAAGGAATCGTTTTAAGCAAATAAAAATTCACATTAATTTATTTATTTCACGAAATCAGACTCAAGTCTCCTTTCACATATAATTATCCATCCAGCTTTTACAAAATAAAATCAAAATCAAACAATGAAAATTCACATTAATTTATTTCAACATAATATTGTCAAGAAATTCAACAAAATAATTTTAAACACATTTATTTTGATATCAAAAAGCAAAATACATCTCTAGGAACTAAATTCTATGTAATTATTCAGAATGCATTTGCAACATGAGAAAAAAAATTTTATCATTAAATTCTATTAATTCTCATCACCTGTTGATATTCAGAGGGCCGAGCAGGAATATGAATTTTTTCCGGTAAAACTAAGGTGGCAGCCGCGCTGCGGCCCCTTTGAGGTTGATACTGATGTCTCAAAAAATCATTAGAATGAACATTAAGATAACTTGTCATCAAAAATATCTTAAACACAAGAGTAGAAACGGCTAAAATCATCAAAACAACAGAAATACAATGGCTCAAATTCTTTCCAGGTCGCAAATATTTTCCAATCCTAAAAAAGCCAATATTCTCATTCCCATTAGTATTAACTCTAGGTTGAACGTGACCGTGGTTGTTTACAACAATGACTGCACCATCTTCTTCTGCATAATTATGATCCGACGTTCTTCTTCTCGTTTGTGTAGCCGTAGACGGCAACAAAGTACTACCAGCGGTGACGGCCATTGACTGATCTTCATTGTGAGGAACCGAAGACATTTCACGGAGTTTGAGATTAGAGAAGAGACTGCTGATGATGGAATGGAAGATGATAATAAGGTTATCATAATTTGATTTACATGATATTTATCCTTTATTCCATCTTTAGTCATTAATTTGTCCCACTTCCTTTAATTTAGTATAATGGCTAATGGTTCCGAAATATATGGTTAAACATCAATATCTTCTATCTCATAAAAAAATTACATAAAAAACAGATACTTATGAATATATATATATATATATTTAAAAGAATATTGAGAGTTTTAAAATAATAAATATCTTCCATATTAGGTGATTTTTTAAAATATAAATTTATAATAAGTGTTTTTTTTCTTTTGCATAATTATAATCAGACGTTCTTCTTTTGATTTTTGCGGCGATCGACGTAATAAGCACACTTCAATATTAAGAGACTTCATCGATATTTAAATTTTATTTTTTTATCTCAACTATTTTAAATTTACAAAATCTGATGATAAAAAATTTTCTTTGTTCAAACTAAAATTGAATACAAATAAAATCTATGGAAATTTTAGAAGTATGTGAGCCTTTAATTATTAGGCAATTAGGCAATAGACACTTAAATATACATATATATATATATATATATGTAGAGAGACAAATATTTAAAAAATTTTACAAAGTTTTTAATTGTTTTAAAAAAATTAAAAATAGGTATGGAAAAGCTCTTCCATCTCTCTATTTCAAAAGCGTTGTGCTCGTTTTACTGGTTAATAAGAATTTAAAAGTGCCTTTAAAAAATAAAAAACTTAGAAGTGAGTCCATGATTTATGGTATTGTATGGAGTTGATAAAATTAACGCCATAAATTTAAATTTTGATTGCTATTGTTACTTACTACAATTATATATTTGTTTTATGACCTTAGTCAATTAATATTATGCGTTATTATTTAATTAATATAATATACTTACTAATAAATTAAAAGGTATAAAAATATGATTAGCAAACGACATTCTTTTTAATCTCAAAAAAGATAATTAGCCATTGATTGAACTATTATTATTTCAATAAAGTTGTATGGGGAAGCATTGATCTAATTAATTTTATAAAACAATAGTATAATTAAAAACACAAGCCTTTCAAAAAGAAAAATACAATAAAATATATATTTTATGCCCTTCTATTTGTATAAGCACTTCCTATTTTAAAATACTGTGCACCCTTTTTTTTATTAGTGGTCATATAAACATTATGTTGTTTAAGAAAAATGAAAAGTTTTAGATAAATTTTATATGGGATAATATAATGGGAAATATTTATTAAATAAAAAATAAAAGACTCGATAAAATATATTGCATTTTAACTCTCAATTAATAGAGCATATGTGTTCCACCGGATCGAATGTAATGTAATCAATAACATCTTTTGCAATATTCCTTTTTATAGTATTTTTCTTTCTTTAGGTTTACTTATTTCCTTTAGAGTTTATTTTTATTTGGTGGATTTTATTAATAAAATGATCTATATTATGAATGTTATGGAGAGTGTTATAGAGAATATTACATACAATTCGAATTAGATTTCCTCGCAGGACGTGAAGGTTTTTTTATAGTTTTTTATTGGAATCGATAAATTACATGCGAAATATAAAATTTACCTACAAAAAATTTCAAATATTTTTCCCTCAAAAACACACTCTCTGCACAAATTTTCTCCATCTTCTCTCTAAAAAATGTGATTGTTTTTTAAAGGATTTCAGAGCGAAGGAAAGCTATTCAATTAAGTTAAAAATGGATAGTTTTAAATATAGTCTACACAATACGATCAAAATACATCATCTACACGCTTGAGTTACGCCCTGGCGCATGCAGGAGTCTCCCTGCACCAGGCCTTGATGCAAACAATGAGGTAGTGTCGCCAACGCCTAGCACGGGGATACTCCTACTCGCGCCAAAGCGTGGTTCAAGTATGCAAATGATGTATTTTCGAATTTTTAGTGTGTTTTTTCATAATTTTTTAATTATTTTTAATATATATTTTAATTTTTAGTTTAATATTATAGTTTGATTTTTTTTATGTTAATATATGTATATATGTTAGCATTTAATTTATTTAGTTGATAATTAAATGTTTAATTTTAATTATATATAAATGTGTTAAGTTTTTTAGAGATTAAATAATTGTATAAAACATATTAAAAATAATTAATTATAAAAAATAATTAATATATCAACTTAAACAATGTTAATAATAAAAAAATAAAAAATAGCCTTGGCACGAGTACTGGGTATCTAGTTCCTTGGTGCGAGATCTACTTGGTTTGTCCCAGGCTGTCCAAGTCAACACCAGTGTTTGATTTTTCGATTCTGATATATATATATATATAATTTTTAATCGATAGAAATGTAAATAAAATAGTATAGAATAATATATTAAATTTTTTTATGACTTTTAATAGTTAGATTTGAGGTATTATTTGAAATCTTCAGGTATAGAGAGAAAGAGGATCGAGAGAAAAAATGATTTGGTAAAATCGAAAATTTTATATTTTGATGCGTAATTTTATTTGCCAAAGCTTTAGAATTAAGAATTACTAAAATACATGCACACAAAAGAATTGCCCCACTGCCCTCTGCATTTTGATTCCCTAGTCGGAACCTCGTGCTGTCCCCGCACGTTTCCAATTTTTCTCGTGTTTATGACCTTAGTCTAAGCGCATGCGTTAACACCGCCCATGAGTTTTGTTGAAACGAATTTAACAATATAACGCATTCACTGCGTCATTAGAAAGAGCACATCTGTCCTACTGCATAAATACAAATTCAAAGAACTGTTTTTTCCTTCTTTCTCCCATTTGTCTACGTAGAGCTTTGCCTTCTTCATTTCTGATTTCTTTTCTTTGAAATTTATCTTCCAAAAACAGTTCTGAAGATTAATCTTTGATGAGTTCCATTGCATTCAATGACTTTTAACCCTATCCGGAGTAGAACCAAAGGTTTGTGCTTTTTGCCATTCTCTGCATTTTCTCTTCATGAGTAGATAGAGGACAGGGTACGTTGTTATCGGATCAGAAATGTGATTTCTCCACTACTTCTTACGGTTTTCTTTAGTTGTATTTCTTGAAACTTAAGGTGGATATATGACTGCGTTGTTTCTCTAATTGATCATCCCATCAATCATGGGTTTCTTCTTCTTCTTCTTCTTCTTGCACCTCAGCTAGTTTTTTGGGATTGTCAATAAGTGTTAATACTCTATTTCTTAATGGGTTATTGATAAAGCAGAGAACTTTATGACTCATCTTCATTTAGCCCAACATTATCAGTTTGCTGAGCTATTTGGCCAAATTAGCTTGCGTAAAAGAGCTGGATCCTTGACATCAAAATTATGTATTTTGGCCATCTATCACTTTCTTTTGCTGATTTTCTTGCAATTTTGATTGTACAATTTTTTTTTCAGAACTCTCCTATTTCTTTTCTGCAAGTAAAATTGCTTTGTTGGCCTTTTTCTTATGTAGAATTCAATATGATTCATTAATCAAGACATATTCCTGAAAGATTTTGTTGGACATACTTTCAGTTTGATAGTTAGCATTTCCTGAACAATTCAATACCTTCTCATGATATGATGAGTCAAACAAGATAAGGTGCCACAGTGGGATGGGGGGACGGGGCTTTAAAAGATCACTTTTGTTTAGCAACAGCAGACCTCAAACATGCGTTCATTCACTTTCTAGATTTTATTTTGGTGTTACATCACATGCACAATATGTGCGTAAGCAACTAATTTACAACAATTTCAGAGCTGTTCTGCAAATCAACCTAAAACCTGAAGCTGATAGTTGTCATGCTTAATGTATCTTTATCTTCTTCTTGATGATATGAAATCAACTGAATCTTTAGAGAAGTACTGCTGCTTGCTAATGCAGCTTCAACCTGTTATAATTTTCATACTATATTAGCGGAAATAATGGGAAGAATAAAGCCATCAAGGACAATTTCTCTTTGATAGTACAAAAGTTATTTTGTTAGGAGACTATTACCCAAGTTTCATTAGATTTACTGGTGTCTCATTCTTCTCTGTCTCTGGCAGGGTTAGCTGGAGATTGATGGGTGCACGTAAACCATTCCCATTACTAATCCCACGGGCAATTTCTGTACTTTTATATGCTTCAGTCGTACATCCCGGGCCATAAACCTGGACAAAAAGCTATGTCAAAGTTCCATTTATGCTGAGGATTTATATGAGTAAATAGAGACAAAAGCTGGCATTTTTATTGAAGCGGTTTATCGTCTGAGAATAGTTACCTTTTTCTGCAATTGTGCATTCTCTTGATGAATGAGATTTACCTTCTTATACAACTCAATGTTCTCTTGATGAAGGATATTCCCCTGCAATGGGATTGAAGTCACATGATGCAAATGTAAACTTAATTAAAATTTGAACCTGAATTTTCTTTTCAAGAAAACCTTCTGGTGCAAATCTTTGATTTGCTCTGTAAGAACTTGTTCCTGAAAGAAAACATCATTTCAAGGATGTCAAATAAAGCAACTAATGTCCAGAACAGTTGAGCATGCTTAACATGGAATATTGTGGATGCTTAAAAGAAGATTTTTCTCTCAGTGAAAAAGTATTTACCTTTTTAGTTCGGACACCTTTCAAACTCGATTCCAGTTGATTTTCCAGATTTTCTAGATCTTTGACACTTAATCCAGATAATTCTTCACCCAAAAGCTGCCTGAAATAACTTGTGTAAGTTACAATATTGATCCACTAATTTATATGGAGAGCCTTCTTATGAAATAATGTCGATGATATGCTTTCTTAATCTATCAATGTGCTGCCCTCATATTTTCTGCAGTATAGCAAATGGAATAAATAATCCTTTTTGTTGTTTTATGTGTACAAGTTCTCAAATGCTGAAAGTATCATCTTGTGCAAAGATGATGAAAGTGCATGCAGAAGGTTTGTATGGTTTTTTGTACAAAAGTTAATGTACTCAGAGTAATATTCTATGTTGCGCGGAACTTTAAATTGAACAGCTTTCTACTTCATTTTCCATTTTGTACAGGAATAATGCGAATGAGCAGCTACTTCTATAAAGTGTTATATACATCTGCATCCAGGCTGCCTTTGAAAATGATGTCTAGCTCCCGACAGTATGCTGTTTCACTATTTTTAATCTCCGAAAGTAAGACTTCTCATTAAGTCCTTTTAACTCATTGGAAAGGAGAAGTACTGTCCTTTTGTCATCAGTATTGCCCACTTGAGTGTTTGTGATTCTTATTTACATGCATGAGCTGCTAGAAACGTACAGGAGATATTGAAGTGTGAAACCAGCATTTTTATGACAGTGCTAGAGTCGTACAGGAGATATCATATAGGATCATCGTATTACTTCAGAAACTCCTAAAGCTTTCTTTATTTATTACTTTTTTTTGGTGTTGAAAAAGCGCAGGAACCCAGTATAATAAAACATGGGTACATTTGAGCACTAGTTTAAGATAATTAAATAACTCGATAAGAAAACCACAATAATAACTTCAAAATGTTGGACTCCCACAAAACTTGGCTGACAATATTTTCCCCATAAATTAACATTAATTTCTTACTCTAAAGTTTCTATATTATGAACTCAACATGAACAAAACTACCCAAGCGCATCATATTTGATAATACAGAATTTCTGTTCCAGCCAAACAAAAAGAGAACACTGATTATTTATTTAGTTTTCCTTTTCTTTACCATGTTTCTCCCAAATTAATGAAACATAAACTTAGCAATTAGGATTAATGCCAGTGGTACATCACAAAAGTCATGTATTTTAATGAAACATAAACGTCACAATAGATTAAGGTTAATGTCAGAGATTATTATGCTATTTAGTATGAATATCTTCACAATGGCTATATCAAGCACACAGATTTTATTGTGGGGCAGTGCTTATGCTTAATATTTCACTTGGATGCATTAATGGTGTATTTTTCTATTTGATAATGAAGTTGGTTAGAAAATACTTCTTGCAAGGTACTTCAAAGCCAGTTGCAATTGTACCTTATATATCAACTTACCTGTGACTCTCTTGCAAGTAATACAGCTGCTGCCTCAAGCTTGCAACTTCCCTTTGCCAGAACTGTTAAATAAATTAAAGTAAGTATTAGAATGACTACTTTTGAAACTGCAATGCTCAATAACTAAATTGATGTAGTGTATTCTAATTTCCAATTGATATGGAGTTGATGTTAATTTTTTTTACTAGTGAATCAAAAGAAAATTAGAATCCAGTAACTCCATCCTAAAATGGACTTCTAATTTTTTTAAGTAAACCTTAATCAATGCATTGCTTAGACTTATGGTTGCTTTATATTGCTCTTCTATAAGTATACCTAGTTGAATGTGTAACATCATGAATGCTTTTTTCCTTGTTTCAATAACATTGTGACGCGTTGGATATTAAGACTAGGTGTTCATCATTATTACGAAAAGTTAAATCTGTCAATTAGTTTAGTTTCTCCAAATATATTAGCTTTTGTGAAATTTCTTTTGTCAGTGTCAAGAAAAGGATGCTTTAGGTCTAAATAGTTGGAGAAGGGAAACTGTGATCAGATTTAATCACTCCAACAACAGTTATCTAATGTGCGTAACCCAGTGCTGTAAAATCTGAAAAGCACAGTGGGACATGACACCTGATTGTTGAATTAGTAATGCATTCTAACCTGCAAAGTCCAAATTCTTCTGGAACTTCTATTTATCTTATATTAGAACATGATGAATACTAAGGGATAGCTATAACCTAGACTTCTCCAAATATAGCATTTGCTGTTTAGTCCGGATGCTGATGTGGGACTATGTAAAGTAGAGCATTGGTCCCCTTGAACTAACCTATGAAAATTATTGCTTGTGTTTTGGATGCCTCACTGGAAACCTTGAGTTGCATAAACTACAGTACAACTGCTAGCCCTTGTTTACTGCTCGACATAGTAATGAGGAACCATTTGTGAAAGTACTTCTGGCTAAACTTGGGAGAACCTGCAGAATGGAATTAATTATAATCTTGCAAGTAACTGCTACTGGAGGTTGGCATAAAACATGTGGTACTTTTTCTGGTTGTCACAACACTTAGATTGGACCTGAATTCAGAAAGAGAAGACTTATCTAATGGAAGATGTTGATCTGTGATGTTGATGTTGGACAATACCTGGAAAAGCACATTTTCTAGCAGAAGGAATCTGTTAGTGCTGTACGGGCATTGAATTCTTCTCAGGCAGGTCTCTCCAAAGTTCAGTGGATGCTAAAACCTAAAGGCATAGACAATCTTAATATCCTTCTGCTGAACTTCTCTCTCTCTCTCTCTCTCTCTCTCTCTCTCTCTATATATATATATATATATATATATATATGTCTCACACCCGCACACACACATGGAAACACTATCATTTTGTGGTTCTTGATTGACTGAGAATCTATTAATCTTCATGAGAGACTAAAAGGGGGACCAACTTGGGCTTTTAATTTCAGTTCTCAAGGCCATGGTGTCTTCACTAATCTGTACCTGTGAAAACACTCTTGTGAAATGGATGAATGTTAACATGACATATGTGAATTACATCCAGTAGGCTTGGGGATAATGTCCCTGGTGGGAGTGGAGAAGACTGTGGTCCATGAATCTTCATCTCAACCAACTACAGTTCTGCTACCTAGTCATGTGATCAGTTTTGGCACTGAACGTGTACATTAGCAATACTTTTGATGTTTTGAAGTAACTAATAAGCTTCGGAAAAGATGTAAATTTGGGATAGGTGAAGGTAAATCAGGATCTTACCCTGCTAAGTACTTGAATGTATATCCACTTTGAGATCACCCTGTCAGCCTCCAGTTTTCTTCTGATCAATGGTGAGAAACTGAATGCTTATTCCTTATATATCTATTTTCTTCATTCATAAAGTCATAAAGCTTGAATGTTTGACTTCTAGTTGCTGTACTTCTATACAACCAAATACTTAACATGCTCCCATTCCCCCCAAATTAATCTTGATATCTCCTTTCAGGAACCCGGTTTTTTCTTGTAGTAATCAACATGGTATCACTCTGATCACTAGTTACCACGAAACTAATCGTCCCAGTTTGACACAAATCCTAGTAAACAATAAGCATTGATCTCTCCCTTCTCTTTCCTGCGAGTACTAAATGCTTTCCACCTACAACTTTAACAAACTTCTTTGTGTCTCTATCTCAATCTTAGTCTCTAGCAGTTCTCTTTACTCATTAATGGGCCATCAATTACATAAAACTCCTCAGTCCATCACTTAGTACTTCCTGGTGTCATATGTTACAGACACAAACCATTCATCTATCTCCGTGGCTCCCACTATTTTTATCTTAGGAAATAAATAAGTTAGGTGACTGGAAAAAAGAAATAGGTTTTACCCTAGTTGCAAGTCTCCTCCGTCCCTTGTGAAGTTTGTGGAAAAGTTGAGTGCATTTTATACTGATGATTTAGGTGATTTATTTGCTTAAGTACAGGAATTAGCATTTACATATATTGAGAAATAGTAAATGAAGCATTAAGAGAAGAAGCTCCAAGTAGATGGAAGAATGAACTTGGAAAGCAGAAAATAGAGAAACTGTCGTCTAGGAAGAACAGAGAAACTGTCGTCTAGGAAGAACAGATCTTACATGGGATCAAAATGAAGTGTGAAGTTTCCTTCTTAGAGAGTAGAAATTATTCTAGAACTGATAAAATGTGAAATTTGGGCGGTTAATTTGATTACTGTGCCTACCAGCTTGATTTACGTATCCATAAAGGTCTTCGCTAGAGGCAGTATTTCCCCATCTACATAATCCAGAGCATATTATAGATCTCTATATGTAGATTAAACATTATTCAGCAGAAACCCAAATATGAATTGTGTAACCCAACCTACCCAAAAAACAAGAAACACTTCGAGAATCAGTAGAAAGGAAATGAGCTGTCATAATTATATTATATGATTTGCTTGGAAATGGCTTTGATTGGTGTTTGTGTTGAGGGGACTAGCAAGATGCCCCTGGGAAATTTTGGAAAGAAAAGTAGCTGTATTTATTCTGAGAAGATAAACGCTAGGACCTTCTACTGAATTTATCTGTCCTTGTTAGACTAGGAATGGGGGTTTCGTGTTAGAGAGCAAAGCTGCAATTAAAGGTAAAATATGGCATTCATGAAGTTCCTCTGAAATTGAGGAACTAGGTTAGTGAAAAAGAAGTACATAACACCAGTTGTCATAGGCTCAAAAGAGAATGCCAGTTGGTGTTCAAACTTGTGCAATGAAGTTTGAAGTTATGTAGTGCCAAAACTACTGATATGTCTTTTCTTGTTCAATAGCTCCTAATAAAACTTCATAAATCATTCTTCAGCTTAATTTTCAAACATTAAACACTAGAACTACTCCTGAGCATGTGTATCCTTGTCATCTTTTATGTATGCTATATTGTATATCTCCAGATGGTTGTTTTAATACCTTGTCCTAGTTTTCTATCTTTTTGTGATTTTCAATTTCTATTACATTTCATTTATTTAATTAATATGTCTGCATGATTGTTAGAGTTGAGCGAATATATGATCTATGGCACTATTGCTTCCATTATAGGCGGAGAAATGTTATGTCAGTAGTATATTCTGTGACACATTTTCTGGGGACTTTAACCTTTTGGATGAGGTTCTTTCTTTTTTTTTTAGGGTTTAGGGTTGTGACATTGCCCTTATGTTCTCACGAATTTCAAATAAAACTCCATTCTATTCCTCCTTTTTTCACTTTTTGTTGCTCTCCTCCATCTCCCATCCCCAAATGGGCAAACCTAATATGTCACAAGGGGTTGCATATGGAGATGGGTGTACCATCATGCTCACCAGAAACCTACAAACAACAAATAATGAGAATTGACTTCTTAAGGAGGTACTTAACTTATAGACCATTGCACTTCTGTTGTCCAATATCATACACAATTAAGGAAACTGTCTTATTGACCTGTGTATTTTGTTGGCACAATTAACTGATCATCAACTGTGGACAAATCCTTGGAATTGGCTTTCGCGGTAGCCACTTACCAAGAGCAGTATTTCCTACTTTTCAAGTCATGATTATTCATTTCCTTTCTCAAGTGGTGAAGAACCTCAGTCATAGTTATCCTTATCCATTGAGCATGAGCATGTTTGTTTGGTCTTTACATGTCTATTCAGAGTGTTTCTTGTACTTGTGTCAAGTGATCAGTGGCGCCTTATCTTGAAGAACGTCCCAAGTAGAAGGGCACCATGATTATGAACCCTTTATTATTCAAAGTAGTTTCAGTATCCCTAGCTCCTATCTCCATACTGCATCACAAGACCATGAGTAGAAAACTAGAGAAACGATCATGTTATTTACTAAACTTCCTACCCGGGATCCTTTATCTTGTGGTGTTGTTCTTTTTTTCATGTCTTCAATGGTGAGTGTACACATTTTATGGAGGCTTTAGCACCTTCAGAGACGAAACCATTGAATAATCTGGAATTAGAACCAAATAATTCAGCCTCATAGAAGGCAAGTAGACTTCAGAAGGAAATAGAACAAGAAATTGGAACCATCCCATACTATGCATCATTGCATCTTATTCTTGCATCGTATTTTAGATTTAAAAATAAACAACACAGCTTCAAGTGCTTCTCCATTATGGGATTTTAAATTTCATGATGTTCAGAGAGTGAGATGCAGCATTTTTTCCGTTCTTGAAGCAGCATCCAGACAAAAACGAGAGAACTTTCTTGCTCTCACACACTGATATGACTTTTCTAGTCAATGTTGCTTGTATTCTTCATAGATCGATCCTACATTTTGGGAAATAAGATGTCATGTAACTTCCTTTTTACCCTAATGTTTCTCACCTGTCTCAATGGAATTTATAACAAGTTGTTTTAGATAACTCATTTGAATGCTATTTCATTTGCTTCTGGTAGATTATGTATACTTATTACGTCTCTGAATTTGTTTTCTTTCAGCGGCAGGGTTCTTACCTTGTGGACGGGAGAATTGTCCTCTATCTGAAGGTTTCTTCAACTTGCAACATTCTTTTGCCCATTAGATATCCTGCCTGCCTGCTAAACGAACTATCTTTTAAGGGAATCAGAGTCATGATCAGAAGCTCTCTAGCGCAAGGCACCCCAAAGATGTGTGTACTTGACTTCATCTTCTGCAAATTCAAACACAAGGGTATTGTTAGATTGTGCCTTGCCCGCATGTAAACACCAAAAACCGTTGTCTACATTGCTTTACTTTGCACATCTAACATAATTTGCACATTTCCTTGCCCATTGTTCTCCACTCTACTGGCTATGGAATTATGGACAAATTTTCTGTCTGTTATTAATTAACTTCTAAGTAATTACCTTAAAACTGTGAGTAAAAGTCACCATGAGAAGTCTGGAGGATGCATAATTGATTCACAGTCACAGTCTCATTAATCACACAGAATAGAAGCTTGATTGAGATGTTTCCTCTCTTCATTAATCCTAAGTTTTTGTATTTTTTCTTTGGCGCCCAGGTGTATTATCACTGAGTTTAAGCTGAGATGTACTCTTGATCTCTTGTCATGAAAGAACCGGATGCAGCCCTTGTTTTCTGGGTTCCAGAGTTTCTATTTGCAGTAATTAACAAGAAGCAGAGGGACTAATAACTCTAAGAAGATGTCCATCAAGTCTTATATCTGAATCAGTTGTAAGATGCAGCGTACGAGATCCTCTCTATTGGTTGATGTAAACCCTAAACCCTAGTTTGGTGAAGAGGAAGATATATTCAGTCCATCTTAGTTACTCAAGTTACTTGTCCATGGCTGTTTCCATTTTTCCAAAATATCCCTCTCACTTGATCAGGGCCAATTATATACTTCATACATATATATATATATATATATATGCTTTCTGCAAGATTCCTTTTCTCCATTAAAAGTGCAGGCAGGTTGCAGCCATTCCTCCATCAAAGATAATCCAACTCCGATGCTTCCTTGCTTTAGCCTCCGATAAGCATCCTTAATTAATCACTCGGATCCTCTTGTAATAATACATCTTCTTGTATACATTCTGCTACACTTGTTTTTGTATATTACACGATTTGGCTGAATTAACTAAACCTTTCTAAGCCTTGATTTTGCTTCATCTTCATCTTTTTAATTATATTAGATGTTCAAATTATAGGGGTTACTATAAATATAATTAGGAATAAATTAATTACTGTTCAATTTTCAGAAGCAACTAATTATATATGCAGGCAATTAAGATAATAATAAGAAGAGAAGTAATTAAGGAGAGGGTTTAGGTTACCTTAATCTCTGAAGAAGGGTTGAGCAGATGTTGTTGATGCTCCTCTTTCATTTTCTTGTATCTTTCTATTACTGATCTCATGCTGCACTTAATATTAAATTGGTCATGTTACATTAGTTTTGTCTGAAAACTACTTTTAAAAAAATTAATTTAATATTTTTAATTTTAACAGTATCAATAAGCAGAAGCATTCTTGAAAAACGAGAATAAAATCATCAGTTTTTTTTTGTTTATATATAGTACATGCATGAAGAAAACTCTAATCCTTTTATCTTTCTAGAACCCTAGATTAACAAAGTGTACAATTAGCTTAATTAATTAATTAATGATTAATAAGAGCAAATTTTGATTAGCTAGCTAGATCACTGCTAATTTTTTATGAGGTACAAGTGTTTGTGTGTAACTGCTGATCAACCAATGTAAACACTAGCTCCTGTTTGCATAACCCTAAGAACTTGGTTCTTCAAGTAAAATGGCAACAAAGCCCTAGCATTTTGAGTAGATTATTCTCTGATGAGGAGACTCTCAGTTACTGATGGGACCAAAATTCTTGAAATCGTTAAATGAAATATATTGAAACTCTACCCCCAAAAAAAAAACCGTAGAGCAGGCAATTAGTCTATACATGAATTCCTTAATGCTGTTAATTATTAGGATCATAGCCTTAATTAGATCTTTTCACAAGAGAAGACTTGTATAGTTGTAGGACATAAATGGTAACACCAAAAACAAAGAATCGATTTCAAGTTAACAAAGCTACACAAAACATAATATATAGAGATGACAATCTAAACGAAAAATAGATATTCAATCCTACAAGAAAGAATAAATGTAGAGAAATAAATATGAAGCAAAGGATTAGTGCATTCATTTGCTTGTGAAACAACTGCTTGTGAAATATTGTATTATAATATCGTTTATTTATGAAATTATCCAAAAATAGCCATTTTTGGCTAAAATATTTTCAAATACTTTTTTCCCTTATGGCAATGATTTTCACAAGCAATTGAAAGGGGAAAAAAAGATTTTCTTTCTTGTAGAACTCATTATGCAGGGAGATATATATGTGTGTGATTTTTTTTTTAATACAAAAAATACAAGATTTCTGACGTAAAGTAGAGTTAACGTTTCCCTCATTCAACTAATTTCGCTATTTCATAAGAAAAAAATACAAAACTCTAGTGATCAAAGAAATACAATAGTATTTTAAAGAAATATTATGTAAATGAAAATTAAGTTCCTATATATATATATATGTACTTTTACCCTTTTTGACTTAATTAGGTCATTTACGTTTAATAATATTGTCATTAATCTTTCTAGTTCAAACAAGTCATGTGTATTCTCTGTTAGTAGTGCAGATTTACATACTTAATACTACAAGTTTGTTTCTTTCTTTTAAAAAAAAAAATGGTCACTTTAATTATTTCTCATTCACCAAGTTCTGAAAAACTCTTTAATTTTCTTTTTTCCTAGTTATGAATGTAATTAAAACATAAAAAATTAAGGAAATATAATAAAATATAGTACGATATTCTATATATATGACTCTAAAAACTATAAAATTTTCTCAATTGATTAACATGTTTTTCAATCATCAAAATTTATGAAGGATAGAATTAGGTTCCTTATATGCACACATTAACATAGAATAATGTACTATTTTTTTTATTTAGTAAATAAAAGATCCCTTTTCAAACTAAAAAAAAAAAAAAAAAACTTATGACGTAATCAGAAAATTGATACTATTCTGCTTATTTAAAAAATGACCACACAAATACATAATTTCTGATTCAGATCAAAGGGTATAAGCCTCTTCTTCTTCATACTCACTTTTTTATTACTTTCTTTTAAAAACAAATTTAAAGACTATAAGATTAATTAATTAATCCAATCGAATTTCCTAATACATATGTGTATACATACTCTAGCATTATTAATTTTCACTTCATAATATTTCATTTCCCTTATGATTTTTTTTTTTTTTTAGTAAATCGTTATGAATGTTTTTTCCTAGCTAGAAAAATAAAAGATCACAATTCATATACTAGGCAGACATTTTAAAGCAGCAATTGTTCAAATAATCAAGTTAATTACTTCCATTCCTATATATGAAAACCTTAAGATTATCACATCAAAGAACTCAACACGTAAAATTTTACGTTTTAAAATTGACATCTTCTATTACAAAACGATTTAAAATAGACAAAATCAAACTCTATCCGAGTTCTCGATTGAGAAAAGATAATTAATTACCTTGTGCTAGCAAAATCATAGAGCTTCCCAGTGCTAGAGAAGATAATGACTCCAACTTCAGCATCACAAAGAATTGAAAGTTCCTTAGCTTTCTTCAACAATCCATTTCTTCTCTTTGAGAAAGTCACTTGTCTGCTTGTTGAATTATCTATCCTTCTTATCACTATCTTTCCTCTCCCCATCCTCCCTCTTTTTCTTTTCTAATTTCCACTCTATTAATTTTCTTGATTTGATCTTCTTAATAATTTCTCTATTAATCCTGCCAAGAAATTCATTCACCCCAAGAAAATGCTTATTTTTTTTTTACAAATTGAGAAAAAGAGAGAAAAAAAAAAAAAAGAAAGCCCATGAAAGGGAAGGAACTTACTATCTATTTATGTGATCTAAGAAGGCAGCTTTAATGGAGGAAGAAGAAAGAGAAGAAAGTTATTTTTGGAAGAAAGTTTCTTTGAAGCAATTCTTGGCTTTATTATATGCAAAGCAGAAACAAGATGTTTTTAGGGTTCCTTCCAAGGGGGGTGGAGGAGGGGCGCTGTGTTTGGAGAAATTTTTATTTTTAGAAAGTTTGAATATTCAGGCATATTCTCGGGAGTATAGGAGTAGTTTGGTACTCGCTGTGAATTAAGTGCCAGCTGTAACTGGCAAAGAAACTTGAGCGTTGACCGAATGGGGAAGGAGTGAGAGTGTGGGGTAGTTCTCTGGTGAAGCGCGTGGGGAAGATGAGGAACCTCGGAGTCTCAGAGAGAGCGAGAGACAGAGTGTGTGGGGTCTAAAGTAGTTGAAATGGGTTTTAGAATTTTAATGATAATGTCTAACGTATAGATGATTGACAGGTGGGGCACTAATTTTATTGGACTTTGAGATCACATTATTTCCTTTCTGGGCAATACACTCAAACCCCTTTTATACGCACACATTAACCCAATTAGTTTTCTTTTTTTTTTTTTCCTTTTTCCTTTAATCTATGCTTACATGAAAAAGCTCTTTAAAGTCATTAATTTCTGTTTTGAATTGTATAACATACTTTAATAAGTATTACAATACATTATTATACTTTCTCATATTAAAAAAAAGTCTTCTTTCAACTTTTGACACAGATTTTGAAATTAATAAAATATTTTATTTATATGTCCTTTGTAAATATGGAGATAAAAATATAAAAAAAGAAAGAATAGAGAAATAAGGATAAAATTAAAAAATTTATAATGTAAAAACTTTTTGAAAATTATAAAAGATGCTTATTATTAAACAAAATAAAACTTACAAAAAGACGTTTATTTTAAAACAAAAGGAGTATTTTTATAAGAATGTTAGAAAAAAATAAGTCTTGAAAAATGGTAATTAAATATTAAAAACTGTGTGAAACAGTATTTAGGAAAATATATTTTTTAAATAAAGATAATTGATTCGTAAAAGATAAAAAATATAAGACTCAAAATGATAAAATAGTTTAGATTCAATTTAAGTGCACCCAAAATTTTCAAAAACAATATTTGTTTTTTTTTTATTTTTGGAATAAATATTGAGTTTTTTCTTGATATTTTGTTTGTGATGTTTATAAAAATAAAATATAAATTGAAACATAAAAATATGAAATAAGTTTTAGTTATTAAGTAGTCATAGGAGCACGATAACAAATAAATAAAAACTGTGTGGACCATAGCTTAAACCTACCATTATGTTCGAGGTAGTTTAGAAAACATAAATTAAATGTTAGGTTCTTTAGAAAAAGAAATATATTCATTAACATTTAAATGTGGATTTGAATTCAAATCATGTTTTCATTTTTCAATGTTTTAAAAATTATATAGTTGTGTCATATACTACTCTTAAAAAATTTAGAAAGCAGAGAATAATATAGAATATTTTAATTAGTGTATTTATTATTCATTATAATCTATTATTTATAGTCTACAAAGTATAATAATTTTAATCAATATAAAATTTTTAATTAAAATAAGATTATAATTCACCACTAGTAAGGAATATTAATATAATACTCAATACAATAGTATTAAACAATAAACCTACGGAATCTAAAATAATCACATATTAATGTAATATTTTTAACAATTACTAATAATTTTTTTATACATCAAGAATGATGTGATTGGAACGTAAAATTTCTGACCCAATAAAAAATTTTCCTATCATTGTTAAATTACTATCTTTGCCACGAACATACCAACCTTAACAAGTGATAAAAGAAAATCATATGGTAATAGAGAAATTGAATTACAATCAAAACACAAAGAATTTGAAAGCTCTTCAGCTTTCTTGATTATTAGGAGCTATCAAAGTTTTTAATGGTTCATTAAGCACGAATCCAAGAGTTAAAATTACAATGTATTGTTGCCCCTCAAAAAAAAATATAAGTCATTTTATCTTAGGTTAATTGCATTTTCCTCCTTGAACTTTGTTTAAAATATAATTTCATCTCTCTATTTTATATAAATTACAAAAACATCTTAATCATTTATATTTTTATAACTTATTAGTTTCTTCTATTAATTTTAACGAAAAAATTTTATTAGAAAACAATT
Organism: Catharanthus roseus; assembly: GCA_028651295.1. NCBI lineage: Eukaryota > Viridiplantae > Streptophyta > Magnoliopsida > Gentianales > Apocynaceae > Catharanthus > Catharanthus roseus. The sequence continues at coordinate 2,723,343 of JAPQWS010000108.1, read as the reverse complement.
ATTATGTAAAAAAAAAGTTTAAAATCTTCTTAAACTAATAATTTGCAAGTTTACTTATTATTTATTATCATATATTACGATAATAATATTATTTTTTACATAAATTAGACTAATTAAAAAATTTTAGCAAGGGTATTATTGTCTTTATCTATCATAATAAACAAGAAGTAAATTTGCAAAATGATATTATAAGAAGATCTTAAACTTTTTACCGCATAATCATTATCTTTTGATAAAAACTTTTCTTTAAAATTAGTAGTAGGAATTAGTAAGTTATGGAAATATAAATGATAAGGATGCATTTGTAATTTTTATACAAAATATAAGGATGAAATTATAGTTTGGACAAACCTCAAAGGAGAAAATGTAATTAATCCTTTTATCTTATATTGTATAAAGTAAATATAAATTTTATGTTCTTAACAAATAAAGAGAAAAAAATCATTTATATATATAGTTAAAAATTACATACAAAATACTTCTTGAAATGTGTAGGATGATTTATATTTTGATCATTGATGATGCCTTTACAAAAATTATATATTTTCTTTAACGGAGATAAAAATATCATTTATATAAGCATAAAAAGTGTTTTATTAGGGAAATAAAATTAAATTATTAGAATAAATAAGGTTAAAATCCTTTTTTTCCCTATCTAATAAAAAACCTTTTTTTTTTTTTTTTTTGTTTTATCAGTGAATCACTATTTTATCACACGTAAGTAAAAATCTTTTATTGATGGATGAGTACAATTGTATTTAAGATACTACAAGTAGGAGTAAGGTTTGGTATTTTGAGGTTGAGAATACAATATTCCATTGTTCCAAAAGTAGATAGGGAAGTTACAACTTAAGTACAACTTCTTCTATCACCCAAAAACAAAACATAAAATTCCAAACAACAAAGAATTAGATACTCTCTGTCTTTCTGACTCCCATTATCATCAGCTTAATTTGACAACAATTAATTAATTTCTTCGAAATCCTTAAATTAATTAATACTAGTACTACTTTGAATTTTGATCCCACTCCTCTACAACTACTTGCATTTTGTAGCAATCACCTAATTACTCCTATGAATTACAACAAGGCTTGAATCTTCATATAATTGCTACTTGAATTAATGTACATTCCAATTTAGAATAGCCGAATGATCTTCACTGCATTTGATAAATTTATTTTCTGTTTTTTTTTTTTTTATATAATTTGATGAAGTTATGTGATTATTTAGAACCGAAAATGAAACATTTAGAATCATCAGTAACACTTGTTGTTTATAAAAATTAATTTAATTAATATACCTAACAAATCTAATTGACTAATCGTTCGGTTCCAATAATTCGACAAATAAATTGGATATAGAGTATTTTTAGTTACTTGAGAACAAACCAAAATATGTTACTATCACTATATATAATACATTTCGATCATCTTTAACAATTTATTTCATAGAATATTTTATTTAGAATTTATATTTAGTAAAATTTATATTATAAACAAAATATTATAAGCAATGGAGATGCACAAGACAACAAATAATAACACGAGCAAAGTTAACTAACTGATCATATTGAATCATGCCTCTTGTCTCCTCCGTGACGAAAGATTCAAAGAATGCATTATGAGTTTTTTTCTAAAATCGTCTTTGAAAAATAACTCTTTAAACCAATTTTAATAAATAATCAAGAATAATTACAAGATTGGTCTAATTTGACAATTTGCAAGGTTTACATGTTAGTTACAAATTGGGATTCAATTTTAGAATTTTGTTACAATGGTCTGTATCGTTGATATGTATTTTTAGGGAAATAAAAATTTTTTTTTTAAAATTTTTGACAAATTAGGTAAAAACTCAATGTGTATGCCATTTTTCGTTAGAAAAACGTTAGCGAATGCATGCCGTGGGTAGGAGGTATTTTTTTGTAGGGTCCCTTTGAATTAGATATTAAAATGAAAACAGTTAATATTTTTTTAGAAAAATTTCATGTGAGAAAAGTGATAGAATAAGTGTGAAATTGAATGTAAAAAAAAAAAAACATAAATGAATTTGAATTGTTAATTAATGCAGCCTTATTAGTGTGTCATGTGCATTTTGATCCGTATTATATATGTAATGGTGCCTTAAGCTTAAGCTCAGCCACCAATAAATAGTTAAAGAGTTAGAAGCACCAATTACCGGTGGCTGATATTTCTCTACATTAACAAACTTTTGAAGCCAAGCCAAGCCTAGCCTAGCCTCGGACTAATATTTTTTGGGTCGATAAGTCCTAGATTAAGGACACCATTAAATAATTCTTTAAAACATATTTTACATTATCTTTTCATTTGCTCGACTATTAAGCATATCCACGTGTCAATGATCGAAATATCAAACATAAACCACTGACCCTAAACCAAAAATGACAAACTAATTTTTTATTCTACTCAATAATAGTAAATACATGTTCCTAATTCATGTCATTGTCATGGCATTTTTTTTTTTTAAATTTGAATTTCTTTAATGTTTATTTCGAAATTCATCAATACAAATAAGATATAATAATATATAATAGTTTAATTCTAATAAATTTATTAAAAATTATCAAATTTTTAATAAAAGTGAATTTAAATTAGAAACTTAATTTACTACATCAACATGTAATCAGAAGAATACGCATTTAAAAAACTCTTTGAATTTTTGTTTGTGGTTAGGATTTCACTTTTCAATTATAGCAAGCATATCTTACAAGTAACCTCCTCTTTACTCAATTAGTGATCCTACTTTTTGTTTACTTGTGTTTATTTTTTTCTAAGACATAAATTTCCTTACTTTAATTGGACAAGAAAAAGTAATTGAGTTGATTGTAATTCTCCAAAATGAATGAATGAATGAGATCTAATGATGTGCAATTGAAATTTAAAAGAGTAATGGGAATTGAGGGCCACGAGATAAGATCCATTTAACAAACATGTGATTTCATGTGAATATACGCTTATCATAGGTATATAATAATAATTAACTTTTTTTTTTTACTGTTATTAAGTACTCAGTGTTTGATTCTTATTTAAGATTTAAAGTTTAAATAATTTTTAAAAGATATTGAGTATCTTTGAAATTTGATTTAGAGTCATGACTCATGAGATGTCCTTGAGAAATATTAGATGTCCATATAATCAGACCGAGCCTCTTAATGCCAACATAATTTGACTCTTACTCATAGTTAAAGTTTGAGATGTCTTTTTGAAAGTGTATACAAAATTTGATTTTTACTCAAAGTTTAGAGTCTGACTTTGAGTTGAACGCCATGAAAAATAATCAAACTTTCGACTTTTTAAACATTTACAGTGCATTTATTTATTGCATTTATGTTATGTTTGATACGCAAGAATGTGGTAGAAGGGAATGGCTTGTCCATTCCAGTGTTTAGTATTATTCATATTAGAAGTATGAATAGACTTTCTACTAAAAAGTCGATTTCAGTAAGAAGGTAGATAAGTTTTTTTGCACTAAAGCTTATGAAAAGACGTTTAAGGAGAAATGAAAAATATTTTTAAAAATATCAGACTATTATATCCTCAATATATTGCGTTTATGCTCAACTAATTTTTATAATTTGTATTTTCTTTTATTTAATATTTAAAAGGAGTTGTTTTATGACTATTTTTAATTAAATATATAAATATTTACCATTTAATAAAATATTTAATTTTTTTTAAAACTTTACTGTGTTATATATAATTTTATTATGAAATAAAATAATAAAATTTTCAAACAAATAATATGAATCATTAATCCATTCAATTTTTGTTTTTTAAAGACTGAGATTGAAAGAGGATTCCATTCCACTCGATAAGGAAGAAAGCATTTCATATTATTCTGGTATAGCTGTTATAAGTCACCAATTACGAGGTTCACTTTTTTTATTTCAAGTTTTGTTGTATATGTTAGCCAATAAAATGAAAGTCCCGAAATCGTGCTTAAAGGCACCAATCCAAAGCTAAACATATTTCTTTATCCCCAAAAAAAGAAAAAAACAAATTTTAAAAAAATTAAAAAAAAAGCATAACAAATATGCTATTTTAGTAGGAGGTTAACACGTAACAATGGGTGAGGACCAAAATGGAATCGTGATAATGCTTGTTTATTGGTAGTTGATAGCTGTAAAGGTCTCTGCCAATCTTTACCTTACAAAGAAATACGAGTTTTATAATAAGCGCTTGAGTTTCCATCACGCTTTTGGTTTTTTTTTTTTTTTAAATTCTGACAAAGCCCGAACAAGAAATCAGGGCCTCCAATAAATTGCAGCCCAAATCTTGGAAGATACCCGAAAATCTTTTCCTCAACATGTATGGGATGATGCGAACCGGTTTCGCACTAATCCATCACTTCGATTCTTCGCCTCGATTATCCGGTTCACCATATATTATTTTATTTTTAATTCACTTAATAAATGAATTTTTTTTTATTTTTTCTTTTTGTACATAACTAATAATCAAAGTTTAGTAGGAATTCTTTGTATTTCAATCTAATTAGTTTTAGATTTTGGGTAAGGTTCTTCACGAAGGAAAAAAGGATAATATCTCATTAAAATGAGATGTAATTAATTCAAATTTGAAGTACTTCCAAGAATTTTTTTTTTAACAATGTCTAAGATGCATATGATAGTATAAAATAAATTTTAAATTAAAATTTTTTAAGTTCAATAATTTCTTATTAATTTTTTAAAAATTAATTATATATAACCTTAAACTATTTTTATCGTTGTTTATAGTTATAATTATTTTTATTCTCTTCTATCACAAAAGCCCATTTTTTTTCTTTCTTAATTTAAAGCTATTTTCATACAAGGAATTTCGACTTAAAATGAAACCTTATTCGCTCTGCTACAACGAACGAACTAAAGACCATCGACGTGTTCGTCTTCCAAAAGCTATTCTATATCCTATCCCTCGGACTGAACGAACTAAGGTTCGATTAGAAGGAAGAGAACCATCGGTTAGTCTCATGTACTGACTCGGAATTACTTCGTATACTTTAGCTTTCTAAAACAGGCTCTGCTTTATATTCAAAAAAATTTTATTTTATTTTTTAAGTATGAACTATTTTTAAGATAAAAAATTTATAAAAATTTAATAATTTTACAGTAGAATTCGATGTATTTTTTCATATTTTTATAATTTAACTTGAAAATTTTAGCTATTTTTTATCATTCAATTGCCAGCATGCATAATTTATATGTCGAAAATTCATCAAATTTGATCATGAAATTATTAAATTGGTATACATGCAATGTTAAAAATAGTTCCTATTTATGAAAATATAAAGAATAAAGTTGATAATTATAAATAAAACAGTAAAAATAGTTTAAAGTTATATTATGACACATTTTTTAAAATTCTAATTTTATAAAATTTATTAAAATAAGTAACTGTAATTGATATATTTCATCATGGTTGTAGACTGTAAACAGTGACATTACTTCAAAGTACATATGTATGAAATCGTATCAAAGAATCTCATACGATTAATTTATGAATGAAAAATCACTGGTTAAAAAGTTTGAATAAGTATTTTTTTTTTTAGACGAAATTAAACTTAAATATTTATTTTTAGTATGGTATTAAAGCTAAATAACTAGTCTAATGTTGGGCCACACTTCTTGGGTCAGCTACAAATATTCATTTTTATAACTACAGGTGTCTAGTCCTAAATATAAATATAAAGTATGTTGAAAATTACACATAATTAGTTTGTGATTTCAAAAAAAAAAAAAAAAAACCTCAAAACCTATTATAATCGTAAGGATATATTATTGTATTTGATGAAACTATTCTTAATTAAATCGAAATTTGTGGATCCAAAGTGGGCTAACATCCATATATGGCTCTAATAACTTCTTTAATTCATCTCACCTAAAAACCTGAATGGCTGCAAAAGTGTATATCAAAATGTAGGTACAAAAATAAAAAAAGAATAAAATATATTATCTCTTTTAAGGTTGAGACTATCAATCAAAGTACAAAAGCAGTTTATAATTAATTGAGAAAATGCAATATGGGAACCTGAGTGAGATTATAGAATCTTCTGCTGCCCATCCCATAGTTTAGCACCAGCACTAACAAGATTAGTGATTAATTACGAGTTAATTAATTAAGTAGTGCAGTAGTCATGTTCAAACCCATCACATCTGCTTCTCTCTAATTAGTGGAACCAATTAGACGTAGCGCATAAAATCTTTCCAATTTTAGAAATTCTTAGATTTCACTTTTTCTATCAATAATATCTTACATCTCATCTTTAATTAATTTTGTTTATGAATCTATGCTATACATTTGTTTTTTTATGAGATCATAAAATATTTTGAGCAGATCTTTACGCACTCATAATGCATTTTCAAGTTTTAACACAATTTCTATTTGAAATAAAATAATAAAATTTTTCTACAAAACAATTATATTTTCAAAATTTGAGCTTTAAAATTATATGAGAATCATCTCACTTGGTTTGTGGTGATATTAGCTGTTTCTAGTAATAGGGAATATGGGACCTCTCATTCTTGTTTGTTGTCATATGGTGGGAGCAGTTTGTTCCTCTTTGGAGAATCTAGATTTTTAAATTAAAAAAAAAAAAAAATAGGAATCTTAGGGTGATTAGATTGAAACTGGTTTGATTGGATAAAGTTTAATTTTGAAATTTTATTTTGTAAAAATTAAATTATATATAAGGATATAAAATGAATAGACATTGACAAATGAGCTTCATTCGTATTCGACTAGTATTTGATTTAGTAATTGATTCAATATCGTAGTCTAATTTTTCTTTTACTTTGATAACAAATATTGTTTGTCAATTTAATGTTATTGAACGGTAAGATAGTATTTCAATAGTAGAAACATCCCTTATTATTATGTCAGAGGTTTCGACGAATCACATTTTTTTTTCAATGTAAAAAAAAATGCTGTTGAGATAACTTTGTCCTTTGATGATTCAAACAGAATTAGTGGGGTTAAAGTCCAAACATCAATTCTTAAAAAAAAGAGTATGAAGAATTGTTTGGTTAATTATGATTAAGGGTGTATTGGGTCGAAAGGGTATTCGGTCCAGTTAGAAGCTGCTGGAGTGCGAAACCGTTCTAGGCCCGTTAGAAGCTGATGGATCTCAAATTGCTCATTCATTATATAAACTTCTTTATTCTCGCGTCGCTTTTGGTCAGATGTCACAATAAAGCGGGAAATAGCCCAGGACCGCCTCAACTTTGATTGCTTCAAAAAATCAGAATTTCTTTCTTTCTTTTTTTTTTTTTTTTTTTTTTATTTTCTAACTTATATTTTCATTACTTTTTTATTAATTTTTTTTAAAAAAAGTTATTTATAATCTTAAACAAAATTTTTTCTCTTTATAATCAAAAATTTTAATTTAATATTTTTCTAAACATGAACTATTTTTCTTTTTTCTTTTATAGTCATAAATTTTGATTTTATATTTTTCTAACAATAAACTATTTTTTTTAAATGGCAATGAACTATTTTTGTTTTTTCTTTTATAATCATAACTTTGATTTTATCTTTTAATAGATAATTGTAATTAAGTTCCTTTAATTTCTTTACATTTGATATTGAATAAAAAGTTTTATTAGTCAATTCTTTAAACATATAAATAAATTAAAGGTATTTTGTGTTATTAATATATATGTATATATATCTTTTTTGGTCAGATTACTATATTAATTATTGTAAAAAAGAAGTTTATTCTCTAACAGATTGAGACACTAATGATTAATATGTTAACCATTTGTTGATTAAAAGAATATAATGTAATTTGACAAAATCTCAAATATATATATCTACGTAGGAGGACCCTTGGCCCTATTTTGAGATGTTCTAAATTACTTGTGATATGTTGTTTGTCATAATTTGAGAGTGAAAGTAAATATATTACACAAAATAAAAAATTTACATTGAATTTTGAACTGAATACTAAACAAATACACACTTGATAATACAATTTAAAGAATTAAAAGTAGATTACAGGATAGAGAAATTGACCAAAAATACTAATGTAAAATTTACGTTTTGCCATTTGATAACATTAATGATTTCATTAGCTACTTCTGTCTAATAACTTTGGTAAAAAATCCTCATAGCCATTCATAATCGCCATATAAGAGTATTTTTAGACCTCATAAAAAGTTATTGAGAAGAAATAGTTAATGAAATAAATAATATTATCAAATTGTTAAACCTAAATTATAGAGAGTATTTTTAGCCAATTTATCAAGCATATAATGTAGGTTAAATTTATTGTCTTTTGCCTTTTTCAATCAATTCGTCAAGCTATATGGGTTAATCCCAAAGGCGAGTTCCAATTTCAGAGCTCCTATTATTACAACAACAGGGCCTGAATTCCACCAGTCTCCATATCATACTCTTTCCATCCATTAATTTGATGATCAATAAAATACACAAAATTACCTTTACACCCCTCCACTTCCTTTGCATTTACTGACATGCAACATTTAGTCCCAAGAAACAATGTTCTATCTTCTCCTAGCCTTTCCATCTTTACCCATGAAAGTCTACCAAAATCAAGCCGAAAAACTTCAACATCATCTGTAATCTTTCTTGAATTTCTGGAAATTAGAAAAATTAACAAGATTTCCCCTTTCGATTCCAGTAAATATTCAATGAAATTCTCGGATGATCCTGATGGAACGGCTCTGTTTTTACTGAAAGTTAGTCTGATCTCAGAATCAGAATCTAATTCTTCTTCAATTACTACAAGGGCTCCTTGTGAACTTATTGCATAGAATTTCCCTTTGAACCCGATTGCATTTGTGAATATCGTAGATTTGTTTTCTGAATCAAAAGGATCAACAATTGGGGATTTTGGTTGAATCCATGACGCAGAAGAAAAACCCCCAATTTTAGAAACCAGAAAAGCTGGAGAAGAAATTCCGGTTAACACCATAACCGTACAACAACCAGAATTGGGATCTCTATCTCTAGGGTTTGAAGATAAAATGGCGAATTTGAATGGAATTTTGGGATCCCAATTGGGCATATACGACCAAGACCAAAAAGGAGAATGGAGAATATAATTTTCGGTGATTATTTCCGTCGCCGTGACGATCTGACCGTGTGAACAACCTTTGAAATACATGAATGGCTCCGGCGATCTTCTCCGACTAAACCAATAATATTCACCGGGAAGAAATGGAATACTCAGGGCGTTCTTCGGCGCTGCGGGAGAATTGTTTTCAGGGCTCGAAAGCAGGATCCATGGCGCCGCCTTACCGTTCTTGGGATTACATTGCTTTGATGGTGATTTCCATGATTTACTAAAACCGCTCCAATATATGTTTTTCAGCAGATTTTTCTGCCTTCCTAGAAAGTAGAGTAATTGCGGGGGAAAATTAGGCCATGGAATTGCATCAGAGAGCTTTTTCTTTGGTGAAAAATTCTTCCGTTTCTTATCCTTTGGAGCCATTTCTGATGAAAATTCACAGACAGGGCAATATTCATATTTTTTTAGCCAAAATGAACAGCTAAAATAATGGGTGTTCTTCCTTGGTCTCCAAGTTGGAATCATATTAGTTTATTAAGAGAATCAAGAACAGGTGCTAGAGGAAATGAATTGGTCATAATCAAGCAAACACCTTGGATAGCAAGTTTAATTAATTAGATTAAAATATTTCAGCTTAAAAACTCTTATGCATCTCTGCCATGGAGTAAACACTGACCTTTCATTCAACAGCGGGATGCTGGATTTAGCTGGGTTGGTTAGTAGTATATTTCTTACTAAGCGGTAGGTTCTAAGAGCCTGGTTAGATTTAGCTCAATTGTTTTATATAAGACCACCACATGATGATCCTTTCTAAGTTTGATTCACATATTTCTTTCATGTATCAAATAAAAAATAAGCTGTTGCTTGGATAGGGATGGTCTCTGGGTTGGGTTGGCTCGAAAACTCACCCAGTTCGATCCGTTTCAACTCGAACACAATCTAGGCTCAGTTAGGCCCGACCTACCTCGGATGCATGCGGTCCAATAAGATCGGTCCGTGTTGGGTTATGACTTTGTGATCCACAACCCAGGCCCGATCGGTCCATATTTATCCCGAAACTGGACTGGCCCAATAAAAAATTCGGACCAACCCGCAAACTAGCTTGAACCAATACACAAAAAAGAGGTTTCGGTAGTTTTATATATAACTGTAGTGTACGGGTTAAAGGTGATTTGATATCCAGGAAGACCAAGTCAATCGGTCATTCCTTTTAAGTGTGATTGGTTTGATTCACATTTAAATCGAGGTCTCAAGATTTATGATAAATATAAACTTGTAGAGCTGCACATTAAAAAGAAATTTGCAGGGGATATGATCCTTTCATTTTATCTCAACAAGCTGAATAAGTGACTTACGTCTCACACCCCACACCTGAACAATAAAAAAGTAATTGGTGGGCTTTAATGAAATCAAGCATCGTATTTTAGATGTACCTCTAGTAGACGTTCCATTTCAAGAAGACGTTGATGTTGCCGAGACTTCAAGGATAAACGTCGATGTCAAGACATTGGAACTCTCGTTCACGAGTCGGATGTGTTAGGATCGGTAGACATTCGCGAGAGAAGTAGTATTATAGATGAATAAGAAAATAATGAAGATGAAGAAGAGGTCAAATGGGAGTCTGATGGATAAGAGGAAGAGGAAGAGTTTCAATCGCAGTCCGATTCCGAAACGTAGAATGTTTAATTGGTAATTTGCTTAAGTGACTTTTTTGTTTCTTTTTCTTTTGATTTATATGTAAGTAACTTTATTTCTAAATAACTTGTTCGTTTCTTGTTCTCTTAATTTATGTTTAGGTAACTTTGTTTCTAAATAACTTGTTTCTTTTTGCCGTTATGTAGCCTTAAATAACTTTACTTTTAAGTAACTTTCTAAAATTGTTTAATCTTTTATATTAAAGATTGTACGTGGGATTAAGAAGAGGGCTCACTCGGCAGTAGCTTTTACACATCCGAGACGTCCACTCCTCTAGCAGCGGCTTCTACACCTCTGGGGACATCCCTTCTTCGACAGCTTCTACTCCGGTAGCGGCTTCTATTCCTCCGGAGACGTCTCTTTCTTCGGCAACAGCTTCTATACCTCCGGGGACGTCTACTCCTCCGACAGTGACTTCTACACCTTCGGGGACCTTGACTCCATTTCCGCAGTGCCATACTCGAGTCTGACACCCACGCCTACTCCGTGTCTATGCTTTCGACTCTCAGTCTGCAGTCGTTATCGCAAAGCTCTGGGAAGGCAGCAACAGCTCGTCATCGGTTCCTTCGGTATCTTCTGCGGCAGTCTACGAGACCTGTATCGAGGGGGAGAGGAGGTTGTGGGGATACATGACGTAGACACAGGACAAGTTTGCCTGCTTCATGACATCATTCGCATCACAGTGTAGAGTGCAACTAGATTCGATACCCACACTCTTCTCTCCTTTCCCGCTGCCGGATGATGACGCCACATCTCTGCCACCGACCGGTCCTCCCACCTCCACTTCCACCTCCACCTCCACCTCTACCTCCACCTACCTAGACTTTATGATATATTTGTTATGGATTTTTGATATATTGATATTTGATATTATATTATGTATTTTAGACTTTTTTAGATATTTATATTTGATATACATAACGTTTTAGTTTATTGTATTATAGACATTTTTGTTAATTTTATATTGTTTGTGGTTGTTGTTAGTTCTTAATTTCAGGTGGATATTTATAATTATAAATAAATATTTTTTTAAAAAAAATAAAAAGTTACTGACCAGCATTGATCGATATTCGATCCGTAAATAATTATTTTTTAAAAAAATTAAATTAATTTACCGACGGAATATTTTGGTCAGTAACTTAATATTTAATTTACATTTTTTAAGTAAGGAAAATAAAGTTACCGACTGAAATTTCAGTCAGTAACTCCAAAAATTTAATCGACAAAAGTTACCGACCAACGTTTTATTCTATCACAGCCAGTTACCGACCAAAATACTACGACTGACTATTTCAATTAGTAATTATCTTTTAGTGACCAATTACTGGCACAAACGTCGGTCGGTAATTTGTTAAATTCTTATAATGGATGATGTTAGAATCAGAAAAACATTTACTTAAGGTATCAATAGAAATAAATATAAACAAATATTTTGATAAGGTTTTCCCTGTTAAAATGAACAAATCCTAAGCATAATAACCACACAAGACACTAACAAAACAAAAAAATGAACACATATAACAATTATTAAGTTTAAGAGTCTGGATTCCCCTACAAAAATAATAAATAATTGTATTTTTAAGAGTTCAGATTCCTTCATAATAAAAAAAATATTTATTTTCATAAGAGTTCGGATTCCTCCATAATAATGACAAAGGAAAAAATATAATTACATACTACGTACCTCTATTGTAAGTACTAAACCTTAGCAAATCTAAAAGTGTGCTTGAGACAAAAATATAAAATCATTGTTAATAAATGTTCTATGAAACCAAAGCAAATATATCATTTGCAACTATTTCCTTAAACTGTTTGCAACTATTTCTTTATAAATTATATAAGTAAACAACTTTAGCTTAGCTTAAAATACTAATTCCTTAAACCATTTGCAACTATTTCTGGGCAAAAATGACACCAAAATCATAGAAAGATTCTTAATTTAAGGAATTTAACCCTTCATCACTAAGTAAGGGTAAGAAAACATGACAATATTATAAACTATACAAGTAGAACTAGTTTTCAAATGAATCATTAAAATTTTAATTATCTCAACATTAACATTAGTTTACCTTTTGCCGATTTATTTTTTTTGAAATTCATAAATCTTTAAAGGAAAAAACAGATGCCAACTAATGAAGTCGATGTTTGAAATAAGTTATCATGCAGTTGATGAATAATTAAAAATGGTAATAATAAATTAAGAAAAGATGCCAACTAGTTAAAAGTTGCAGCAAGGAATAGAGTGGGATGTTTGCGGATTCAGTAAAATAAGATACACCACATTCCAAATCATCTTTTTTTCCATTTCTGAAACATTAAGCTAACACGTAGATGGATCTAAATCTTATAGAATTCGCCAGCACTCCAATATATAATATATTTTTATGAACACTCAAATCTAATAGTATTTGAATCTTAAGAAGGCGAAAAATCTTTTGTCCAAAGTAATTAAAGCATCGGCATAACATGAGAACATGAACATAATGAGAGATGGAACCGAATTGAGCGTGTGATTTCATTTCAAAGTTTCTAGATTAATTTCTCGTAATTTTTTAAAAAAAATTAACTTTCTTAAATTAATATAAGGAATGTGATTCTATTGGGAATATTGGGGATATTTCACACATGTTTAGCATGTATGAGATATTCACAATACGAAAAGATTTGATTAGTATTAATGGTAAATATTTATATTGTTTGTATTGATTATATTGCCTTGTATGTAAAGAGTAAGGATTCTTTAGATAAGGTAACATATTATTACTAGATGTAATTTAGGTCTTTTATTCTCCTCATATTAGGAAATATGTAAGTATATATTATGTTTCATTTCATAATAGAATTGACAAGCATTGCAGTTTCCCTTTTGAACCATATTCTCTTTTAACATAACCTAACTGAGGGAAACTAACAACAGATCTTTCCACGACATCCACACATTAGGCCGAGAATTTGTTTTCCTTGATATCATTCTTGCAATATTGCTTCCTTTTACTTTGCAAAGCTCCTCTTTTTGTCTTCTCCTACTCTTTCATATTTTCATTTCCATACTTCAGAATGAATCTTCCTCTTGTGATTATGGTTGACAAAACACGCGTGGATACTGAGAATGTTGTTCCCGACGGTACCAATGGAAAGAATGATCGACCAGTCTAGAGTTTTCCTTACATGAGTGATCTCAACTGCTATACACTTTTGTCTTGTGATACTTTGGGGGCTCTCGTTACTCACATCAAATTGAGGGCAGAAAATTATGATCAATGGTCACTTTCATTTATTGACTCCTTGAGGGCTAAGTGGAAGGATTATTTCATTGACGGCACTATGAAAATACCGAACCGTAATTTACCGGAATATGCTGATTGGGCCACTATGAACATGCTCATAGTATCTTGGATCTTTGTAACGTTAGACTCCTCTCTCCTCCCTTACGTTCCATACTAGGATAATGCTAAAGATCTGTGAGATATGCTCAAGAAAAGGTTTTTTACCTGCAATTGGCCCCGGATGTATGAACTCGAAGGTGTTATCGGCAATTGTAAACAACAAGGTGACTCTGCCATTGACTATTTTGGCAAGCTCATCAAAATGTAGGATGAACTAGCTAATTATGAGAAGACCCCAGATAGTTGTTGTGGAGGGCTCACTTGTACCCGAATCGCTGATGGAGAGTGCCAACGCAAGGAGAAAAGGTTACATAAATTTTTACTTGGCTTAAACCCTTCTTTTCATGCTATTATTAGTCGGATTTTAAATATGAATTCCCTTTCATTGAAGACACGGCATATAATATGATTATATGTGAAGAACACCATGTTGTTATTGCTCGTGACCAAGATGCATGAGTCGAGGAGGTAGCCTTCGCCACACGAGTTCCTAATAAGAGTACTGCTGTTTGTTTGTAGGGTTCGTCATAAAAATGGTCATTCCTCTCTAGAATGTTTTTAGGTGATTGGTTTTCCTGATTAATGGCCGGATAAAAATAAATTCCAATTCGAAAATTCCACAGCCCGTGGGAAGAACACAAAATCTAGTAGTAGACAGTGTGGAAGAGGTGGCCATCGCACCTCTGCAACGACACATGCACATGCAGCTGTCTCTCCAGCCACTCCAACGCTCAACAATTCAACATGGCCAAATCATTGGATTGCTCCTTCAATTCTTGGATCTCTCTGGCCAGTGCCGCAACTTCCTCTTGGCGGCGTCAGTAGACCTGGCTGGATAGCTCCAGTTGGGCCTCTACAATGGTCCCCCGGTGGCCCAAATGGCAGCCTAAACTCCTTCTTCTCTAGTGGACAACAATGGCCCATTTCTAGTGGCCCTCCAAATCCATTTGCTAGCCCAACTCCTCATCAATCAAACTCCCAGTGGGCAGGAGCAGTGACAGTGACATTACCACCACCACACTTTGCCAGAACAGTGGGCAATCCTTCCTCCAATGACTTCTTTTCTGGTAATAAAAATTACATTTGGTTATTGGATTCGGGACCATCTCATCACATGAATGGTAGAATTGAATTCCTGTCACATATACAACGTATTGCACCTTGTTTTATTGGTCTGCCTAATGGATCACATGTAATAGCAAATTCTGAGAGAATTATAGCATTGGGACCTGAATTAACCATTGATAATGTTTTATATGTTCCTCAACTTAAGTGCAATCTCATTTCCATATCACAAATGCTGCATTATAATCCTAAGTATAAGGTTTATTTTTCTAAAGCTTATTGTGTTATACAGGACCATATGCTGAGGAAGGAGATTGGACTGGGCAAGCTGACATATGGGGTATACAATTTTTCACAAGGACAGGCCAACCACACTTTTTTCATTCATTTACATTTTTTACGTTAGCATTTGAGACATCTGTCCATTTCTATCTAAGACACTTTGATGGTTTTTCTCATACTTTAGATTCATCTATTCAAGACTGTTCTATTTGTTTTCAAGGCAAACATTCTCAGACTGTCTTTCCTTTACGTAATACTAATGCTAATACTTTGTTTGAATTGGTTCATTGTGATATTTGGGGGCCATATAAACATAAATCTACATGTGATTCTTCCTATTTTCTTACTTTGGTAGATAATTTCTCTCGTACTACTTGGGTTTATTTGCTTGTTGATGAGGGTAGTGGTCGTTCTTATTTTGAACATTTGGGTCATATTGGGAAACACACAAGTCAAAGGACTTTTGACTACACTGAAACTTTTGCTCCTGTAGCAAAGATGGTTACTGTTCGCATATTATTGTCTGTTGTCACAACTCATAAATGGGAAATTCACCAAATGGATGTTCATAATGCATTTTTGCACGAAGATTTACACGAAGAACTTTATATGAAACTTCCTCCAAGATTCTTTACTGGTCATGAAGGGAAAGTTTGCAAATCTATTTATTGTCTTAAACAAGCTTCTAGATGCTGGTTCGCCAAAGTGACTGGTGGCTTCACTTAGTGCAGATTTCGCCAGTCTTACTTTGATTATTCCTTATTCACATTTTCTTCAGGCTATATCTTTCTATGTGTTCTCATATACGTAAATAATCTGATCGTTACTGGAAACAACCTTCCCTCTCTCGAGAAATTCAAGACTCATCTGAGTACCTGTTTCCACATGAAAGATTTGGGGCCTCTCAAGTATTTCCTTACAATAGAAATTGCTCAATCCAAATAAGGCATTTAAGTTTCCCAGCGTAAGTATGCCTTGGATATTTTATTAGACGCCGGACTCTTGGGTGCCAAGCCACTTACTTTTCTATGGAACAAAATCATCAGCTTGGTAAAGCTAAGGGTTCTTTGCTTCCTCATCCTGAGTCTTATCATTATCTTGCAGGTCATCTCATTTATCTTACATTCACTCAGCCGGATTTAGCATATAATGTGTAGGTTTTGTCTCAATTCATGCATCAACCTTGCCAAGAACACTAGAATGCTGACCTCCACGTTCTCAGACATATTAAGGGCACTCAAGGTCAAGGACTTCTTCTCCGAGCTGACTCTGACTTACAGGTGGCAAGTTTATTGTGATCCTGATTAGGCGAGTTGTCCTATCACTCACTGATTTCTTACTGGTTTCTTCGTTTCTTTAGGTTATGCTCCTATCTCTTGGAAATCCAAGAAAAAATACATTGTGTCACAATCCTCCGCCGAGGCCGAATATCGATCTATAGAGGTAACCTACTGCGAACTCAAATGGTTATGCTATCTTCTCCAAGATCTTTGGGTCTCACAAACCCAAACCTACTCCACTGTATTGCGATAGCCAGGCTGCCTTCAATATCTCCTCCAATCCTGTTTTCCACGAACAAGTTCCAAACATATTGAAATCGATCGTCATTTCATCTGTGATGAAATCCAAGCCCATTGGATTGTTCCTGCTTACATTCCCACTGATGCACAACCTGCTGATATCTTCACAAAAGTGTTGGGACAGTTCCAGTTTCATCATCTCTTAAGCAAGTTGGACATCCACTATCTGCGCTCTCCCACTTGGGAGGGGGGAGTATTGGGAATATTGGGGATATCTCACACATGTTTAACATGTATGAGATAATCATAATATGGAAAGATTTGATTAGTATTGATTGTAAATGTTTTTATTGATTTTATTCATTATATTACCTTGTATGTAAGTGTTATTCTCCTCAGATTAGGAAATATGTGAGTCTATATAATGTTTCCTTTTATAATAGAATCGGCAAGTATTGCAGCTTCTCTTCTGAACCATATTCTCTTTTGATAGATTCAAATTTACTGCAAACTTTGGGAGTCTTCTGCTCCTGAAAATCCAGAACTATGTTTTTTTTTTTTTTGAGAAAAAAATCCCGAACCATCTAGCACCTTAGTCTGATGCATTTGGTGAATGGTTTTTCATAGAAATGAATTCACATTAGAAGAAGCACTTAAAAAGATGGAAGCAAGGGAAAAAACAGAAACTAACAGTAGTCTCTTTACCCTTCTGACGGTGCGGGGAATAGAATAGGTGGACAACGACAACACCAAACAGCGACAGTTAGGGCTGCAAAAAGGTTGAGAAGTTATTAGAGAAGAGAGACAAGAAGAATAGAAGCGAGGAGGGAAAGAAGAAGAAGAAGAAGAAGAAGAAGAAGAAGAAGAAGAGAAGATGGAAAGAAGAGAACTTACCAGTGCTGCTGTCGGTGAGATGCGGTGCCATTAGTGGAGTGTTGTCGTCGGTAAGGAGAGGGGCGTCGAGGAGAGTGAGGGAAATTGAAAGGGAGGGGAGGAGGGTTTTGTGAGAGATCGAATGAGGGAAAATCCTATTTTCTGAAAATATTTTAATAGATAATGACTGATTACCGACCGATATATTCGGTTTATAACTCTTGATTTAATAATTAATTTTTTTAAAAAAATAAATACAACGATTGATTTCAACCGCATTTCGATCAGTAACATTGGGTTGGTTGGTAACTTCAACTCATTTATCGATCGATTTCTATGCAGTCGATAATATCCATAGAATCATAATCGGTCGATAACTTTGGTCGGTAAAAAGCTGTTCTTTAGCGAAATACCTGCATCAATAGTCATCCCTTATAAATCTTCTTTAATTTCTTCAGATCTCAATAATTTATGTTGCTTCTAGTTTTTGTCATCCTTAATTTTAAATGTGCCTTGCCCAACCTTTGCTTCAAGAACCTTCTTCCATTTTGAGATCACAGTCGGTGTTAGGGAAGGAGGAAGGGGAAGGAGAAAAAAATGAAAAAGAACAAAATTAGAGTTATAATGAGGGGACAAAATCATTGAAATCATAAATTATTGTATATATTTAAAAGTCTTTAAATTTTAATTTAAATTTCATTTGAAAGTTGAGCAAAGAGTACTTATGTCATGTAATATTTTATTTTGTCATAAATTACTTAATTAATCCTATTGATCCAACTCAAGTTGAGCCACCTAACATCACTCAAAAAGAAAAGCATAGGCAATTACAAAAGAAGGGTTTCGATTATGTTGTTAATAGAGTTTTTTTATTACGTGTTGAATAGATTTTTTATCAAAATTTATCTCGCAAATAACTCATATATATAATGAATATATGTCCAGTTTCATATGATAAGATACTTTGAGCTTGTTAGATAGTAAAAAATTCTGAAAATAATGTAGTACTTTTTATGTCCATTATTTTAAGAAATAAAAAAATATGAATCATCATCTCGGTCCAATATAAGTTTCTGTGATTTGTTATTGTGAGAATCAATTTGTTTGGTCAAACTCTTCAAAACTTTAATCTTACATTGAACACAATCAATTCTCTGTGACTAACACTCCACGTTTATACGATAATGTTAGTCACATAATATTTGTTATTGTGAGAATCAACTTGTTTGGTCTACCCAAAGTTTATTTTATCAATAATATATATTATGTTGTGAATAATGGGTTAGACTTAACAAAAATATATAATTTGTTGGGATTTCCTCAAGGTTATATATTTTTTATGTAAGGATTAGGAAACACATTCGATGTACTTGCTAAGAGTTGGTAACATAATAATCTAGAAATTGCAAGAGTTGTAATTGATAAATGTTATCTTCTCTACGACGTTATTTTGATTTGTTGGGAATTCTAGTCCTCAAGGTGAAAATAATTTAGTGGGGGTTCTAGCTCACTAGGAATTATAAGATAATTTCCCAAATTAATATTTAAGGGTTATTGATTGAATAAAATAGTGGGAGTAAAATCATATTTTACTGCATAAATTATATTATTTTATTTATCGTATCTTTATTTATTATAATAGAAATATGAGTAATCATATTATTTGTCTAATGCTCCATGACACTAATTTGAATGGTTCAAATTTTTTAATGGAAACAAAATCTAAGAATAGTTCTCAAATATGAAAAAATTCTTTATTTCTTGATACTCCTATCCCTGAAGAGCTCTATATTGATACAAATGAGGTAACTTAAGATGCCGATTTGCATCATAAAGAGGCTGATGAACAAAGCTTGTTATATCATGATAGTCTCTATGGTCTATAATTTGCAAAAGCAACATGAAAATCTTGATATTTATACAATGATGCAACATTTGAAATCATTGCATCATAAGTGTAAGAGAAATGAAAGATATGGGATATCTTAAGAGCTCTATCACCGCCAAATGATAAAAGTATCTTCAATTGCATCTGATGTACTGGAGAAAAAGATGGAGTCTCTGGGACAAACTATGTATCCTCATTCAAATGTTGATCTGATACTCTAATCCCTGCCTCCAAGCTTTTCTCTGTTTGTTGTAAATTTTTACATGACATTGTTGAAACCACTACCTTGGCTTATTTGCTTAACATGTTTAAGATATGTGAAGAAGCAATATTAAAGGAAAATGGTCAAAATGATCAAGTTTGATGGTTGGTTCTTCCAGAGAAAGATAGAAGGTAAAGCTAGTTTTAAGAAGACTAAAAAAGCTACCATCAAAGCTCAACATGTGATCAAGAATGACAAAAGGACAATGGCACATACTTCCATTGTGGCATAGATAGCCATTGGAAGAGAAATTGCATAGAATTTTGGATAACTTGAAGAAGCTTGGTGAAGTTTCAAATTCAAGTATAATATCCATGAATGAAATCAATGTTGTTACTTCTATTTCAAATACTTTAGTATTAGATACTGCATCTGGATCTCATATTTGTAAAAATATGTAAGATTTGAAAAGAATAGAGAGTTGGCAAAAGAAAAAATAGACCTACATGTGGTAAATGGAGTAAGAGTTGCTACATTAGTTGTAGGAGCTTATTTTCTTATTTTCCTAGGATTAATTTTAGAATTTAAAGGTAATTATTTGTTCTAGCTATTACCATAAAATATATATTATATTATATTTCATGTTTTGACATGGATGATTTTATTATTAAACAAAAGGATAATTGTTATTTTTTTTAGTAGTGGTATATTTTATAGTGCTGGTATATTGATAATTTTCTTTATATTCTTGAATGAAAATTGAATCTTAAACATTGATACCAAAATACTCAAAACTCAAAATTGATAAACATTGATTATATGTCTTTGGCATTGTAGACTTGCTCATATAAATGAGAACTCATAAACAAATTAAGTACTAATTTTTTTAGTTCATTCGATTATGAATCATATGAAACATGCAAGTCTTATTTATTTAGAACAATGATCAAACCTCCTTTTAGTGGAAAAAGGTGAAAGGTCTATTGAATTACTTGGCCTTATACATATTGATGTGTGTGGTCCAATGTTTAGTTCAAACTAGTATGATTTTAAATACTTTGTCAATCTTACTGATGATCATTCTCAATATTAAAATCTTTTAAATCTTTAAAAGTGTAAGTTTAAATCTTTTGAAAGTTTCAAAGACTATAAAAATGAAATTAAAAAACAACTTGGTAAAATATTAAAATGCTTCAATCTGATTGAGATAGAGAATATTTTAGTCAAGAATTTCATAATTATCTTGAGCAGAATGAGATTCTTCTTCAAAAACTCTATACACCACAATTAAATGGTGTGTTTGAAAGGAAGAATCGAACCTTATTGTATATGGTTCGATCCATGTTGAGTTACACATATCTATCCAAATCGTTTTGGATTATGCCATTGAAATTGTCTCCTATCTTTTATATTGTCTTCCATCTAAAAGTGTTGATTCTAAGTTATATAAAATATGACATAGTAGAAATTCAAACTTATCTAATAAGTTTTTGGGATGTTCTTCTTTTGTTAAAAAAGAATCAGCACATAAATTCAATGCAAAATCTCATAAATGTTTGTTTTTAGATTATCAAAAAAATAATAATAATTTGATATTATTTTTACATTCCCAATGAGAAAAAAAGTTGTTTTCTCATAAAATCAGACTTTTCTAAAATAAAAAATCTTTTAGAAAATCCAATAGGAGTAAAGTAAATCTTGAAGAAATTCAAGATGCACAAACAACTCAGACATATGAGATGGAACAAAATAAAATTTTACTATATGATGTTGTGTACAAAAAGAACTTTTGGATACACAAGTTACTTGCAAAAGTAGTAGAATATATATATATATATGTATAGATATAAAACATCCTCCGTTAAGGTATGACGATATATTTATCATAGATGATGATAATGAATCTACTACTGTGGATAAGTCTTATCTGATAAGGACTCTGAGAAGTGGCAATAAGCCATGAAATCTAAAATGGATTCCATGTATGATAATAAGGTATGACCTTAGTTGACCCTCCTAATGGGGTAAAACCTATAGGGTATAAATAGGTCTTCAACATTTGCTCATAAATAACTGCAGGTTGATGATGACTAAATTTGCTGGAATTAGGATGAGATCATGCCTATAGGGAAGCCAACTTTTGTGCAGATTTGATGGCAAAGAAGGAGGAACGCTTAATTTTTTGGATTTGGTCAATGTTGAAAATTTGGATGAACTTTCTTTTTTTTTGTGTTTGATTCTCCACTTGCTTTTATTAGTCGGCTTTTGGCATTTGATGCCCAGGAGGCAGTGACTCCCGTATTAGTCTTTATGGATAATATTTAATTTTTAATGCTTTTCCATTTTCGAACAAAAAATAAATGAGTCTTCAAAAAGAAAAGAAAAGATACATGGATGGTAATGTATCTACTTATAAGGCATAATTGATTATAAAAGATTTTTTTCACAATAATATAGTATTGATTATAATAAAACTTTTTCGCCAATTGCCATGATCAAATCCATCGGATTTTACTTGTTATAGTTACATATTGTGATTATAATATTTTGCAAATCGATGTAAAGAATATTCCTTAATGGATATTTGCAAGAAGGGGTATATAAGATACAACCTCAGGGCTTTGCATTCAAAGATTCTCATAAAGTATGCAAGTTAAAAAGATTAATTTTGTGGTCTTAAGCAAGTTTCTAGCTATTGGAATTTTTGTTTCAATAAAATAATTAAAGAGTTTGGTTTCAAACAAAATAAAGAGTAATCTTGTGTATACAAAAAGATAGTGGGAGTATAGTAGTTTTTCTTGATACTTTACGTGGATGACATATTGTTGATGGGAAATGTAGTGCCAATGCTTTATTAACTAAAAAATTGTTCTTTGTTTATGAGGAAACAAAATTAAAAGTATGCAGATTTACATATGCTACCATATAATTAAAGAATTTATTGATAGGCATGAAATAAAGATAAAGAAAGTCCCTATGGATGATAATGTATCTGATCGTTGATTAAACTATTATCTAAGAAAACATAATGGTCATATAAATGGATAACCGGTTTTAGTCCAAGTGGGAGATTTTATTTAATGTATGTAATGTATGGAGAAAAACCATCTTACTTTATCATATTTATACGTTTATGCAATTTAAAGATATGGTTATTTATCATTTATTTACTATTATTTATGTAATTTAAATGGTAAAAAGTCCTCAGAATAATATTTGTATGACCCACTCAAAGATATCCATAAGGTAATCTGTTTTGAGTGCTAATGGAATTAATCTCTATATGAAAGTAGTATAAGTGATCCTTGACTTGAGGTCATAAGAGTATTTAGGATGTAGAGTATTCTACTTTTACTCTTATGGTCCTTAACCTTTGTTGGTTATGCGTGCTTCCAGAGTTGGGTATAATATGAAACATAGTTGGATAGTTTGTGATCAATAAATGATTCACCACTTCTAATATAAACAAGAGTATATTCCGTTTATGACCACTTATTGGAATATGACTTGAGAAACGTCTGCGCACACTAAAAGGTGTTTTTAGAAAGTGTTCTAAATTCGACTTTTAAAGGAGTCATATTTCGGGAACAAGAAAATATATAATTATTTCTTTAAAAGTTGGCAAAAATCCTTACTCTTGAACTAATTAGGATATAGTGTGATGAAAGGATAATAATTACACGGAATCTTATTCATGAAAAGGTGAAGTTGATCATGTGACTTTTCCTGACACTTGGGGTGGTCATGATGCCTGGTTAGAGGTCAATCTTAATATATAAATATAAGTTTTAATTCTAAGACCCTATGGGTAAATTGTCTTTAGTACAAGTGGAAGTATATTAGTTTTATGTCCTAAAGCCAATTAATTTAATATTATAATTTATATTTATTGCCACTTGTTTAGGACTTAATGGATCACACAAAAAGAGCAATATCTTGAATTGATTCTAAAATTAAAAAAAAAAAGATTAATTTATCTCAATGACTTATTATTAAATAAGTATTGGTTTATTAGGTCTTTGACCCAAGCCCATTAGATAGCAAGTTTCAACCACTAGTCTTGAACTCAAGTAGGATTCACATGTCTCAATCATTATTGGAACTCTATAGTTTAGATGAACTAATTGTCATTAACTGGTACATGATTCAAGAATTGTCTGTGTGGATACTGTTGGAAGCCGGACACTTATACGACTCACGATCAAAATCACTTACGTTAATTATTACTAACGAATCTGTTACAGAAATAAAATAAATATTTATTTTGCTCATATTATTTATATTTACAAAGGTGATGTTAACATAAAATCACTCTATATTTATTTTGCTGTATTCAGATTAATTTACTTACAAAAACTGCTACTTGTTTTATTAAAGAATTTTTAACTGGAATTGACCCGTTAGAGAGAAGAAGAATTAGAAAGTAAGAGATTGGGATCTAACCTAAAAAGAATCCATATCTTGTTCTTTATATGGCACTGAATTTCCTGCTCTGCATAATTTTCTAAACTAACTTATAATTTTTTTTGTTTTCCTGGAGAAAAAGAAATTTCAACTATTACAACTATTTTTTTTTTTTTTGGCTTTTTACTCCAAGTAACCTCATCACAAAGCTTCTGCCCTTGAATTACTCCAAGGAACCTCAAAGTTTTCCCTTTATCAATTTCATCCTTGTGATTATCACCACTAAACAAAGGAAAAGAAATAGGGATAAGGTAATATTTCATAGTAAAAACTTATGCGGTTAGAAATCTTGGTTTTTAGTATATTTTATCTACCATCTTAACGTAATTTTGTTTCTATTATTTAATGTAACTAGTTTTATGATAATTATCTCAATTTTTTTATTTTTTTATTTTTATTAGATTAGAGAAAAGATTTGAGTGTTATTTTAACTGTAATAACCTCAGTCTATCTCATATCAATGAATAATCTTCTTACTAAAAGCATTTTTTGGCTAAAACTATCTCTTTCTCCAACGTATCAAAATTATTAAAGTCGTCCTCATCAAATTTGGTAATTCGTCCGTTCACCTCCTACATTTATAGTGGGACAAAATTAAAAAGAAACAATAATAGAAGATAGAATAATGATCTCCATATATTTTTCCATTCATTATCCACAACATAAATATATAAATATATATATATATCGTTTCCAATTAATGCAATTTGTATGATAAGGAACTAAAAACTCGGCTTATGGGGTGTCGCCAAGGGATGTCGTGGGTCATCCTAACCGGTGTCCGAATTGAAGTCGGACCGGTTCAACATTCTGAGCCGGGACTTTCCTCATGGAAGGAAAGTACCCAAAAATCAGGAACTAAGGCTCTATGTTTGTGAGTGGCACGCCGCGAAGAGGGTGGCTGCATACCTCAGCAACGCTTTCGTTGCAAATTTGGAATGTAGGTTCTAGGAAAGGTAAATTTTTAAGGGAAAATCGATGAAAAGCGGAGAGAGTTCTTCAGGGCGGCAAGGGGGGAAATGGCGTTCTTAATTTTTGTGCGCGCGTTTTTTTTTCGGTACCGTTTTAAATCCAATATTTAAGTTTTTAAGACATTCAATGCCTATCTATTTTCTATTTAAATATTGAAAAATAAAGTGATTCCAATTTAACTCAAATTGTAACAAACAAATACTATAATATAATATAATATAAGTTTTAAGTTAATTACCATATTAAACAAACCAGTCTTCAATTTAAATATGATTAATGGTAAATAAATAATTTAAATTTGAGAAATCATCAATTAAGGAACGATTATTGTTAAATTGTTAGTTAATGGCCAATTTTTTTTGGCAAATGCATAAGTTTTAAAATTTATGATTAAATTTTAATTCACCCTTAATTTATTGAATTTTTTTAATTTATTCCACACTCCAATTTTTTTATCTTTCTTTATTATATTTCGCACCACTCAACTTATATATTTTAAAATCATGTTATTTTTATGGGCCACTGTTTAATATAAAAAGCTATCTATTTATTTGTCTACATTTATTTTCTTTTTTTTTTATTCTCCCTATCTATTAATATTTTTCTCAAATTTTCTCTATTTTTCTTCTCTCCTTTTGCACTTTGGTCCTTGTTTTTCTCAAATTGAAACAACAAGAAGAGAGGATGTAGAATGGAAGAGAGAGGGAGAGAGAGGATCAAAATTTGAGAGAATAATACAGACATGACAATAGTGAGGAGACCACTGCGATGACAATGATGGAGAGAATACAGTTCAAACACAATTATTTTTCACAACTCTACTATATATTAATATAAATAAAATAATATAAAAATATATGAGATATATGGGTTGAGTTGGTGTAAATATAATGACGAAAGATTAAAAAGTTAAAAGATGAAAGAGATTAAAAGATTTAGAAAAATAAGGAGTGAACGTGATATTAAATTAAATCATGAGTTTTAAAAATTATAAACAATCAACTCAATTTGTCCCTTAATTTACAATTAAAAAAGAATTATCTCTTAATTGACAATTCCTCTAAGCTAAGGGTACTTATTATTTGTAGTTAATGCATTTAATATTACACTAATTTTTTTTTTTTATAAATTTCCGTTTCTTAAAGAAAAAATCAATTTAGAGTTTTACACCCGGTACACAACGTAATTATCCAAATCACAGTCTTCTTCGGAAAAGTTCCGAATTCCCAAAATGCCCATAATATTTTACCAGGGCCCATTGTGATCGGACCCATTTATAACGGCATATATCATCGTCAGTATCTTAATCTGATCGGTCATTGCTAACTCTGCTTAACTTGCCGTTCGCCTCGGATTTTGCGTTTCTCATCGTTTCCGGAAAACACAATCCGCGGATTCACCTCCTTCTCTCCTACCCTCTCTCTCTCTCTCTTTCTTCCTCATATCTTCGCTTGTACTGGAACCCTTTTACCACTTGTATTTTACTTCACTTCGACTTTGATGGGTCGGTTTATGTAGAGAGATGAATCTGTTTTGTTTTTTCTGAGGCATTGTGTCTAACACTCTAAGGAGGGTTCAAAATCAATTGCATTTGGTGATTGCTGGAGCTTAATCCCAGACCCTTATGCGGATTCTTAGTGGGTTGTGCTTATTATTGATTTTCTGCTCTGTTTTTGAGGTCTACAAGAGGTTTTTGGGCTATTTTCTGGGGTTTCTTTTAATGGAAGCTCTTACTTGTCTTGATGCGTTCTTAAAGCATTTGGGCAGTAATTGTAATTTTGGTTGTGGGCTTTTGGTATTTGGGAGTTTTAAGCCGGTTTTGGAATTATTTGGTCTGGTTTTGTTGTTCGGTTTTGGTTTGAAGGTCTTGAATTTCAGTTGGTACTGCAAGGGTTTTACTCGATTTTTGTGCGATTTTGGGGGGAAATCGGCTCTAATAGACATTAGGTCTCGTAAAAAACAAGATTTTGATAAGTATTGTGTTTCAAAAATTGCATCTTGTAGATATGGGTTGTTGAAATATGTCCAGAATCCTACTACAGATTGTGATGCTGATATTGGCAACAAGACCAGGAATTGTCCGAATGAAGATTTTGAGAGTGATAAATATGTTGAGGATGATGAACTTTATGATGAAGATCTTGAATTTGATGTCCTTACATTGAGAAGATTAGTCAAGAATGAAAGGCGGAGAGCCAATTCTGCTAATTTGGAACTTGAGAAGGAAAGAATGGCAGCAGCTACTGCAGCTGAAGAGACAATGGCAATGATTTTGCGCCTTCAGAATGAGAAAAGCCTAATTGAAATGGAATCAAAACAGTATAAAAGATTAGCTGAGGAGAAGCAACTCCATGACCAAGAAGTTATTCAATCATTGCAGTGGCTTGTAATGAAGCATGAATCAGAAAGGGCTATTTTGGAAGAACAGTTGAGAATTTGCCAGCAAAAATTGAATCCCATTGGAAATGACGAAGAAGAATGTATTACTCCTTTGAAAGCTAATAATGTAGATGATTTTGGTTTTGATCCCTGTTTGTTTAGCTCACTTGACATGGATTTCTCACTGGATAAGGTTTTGGAATAAGGAAAATTTCAGTAGTTGGTTGCCTTGCCATGTTCTGTTTCTTACAAGGTGCATCTAATCTTGATGGTCAGATTTTGTAAATTCACCAATGAGTTCTGAAAAATTGAACAAAAAGTGTATTACCCTGATGAGCTCTGTTGATTCAACACAGTTTTCTATGGCAGCTGCATAATAGGGGAAATATTTTTTTTGATATTGAAATCTTGAAGTGTACATTAATAGATGATCCATTGACTGATATATTTTTTGATCTTTAGCACTGTAGTGGTTCAATACACAATAATGCTTTTTCTTGTAATATTCTTTTCTTTTTGCTAATTCAAAGTTGTAGAAATTTGATCTTTCAAACTATCTTTTTCTTTTTTTCAGTTTGTGGTATGCAATGTTATCTGTATAGTTTTTGGTATCCTTGTGTTATTTGATGTAGTACACATCAATGTGGCCTGGTGAGTGTAGTGTAGTTCGTTGGTGCAATCTATCACATAACAAATAAAAGATATTGACTTCAAGTTATCTCGTGAACGTCTGATTTCTCTTAAATTAATCGATTATTTTTTAATATAGGGTTAAAAAAAAGGAAATTAGTGTGGCATTCATCAATAGTTAAGAATAACACACAATTCTCTCTTCCAAACGGAAACATTGATCCAACCGCGCAGCAGGACATCAAAAGCTCAGATTTACCAACTCATTTTTCTATTCTTAATTTTATAAGGTTGGAACTTTTTATGTAATTGTTTTATTAGTACATTAAATAATGTATTAATATAAAACCCCGATAGAGTATGTGTGGTTTTGTTTGATGCTAATTTGATTATATTATTCTCTCTTTCTTTTTTATTTTTTATTTTTCTTCTCTATAGTGGTCTTTATTCCAATGGTATAATTCTTTCAACAATCAAAATTTTAATAATTGAATTAGTTAATGAAGTTCATAGTCTTCAAATTGAACAAGTTGAATTTCACTCGAATGGAATATATATGGGATAAAATTTGGATACAAGATAGGTATGAAAATTAAATATATCTCATTTTAAGACCTTTTAAAGATGGGGTGGAAAATCAAATTTTAGAATATGATACATGGAGTCTTTGCTATTTCTGCTTGGCTCATTTAGTATACTTGAAACAGGTTCAAACATGAAAGTAAATGTTCAAGTAATGAGGAATTCTTGAATATGAACAAAAGTCCTACCATGCTCTCCAAGCTCCGCCTTAAGGCCTCTCATCCAAGTATGAGCACCACCTGCACAAGAAGTTTGAAAATCAATACTGACGTTGTTTTTATCTTCAGATGGAAATATAGGCGTAAGAGTTTTTGTAAGGAATCACTTGAACATTCCCTTTTTTGCTAATGCAGGAGCCTTAGCAAGTTATTATGATACAGGACAAAGTAGGGATATCTTTATCTTGCTTTAGGCAGTAGAAGGACCTCCTCAAACCTTTAGTTTCAGCTCCAGAGGATGGCTAAAATAAGAGGGGAATAGAATTGACAGAACTTAGAAAGAATAACTACTTCAAAAGAGAAGAGGCAGAGGCCATGAACAGTAGCAGAGAAAAAGTAAGAAAGTGGGAGGAAGAAGAGAGAGAAAGGAGGAAAAGATAGGCAACGCCTAAACAAACTATATAACTCTCAAATATTTAATAATTCACTACTAGAAAAGTAAGCTATTACAAGGTATTTATAGTGTAAAAACTCCTTAATAACAAAATCTGAGTGGAATTAGAATTCCTTCTAACATATAAGCCTCTTTACTTTACTAAGATAGTAAGAACTCTAACTCAAAGACTAACAAGAAATTAAATAAGCACTCTATACTAATTTCCTGCAAATTCTAGCTATAAACTACATGACCAAAATACTCTTGACTCCTAAAACTACTAAATAATTAAATTTGTGGACTATTAATTCTTCTAATCACCATGGACACCTTTCTTTAGATGGAAATTCTTCTTTGCACAAGAATGGTTAAGTTTGTGTTTAGACTTTCAAATGTTATATTCTTATCTAGCCATAGGATAGCCTCTTTATCAATTCTTCCTTGTTGAAAAGAACTTGACTCCGGCGAGTTAAGACATGGACTAAGAATGTTATCCCCACTAATAAGGCGTTTTAGAAGGAAAAAAGGGGTTGCACACTTGAGATTTAGTAGTTGCAAATCTTTCGTATGACGAAAAGTGGAGTCTATGCTCTTTTCCTTAAAAGAATATGTATTGTTGAATCAACAATGTTGCACTTTCTTGTCATAAAGTCATAGACGTTCCAAAAGAATATGGTAAATACTTATTAGC
This sequence comes from Catharanthus roseus, assembly GCA_028651295.1. Taxonomy (NCBI): domain Eukaryota; kingdom Viridiplantae; phylum Streptophyta; class Magnoliopsida; order Gentianales; family Apocynaceae; genus Catharanthus; species Catharanthus roseus. The sequence continues at coordinate 2,693,078 of JAPQWS010000108.1, read as the reverse complement.
ATCACATCACATTCAAGAGTCTCAACTAATAGTCCAATAGAAAAAGTCAATAAACATTTTTCATTCATCTTAAGACTAGTGTTGTTCACCCAAGCCACCTTGTAAGGATTAGGATGTAGTTTAATTTTCAATCTTAGCTTCCGAAAAACATTTTTAGAAATTGCATTACTACAACTTCTAGAATCAATGACCATGCTGCACAGTTGTCCATTGCATGGTACTCGTGTTTGAAAAATATTATTCCTCTTTCAATCATTACCTTCTTCATCATCATTGTGTTTTGTAAGGAGTGGTCGAACCAAGTAACAAGGTTCATAACATTCCTCATCAACCCTCTCTAGCTTTTAGTTTTTAGTTTCTTCTTCAGCATTAAAAAAAAAAAAAAAAAACTTGTTTTATCTTTTGTTCATCTATAGAAGAATCACTCGGTGCATCTCTATCAAGAAGTGCCACGAGATTAGCTAATCTATTTGACTTATTTGGACAAAATGCCATAAGATGTGAAATTTGACCACAAAGATGACACTCATACAAATTTCTGTTTTGTCGTTGCTGCCACTTTTGATTTCCTTGAGAAATGTGAGAACATTGGCTCACAGGCTGTGTAGGAAAACTCTGAATTTTTAGCAGCTCTATTGTGAGAACTTTTAGCATTAAACTTGTGCCCTTGTCAATTATTTTGTGCAGCAATTTATGTGAAGATCTTGCCAAGATATCTTCTTCAATTTGAGTGGCAACTTGTATAGCATCACTTAAAGAATAGAGCATGACTACAGCAAGCCTTGATGAAATTTAGGGCTTCAATCCTTCCTTATAAATTGCTACCATCTTTATTCTATGCAAAATCACAGCGAGTAGCTAGATGATAAAACTTACTTGTATACTCGTCTTCCATCATAGTTTCTTGTTTTAGATGCATGAATTAGTGATAAACTCTTTGAATATAGTTTGGAGGAACAAAATGATGGTTCATGACTTGTTTTATCTCTTCCCAAGTTTTGATTGCTCCAAAACCCGTCTTCTAACATACGCTTGTTCTCTCATCCACTATACACGTACTGTTCCTTTGAGCTTAGCCTAACAAAAATAATTCCTTACTTTATTCATGTTGTACCATCTAAAATAGCTATCTAAACTATGTTTCCAATCAAGGAACATATCAACATGCCCCATCTCTATAAAAATCTGAAACTTTTAACTTCATCCATTTGCTAAAATTGTCATCTGCTTGAAATATATTAGGTTGGCGGCATGACTGATTTTGTAGAGGAGCATAAGATTGCATAGGTGCTACCATTCTTGGATTATTTGCAACATTATGAGGCTGTTGAAAAGGAATTAGAGGAACGGACTCTAAAAATATTGATATTGATGGAGCTTTTGTTTGCTGGGGGGCCATATTATTTGGTTAGTTCACTAGATTTGAATCCATAAGTTTCTTACCATAAATGGAACTTGTCAAACGTTCTATCATAACCTTCATGTCTTTTATAGATCCTTTAAATTCTTGAATGTCAGATTTAATAGTTTGAACTTCTGCACGAACGCCCAAGATTTCATCTTTTTACTTCTTTTCAAGCCTCATAATTCTCGATGAAAACTTCTGAAGTTGAGTTTAGTTCGGCATTCGTAGGCATGGTTGCACATAGGATTATTCTAATTTAATACCAAAGTAGATTGTGGTGACCTCCTAAATATTATTGAATAATATGGTGAGATATCTTCTTTTTCAAACAAACTAATTGGTCGAAAGTAACTTTCTCTTACTAGTCAAATCTCTCCCCTCTCATTCTAATTACCACTCCAATCTCGGAATTTTGTCAAGAGAAATAGCAAATGAATCATCCCACTTTTTATCCAAACTTATTGTCTTCTAATGTGACTTTGAAATTGATATCAATGAAATATAAGGTTTTTTTCCCAAAAAATTAGAGAAACTAGTTGTAGAAATTTGGAGGCAATGTTATTATCTATAAAATATTCTTTTCCCTAAAAAAAAATATATAAAAATCAAATTTAAGAAGTATTCTTAATTTTTTTACGCGAGAAACATTTTTCTTTAATTTACCATGTTACTTTTCCCTTAAGGAAAAATTTACCACTCACTTTTTTTTTTTGGGTAAATCACTTCAAAAACTTTATGTCATTGTCGAAGCATTTTGCACCATAAATTTTATTTTGTCACCTCTTTGGGAGATGGCCAAACCCAGTCATGATTCGTCTATCAACTTGTGGAATGGTGCTCTCTCAATTTCCACACTAACGACACTAAAATGATCTTTTAATTACATATTTGGGACACAATTTTATTATGAAATTTTAAATTAAGGTATTAATTTTTTTTTTTTGGAATTTGACAATTTTCAATTAAATTTTATATTTTTTAAAATTTATTAAACTTAAATTATTATATTTAATATATTTTATTGATATAAGACACATAGAAAATAAAATTAACTTTACAAATAATTTTACAGGAAAAAATAAAATAGAATTTGAATTTTGTTTACTTTTCATTTTTTGTTGATAAAATAGTTATTATTATTTATATACAAATTTGTGTTTTGCATATTTTGTACTTAATTTTTTATTTTCAATTTTTTATATACCTTTTTATTTTAGGACAATTTTTTATATAATAGTACCTTATAAATCTCTTAATTGTTAAAAGTAACTAACATAAAAATTCAGGTAACTATTATTTATTTTACACTTAAAATTTAAATTAAATTTGTGAATATTTATAGTAGTCTATTTCATTTAGAAGGTACAGTTTATTAACCATTCCTTGAGACAACAAAAGAAATTGTAATGAATATTGAAAAACAAATAAAATTATTTATAAAAAGATAAAAAATGTGTTTTGACAGCAATAGTGTGAAAATTTTAACATCTTCAATATGTGTGATTCTTTGAGCGTACTAATGTCTGCCTTCTAGTATGTAGAGTTGTTAGTCACTATAATTTACATTCTCCATCTAAATATCAGAATGAAACCATGTGAACAAAGAATTTTGGTTATTTTAGTATTCTGGAAGGACAAAGTGTGAATTTATTGCCATTTTTCCTTTTTTCTTTCCCAAAAAATTGTCTACTTTCTCAGGAGAAAAAGTTGTTTGTTTTTGTCGCACATCATTATTGGAAGAAAATCGAATTGTGTGTGGGCTACCAAACAGAGCCCATACACGATTAACAAGCAGAGCTCCTTTTTAACAGAAAACCACGAAGGAAAAAGATAGGAAATTAATAAATAAAGCTTTCAGCTCTCAGTTGCTTCCCCTGAAAAAGGAACCCAGGAACAGAGTAATCTTGAAAGCAATTTGTGTATTTTGAACCCTAACTTCGTTCAGGCGGTCTGTTGATCGCTGCCCTCCGGTAACTCTTCTAGACCTTTTGTTATCTTTTCCTTACTTTTCATTCTTCATCTACTGATGTGTGTTGGATGGATTTTGATTTTTGAGTTCCTGTTTTTAGTTGATCTTTTTGGCTTGGTAATAGTAAGTACGAATGTTGGAATGTTTAAAATGGGAATTTTTAGTTTATTTTCCCAGAAAATGGAATGGTTTTGAGATTGGATTATTGGGTCTCTAGGGGTTCTCGTTGCTGAAGTGCATTGGACTTTCTTTTTTGGGTGATTAAGGCATTAAACATGCGTTAATTCTTTGGACTTGAGTGGAATCTGCATTTTTCTGTTGTTTGCTCTTTGCTTGAAGTCGAAATTTAGAGCTGCTATCCCTTTAGCTAAAAAGCTTCAAGTAGTGGAGTTCATCACTTACTCCAATTGACGGTGGATTATTGTGCTTTGAGAGTGCTTTAAGAGGTAAGAGGTGCATTTGCAAGCTACATTTTTTAAAATCCATAAATGCTAAAAACTAGATGCTTCTCTTGCAAGTGCATTGAAGCATCAAAGTGGTCGTTGTGCCTTTCAAATATAAAGGAGTGCCACGCACGAGCGGCCCAGTTCTGGAGCTGATTTGATGAATCTGAGCCTGCTTCCTCAACTTTTCTTTTGCTTTGGCGGGAAGGAAGGCTGCCATTAAGATCAATAAATCCTCTTGATCAGAAGGCATTACAACTCTAACCAAATCTGGATCAGAATATATAAGTCTGAGTGTAAGTCCTCCTTTTGGCCATTGCTCCTAGTATGAGTAGTTGTGATAGGAAGCTCTACGCGAATAAGTTGTCGCAATTGAATAAATCTCCCCTTCACCAGGAAAGCCACTTTCTGTAATTTGGCAGACCTATATTGTTCACTACCTTTCATCAGGGGAAAGAAGGTGGCAATTAATTCTTCCAAGATAGAATGGATGAGGAAAAACAGGCTTAGAACTGTTGGATCATGCATTGGGCTTTGGTTTGAGCACTTTCTTTAGTCAATTCACATTGCCTTAATGGTATATATCTTCTAGTCGGCAGGGCACAGATTTTGATTCGCACTTTACGGCATTTCCACTATAGAAATTCATGGGTATCTGAGATTGAAATAGACACCATCTTGGCAGTCACTTTCTTTTCTTCCTTTCTTAGGATTCATTCCTTTGTCTTTCTTGTGGGAAGAGGTGAAAGGGAGGGCATCCGAAGTGTAGGGAACAACTCGATGCTTCCTTATTATTAGATCCATATGCGCTTTCTTGCTCTATACAAGAAATGAACAAAAGAATTAGGGATTCCGAAGCTGAATCGGTCGAACACACACACACACACACACTTGGAGACCACTGGGACAGGGGAATGTCGTTCCTGGAAAAGCCATAAGGGATGGTACGAGAGGAAAAATACCTCAGTCAACCACTTCCCGAGATTGAAAGATATGGCTTTGTCCCGGTGAATGTAGACCCCCCTGCAACTAGATATGAGATTCGTTTTTTTGCGCAAATTTCTTATTTTATATGAAGAAAGATAGATATATATCTCATTGGCTTACTTTTAGATCCGCATGTGTCCCCAAGTGACGCCTATTTTTTGGAATGGGTATACTCAAGAGAAAAGGTCTCCAACTGAATGCAGGGGAACTGGCCTTTTCCAACAGTGTCCGAAAGACAAGGTGGGGAATGTTTTCATATCCGGATGGTTCCTTTTAGTCAGATTCGAAAGTTGGATCTTCTCGAAGAACGGCTTACTAAGCTTTTTTCCGCAAGACAAAAAAAGCATTTTTCCTTTTTCCTTAAATGAAGAGTGAACATTTGCAGGTCTTGCTAAATCTTCCAATTGCAAGGAAGCAGTCAAATTTCCCTGTCCTCATCTATCCATTATATTCCTTAGACAAATAACTAACTTATTTTCCTAAAGATACAAATTACACAACCTTTTTATGTTGCTGAATTTGTCCCTGGTGTGGGCAGTGAGGGCAATTCCTTTAGTTGAAATCAGTTTGGGGTGTATTTGGTTTGGATTTTAGTTCGGAAAAAGTGAGTTCTTTTTTTTTTTAAGTTTCGTGAAAGGTAAATTTTTTTGTACGAGAGAGATGTGGGACCCAGAGAGAAAAAAGAGAAAAGTTTTTTGGATTGAATGGGATTCCAAATACACCCTAATGTGTGTAAACAAAGAGAAGATTCATAAGTTGCAATAACGTGACTTATTTTCTTGTTGCAAAGTGGGAGAGAATTTGAATTGACTAAGATGAATCTTTCTAATTATTTGAGGATTATTTAACTGCTTATTTTCCCTTTACTGGATCCATGATCAATGTGCAATTACATTGTTACAAATAACAAGAACGTGAATCTAACTAGTGACTGCTTCAGTATATTTTCGTTTTCATCCAACCTTAAGCTTTTTTTGCATGCACACTACGTCAATATTTCCTTATCTTCCACATGACTGCTCTACTTTGTTAGTGAAACAATTTATACATGAGTTCTTAGGAATGTATGAAAGAAATATTCCTACTTTGTTGCAGAGTTTTAAGGAATCATCATGAGCTAATTCTTGATGCCATAAGTATGCTTGCAAAATAATCAATCCATGTATTGCACAGAGAGCATAGAAATTTCATTACCCGGGATTGCAAAGTATCTCTATGAAATAAAATAGAAAATTGAATTATAATCAAAAGACATACAGTTATGTATGTTTCCCATAACATTTAGACACAAAATAGGTCATTGGGTGGACCTAGAGACTTATTAAAGTGCAATGCCAGCACACTGATCGAAATGTTACTTTCTTCAGATTGTCCTGAATTCCTAGTGAAGGGGATTCAAAAAGCAGTGGGGACTTTCATTCAGTGAAGGAAATATGCCAGATAAAACTGTCTTCTCTTCACTGTGAAATCTTGCAAAATTCTTCCCCTTGCTATGTCTTATGTATACTTTCCAGATTATCACTATATCGTGCGGATGTAATTTCTCTGAGTAACTTCTGTTACTTCTACCTTTCCCCCAGGCTTTTTCCTTTCCATGAATGGTTGTTACAAATTTCATGGAGTTCACTGATACCCTACAGATGCTTCCCCCTCCACCGGGAAGTTTCATTGATCGTGAAGAACTTATCCAGCATGTTGGGGAGTTTGCTATATCCCAGGGATATGTTGTTACTATTAAACAGTCTAAGAAAGATAAAGTGGTAGTTCTTGGTTGTGATAGAGGAGGTGTGTACAGAAACAGGCGTAAAACTGTTGATGAGACTTCTGGTGAACTTGCTCGTAAAAGGAAAAGTGGTTCACGCCTTACAAATTGTCCTTTTGAACTCGTGGGAAAGAAAGAAGATGGCTTATGGGTGCTCACTGTCAAAAATGGTTCTCACAACCATGAAGCTCTAAAGGACCTTTCAGAGCATCCCTCTGCTCGTCGCTTCACTGAGAAAGAAGTCTTGTTAATTAAAGAGATGACAGAAGCGGGTTTGAAACCACGCCAAATCCTGAAGAGACTAAGACAGAGCAATCCAGAGCTTTTGTCGACACCAAAGCATGTCTACAATATCAAAGCCAAGCTCCGGCAAGGAAACATGACAGGTTGGATCATGCTCTACTGTCCTTTTTATAAACTTCCATGCTTTAGACTTAATTTATTTTCTTTAAAGTGGCCCTCTTTTTCATTTTGAGTGTTGACACATTATACTCTTCATCTTTCTCAGTTTTATTCCTGAAATAAGGTTTCTCATCTCAATATTTAGTATTCCTGAAATGCAGATCAGTTATTTTTACTTGTTTCATTTTCAAAAGGTCTTTGGTTCTTGTTGGATTATTTAGATTGGCAAGTCCTAGACCTTTCTGTAAGAAAGGAGAGAAAACATAGGAAAAAAAAAAAACTACTTTGATATGCAAATTTGGGGCTTTATGCACAGTAAGTTGTGGCACTTAGATGCCTTTGGCAGTTAATAAAGGAATAATATTTATGCTAGAGATTGTGGATAATTGAGTTTGCCTCATGAGCAATGTTCTGAGATCACGACTTTAAAAGAAGCCAGACAACTATTGTAAGATTCAATCATTGCAGTCCCCAATTTGCTGCCTAATCCATGTATTTTGATCTAGTCAAGTATGTACTCTTTGTTGGATGAGACCATCCAGCTTTCCTTTCAAACTTTATTGTGCTTCACTATGCCTATCAGGGAATGTATATAGGAAATGTTACTAACCAAAGAGGGGAAAAGTTAAAGAATGTTCAACTCTTTGAAGTTGCTTCTACTTATTTATAAGTATGATGAATAAATTATTTGGTTTTTCAGTGAGGAGATTAAAAACATTGAGACCTAATGCATCTAGTGAAGGTTGTGCTCAGACTTCAGAAACAAATGAGCCATCATGGAGGAAACGGTACCCTCCGGTAAGTTACATGGTCTTTCTCCTTGTTCTGTTGGGGGGGGTGGGGGGGGGGTGGGGATCATAATTTATGGAATTGGTTGGATTCACACCATCTGAGCTATTGAATGCATGCACATGTTGAGTTTTGTGTACAAATAAATAGCACCAGCAAATGAATTGAATTTCAGAAGATAGCTGGTGTGTGGTAACTCCAATTCCCTCCTGACTTGGTTTAACTGTATATGAAAGTTTATCTATCATCGGTTAAAAAAAGCTATGAAATGAGAGCTATCGGTGGGCAATTTCATGTACAGTTTATAAGAGCTAACTCCTGAACGCAAATGATGAAGTGAGGAACATATTACTTTAGTGCTTCAGTTTAACCTTAAAGCATGAAGTAAAGCACTTTTCAGAATCCTCCTACAGTCAAGAGGACCCTAAAGGTGTCTGGATTGCAACTCAAAATTATTTTCCACTTTTTCTACCATTGGTCCTGTTCCTGTTTTTTCTTTCTCAAAAGTCAAGTGGAATTTTTTTTTCGTTTTTCAAGTTGAGTTGCAATCCAAGTGCACAATAAAAGTTGCATATTCTACTTCTCGAGTTGCATGCATAGAAACTGTATATCATTGTGCTTTTATGTAATTTCACAATTGTCAATTTAGTCCTTTGCTCATTGTTTAGTAACATTATAAATTGGAAGGAACAATGCAGGAATCAAATGAGGAGTTAAATGATATATTTTTACATTGTTTGATTGGAGTACAAATATGGAGGGGAAGCAAGTCAGGAAGGCACTACTTTCCTTCTAAATCAGCCTGTCTTCCTCTTCCATATGGGAGGCATTAGGAAGGGTTGAGGTAGCTGAATTGCAATAATGACCAAATTTGTCTTATTTTAGCCTAAAGTTTTGCATAAGAGAGTTAATGGACTGGTTCATGGCGTCATCTCCAGTGAGCGCAGTGATGTACCCCTTCGCAAGCGAGAACAAATATCTCAAGCAGCTGAACTGGACTATGCAGACTCTTATCTAGGCTCCAAAGGATCGAATACAGGCTACGGCTCTAGGGCTTCTAGGGGCACTTGCTCAAAGAAAGAAGAAAAACAGAAGAAATTCGAGAGCCCAACCCAAAGAGAACAAGGCTGATGAGTCTTTCGGCCTTTTTCGGATGCTGATCTAGAAGCTAAAGGTAATCACTGGGCTACAGTTCGGTGCTTCCTAGAGCTCCATGAGATACCACGACGCCATTCGAGCTGCGCCCATCGACTGGGAGAAGCGAATTGGTGTCTTTTGATTAGCTGTCACATTCGCCTTAATATGTGTCTTTCTTTGATTGGTTCCTGCGCCTGCACGAACGCCTAATAGATAGATGTGGGCTTTCCCCCGGGCTCCCCCTAGCAACCACCTAGGCTTAGTATTGCGTCGCCTGTTAGAAAAGTTAGAGAATGCAAATGCCTAGGGGTCAAGGTAGTGAGTCCTCCCCTTTCTGACTGAACTGACTCAGGGCCGGCTATCTTGCGCATTCCCTGGTGCAGGAAAGAGACGGGAGTGAAAGCCGCTCGACTGTAAAGAGAGGAGCGTGGCTCCTGGCTTTCAAGCCGGTGCTGCTCACGTTACAACTACTGTGTTGACTGTAACTACATAGAGGAACGCTATATAAAATGAAGAGAAAATGGAAAAAAATGCCCTTCATCCATTTTCGAATTGTCAACTTGAACCAAAATCTTTTATTGTCGCCAATTGTGACTTAAAACTATTTTCGGGGGACCGAAATTGCCCAAACACAGCGGAATCCGGTGGTTTCAAAGTTCTAAAATTTACCCACCTGTCTGCACTATCGCATGTGCCTCATGAATTTTTCCTCCAATCATGGGCTATTTTTGGTATCTCATATTTGGTCAGGGAGAGCATGGGGTAATTCAGTATTTCACGTTCAACTCTTGAGGTCAAAGTTGTCATTTTATCTACCAAATATCTGACTAATTGTCTTTGGTGGTTAAATGCCTATTTTTAACTTATGGATTAAAGTGGTATTATTCCCTAACTCCAAGGGGGAATTTTGGAATTAAACCTTAATATAATGTTTCATCTGCAAAGTTTCTATTCTTTGGGAGAATATGCATTGTTCTTGGCTAGAAAGGTATGATCTTATTTACGACGTATTTTGAGTTTCAACTGTGGAGCATAATTTACTGAACATTTGATTCTTTCTCCTACTTTTGAATCCCATATAAGCTAATTATAGTGACCAATTCCTAGTAATCATATTGAAACTTGTTAAAAGACATTATGGAAAGTCAGCTAGTTTGGATTGTAAAGAAAAGTCTACTTGTTTTGGATCTTTCATTTGCTGCTGTGAATGTCATTGTAGTTTGTCTTTGTAGTATAGTAAGCCTCGCTTCAAAAGTAATCTCTGGTTCCATCAATTATACAATTTCTTTTCTCTCCAGTTTAAAGATTGACAAAATTTTGAATTATTTAGGAATCTGAAGTCAATATATGATAGATTTCATTTATTTCATGTTATGTTGTGCAGAGGGTCCCGAATCTCATTGGAGGTAGATTTGTTGACTCTCAATCATCTATAGCAATTGATGTAAAAAACCCAGTAAGTGAATATCTTTTAGAAGTTTTGTCAATATTATTTTTCCAGCAATTGCTGAGTGCATAGATGCAAGAAAGCACTATTACTAGAGAATTTTTTAAACTTCAGTGCTCAAAAGATATGGCGAATGTAGGTTGCTTTGTGAATTATCTTGTCACTATAGCAGTATTCATTTGTGAATGAAATTAGGCTACACAACAAGTGGTGGCCCAAGTCCCTTTAACAACTAGTGAGGAATTTAAGGCTGCAGTATTTGCAGCGAAAAGAGCCTTTCCTATATGGCGTAACACACCAGTTACAACACGTCAACGAATCATGTTCAAGCTTCAAGAACTTATTCGAAGGGATGTTGTAAGTGAGATTCTCTGTGCTATCATCATTTTTCTGACCAGTGGGGAGTTGTTAATAAGTGAAACTATCTTTTGTAGGAGAAGCTTGCCATGAATATCACAACTGAGCAGGGAAAGACCCTAAAGGATGCATTTAATGATGTCCTTCGTGGACTTGGTTGGTATACATTTCTGTCATGTTTTTCTGTGTCATTCTTGATTAGCATGATTCTTTTAAATGTTGCAAAAAGGATTCCTATCATTTAAAGAATAAAACTTCTGTGAAAAATCAGATTTCTTAAAATTCTGAAATTCTAGCATTAGATGGTTGAATTGGGTATTTAGTACTGTGTTTCAAGCGAGGATTGCGTTCTTTTTTTCTCCCTCTTTCAAAAGAAACGAGTGCAACAGCTGTCATCAATTCCAAGAAACCGAAAATGGATCATCTGAAACCCGTGCCCTTCTTTAAGCATTTTCACACTTTTTAGATTATTTATGTCCCTTGCTGCAAAATGGCAACTGAAGAGATGCTTATGTTCTTTATAGAGGTTGTGGAGCATGCATGTGGGATGGCAACTCTGCAGATCGGAGAGTTTGCATCAAATATATCAAATGGGATCGATTCCTATAGTATTAGGGAGCCTCTTGGTGTTTGTGCTGGAATTTGTCCTCACAATTTCCCGGCAATGATTCCACTATGGGTATGCTTCATGTCCTGTTTGGCTTCATACGCTGCATCTTTTCTTCAAACATGCTTATTTTGAGCAATGAGATTGTAATAGTCTTCCTAGTTGTTAATATTACTGATCTTCTGAAAAAGTTTTCTCCAGTCTTGATTGAATGAGATAATTTCTTTGAATTTCAAAGGTTTGGTATTTAACGGAGTCACCCTGTTGTGTTTCATATACTCTGCTTTTTAACAATTTTTTTCTTCTTGTTTTTTACAAACTTTCTTCAGATGTTTCCAATTGCAGTTACATGTGGGAATACCTTCATCTTGAAACCATCAGAGAAAGCTCCAGGTAACTGTATTTTGTGAGATGATATCTCTGAGGACTGAGGTAGACTAAAACTTGTTATGCTTGCGAAACTAAACTGTGAATTGGAGAGCTTTTTTTATTTGATGTGGGCTTTTTGTAGGTTCTAAAGCATTTAGTTTCATAATACTCATGTATGTTATAGGTGCTTTCAAAGTAATGTTTTCTCTTCTGTGGACATATTTTTCTTTTCTTATTTGTGTTTCGTCTCCAAGTCATTTCTTAGTTTTAGTCACATCTGTTGCTATTCTTGCCATTAAGCTTGGTTTTCTTTGATCTTTCAGGGGCTTGTATGATACTTGCTGAGCTAGCGATGGAGGCTGGTTTACCAAATGGTGTTTTGAATATGGTCCACGGCACAAATGTAAGCTCTGACAATTTTGTTGATTTGCAGTTTTTTTCTTCAGGATGTCCTTATCTGTACTTGTCCAGAAAAGTTTAAGCTCTCAGATGGTTAGGATTTTCACTCAAGAGTTGATGTCTGGTTGTGTTGGTCCACCTTTTGCCATTGGATACTTCTGATCTGTAGCAAATTGTTTGCCTTTTCTCTGATCCCCTTTATCTCCGTTGAATTAATTTGCTTGAGTGCAGTTTTACATAATTAAGACCCTTGTGTTTGGCTATGTACATCTCTTGCTGATGTTTTTTTCTTCTCTGTATCCTACAGGATATTGTTAATTCCATCTGTGATGATGACAACATAAAAGCTGTGTCATTTGTCGGCTCAGATGCAGTAAGTTTCTTGATATTATATATCATTTGCTACCATAAATGCATCATGTTTGTTCAAGTGCAATATGGCACTGTATGTCGATTCTTTCTTCTGCTTTTCTTCTGTATACCTTCTTGAGTGAAGAATTTGCCTAATTGTTGGAATGGTATTCTGCAATGAGGTTTATCCCCTGCTGGGTCATCCAGGGTTACCGATGCCTCTGTAAGGCTTTGTATTCTTGGCCTCATATATTGATTTTTTTATTTCAAGGCTGGGAGGTACATTCATGAAAGAGCTTCTGCTAGTGGCAAACGCATTCAAGTAAGTGAGATCTGTCATTTGTTTATATGGTTGCACTAGTTCCCAGGAAATAGTTGAAGTTGTTATGCTTTGGTTAGTTGACAACTGTTTACAGGCCAATATTGGAGCTAAGAATTTCACAATCGTCATGCCGGATGCAAATGTGGGTGCCACTTTGAATGCTTTAGTTTCTGCTGGCTTTGGTGCTGCTGGACAAAGATGTACAGCAATTAGCACAGTTGTCTTTGTTGGAGGTTCTGAATTATGGTATCTTGCTTTGTCTGGCATTCCTGCGTCATATTTATAACTTGTAAAATATTCATGGTTTTATGTTGATTTTTTATGATTTTTGTACATTGACCTTCATCTCCAATATGGATCTCCTACTTCCCTTTCGGATCTGCGCCAAGATAAATTCATCTTTCGTATGCAACAAGTTTTAACTGTTAACATTTTTTTTGTTTTCTTAAGCTTAGATACACTTTGAAAGGGATAATTTGTGGTTCAGTAATTTGGTGTAGGAGTAGAAGTTGAGCCACTATTTTAATGGATTTGAACTTTAGATCATGGTATTGAAAGTTTTTATTGCATGGCATGCTCAGATTCATGGCATATGTGCACAAGATTTTTTAACCTTAGGGATGAATGTGCAGCAATAATCTGCACATGCTTGTGTAAATGTTTCATTTTGAAAGCCTAAACCAGTCTGAGGACTGTATCATTAGTAGAGTCACAAGACTAGGACAACATTTATGCAGGAGAATCCATTTAGGGTAGTAGCCTTCCTCTTCAAAGACCTATTCCTTGCTAGAGTTTTAAAGCTTCCTTTATAAACTTAGAGAGATGGCTTCCTATGCAAACTGTATTGCACTTGGTCCATAATAGTCCTTTACTCTCTAACTTCTGGTTTGTTTTATACCATTCCTAGTGTACTCGAAGCAGATTTCCCTGGTAACTGGTAAGTTTTGTTGTCCAGAGCTTTATTGAATCACTTTAATGCTTCCCATACGTCTGAGGGGAGAATGTGGAGTTTTAAAAGAAAAGCTTCTGCTATTATTTTTCTTTTTTGTACATTTGGGAATAGGGATATAAATCAAGCACGAAGATTTATCTTCTAGTAAAGGATGCTTCTAACAAGCTACCACCTTAAGTATTTTTGTGATGGACATAGGTTATGATCTACTAAATTTAATGGCTTTTCAGGGAAGAGAAACTTGTGGAGCGTGCCAAGGCTCTGGAAGTAAATGCTGGAACTGAACCAAGTGCAGATATTGGTCCAGTTATAAGCAAGCAGGTGCCCACGTCTTGGTCCATTTTGGTCATCTTTTGTGCAACTAATGTTTAAAAGAGTGCACTTGATTTATTTCTTAGTTTGACCATCTTCAAGTCATTCTCCTTTTGTTGTTCCTGCTTTGTAGCTTGAGCTGTCTAATCAATTTTCTACCTATAAACTATTTTAACTTTTCTCATCTTGTCCATAAACTTTTATTTTATCTTTTTGTACCTATGAACTATTCTTGGGCCACCATAAATGTCAAATCTCCTTACGTTTGGTTGAATCGGGCAAATCAATCGCGCAAATTACATGCATTCATGTGTTATATTAGTAGAAATGGGCCAAAATGTCCTTGGGGACAAGGATGCGTGCAATCTGAATGAGTTAGAATGCCAGACCCTGCTCCGGGTGAGAAAATTTAACATTTATGGTGACCCAAAAATAGTTCATGGGTACAAAAGGACGAAATAAAAGTTAATGGATAAGATGAGAAAAATTAAATAATGTCTGTGTACTTATAGTCCATTTCTTGCGGAATTATGCATCCTTTTATAATTATTTGCTGGTTTCTTATTCTTTTTCCTGTCATTGGACTTTACTCCAGGTTAAGGAACGGATATCCAGATTGATCCAAACAAGTATTGATGCTGGTGCCAGACTAGTTCTTGATGGCAGACCGATTGTGGTATGTGTCTGTAGTTTTTATCCTTTTCTCCTTTCCTTCTCTTATCTGTTACTCCATTCATTTCAAAATATAGAACCATACACAGATTAAGAGTCCTAAAAATAAGGTACTTTTGTAATTAAAGTACTAAACTACCCTTTCTCCCTCATCCCTTTTTTTTTTTTTCCTCTCACTATCCTTAGCAATATCACGTTTCTGGAAGAGTAAATGGGGGCAATACAAGAAGTAAACTTTTAAATAGACAGATATGTGTGAAATGAATTACATCCTGAGAAGACTCTTTTCTTCTATAACAACTTATATTTTGAAACAGAGGCAGTTCAATATCATCTATATGAGAAACTGGAAACTTGTGAAAAAATGCCAGACCCTTAGCTGATTGGAGGCTGTCACTTTTCATGCTTTAGTTTCAAGTTAATCTTCTATGTCATCAACTATTATTCTTAGGATTGTTATTTGGAAATTTTAGTAATTATTCTAAGATAAAGCAATGGAAGACATTAAAGCTGGACTGCTCATTTCTGTAAATATTTCATATCAACCAAAATAGAAGGGGAATAGGTATCTTCCCTTCCATATGTGATAACAATGCTTTTCTTTCTGACCTTCAATTTTCACGGATTTGGGGGCAATTGACATTAGCGGCACGAAAATAAGAACATGTAGTTTGAATAAGTTAGATACATAGTTTTTAGGAGGGTCCTGAATGGGGCCTCAACAAGGTAATGTGTAAAGGTAGATGAGATCTGCTGACATCACCCATATAAGGTAGCCTGTTATCTTTTTTTGGTTGAAAGGTACTCTGCTTTTAGTAATTCTTTTACTGATGACATCTCTCTCTCTCCCTCTCTCTCTCCCTCTCTCTCTCTCTCTCTCTCTCTCTCTCTCTCTCTCTCTCTCTCTCTCTCTCACACACACACACACACGCACAAGTAATTGATGTACAAGAAATCATGTTTGAGAGGGAAGTATTTTGATGCTCACAGTTGAGAATGAGACGAGCTATTGACATATTTATCTTGATAATTTTTGCACATGGAAAGTGCATCTGGGTTTCATTTATTAGTACACTAATTTTTCTTGGAGGGATAGAAATCTGATCCTTTTTATCTTATTCTTTATGTGATGGCAAATAGGTTCCCAAGTTCGAACTGGGCAACTTCCTTGGTCCCACAATCTTATTTGACATCACTGAGAATATGGAGATTTACAAGGTTTACTGCTTGATGATTTCAAAATCTTCAAAACTTTTATTTTCTTGAAGGGACAAACGGGAAATTATAATTGATTTTGGTAAATGCAGGAGGAAATCTTTGCTCCAGTTCTTCTCTGTATGCGGGTTTGTCTACTTCCTGCTCTCTTATATTTTTGCATAACTTTCTAGATTTACAGGTTTAGTTACACTTTTTCTCTGACTTGACTTTTTTTTTTTCCTTTTCCAAAGGCTGGTAGCTTAGACGAGGCTATTAACATCGTTAACCGAAATAAGTATGTATCTTTCCATTTTGCTCCATCTGCTTAGATTGGTTTTGATTGCATATATCTGCTGTGGTTGCTTTTCTTGTGCTCCTCTCTTTCTATCTTATCCTGTTTTCCGTCTGGAGCAGGTACGGTGTTGGGGCTTCTATATTTACTGCATCAGGTGCCGCAGCAAGAAAATTTCAGACTGATATCGAGTCTGGGCAGGTAAAACAAAGCCATTCTGGTTGTCTTTTCATCCGCTGCTAGGAGAATCAAGAGACTATTATGTTTGTGAAATCATGAAACTGGTGTCGATTCAGAAAGTAGTCACGTTTCTCTTCAATAATCATTCAGGTCTTAAAGAAAAGTGTTGAGAGTTTCTGACATGGATCTGATTTTGTTACGGGGATTCTACAGGTTGGCATAAATGTTGCTGTTCCTGCCCCATTGCCTTTCGTTTCATTTACTGGCTCCAAGGCATCTTTTGCTGGGGATCTGAATTTCTATGGTAAAAAAGACGAACATTTACCGGATCTTTCTTCTGCTTCTAGCCTGCTGGAATTTAACCTCTAGTTCTGTTACAGGGAAAGCTGGACTTCACTTTTACACACAAATCAAAACAGTGACTCAACAATGGAAGGATTTTCTGAATAACGATGGAGAATCCACTACAGTTACGTCCCAAGATTTCCCTGGAGCATCCGCATCACTACTAGGTATGGATTTCCCAAGTAACGATATGAGCTCTCTGGCATTACATTCGAGGGATTTCTCAAATGGGGACGGTGCATCTCTGGAACTAAACGCAAGGGATTTTACAAGTAGTGATGGAGAATCTTTGACAGAACACGCCAAGGACATTCATGGCGTCGATGGAATTCTTCCATCATTGCAAACTACTAATGGAGTACCTTGGACCCTGAATTTTTGACACTGTCCTTTGTATCCTTTAGAATAGAGTGTTGTTGTTGATGCTAGTATATATACTTCTTTCGTGTTGTTTTTGGTTCTTTTAAAGTATATCTATTTATATCGTGTAATAGCCAAGGATTGTAATATGCCCTCAGAGGACTGTCAATAATAAGGCCTTTTTTTTTTCCTGAAGCTGTGGGAAACTCTACTTGGGCTTGAATCCTGATATTCTTATGAATATGGAATGCCTACAAGACACAAGTTGATTAGATCTCAAGGATTGTAGGTTATCGATTCAAATGATGAAGATGTAGTCATATATATATATATATATATATATAGTGATAATGGATACGACATATAAACAAACAAGTTTTATTAAGATATTTTATAAAGTGTAGATGTGAATATTAAATATATTGATTGTTTAAGTTAAAATGTTAATATTATTTTAAAGGAAATTGTGATCGTTTAATTAATATTTATAATGAATTAATAAGCATTTATATTGAATTAGTTAATTTTATTAGTATTTTACATTAGGTAAATTTAATATCTTAGTATATACTTATTAGAGTCCGAATATTTTTTTATAAATTCATATAATTAATTTAGCTTTTTTAGATGTTAATATTATTTAACAATAATCATGATCGTTTAATGCATATTTAAATTGAATTAGTTAAGTTTTAGGGATAGTTTTCTTTAGTTTAATTTTAATATTTTAGTATGTACTTAGATTTATCTATTTATTTATAAATAAAAGTATAACTTAAATTTGTTAATTTTATTTTTTAGGGTTTAAAAAAATATTATTACGTTAATTGATTTTCCCTTTTATATATTATTTAGTTGATTTCATATATAAAACTATCTTAAATATTGTTATTATTTAATTAATATTTAAAATGAATTAGTTCATATTTATTATTTTAGTTTAAGTTTAATAATTTTAGTATAAAATTAAACTTAAATTTATGATATTTAATTTGTAAGTATTAAATTTGTTTTCCATGTTTTCCAATATTTTATTCATCCTTTTATTGAACACTGGAGAAACATAGTCAGAGATAGAAATTGTGGATATAGGATCGTATCCTACTTTGTATGTGAGATGAAAATCAATGGCCCGAGGTCCGTAGGAAAATGTCTCTTGAGTTAGAAAATAATCCATATCTGTTGGATGAGCGCTTGAACCACATTAGTTAGATACACCTGATTCTTTTTACGTTATTGTCAATACATTCAATTTGTGTGTGGTCTAAATTGCAAAGAGAGATTCTACGATTATTTTGCCTTTATACTCGCAGATGGATCGGACCGACAATATAATTGTTATCGGTCACTTGACAGATTATCAATACTTTATTGCAGTGAATCAAACATTATTTTCACATGTATTTTTAATTTACTACCGAATGTTCATTTCTCATATTAAACAATTATGTATATATTTTGTTTTACAGTTGCACATATGACATGATTTCCTTGTGCCATCTATACAGGTGCAAGACACATTGGTCCAAGACTCCGTAAGTAAATGTGATTGTGCCTCTAGCGACAAGCCCTTTATGAAAGTTTTCTTCACTACGTACATCCTGTTATTAGCTGGTCAGTGAGCCTCCAGTGGTCTAATAGGATGTACTGGAATACGTTGTTGTCATCCGAACTGCCGGACAACTCTATCGGCTATATATAGCTCAATATATTCACAGTGCGCAAACATGATATACCAAGTAGACACCCATACATCTTGTATCTCCGAAGGCTTATATGGTGTCCAACGTACTTCTTTCGCCGTCATCACATCTAATCGTAGCTGGATATCTATCAACCTATGCTCAAATTTTTTGTCAACTTCGCTTTCGGTATCACTGCTGGGAAAAACATAGGAAAATGCATATATATATCCAAGCCTACAATAGTATGAATGTTTTAATTTAGTTTAATATTAATAAACAAATAAAACACAAATGTTAATAATGAAATGAATAGTGTAACATATATATATATATATACACACACATATATAACCATTCAATATATTATTTTAAAGCAATAGATTAAGTATAATACGAAGAAATGGAATAGTACCTCAAGTAATGATCAGCAGCCTGCTAACTCCTTCGCATCTACAGGCGAGGCCTGACCAAGATTCAGTACAAGAACGCCAATGTCACCACACCCCAAGCCAACCTTCCCCATCCTCGAAAATTCTTCACAATAGGCAAAAACTGAGCATGCACGATGTTCCCACTATTATCGGTGAAGAAGGAACTCCAAGTATGTACGCGATGTAACATGCTGCCCTCAACTCTGGGGAAAGTCCACTATGGGAATCCTCTGCAACATATGAAAGTTCATGGGCGTTTATACCACCACCAATATAAGTGATGCCCAATTCGCTTCAAACAATCCTGACTATGATACCCCCAACTCTGCCACTAGGTCAACTGCGGCTGAGTAGGATATCTGCGTGTCTCTCGGCACTAAGCTACAAGTCTGAAAACAAGAGCATAACCCCCTGGGCAACACTTAGAAGTATATACATACAATACGCAGCGGAAAACTAAACAATCTGAACACTAAAATGGAACTCAAAATATAGGGTTTGAGAATACTTCTTATCTTATGGTAATTCCGATACAAAGATAGAAATACTTTACAAACAACTAGAATACAAGAGAGCAACACAAAAACATATGTCCTTCCGGAGAGACTCGAACCAAAATTCCACGCCTAAAACTTCAGCGGTTTATTGTATCTCTGACCATTCTGAGTTAATCTGAGAAGAAAACATAATATGGAAAAAAAACGTGAGCGCGAATGCTCAGTGAGTCCACGTGTGTGTGTGCTGTATTGATTTCTTTAAAACAATAATAATACAGTTTCACGAAGTAGTTCATGCAATATAATAAGAAAACATTCCCTTTTAATGTTTTAACAAAACTGATGCTTGAACTTACATGAGGGTTTCGAGCGCAGCTGGGAAGTCTGAGCGAATCAAGACACGTTAGCGCAGCTTCTATGTCCCGAATTTAAAAGAACGTGTTATGTAACAGTAGGGCTCCACGGACAAAGTCCGGATCCCTAAAACGAGGCCATCGGAACCAAGTTCTGGCATCTCGTAGTCAATACCAGCCAAACACCATACGAGCGCTCGATTACAAACAACCGCACTCCCATATCACTGGTCAAAACAGGCTACCGACTCCTAGGGCACCTACCAGGTCAGCCCTGGGGCCAACCTCAGTTTCGAGCCCCTCCTGACTCTCCACTAGGCAACCGTCCCACCGCAGAGCATGATGCGATGTCCACGTAAATACCTATTGGGCCACGCCCTCCAGGTACTACGCCCCTCTTCAAGTGGATCCACCCTCAGAGTCAAAAACCCGTCCACATCATCAGAAGAGGCCTTAGTACCGGGGACTAGTCACGTATAGTGCAATCCGCTAACTCGTCCGTTCACTTGATTTTCACCGAATTTTAACCCTGGTCGGAATGAGGTTTTCATATGTGTTAGCCCTAAGGGCATTATTGTATATGTTTTTTATTATGATTAACATATGTTTGTGTGATGAGTATAGCTTAGTCTCTATAGAACAACAGAAGCATTTTTGGAGGCTCAAGGCTACACTATATAAGAAGTAAAAGATCTTGGAATTAAAGCATAATGAAGAAGGAAAGATCAAGCCATTCCAAAATCAAGGCATTGAAGACCTTGAAGACTTATGTCTTAGTTATGCTAAGGTATTTTGTAAAACTCCCTAACTCTCATCTTTGTCTGTTGAAGCTTCTTGGATGAATTTCTTTTTATAAACTATTCTTGAAAAATCCAAGTATTCTTGATAGAGTTTTTGATGCCTTCAAAAGTTTTCTTATCTCTAAAAGAGTATCAAGAATACATATTTTGAAATGTGAAGGAAGGTTTTGTTTGTTTAAGGAAAACTGGCTTGTTTAAGGAAAACTGGCTTTTAAGTCATGCTGAAAAAAAAGGGTCATCCGATTTTTAAACTGGTCATCCGATTTTGTCATCCGATTTTTAAAACAGGTCATCTGATTTTAAAATCGGACGTCCTATTTTAAAATCGGTCGTCCGATTTTTCTAGCTTTAGAAAAATAGGTCGTCCGATTTTTAAGAGGGATCATCCGATTTTTATAGGATGAGTCCGAATCTTTCTGTTTCAAAAATGGGTCGTCCGTTTTCTAAAACCGGTCGTCCGGTTTTAGTCTTTTACTGCAAAAACATTACCGTTACACAGTGTAACGGCTACTTTCTTCTCCTTCATATATATATTGACTTTGATTTGCTGCAAAATGAATGGAGGTTGAATTGAAACTTGATTGAGATTATTTTAGAACATTTAAAGATCTTTAAAAGTACATTCTTTCAAAGATCTTCATCTCATACATACAAATAGAAAAATCTTCTTGGAGTTTCATTGTTGATCATCCATCAAAGAAGAAGTAAAGAGGTGCTTGTAGAAGTATTTCATTGAGTTGTATCTTCCTCTTCTCAAGCTCATTTGGTAACATTGTTCCTTACTCTTCTTATTCTTTTATTGTGATCAAAGGTTTGTGGAAAACCCTTTGGGTGATCCTTTGATAAATTTGTTGTATTGTTGTGTTGTGTAAACTTTGAGGTTTTTGTGTAAAACCCTTGAAGGGCGATCCTCATTGTGTTGTTGTGTAACTAACTTTGAAGATAGTGGATTTGTGAAATCCTTGGGTTGAGTCTCAAGGTAGTGGATGTAGCTCTTTGAGAGAGTGAACCACTATAAATTGTTGTGCATGTTCTTTAAAGTTTAATTCTATGCTCATTTCTTGATTGCCAAAACTATAAGATTTTGTTTGGTGTGGATTCTTATCAAAAAGAGTTAGAGGTTTATCTTTCTAATCACACAAAAGATTTTTTAAAGTTAGCCAAAAACCTTATTCACCCCCCTCTAAGGTTTTTCAATATGTATTTACAAATCGAAAGGCCAATTGTGCGGCCATTATAACAAATTCAAGTCATAAACATTTCAGAGTAACAAAAATCCTCATCCGCCAGTCATCACATGCTTATGCAAATTTCACAATTATGTCAATGCCAGGTCTATATTCATGCATGACGAAAAATGTAACTTTTCGGGATCAAAGCATTCTCCAGCTTATGCATATCCTACGAACATGCCATGTTTACATTCACGCATGTCAAATCATATAACTTTTTAAAACCAAAGTATTTTCCAACTTATAAATATTTCCAGAAAACCCGTGTACAGACTAGTTTTTTTTTTTTTTCACAACAATAATAATCTGTTTTAAAAAGACAACACCTATATGGAGCACCGCTCCTATGCATTTCTAATGAACATGTAATACATCGTGGAGAACATCTCCAATTAAGAAAAATATGGCAAGTTACACCGTTTCAAAAATATTAGATATTTTATGAAAAGTTTAGAAATCATAATTATATGGCCCGTAACTTTTGAAATAACATAATAAAACGAAGTTTGTGGACTCGCCTGGATGCAGATCTGGTACTAAGATCCTACAAAATAATAATACGAAAATACTTAATACCTGGGTACCGATCAAATAGACTTATTTCCTAAATAATATCGAAATCTTACGAAATGAACTTAGGATATATATATATATATCCTCAAAAGCAGATCTAAAATCTTATAGTCTCAAGAATTTTTAATTTCATCACTTACTTGTAGCACCTAAATTGCCTAAAATATAAAACCCCGAAATTAATTTCACAATTAACTATATACTAAAACCTATAAAGAACCTTTAAATCTTGAAAAAAAATCAACAAACCTATACTATATAACTATATATATATATATATATATAATCTAACTAAAATAAAAAGGAAAGAGTACATGCAAAATTACTTACCTCAAATTGGAAGATCACCATGACTGCCCACAAAACTAAAATAAAAAAAAAAACCACTAACTTATATATATATATAATATATATATATATATATATTTAAACAAAGAGGTGGCTAGCGACAAAAGAAAGGAAAAAGGTGGTGGTGACGGGTGGAAAGGTGGAGGTGGCAAAATGATTTTTAATTGTAAAGTTTTTTTTTGTTTTTTTGGAAAACCTTATATGGGAATATCAAGTACTTAAATTTCTAAAATACACATACTATGTATTAAAAACAAAATCCACTTAGAGGCATTTATAAACCTTAATAATAAAACCTCAATATAATAAAATTTTATTCTTATTCCTAAGTCTCCCCAAAATACCACTAAGTGTCAAAAACACTATATTCCACCAATATAGATCCAAACTCTATTCTCATAATGTCTGTAATTTTAAAATTATGTTAGATACTTACGGGGTAGGGCGTTACACTGACCAACTGCTCTCGGAAGTGCTGAACATCCACAACATCACCATAAGTAGGTATCCCAAGTATCAGCTCCACATCATATAAAGTAATAGTCATCTCTCCGAAGGGCATGTAGAAAGTGTTGGTATCTGGCTACCACCCTCAACAAAAGCAGATAATAATGCTGAATGCTGGAACATGCAGGACTGCAAATGGATGAGTCTTGTACCCTCTGCCAACTCCTTCCCCTCTCATATACTAAGTGTCTACCCTGTAAAAATGAAACAAAGCGCGACCACGATTTCAATATACCCTGCTCTTGCATGTTAAAAAAAATTCAAGAAAAATATTAAATATAAGATTAAAAGTAATGACGAGACCAAACATTAATAAATGAATTCATTTGTCCACGTCATATAGAAGCAGCAACATATCCACTATACGAAGGAATAACCTCTAGATCCTGTAGACTTCCCTCAACTGGTCATGTCTGCTCTCAAGATGCATGCTTTGCCTTTTTCTTCTGTAAATGCGTATGAGGAATGGCCTTATCAGGTCTTTTTTATCGAGATCCCGTGATCTTATTCATCATATACCTCAAACTGTCGGTCAACCATTTACTTTTCCCTAGTCTTGGCCTGCGTCCGGATGATGATGTAGGGCCACAGCAATCGGCTCGTCCTTGTCACCATCACATTCACCCTCAACTATGTCCATATTTCCCTCAACATCATTGCCCTCTCCCCAACCTCAACATCCTATCCTCCGAAATGGATATCTCCTGTCTAATCATGCCCCTCATATCAGACTATGTTTGTCTGAAAAGTATGATTAGCCTCAACCTCATCTCCAGTACCCCTCCCTAACCGAGATGAATATGCTGAATACTAGAATCAGTGGTTGTATACTTCGTCCTGCTATATGATGAGCTCGTCGGGACTCTTGAAATAATCTGCTCGAAAAAAGAAGTCCCCAACTGCACCCCTATACCCTTAACAATATGTAATGGTGCATATAAGTTAGTTTTGAAGAAAATCGAATTCTGGCCGGTCGCATTAGGATCAATAGAAAGAACCCAATGCATACGGGTCATAAGATTTAGGTGGTGGCTAAGAAGATGAAGATATAGGGTAATGTATAGATGATATTATGATTGGTAAGGTATCAAAATGTATGGATCATGAGATGGGAGAGGAGGACGATTCCTAATCGGTATAGGAGGTGGTTGGGTAGAAGACCCCGCGCACTAGAGTCATACTATATCTCAAGTCCAAGTGGGCAGGAGTATTAGGTATATCAGACGTACTATGACAACTCCTCACACCATGGATTAAACAGTAACTGTACGACTCTGAACTCGACCGGTTCTGTTTGGCACATGACCTAGATCATCATCTTCCTTACGTACTTTGTCCCGAACCATCTAAACAAATTTTCAAATAATCATAAATAATTATGTATATATTTGCGTAATTCATAATATATATATATATATATTACTTCATATTTTATATTTTTCAAGTCTCTTACTATTAGATATATAAATTTTTAATATTGTATTATTTAACTTTGTTCTTTATAATTTTTTATTATTTAAATGATATTTTTGAATTATTTAATTTATATTATTTCCCTTAAATTATAAATACGGGCGTTTATAATTTTATTATTTTTTATTAATACATTATTTATAATAAAAATAGTTATTATGTGGATAATGTAATTATTATTTAAATTACTATTTAAAAGAGTTGCATCCTTTAAATTATTATTATTACTTATGTATTATTAATTGTTATTATTTAAATCATTATTAAATTATTATTATTCACATTATTATTTAAAAATTATTATTTACATTATTATTTAAAAATTTATTCATTAATATTTTAAAATCATTCATATTTTAAAATTAATTACTTCATACTTTTGTATTAAATGTCTATTATAATATCAATTTATTATTTACTACATAATATATTTATATATTTCTATCCAATGATAATATTTGTTATTATTGTGACCATTTTTTTCCTAAACTCTAAACTTAATAAATAAATTTAATTAACCTAAAAATATAAATTAGCGTTAATATATAAACATGAATAATTGTAACACGTGAATAAAGAGAAAAGCAAGATATATCAATAATAATTAACGAACATTTAAACTCAAATAATTTATGTAAATATAATTCATAATTAAAATTAAACAAATAATTACTAACTAAACAAGTTAAACAACTAACATATGGTTGCATGTATTATAAACAAAAAACTAAATAACATCAACAAATAAACATATATTTAAACATTTATAAACACAAAACTAAATAACATAAACAAATAAGCATAATTTTAAACATTTATAAACACAATATAAACATAATTAACCAAAATTTAAAAAAAAAAAAAAAAAAGGGAAACGCTCAGGCTGGCAAAATTTTTTGTTGAATTTCATCCAACCTAGCGAAAATCAAGTTGCGTTAAATTCAACATAATTTCGACCAATCTTTTTTCAATCCGATGTGTTTTCTTAGATTTTAAACCGATAAAATTGTAAATAATTAAGGATATATCGATGTACTAACCTTTTCTTTTAAGTTTTCAACGGTCGGATATGATATTGAATGAGTTGGAGTTAGAGAGAAGATAGAGCGAATAGGAGGTAGAGAGAAATTTTGGGTTGAAAATAAAATTTTTTGAATTTTTTCATACTAAATTTTATATTCCCGAATTGGTTTTATTAACCCCGGCCTTAATAAAGTGCTTTATGTCCTTTAAAAAAATAACAATAATAAAGTGCCAATGTGCAAAGGTATGTTTAAAATATGTTAAAATAGTCGCTTAGAGTATAATTTATCATGTGTATAAAATTATTTATGGATATAAAAATTTTCAAAAAAAATTAACTATGAATAGGAAAGGGATGATAATTTATGAGATTATATAATTAATTTCTCTAAAATGAACCATTGAACATGAGTAAGTGGTTGATTAGCTAGCTAACAGAAAAAATAAGTAGAAAATTGGGACACATTGTGTTGAGACCAAATGGCTAAAAGACCCACAGCAGCAGCAGCAGCAGCCTCTTCTTACTTCAATCATCTCCTGAATGAAGTTTGATAATTCTTCTGCTTGTATAGCTGTATCAAAATTAGAACAAGTATGCAGAGAGTTCTCCAAAAGTTGGGGGCATATCTCATCAATTGTTCTTGCCTGTATTCATTTCAGGGAGAATGTTAAAATTGATTGATAGGAGCAGCTAAATGTCTATTCATTCCCTCCCAAACTTCCAAGTAAGTTCCTATGGAATTCAATTAACAAGACAGCAACGCAGTAGCACAAGTTATTTTATATTGTGAAGCCATACTCACCTTTACAAATAATTTTCAGTGTATCTAGATTAGGGGGAGTGCTCATTCTCTTCCTTATCAGCATCATATCTTCCATTCAGAATACTAGGACATAACCTTCCTGCAATATGATTTACAAAGGCTGATAGTTATCCCAAACCAGCACAGGTTCAAAGATAGAAATTCCACAGGCTTGTTATGTAATACAAGATATGTCCGTATTGAAAAGTTAGGTTAGTACATGCTGAAATCATAGAAGCTGATAAAAATGGCTTAAAAATTTATAACATACTTATAAATGAGCATATGACAAAGAATCATTGAGCAATATGCTATCATTATTAGCAGTTATAAGTAGTTTCTGGTGGTACCTTGTTTGCAGTGAGCTTCTCCAAACTTCTGGTCCATTCTCTTTAATAATGTCTCTACTGAAGCTAGTAAGGTTTCCTCACTAGATGGTTTTCCCATTCCCATTGGCATATAGAACGAGTTGATGACATCTTGCAGATCAATGGACCAGCATGCATGTATAAGACATTATTGGCTAACATATCATGCACCATTAAACTCTAAGTATCATCGACCAGCAATAGCTAACATATCATGCACGATTAAACTCTATGTATCATCGACCAGCAATGGCGGCAAGCTTGATATGAATCACCATACATCCCCACATGAACAAACACCCTCTTTGAACTGATGGAAGCGGGCTGTGTCTCTGACAAAAATTTCTCTCTCTTCAAAGCCGGATATGAATTTTATAACAGCATGACAGTCCCCACATATCCTGAGGTTCTTCAAAACTGTTAGTGGAGTACCAGGTTTTGTATTCAGTAGTCCAAGAACTACAGCTAACTTCTCGCTATGTCCACATAAGATTTGCTCCTTCTCCTGCTCTTCAACATCTTGCAACACAAAATTAGTATCTGGGATATATCCTGCTTTCTTCATTTCCATGCTCAGCTCATGCATCTTTTCCATGATCTGCACCATTTGAGGATGTGATTT
Organism: Catharanthus roseus; assembly: GCA_028651295.1. Taxonomy (NCBI): domain Eukaryota; kingdom Viridiplantae; phylum Streptophyta; class Magnoliopsida; order Gentianales; family Apocynaceae; genus Catharanthus; species Catharanthus roseus. The sequence goes on along the minus strand of JAPQWS010000108.1, from coordinate 2,665,307 downwards.
GTCTCCTGCTAAAAGCATATGAACCTTGTTTTTTACCTCAATCCAACTATATCCTGGTTTTTTCCTCATTCCTGCGTCCTTCATCATATCCCTGACTTTATCCACTTCATTCCATTTGCGTCTGGCAGCGTAAATATTAGACAGGAGAATGTAGTTCCCAGGGTTATTTGGTTCTAGTTCAAACAGTTTGTAGGCAGCAACTTCTCCCAAGCCCATGTCATGATGAACTTGACAAGCATTTAATAAAGCACCCCAGACGCAAGCATCTGGCGCAAATGGCATTTTCTTCATCATCTGATATGCTTCAGCAAGCTTTCCTGCACGGCCAAGAAGGCTGACCATGCAAGAATAGTGCTCCATCTTAGTTTCAATACCATATTCAGTAGACATGCTGTTAAAGAATTGGCGCCCGATATCCACTAGACCGTTCTGACTACATGCAGAAAGAAGACTTGTGAAACTAACACTATCTGGTTTTTGCCCACTCCTCTTCATCAAATTAAAGATATCAATACCTTCCTTTGCCTTTCCATGCATTGCATATCCACCTATCATCGCATTCCAACAAGCCAAATTGAGCACGGGCAACCTATCAAAACATTGCCTTGCAAATCGAATCCTTCCACAGTTAGAGTACATATCAATAAGTGCACTGCCAACATAAATGTCATTGCTAAACCCATTTCTGATTGAGAAGCAGTGTGCTGCCTTTCCATGTGTTAGTGCAGCAACATTGGAACAAGCAGGCAGCATGCAAGGGATTGTAACAGAATTTGGTTTCACTCCAGCCATTTGCATTTCTCTAAATATATGTAATGCCTCAATATCTTTTCCATTTTGTGTGCAACAAGCAATCATGGAGGTCCATGAAACAACATTCAACTCCATTCCTATGCTCTGGAATTGTCTAAAAATTCTAAATGCCTCATTGAACATTGCATTTCGAGAAAGTCCAGCAATCACAGCATTGCAAGTACCCACATCCTTTTGTTCCATTGCTTCAAACACCTGCAACATTTCCAAAGCATGTCCAGTCTTTCCATAAATATCTACAAGTGAACTGACAACACATTTATCCGATCCAAGTCCAAGCTTGATCACATAACCATGAACTTGAGCACCTACAACAAAATCCCCCATATCACCTATTGCAGCAAGAACACTAGAAACACTAACTCCATCACAATCAAAACCATGTAAATGCATTTTCTGAAACACTAATGCTGCCTCTAAATGATGACCGCTCTGGTTAAACCCCGCAATCATGCCATTCCATGAAACCACATTAGGCTCGATCCCCAATTTTTCCAAGTCATTAAAGACCTTATATGCATTCATCACGTCTCCTTTCTTAGCAAAAGCAGAGGCTAATGCACTCGTGGAAACCAAGTCTGCCACAGCCATTGTATCAAACACCTTATGTGCAGATTTCAATTCATTACATTTCACATACATATGGAGTAAAGAAGATACAAGAAAGGAATCTAACAAAAGCCCTGAAGTTAAACCAAACCCATGAACCTGTTGACCCAATTTAAGAGCAGAAATCCCAGCACAAGCTTTAATAACACTAGGAATTATACGGGTATCAGGAAACACTTGTAAAGCAAGCATCTTTGCAAATAAATTAAGCGTCTGATTAAAATTACTGAACTTTGAAGACGCATTAATGAGAGTAGTGAATGCAGCAACATCGGGCTCTGCCATTGAGTGAAGAAGCAGGTCAGAGTCGGCGAAGCATTGGTTGTTGGCATACAGGGAGAGGAGCTTGGTAGTGAAATGGGAATGATTTGAAAGGCCCGTCTTGAGGACATGAGCATGGGCTTGCTTTGCTTCGATAAGGGTCGCTGTAAATGTGTTGAGGCAACTCAGACTAGCAACCTTTAGGTTCAAATTATCATACAGATGCAAAGTTTGCCTTCTCATTTGTTGACCGTCTCTTTGTTACACCAGTTCCGCGGGGTGACTAGTTCGGCGCCACCGTCGGGTTTTTTCATCTATTTGGCTCTCTGCTTCTGTAGTACAACTATTTTGCGTTCATGGGAGAAGGACACTTTGATATGCGTTCAGGTTATATGGTTCACTTTTCGAAAACAACGCATGTAAATGTGAACAGTGAATGCGCTTTTTAATCCTATGGGCCCAAATCCGGCAATTATCAGTTCTGACGTGGAATCATTATCGTATTAAAGAGCTAAATTAGTAACCTAATAGAGAAATTTTTCTCACTCCTCGCTGGCTAAGAACTTCATGATCAGCCGTCCGATCATTCTACATCCAACGGCTATCGGTAAACTCTCTTCTGCTCCAGCGGGACAACGCGATTCCATGGAGCTTCGTCTGCATCATATTTTCTTTTTTTTGGAAATTCGTCTGCATCATCGTCCTCATTGTATAAATAAGCAACTGACCAAGTGAAGTGAGAAAGAGAGTTGACGACAACAGTGTTTAATTTGAACTCGCTCTTCATTTCTTTATTGAGATTTCATCTCAAACTTACACGAAGTCATGTTGCGGCTTTCAATTCATCGAGGTAAATTTTTTCCTTTCCTTTTGTTTATATATTACTCTGACGTGTGTAGTATGCGTCTACGGATTGCGAATTCGTTGGTGAATCCAAATTTGATGTTTTTGCTTGTGTTTTTGTTCTTCAGGGAGGAATATAAGGTGTCTGAATCCTCGGATATTTGCTTTAGCGAGTTCTGAGTTCTCCACAGTTGCTGAACCGTCGTGGAAGCATGGGACTTCACTGGTGAGATTTGGAAATCATCTTCCATTTCTTCTTTAATTTTATTCTTTTCATATGAAGTGATTATTTAGTGGAGTAGTTAACTGTGGTAGCTTAGATATATTAGAAGATGTGCAAATTATCTTACTTGATTCAGAAGTTGTTGCAGAATCAAAATGTTTTTGTGAATCCTAATAACAGAATCGAGGTAGTGAATATTTTGGTTTCCTCCTGTGGTGCTTATCATTGCAATTGCTTTACCAATGTTAAAGATAAAAAGGAAAACCAAATAAATGATCATTATTGAGTTTTGACATCAGAATTATCTTAAAAGGATTAGACTTTTTTTAGGATCAGATGAGTTGTCCATGGGTTCCATTTCAGCTTTTAAGTTTTAAGACAATGGAATCTATTACGCTTAGAGATCCTAAAAAGCAATTTTATGGACCACATTGAATGATGTTGGCAAGAACTCTAGGGATATTTTCTTCCTTCAAATACAAACGTGAGATAGAGTTTGCAGGCCACCTGTAGTCTATAAACATATTATGTAACCACTGCCTTTCTACCATCATATTCAATAGGTGATTCAACATATCCCTCTTAGAGTTCTTGCCTTTCTACCACTCAGTTAAGCTTACCATTATATTCAATAGGTGTTTCAACTTTGAAAAGTTGGAAACAATTATCAACGATGAAATATTGTTAAACATAAAATTCATATTTTGTTCAAATGATAGTTTATATAGGTGATAATATAGTAGAATAGGGGATGATTGGTTAATCTGAATCAGGTGATTGTGCGGTGAAACAATGATGGCTTGTTCGTGTACTTATCTTTAATCTCTCTCTCTCTCTCTCTCTTCCCCTCTGTGTGTGTAGATGAATGTTTCATGAATCATTTGTTTGCTTTTTGTTTTTCAGAGGATTCCAAACTTGATTGGTGGAAGCTTTGTAGATTCACAATCATCAGAATCAATTGATGTTATAAACCCGGTAAGCAGCTATAATTGAATAATCAGAATTTTGTTCCTTGTATTAAAATTTTGAGCCTCTGACCCACGTATATTGATTCTATGATTGTCCTAGGCAACACAAGAAGTAGTTTCTCAGGTTCCACTCACTACGGATAAGGAGTTTAAATCAGCTGTATCAGCGGCCAAAGAAGCTTTTCCATATTGGCGTGGTACACCAATCACAACTCGGCAGCGGATCATGTTCAAGCTCCAAGATCTTATCCGGAAAAATATGGTACTTTAAGGCTTGGGAAATTTTCACTATATAGTTTGGTTGTTCTAGTTTAATTTAGCCTCTTAAGAAAGTAACTAAGTCTATTCCACATTGCAGGACAAGCTTGCCATGAACATAACTACAGAGCAGGGAAAGACATTGAAAGATGCACAAGGAGATGTATTCCGTGGTCTAGGTTAGTAGCTCTCATACATAGTGTCATATAAGAAGATATTATCCTGATGCTTGAGTTCCTGAAATTCTGTCATATCTTTCGAAGAGGTGGTCGAACATGCATGCGGGATGGCAACTTTGCAGATGGGAGAGTATGTCTCCAATGTCTCAAACGGAATTGACACCTACAGCATCAGAGAACCTCTTGGAGTTTGTGCTGGGATTTGTCCCTTTAACTTTCCGGCAATGATACCATTGTGGGTTAGTCTGTGGTTCCCTTTTCTTCCAATTTGCTTTTGACGTTTCATTGCATTTGTTTCACCGTTTTGGACATTCCAGTTTATTCCAAATCTCATTTGAGGTCTCTTCAGAAGAGTAGTAATTACAGTGGAAAAAGCAAGTATGGAAGTGATTATACTGGGATTTTGCATTTTCATTTTTAAGGGCCTCTCTAATGTATATGGGGTGATTTATGCAGATGTTTCCTGTTGCAGTTACTTGTGGGAATACCTTTGTTCTCAAGCCATCTGAAAAAGATCCAGGTAATGGTTCTACTGATATTTTCAGTTCAAACTGTGCCCTGATTTTTCATGTGTCAAATTGGTTCAATCTGTAATGCACCGTGAGTATTCATTTCTCCTAGTACACAGAAGCACTTCAAATTTTCAAAAAGAAGTTATGATAAACCACTTATATATCTTTGGCCTAAGACTGTAGTTCATGTTGAAGGGGTAATCATCTTTTCATTTCTTCATCTTCCCAAAGGCCTTAGGTTCATGATCATCATTCATCCTCTCTTGCCTGCACGTGTAATATTTCTTATTTTTACTTCTTCGATTTGATTATTGCCTGTGCAAAAGCAAAAGAAAATATAAAACTAAAACAGTAAAAGGTACAAAACAAAACAGTAAAAGTGTTTCTTTCCCATTCTTTTTCAAATAATTTCTTTCCTCTAAGTGATTAACTCTTAGCATTTCCCTGTTTGTTTTCTAGGGGCTTCCATGATACTGGCAGAGCTGGCAATGGAGGCTGGTTTACCTAGTGGGGTTCTAAATATTGTTCATGGCACAAATGTAAACTGTGATTAATTGCTTACTGCACAATCATATGTATTGACGATGTGGCTCTCATTTCTAAGCTGCTAAGTATGTTTGCATTTTTCTTCTTACAGGATACTGTTAATGCCATATGTGATGATGAAGATATAAGAGCTGTGTCATTTGTTGGCTCAAACACTGTAAGTAACTTCTTTTGTGGGGGTTTTCTATGAACCAAAGGAGATTCCACGTCTTTTAATTAGTTTCATGTCCAACTTCAGATTAGTGTTCTCATTCCATGGTGAGCCTTCTAATCTAAATGGCTTGGTGGTTGGAATAATTAGCCCTTGAAGTAGCATTATGCAAGTAAGCACGGGAAATATAGGACAGAGAAATCTAGAAAAAGATGTTTAACAATTTTCCATCAGTTCTCTATTTATAACTGGTGGCTTGTTGAGAACATTTATTACATCAAGTTGATGAATGTTCAAAGATGACAACCTTGGATAGTCATCGGTCAGCAATATACAAGTATTCCCCATTATCTTAAAAGAATTGTATAATAACCTATTTTCCCCGATTAACCTATGCAAGGCTTGTACTGAAAACTTCTATAACAATTTGCAATAGGGAAGGTATAACCTGGCTGATGCTTAATACCTGCTTTCCATTTTAATTTGAGTTGGTTTATAATTTTAGTACTTACCTGTTTGTGAAGCTAATTGAATAAAAAGACAATTCAGAGCTTCCATAATATTGCCAGATAAAACAATTTTTAATTAGTTTTTCCTTTTGTTTCCTGAACTTCTTTTCTATCCCTTTGCATGTTATAATTATGCCTAGTGTTGTTTCTTTCTGTTACTTAGGCTGGAATGCACATTTATGCAAGAGCATCAGCTAAAGGAAAGCGTGTTCAGGTTAGTGCAATTCGATTGTAGTACATATTAGATTTTATAATGGTTGATTCAGATATTCATTATCCAAATTTGTGAACATGCTTTCAGTCAAATATGGGAGCTAAGAACCATGGGATTGTACTGCCTGATGCTAACCCAGATGCTACTTTAAATGCTTTAGTAGCAGCAGGCTTTGGTGCTGCGGGACAAAGATGCATGGCATTGAGCACAGTGGTCTTTGTTGGAGACTCAAAATCATGGTATCTTTTGCAGTGTTGTGAAATTATAGCCTTTTTTTTCAATCTTGATACTATTTTATCTAGCCAGCCTATTAGAACAGGATATTTAAAGAGGACATTAGTTCCTCAAGCTTAGGAGAAGAGCATGGTCTACATTAAACTGCCTCCTAGAATTAGGCTTCAGATATGAGATCCAACCTATGTGGTTCATGAAACTTCTTTGCAAATGCTTCGGTCTTCCTGCAAAGGTTGTAGGCTCTTCTTGTTTTTTCCTTTGTTGTAATTGGTGAGTCTTTACTATAGTATTTTTAAGTGGTGACATTTCAAATCTTTGGAGATCCTTGCGATGTTGCACTAGAAGGAAGTAGTTCCCATTTAGGCTTTTTCCGGTCTTACTAAAAAGAAAGGTAGTTTATGTATGTCATCTGCTTATCCCTCTCCTTAGATTTTTAGTCTCTTGAAAAGATTTTCTATCTTAAATTAATCAATTATTAGTTATTTGCTATTTAAAATGATTGCATATATGCTATATGTTCATTGTAGGGAAGAAAAACTGGTAGAACGTGCTAAATCCCTAAAGGTAAATGTTGGAACAGATCCCGATGCAGACCTTGGTCCAGTGATTAGTAAACAGGTACATGAATTTTTTCAAAGCCAATGGTTCCAACTACCAAAAAAGAGGCAGAGAATTATATTTGATCCAGTTTTACAAATATCTTTAAATATGTTGTTATTTTGCAAATGTATCAATTATTGGATATTGGTCATTTTTAATACTCTAAGCACCTTTTTCTCATTCAACAGGCAAAAGAACGGGTATACAGATTGGTTCAGAGTGGCGTTGAAAGTGGCGCCAAACTAGTACTTGATGGGAGGAACATTGTGGTATCTGATATTTTCTTCTTCTTCTGAGTTCATTTGAGTTCAATTGGTGGCTTTTTGTGCCCAGCCTTTTAAGGCAGTCATCTTTTTTTGGCATGTGATATTTACTTGAAAGTGTTTGCATTGCTAGAGTGTCATGCAAATTCTAGGAAATATGTCATTTAGATTTTTACTCAAACCCTAGAATTATGCTTTTGTAGTTGCTGTTATTTACCAGTAAAATATCCGACCTTTAATTGTTCATCTATTGATGGCCAACAGGTCCCAGGATATGAACAAGGAAACTTTATTGGTCCCACCATCTTGTCTGATGTAACTCCGGACATGGAGTGCTATAAGGTTCTCTGGTCATCTCCTCTATTTCTCCAGTTTCCTGTTACAGCTCCCCTACCCACTATCCCTGGCTGCTAGAATCTGGACTCTCTCATATTAAACTGATGTTGGTGTTTTACAGGAGGAGATTTTTGGCCCAGTTCTCATTTGCATGCAGGTGTGTCGATACTTCTGATGTGTCTTGCAATTGATTACTCATCATATTTATAGTAGGACATGCTTAACAAACATTTTTCTTTTTGCTTTGTTAGGCTGACAGTTTAGATGAGGCAATAAACATTGTGAACAGAAACAAGTAATTCCTCTCTTCATTTTATCATAATCCCACTAAACTACATAGATGTCTGGTTAAGTTATTTATTTGTATCCCTTCAAGATAAAAAAAAGTTATTTACTTGTATGGTCATTCTACAGGTATGGTAATGGTGCTGCTATTTTCACTACATCCGGAGCTGCTGCCAGGAAATTTCAGACCGAGATTGAGGCAGGGCAGGTAAGCAATTCATCAGTACTGGCACTCTCCTTGGTAGATTGCACCCCAAGATAGATGTGGAAACAGTTGGGCTTTGGCTTTAACACGAATATGTAAAATCCTAACAAAGAGCCAAGCATGATGAACATCACTAGTTCACATTCAACAGTTTTTATGGGCTTGGTTATTGGTTGATACAAATTTGCCTTTTCCTTCATACTTCTAATTCATTCATCTGTTAATGAACTTTTCTGTCAAAACCAAGCTCACAACTTTTATGGTTTTTCTACAAATGTTAAAGCCTGTTGGTGTCGTTTCATTTAAACAGGTTGGCATCAATGTTCCCATTCCAGTTCCTTTGCCCTTCTTCTCGTTTACCGGTTCCAAGGCATCTTTCGCAGGAGATCTTAATTTCTATGGTGAGAAACTCCTTGAATATACTGTGACCCTCATTTAATGACCGTAGTTTCTGATCTTGCAACCTTGTTTTTCTGATAATGGTTATTCCTTTAACCAATTTTATGGTGGAAAATTTCAGGCAAGGCTGGAGTTCAGTTTTACACACAGATCAAGACAGTGACTCAACAGTGGAAGGATCCTCCGATTGGTGCTGGATTATCCCTTGCAATGCCAACTTCCCAGAAGTCATAAGACAGATGCTTATGAAGCCTTTGTAATGAATTCTACATTTTAGTTTATTGTCAATAAAATAAGATGGCTTTCTTCCATTCTCTTTCTCTACTTATTTGAGCCCATAATCACTTATGGTGGCCAATCAATCTCTTAAGGGCACAGGAATTTAAAAGCTAAATAGCATTGACCGCCAATTTGGCAAGCATTCTGGTTACAACTAGCACAGCTCAATGCTTTCGCAGGAACCTTGGCCAATTGCTGGAAGCCAAATACTGCCTCAAGTTCAAGTAGTTCTTAGGATCAATGTTAACTTACAATCAAGATCCTCTATAACATCTCTTGTAAAGAATCTGCACCACTTAAGTTACTACAAGAAGGTAAAAAAGGGGAAAACAAGAGAGGAGGGAGGGGGGGTTTGGGAGAGCAAAAGCAAAATTAAAACAAGCAACTCGAAAGATGAAAATTGAGATTGTTTCTCCGCACTTTATCTACCTTAATATCATTTACATTCCCATTGGATATACCACAAACACATTAACCAATCTCCCATTTTCTATATTCTGGAAGCCTGTAAAGCATATATGTTCTCCCGAGTCCTGACCTCAAGCCAATGAGCTTCGTGGTGAGCGCACGCTTCTGAAGAATCTAGCACTGAAGAATCTGAAGGGCGTGCCTCTTCCCTCCAAGATGAGCGGCCATATCCATTTCACTAGTACACATAACATTACAGATACCGCACCAGAGTTTATTCAGAGGGTTGGTCTGAATCTCAAGTGCATGCTTCTTACCTCCAAGATGAGCAGCCATATCCATCTCACTATTACATGTAACGTTACAGAGACCACACCGGAGTTTAGGGTGCTGATTGCCAACTCCAGCATTATTGATAACAGGCTTGTTCTCGATCTCAAATAAGTGCCTCCTACCTTTAAGATGAGCAGCCATGTCCATATCACTAGTACAAGTAACGTTGCAGATACGACAGCAGTGATGACGGTGGTGATTGACAACTCCAGCATTGTTATTTACCACCTTTTCCTGCATCTGTTGTGAACTAGCTGCCACATTAATATGGTTGGTCTTTGGTTTTTCAATTGTATTCTGTCTTGATCCTTCTCCAGGTGAAGAAGTTTTCAGTTTTTCTTTGGCTTGATTTGTGTCATTTGTTTTCACAGCTAAGGGTTTCGAGCATTTTTCTGTCTGTGAACTTGTTCTCATCTCCTCAGGATTGGAGTTTGCGAGTTTCACAGGTAAAGACTGCACGTTTTTTGTTGTTTGCGTGCATGCTTTCAGCTTCTCAAGCTCGGACTTGTGCTTCTTCCCTTCAAGATGAGAGTTCAACAGTGCCTCACTTGTAGTAGTCACTTGACACATTGCACAGGTCCACTCTCTCTGGACTTTCTTTAAGGCATATATGTCTAAAGATCTTTTCTCCTCACTCTCTGCTGGTATTGTCACCTGTTGAGCGTCGGGAGCTACAATTTCCTTCTTCTCACTCTGAACAAGGTGAGGCTTTGGACACTCCATCTGGAAAGAAATGAAATGAAAGAGGTTAAGTACCATTTTGGTCCATCAGGTTACATACGAGAAGCACACTCTGTCCTCCCTAGTCCCTACCCCCCACCCCAAGAAAAAAACCAAAAACACTGAAGTCACTCTATTTGTTGCATTAACATCATGTTGTACTGAGATCAACAGTTGATGCAGATTTTGAGAATTGGGAAAAATGCCTTTATGTTTAAAAGAAAAACAGCAAGAAAACATTACCAATTGTTCTTCTGTTGTGGCTTTCTCCGGTGATTCCACTCTCTTTACAACTTCAGTAGCATCAGCAAGAACGTGTTGTTTGCAATTTGCTTGTGTATTCTGGGAGAAAGTTACAACGGACGGATCCTAGGAACAAGATAAACATTTTGTATCAACTTCAGTAGTTTTCTGCTTAAAAAAGAAAAAGAGGAGAGTAGGATGCTAAATGGAATTCAACATGAAAAAATGCACGAACAAGCAATAGGTTAATTTCGACTTCTAATGTGAATTTCAACTACCTTGTTTGCAAGAAGCTTCTCCAAGGCTTCTGCTCCATTTTCTTTAATGTATTTCTCTGCTGAAGCAAGAAACATTTCCTCACTCGATGTTTTTTCCTTTGAGATACAGAACCAGTTGATGACATCTTGCTGGTTGACAGACAAGCATGGATGTACAAGACATTGGTAGACATGGCATGCCCCATCAAACCGAGGTATGACCAACCAGCAGATCATAACAAGCTTCAAATATGGCCAGAAAGGCACCCTGATAATATTAAAACTAAGATTTCAGATCGTCTGTATAATTCCTATGCTCCATTGTTAGAGATATGATATATATCTTGCGTATCATATCATATCTTAGCGTTATTTGAGAAGTTAACATATATGTAGAAACTATGAAGAATTTGTTATTGGATCAGAAAACAAAAAAAAGAGTTTATCCGTCAAGGCATAAGATGTTAAGTGTTTTCCATCCGTGAAAAATCCAATTAAAAAAAAAAATCAACACTGAAAGAGTTACAAACAATGAAAGAGTTCAAAATCTAGACTCCGATTTTGAAAAACTTATAGTACCACAATCTACATTATAGCAAATGCATAATACAATCTTTTAAAATCTGAAAAGAAAAAAATCAGTGAAAAGGAAGAGGTCAGAAACATAATAATAATAAACATAAGAAATATACCATTGAATGGAAGTAGCAAAGAAAATCTCAAAAAGAGATAAACAAGAGAAAAGAGTCCAATAAGTAACCAGCTTCCGCATATGGTACTTTGAACCAGTCTCAATTGCCCGAATAGAAGCCCATCTGCAGTAGTATTCAGTTCAAAAGGAAATCCACAAATCAATCAATTAATTAGCAAACAAAAAAATGAAACTATCCTTAATTAAGAAGGAAAAACCATGAGAAAATTTCATTGCAAAACTTACAGAGGATAAGCCAGAGCAAATGCAGGCCTGCATAAACACGTATATCAAATGCATAAGTAGGTATATATATAATGTATACTACTAAGAAAACACCAAAGATTCATAAATGGGGGAAAGTAAAGTGAGTAAACTGAAAGAAAATCAAAGAAGAGGGATTTTTTTAATTTCTTTCGCCAAGAGTTTCTTTAGGGAAATTTACCAGGCAAGAAAATCGAAGCAAAAGAGGCAGAATCTGAGGAAACCCACAAAACCCATTTGAGTACGGATGATGATGATTTTTTTCCTCACAGCTTGTAAGTAATGATCTTCTTATATATATGTTATTGAGGTAATCATTTATGAGAAATTGAGCAATTTTTATGCACTGAATAGACACAAGAAAGAGAAGAAGAAGAAGAAGAAGAAGAAGACCATACCACTGGATGACAATAGATCAAGAAATTATTTGAGGAAGCAACAGGACACTGCTTTTACACACTTACTTAGGACTAAGGAATTGACTTTTGAACTTTACCAAACAACAAAACTTTTGCTCTTCTTCTTCTCTTCTTCTGGGAAAGGGAACCAAATATTCTCTCCCTTTTGTATTTTCTCTCTTTTAAGCTATGACACAAATATTAAGGAATGATTAAGTTGTCATAATTTAAAGTTAAATCAACTAAATTATTATCTGCATTCAAAATTATAAATTTTTTTTTATATTTATAGACACAGATTAATATTTTCTAAATTGAAAATATTTTTTAATCTCAAATATCCTAATTACAATTCTCTATTTTTTCTCATTCTTTTTCAAGATTAAAAAACTATTTAATTATAAGAATAGTAAATGATGGTATATTTGGAAGATAAACCTTAAATTGTCTTGAAAAAAAATCAAAATGACCTATATATTTAATCATCCTCAATTCTTCTAAAAGAACTTATATTTCCAATCGGAGATAGTATGTTTCTCTGAGAATACTACTTCCAGTAAAAAATATAAGTGGTTTTACCCCATTGAAGATAATAAAAAATATAAGAAATTTTACAACTTTCAATAAGTAATTATTGAACTTTTTCTTTTTTTAATAATATTCGTATTAGTTTATCTAACTCTCACTATCTAATTGGAGGTAGTATTAATTTATTTAAATTGTTTCTAAGCATTTATTCCATCCGTCCCAAATCTTTTGTCTCATTTCAAATTTTATATAAATTAACAAACTTAGTTAGTCTAACAAATTTTATTTTGATTTTCTTTTATATATTTCTTTGATATTAAATTAATTTGACTTTTTATTTTGAAACTTTACAAATGTAGACATGAAGTTATTGGAATATTGAATGTTTTATTAATATTTATTGGGAAATGGAGATGTTTAGTAGTTAAGATGTATAATGATGAGGGGGTTAATAAAAAATTAAAAGTTTAACTCCTATTAATATAAGAAAATGATACTACAATTCGGAACTGAAGAAAAATAAAAGTGAGATCAAATATTTGAGACAAAGAGAGCATTATATTATACCATCTCCATAATAAGTACTATCTCCGGGTGAAAATATAAGGAGTTTTAGACCATTGAGTATGATAAAAAATATAAAGGGTTTTACAACTTTCTATAAACATTTATTGAACTTTTTCCATCTTTACCAGGGACGGAACCAGAACAATATGATTGGGGGGGGCTGGAGGAAAAAAAATTTTGCTAGAATTTCGTCTATAAAATGATACATTCTATGTACAAAAAAAACTCAAACAATTCCAAATTCACATATAATATAGCAAAAGAATAGGTAATCGTCCATTACCAATGAAGAGTGATCACCCATCACTCACGGGATAAACATTACAAATTTTGTGGGGGCTAAACAGAAAAAAAAAATTTTGAGAGGGCTTAAATGTAAAAAATATAAAATTTAAAAAAAAAAAAAAATTCTGGGTGGGCTGGCCCACCCTAGCTTCAACGTGGTTCCGTCCCTGATCTTTACCCATATTTTTATTCATTTATTTCCCTTCCACTTCTATCTCTTTCCTTATTTATAAATGGTAGAAAAGATATTTATAGTTAAAATATAAATATTGTCTTGTTTAAAAAAAATATTAATATGTGTGTAAATGTCTAAAACAATTATATTTATAACCGGAAGTAGTACTAAATAAGGATATTTGCATATGTCTTTCATTTAATACTTTCTTGATTTATTAAAGTGACAGATATTTTGAATAAAAAAAAATACGATCTCCAATCAGAAATATAATGGATTTTAGGGGTTGGGGATAATAAAAAATATAATAGTTTCTATATTTTTCAATAAGTATTTATTATATTTTTTTCATCTATACCTATCTATTTGTTTATTTATTACACTCTTATTATTTATCTCTTTTCATATCTTCTAAGAGTATAAAAAAATATTTTAACTCAACAATAATTTTATTTTCTATAATTTTAATTATTATGAACATATTTAAAACCTCTAATATTTATCAACTTGTAAAGGGCGAGGTAGTGTTTACAAGTAAAAGTTAATATAGAAGAATGGATAAAGTAACTTTCTTACTTGCTAATGGAAGGATCACACGTGTCCGGCTAAATGAAGGTGAGATTTTGGATTTTGACACTGAATTTATGTAGAAAGAGTCTCATAAGTATGTATGGGCTATCTCTTGTGAAGGCTTCTTGGGCTTTTTATTGAGGATAACATTAAGAAGATATCTTATATTACAAAACTTGCTATGAAATTTCTTTGTTTGTTATAAACACCCCATTTGGGCCTACAATTTTATATGGATCGGTTTCAGGGTAAAGACTTGTGATCCATTACAAGTTTACAATATTACACGTGTTCCCTATTTTATTTAAATTAAATATCGAATCAAATATATCTTGATTTGACTTTTTTAATTTAATTTAGTTTTTAAAAAGTACTTAATATTTGGTTTGGTTTGATTTTCGATTTTTATTTTTAAAAATCGAAAACTAAATAAAATCAAAGTACCTCCCCATTCTAATTCTAATTTTACAAAACTTACCAATTGCAATTATAGTTTTATAAAACTCACTAATTTCAATTTTAATTTTCCAAATTCACCAATTCTAACTCCAATTCCAATTCTATAAAACCCATCAATTTCCTTTTATAATATATATGGGTAAAAAGCCTTAGCGCCCTCTATACTTTTCCAAATTTTGATTTTCAACATTCAATTTCAAAATGACAAGTATTGGATCTGAACTTCAATAACATATTAAAATCGGACATTTCATCCATTTTGACTGTTAATTCAATAATGGTCAAATAAGTCAAAGGGTATAATTGAAATTTCACTTACAAAAATTTTTCTTTTAATTCTTGAGAATCTAACAAAATTCAATTAGGACCCTATTTTTAAATATTGACTCTTTCAAGGATCTAATGTTAATTTATAAAAATTCTATCTATATTTTTATCTTCTTCTCCAACTTCGTCCACATATTCCATACACTACCACCATCGTTGCCAGAGAGCCGTCACCGACCACCGCTGCCGACCGACGTAGGAAAGCCGATGCCGAAGCCAGAAGAAGAAGAAGAAGAAGAAGAAGAAGGAAAAGAAGGAGAATGAGGAGGAGGAAGAAGAAGAAGAAGCAAAAGAAAAAGCAGGAAGACGACGACGCCCTTCTGATGTCTGCCAGTGGCAGCAGTCGGCAGCTATCCGGCAGTGATGGTGGTAGTATGTCGAATGTGTGGAGGAGGTTGATGGAGAAGATAAAAATATTAATAGAATTTTCATAAATTAACATTAGATCCTTAAAAGAGTTAATAATTGAAAATAAAGACCTGATTGAATTTTTTTTTTTTTTAGATTTTAAAGGATTAAAAAAAAAATTGTAAGTGAAATTCCAATTATACCATTTGACTTATTTGATCGTTAACGAATTAACAGTCAAAATGGACGGAAAGTCTAATTTTGATACATTATTGAAGTTCAGTTTCCAATACTTGTCATTTTGAAATTGAAGGTCCAAACTAAAATTCGGAAAAGTTCTGGGGGCACTGGAGCTTTTTACCCTATATATATATATATGTATATAAAGACCACGTACAGCAATACCCACCAATTCCTTTTGTACAAAACTCACAAATTCTAATTCCACATCAAAACCTAAGAATTACAATTATAATTTCAATTCTACAAGATTTTTGTATTCCATTATTAACTATATAATTTTATATTAATATTTTCTCACATACATCTTCTCTTTAAAACTCAAGCACACTTTCTCTCTTTAAAATTCATGATAATTTTCTCTATGAAATTCACAATACTTTCTCTTTCTAAAATTCAAGACATCTCTCTCTCTCTCTAACTCACGATTTTGTCTAAAAGTCACGTTTACTTTCTCTCTCTGGAATTCTCGCTCACTTTCTCTCTATAAAGTTCACTACACTCATATTGGAATGTCAATTGAACATTTATATTGGAAGAAATTGGACTAGAAAAAGAAAAAAAAACTAGACCTAATTGAAAGGTTGCTTGGTTTATTTCAAAATTTTGGTTGAAACCGAGCCGAATTCAAAGAAATTACTTAGCAAAAAAATTCGTTTCTTTGGTTGAAATCGAATCGAATTGAACTAAACTGACAAATAGTTAGTTTGATCTATTTGGTTTTCAACCACATATAGTTCAATATAGTTTCAATTAAAAAAAGAAAACCTCTAAACCAAACAAAAAGCAAATGTACACTCCTACTTAGAAGGGATGAATATGGATTCAACTCAAGGCCTCAGTCGATACGTTGGTGATTTTGGATCATTTGTCACATTCTATTTGTTTATGCGTTTTTATTTATTTGTCACATTATGAAAATAATGCAATACTAACTCTAGTTTGGTTCGCAGAAGGGAAGGTGAAGGGAAAGGGGAGAAGCACCATTCACTTCCACTAGAGGAAATATTATCATTTACTTCAAAAATTATTTGGTAGGGATGAAAGGGAAGTATATTACATTTATCTCCCTTTGTTTGGTTGGAATGAAAGTGGAATGTAAATAGTTTTTATTATATATAATTTAGTATTGTATCCATTACACATAGGCTGAAATGTAATATATATTCGGTAGAAGTTTGGTTTATGATAGATTTGTAATAAACTAATTTTTAAGACGGTAAAACAGACTTTTTAACATCATTTATGTCATAATCAGTTTGTTTTGAAATGGACTAATTTGCTGACGTGGAGGGGAGAGCTGCTCCCTCCTTCTTCATTTATATCACATCAACTTTTACGTTACAATCAAACTACGTAAATAGGACATTTACGACCTAATTTACATCCCCTCTTAATGAACATTTTTTCTCATTATACCCTCCTATTAAAAAGACAAAATTCAACATCTTTTAACTCTTCTCACATGAAAACTTGTAGAAAATAATAATAAATAGAAAGAAATTTTGAAGGTATTATAGTTCATACAATAAAAAGAAAAATTTTAAATTTCGTATTTTCTTAAATAGTATGTAAAAAATGTGACAATTAATAAAAAATTAATGAGTAATTGGTTTGTAAAAGTGGGACCTAAAGTAAAAAAATATAAAAATATTTTCAAAGTTAGTTGCTAGTTTTGTTGCACCCAAATTGCACTTAAAGTACTTTCTATACTATTTTCCTTTTATAACATTTTTTTTTAGGGTTTGTATTTTTTTCCTTGTGGTTTCTTTTTTTTAATAAGTTTTATTAATAAAATATACTGAATTAGGAAGTAGTACAAAGAGTGGTACACAAAATGGTGCAGACGATTCGAGCCGATTTTGTTATGTTATAGTCAAACATCCAAGATCATTTATACCACTTTGTGTACCATTCTTTGTACCACTTTTTTTTTTTTATAATATATTTTTCCTTTAAGGTATATCTTTTTTCTATTAGGGTTTATTTTTTATTTAATATGTTTTATTAATAATATATACTGAATTAATAAGTGGTATAGAGAGTGTGGTAAACAACTTGATACAGACAATCCAAGCCGATAGTCAAATGATCTTCTATATTTTTGCACCCAAGATCTTCTTTGTGTCTATTCTCTATATCAATTTCTTTTTATAATATATTTTTTCTTTAAGATTTATCTTTTTCCTTTAGAGTTATATCTTTTTAATAGGTTGTATTAATAAAACTTACTAAATTAGAAAGTAATACAAAGGATGGTATACAAATTATTCATAATAAATAAATTTCCGATTTATTTAAAAGCTATATTTTATACACAAAATTGAGGAAAAATCTATTAGTAGCATACTTATGAAAGTAATGTTAATACAAAAGTTATAAAAAACAAGAGGTGTGTGATTTGTCGCGCGATCCTCCTCATGTAAGCAATCTCATCTGACATGTCAAGTGAAAAGCTTTCAAATTGAGTCTCTAGTGAACAATTTGACACTGCATATCAATCTTGTATTATTAATGAATGACTCTTAAATATCCGATTACCAAAAAGACGAAATATATAAAAACTAACAAATACCAAAACGAATTAAAATGATACTAATAAATTTTTTTAATACAAGAAGAGCTACACTCAGTAAAAATTATATCATAATAAAAATAAATTATTTAAACATAATTATCCTGCGCATATACTAATATAATTAAACCATTGAAGATTATATAACATAAGGATGTGACTGATTAAAGTTTGAATTTGAAAATTTTTTAATATTAAATTTCATAAAAATTAAGATTATTATGAGAATATATGTGCATTTTAAATACATATTTAATATTAATTTCGAATTTGATTATTATGGAAATAAAGATTAAACATGAAGGTGTAGCAATGTGTGCTGGAATCGACTTTGAGGACATGAACACGCTCAGCTATTCGATCATGTCTGCTGCTGCCCCTCTAAAGCTAGAACAACTATCACAACTTTTTATTCATTCAACCAACAAAAAAAAAAAAAAAAATAGAAGTTGGTAAATTATACCCATTAACTATTTATGTTTTTTCACTCTTTAATCATAATTTTTTTTTAGAAAAAGTTTATACACATAAAATTTTTATAAATTACAAAAAATAACAACTAATAAATATTATAACAAAATCTAACAATTTTTCACACGTGACTATCATGTGATGTCGTTTTAATGGTATTTTTGTCATTTTAGAAGGTTCTTATCATTTTATTCCGTTAAATAGGAGTTAAAAGCGACCCACTTAATAACATAATTTGGATAGAATGCATCTCATTTAACTTTTTGAAAAGATAAATATACTTTTACAATGATATTATATGCCGCGTGTTAAAAGCTGTCGAATTCTATATTCTATCATGATATTCATTATTTGTCATTTTATGCCATTCATAAAGCCTTTATAGATATAAAATATTAAAAAAAAATTGTATGATTATAAATTGAAAAACATAGAGGTAATTTATCAAAAAAAATTTCCAAAAAAAAGAAGAACTACAACTTTTATTCAAGAAAAAAGAAGAAGTACAAGTTTCTCCTCCCCACCCACCATACTCTTCATCATAACTACTACTAGTATTAATAGTGATGATAATATTAACAATAATAACCCAAAACTAAGTAGATTCGCCTTATCCTCTTCAACAGATCTATAGCATATGTGTATGTAGATTATGGGGCTTTTTTTTATTTTTTAAAAATATATAAAATAAATAATAATTGCTAATAGCGATAAGAATCAGACATGCAGGAGGGACGTGGTTGTACCCTCACTAATTAATTATTGATATGCATTCTTATTGATCAGCTCTGAATTTTATTAATATAAACTTTTATGAAATAAAAAATAAAAAATATATATTATTAAATAAAATATACCAAAATAGTCTCTCTAGTGCTCTCATCAAACGCATTAAAATTTCAAAATTTTAATAAAATTATTAAATTATGAGAAAATTAAAATTTCATTTGAAAACTTAAGCATATTAACGTACACATGGAACATATATTAGATAAATTCTTCTTCGTAATGGTTGATAACATTCTCTTAATTATTTTTTTAATATTTTAAAATTATTTTTTATTTAAAAAAATTATTAATAAAATATAATATTCAAATATTAAAAATAAAATATTATAAAAGAGACGGTATTTACAGTTGCACAGAAATATGTGTTTTAGGTGAGTGACGATTTTTTGTAAAGCAGCTAGCTAGCTAGCCACCACTTCCTTCTTCATTTCTTTTCTTCTAGTGTATAATGCATGTATTGTGGAAAGCATAACTTCTAGTTTAACACGTTAAATGATCCTAACACAATATGTTCGTCAAAGCTATAATAATTTTTTTTTTTTTTAACATAAACGTCACCCTTCATGTAGAATTCGAAAATAAATTCCATTTTATTTACTAAACAATTAATTCATTTTTTATAGAATACAATAAAAGAATTCTACAGTAATGAGTTTATTTTTATTTTTTTTATAAATATATATTTTTATAGAATGCATATATATATATGAGGTCCTCTAGTTATTGAGGACATGCAAATAATTAATAAAAATAGACTAAAGATGTGTGATTTGATAACTCGACCTCTATCTGACATGTTAAGTGAGAAGTTATTTAAATTTTTCTACTTGACATATGTCAGCTTTGTGCTTGTACTGCAGTGGAGGATTTTGTGTGTTTTAATCATTCATGATTTAGTCAATGACTTTTAAATTATTAAAAAAAAAAAACAAAAATAATAGTATTTTGTATGCTTTTAGAATATTTATTAAGTGGGAGGGATTGTTGTTTGGTGAAATTAAGTCAGTAAAGGAATAAACAAAATGTATAACAGTTGAACTAATTAATTTATGATTAGTTTTAAGGGCAAGTTTTGGCCTTCCAAAAGTTAGATGATGCGTGCCCAAATGTGGCTTTTGGTGCATAACTCCTCCTCACAACTAATCCATATAATAACAACATCATCCCACACCATTTGATTGTCAACCAAATCACACATAAAATATCCCAAACACCTCCTACATGTATAAGTAACATAGTTTAATATAGCTTCTATCATATATATTTTTTATAATACATTTATTAAAATAAAATATAAATTATTATTAAAAAATGTATATTAAACTATAGTGAATGTGTATATAATATAATAGTAAGAGATAATTTTAAATGAGTATACCATTTTCTCGAACATGACTGATTCATGTTGTTGACGAAACAAAATCATTACGTCAATAATTTCTTTTATTTTTTTTCAATTATTTATGTTACTATATATATGATTTTGAGTTTTCAAATTAATAAACATTAAATTGAAATTGATGGTTTGGGAAATACTTATTTTATTTGGAAAAAGAAAAAGAGGATGAGGAGAGATTGTCCACCTGCCTGCCTTAGCTGGAATTTGGCGTTTCAAACATGTTCCATGTTTAAGGGCGGAAATTGCAATGCATCTTTTCGCCTCCTATAATTTCGGCTCTCTTACTGCTAGTTTGGTTTTCGGAGCCAGAATAAATGTCACCATTTATTTTTATTAAGAGAATTATAAATTATATATTAAAATTATTTTCAGAGTTAGAAATGTTATTTTTCTTTATTTGATTGTAGTGAAAGTGGGAGATGAATAATTTATTATATGTAATTTACTATTATATTTATCGTATAAAGTTAAAAATATTATATACATTATGTAGGAATTTAGTTTAGTATAAATTTGTAGTATACTAATTTATAAGAGAATAAAATAGTTCTTTTACATCATTTACTATAAATTATCGTATTTCAAAATATCTATTACTTTAGTAAATTAAGGGATTACTAAATGAAAAGTTTATACATGTATCCTTATTTTGTATTACAAATATTATACAATATAATAAATACTTATAAACAATTCAAATAAACTTCTCAATGGAGATAACTTACTCTATTTAACTTCAAATTAAGATAGCGTAATTATATTTTTAATACTTGTGTCATGTTTTAACGTGACAAATAATATGATACAAAGGAGTACGTCCCAATCTCTTTGTTCTCAGAAGGGCTAATTTACTGATATAGAAGAGAAAGCTATCCCTCGACGTTATTTCATCCACTTTTACAATTCAACTAATTACATATGCTTTTTATAACATTTATAATTTAGTAAATTTTATTCACCTTCTCTTATATGAATTTTATTTATGAATCTTATATAATGACATATTAATCTCGTATTAAAAATGTATTAAAAGATATATTACACTATTTTAACTTTTAAATAGTCTTAGATCGAGTTTCAAATTTTTATATGAATTTTGAAACTTATATATTCTCTAAAAACAATTCTATATAAAAACTTTAAAACCAAATTCTATCCATGTCACTCTGGGTAATTGCAATATAGCCTCGACTAACAGAGAAAACAAATAGTGTTTAACCTTGAGTTGAAACGAAATTCGTAAAATTTTTTTTTTTTTTTGCTAAATGATTCGTAAATATTTCTTCAATATAATTTTAAAAAGAGGAACAATAAATTTGGCTGATTCCGTTAAAATAAAAAATTAGTTTCCTGGCCCCCGCCATGGTTGGAGTTGGACGGATCCTCCGACAAATAACTCACGTGTTTCTCCTCTCCTCCGCTAAGTATAGCACGTGATGCATGTATATATGATCATAGAGTCTCTCGCGTGATGCTCCCACGTCATGTACAGTACTCTGACACCGTCCATTTACTGCGGCTCCATAATAAATCTTTTTCCTATTACAATTTTGCCCTCCATTCACTGTGAATACAAATGTAATCAATATTTTTCTCTATTACAAATTTGATCTCTATTACATTGCAAGTACAAATTTCTTTTAATACCCTTGTCTAAACTAGACTTATCAAGTATTTGTAAAATTTGAGCATTTCGAGAGTTAAAATTTGATTATGTACTTCCTACAAAATTATAATTAAAAAAAATTTATTCTTACAACTTTTTAAATATTTATAAAGTATTTACATTTTGTTTGAAGCTTCCATGTCTGTTACTGTTGTATCGTCTTTTTTAACTTAGAACTTTCGCTGGTCATATTCAACTAAAGTCCAGTGGTCTGATTTTGGTCGTTCTCTTCCTTTTTTCTTTCTTTTTTGTTTTCTCATTTCTTTAATTTTTGACACAAATCATAGTCTTTCAATATAAATTTTTTCATATTTTAAGAGTCGACAACGAACTCTTCCTCGATTCTTAATGGGTCAAGAGTTCTTTTCTCTTTTTGTTAGATAAATTTTTAAACTCGAATCAGGTTTGAGCCCTTTTTTAGTTTTCAACTTTTTCATAAACGATTCTTAAGATTTCTAATATATCCATAATCTCATAGATTGTCGAAAATATTGAAACTAGATGTTCATGTTGCTTGTTGTTATGGCTCAAGAACTATGATAAAAGCACTTGGATAAAAACCATTATGTGCTTGTTTTATGTATTAGTATTTTCTATCCATCCGAAAGTGTCGGTTTTATTCTATAATATGATTTTTATGCCATTATTATTTTCTTATTTTGGGATTATCTCATCTCTTTAAGTCTTCTACGAAGGGTTTGAGCTTAATTTGTTGTAATGACCTTAACTCATTTAATATCCATGGATAATTTTTTCATTTAGCCAAAAAATATATATTGTAGTTTTTGTTATAAACAAATTTTTTATTCAACTAAACAATTGATTAACTTTTTTGGATATACAAAATAAAAATGTTTTTATTTACAAACGTTAGACTAAAACTTAAATAATTAAAAAAATAACTTTTTTTAATTCAATTACACTATTACGTATATTTAAAAAGAATATTACACTATTATGTTTAAAAACATTTTATTTGAAATGAATAAAGTTAGAAATATATGGAGATGTAATTGATTCGACTATATGCACCGACGTAGAACCAATAAATAAATCAATGTAATTCTAATTCCTCCATTAATTTTATGGAAAATGACTTGTACGCCACTACCAATTTTGAAAAGACAAGTGATCCCTTCATTTTTAAGCAATTGAAAACGTAATTTCCCTTCAACAGTAAGCAAAATATATTCATGGATCCGATTGCCATCTTCTTCATTCATTATTATTTTTTTTTTATATTTTATTTGCGCTATTGACTATTTCTTAAATTTAATTTGTTTAGCTACTTACCATGGAAGATCTTTAGAGAAAAACTAACGTAACATTTGTTCTCTTGCTGCATTTTTTTATTCCCTTAAGTATAGTTATAATATTTGAAACTCGTATACGGAAAAGAGAATGTTCTTTTCTACACCCAAAAAGAAGGAAAAAAAAAACCAACATTCTATTTGATATTTTCTTTTCAGATACTGGATTTTGAATAAGAAAAAATTTCAAATAATAAGAAGTCCTATTTTATATAATTTTAATATATCAAATATGCTGTTAAAAATTAAATAAAGTAGAATTTTTTAAAGTTAATATAAGTCCCTTCAAATAAGTTATCATATTTGAAACTCTTATATACATAAAGAAAATTAAAAGTTAAAAAACTCTTTTGCTTTCAAGGATTAGATAAAAGAACAACTAAATAAAGCATTAGAGTTTTTTTTTTTGAATCATTAAAATGAACCAAAATAAATTAGTATTAATTTTAATGTAAGAAATGATTTTGAAATGGAAAAAGAAAAAGTCAATAAAAATGAAATGGAAAAGTCAAATAATGGTGAAGATGAATGATGATATTGGTATTGGAGGAGGAGTTGACGTTGAGTCACATTTGGTGTTGTAATTGGAAGTCCAAATCGGTGCAATTTAGGAGACAATGGGATTTTTATCTACAGGCCGGAGGTTTCCTGGTCCACTTTCTTTTTTCCTTTTTCTTTTTTTTTTTTTTTGTTTTTGAAAAAAAAAAAAAGAGAAGAACCTGTCTAGGTACATTGTACCTTGAAGAACTTCAATGTTTTGAGTATTGGCTCTCGTCTCGTGTTATGGAAGTGATGCAATCTACTACAATCCTACAAATTATATCAATCAATTTTTTTCCGGTCAAATTGGATTAAATATACCAATTGTCTAACATAATCAAAATATTTTTACTTTTATTTGTGTAAATATTTTTCACGTTAAATAATACTTCTTCCATTTTAAAATAAGTTTTTTTTTTTTAAATTTTATTTTGTTTTACATAATAAGTATATTTATTTACAATTATAAATATTATTTATTATATTTTGTTCCAATTTTATCTTTATATCTCTCGTTATTTGTTTCTCTATTCTCTTTTTTTATATTTCCCTTTCCATAGGACGTACAAGTAAAATATTTTTTTGATTTCAAAATCTTTAATAGTTATGTCAAATGCTTAAAGCACACTTTTCTATCTGTTTACTAGTTATATTTTGAACGTCACACTTAGATATTTTTTCATAGTTCTCTCTATCCTCATTATTATTTTTTACTAGTTTTCATGTTAGAGAAATATAAATAATAAAAAGTGATTGAAATTTGTTATTAATAAAAATGTATTATAAAAAAATTTATTAAATATTGTTAACATGGTCATAGAATACTAAAATTCTCACATCGTGACAAATTAAAAAATCAAAATTTCGTACTTATTTGATTCATTCACAGTGATTCATAGAGCATCACTCATTTAATGTTGGATGTTTAATTAAGTCATGCTCATATAAAATTTTTTTTTTTTTTGGAAAACGGTCATATAATCTAATATATATTCTAATAAATTTGTTTTATATATTATAATATTTTTTTTATAATAATTTTATTAGTAAATATAAAAAGTTATATATTATATAGACTTTTGCGTGATCAAGTTTAGCATAGTTTATACATTTGAAATACATGTCTTATTTTGAAATGTTATAAGATGATGATAGATTTTTTAATTAATTGTTTTAATGTTATAAGGTACTATGTGGCAATGATAAATTCATTCTGACCCAAAAAGCGGCAGTAATAAATTGTTCAATTTCACTAAGAAGTTTAATTTGGTCCATAAAAATCCAAAGATCAAAACTTGTGCAAATGGTAAAATGAAATTATAAATGTTATCCTCTCATGGGGTAATAGTGGTCCACAAATTATATCTTGAGTTTAAAAGTTCTTTTTTTAGGATATCTTTTGGGCATTGAAGCTTATAGATTATATTGTAAGACTTCGCGTTTCATTTGGTACGTTATAGAATTGGATATAATATAATTCTTTTTTCAAAGTGATTTTTCATTCGGATGGAAAAAAAACGGTTTTTGTCTTATTTGAATAATTAAGTATATTTAATAATAGATAATTTTCAAACTCTTAATATTGCATTTTAAGTGAAAATTTTTTGCAAACTGTTTAATTGTTTAAAATGTATTTAATTGTAGTTATAAATTTAAGTGAATTTCTTTTAACTTTAAAATTTGAAATTTTAAAATATATTATTTGTAAAATTATAATATTTTTTTATATGTATATAATTATCACTTATTAATTAATTCAGTATTTAAATCCAAACTTCACTTTTCAGGCTATAATCTATAACAGTAGTAATGGATTTAGTACAAATCAAGAGGCTCATAAATTGATACATGTTAAACTTGTTTCATAATAAAACTTTTTCTTAAATTTAGAAGATAATTTTTAATTACAAAACGATAACTTAAAAATTATGGATGGAAACATGGATGTATGTTCGTAACAAAAATTTTCCAAATCCAAATTTGTACTACAACTATCATATGACCTATTTTTTTTCTAGTTTCCCATAATTATATGATCTAATCTTAAAAATCTTAACCTACTTTAAATTTATAGGAGTTTAATTGCGTTACACTTTGTTAGCAACCTTTAGCCCCTTATTTACTTTTTTTTTTACAAAAAACGTAACATGAAGAGTTACTGAAAATAACAACATAATAGTTTCAACTTGTAATATTTCTTGTGTGCAGAGAATTTTACTTTTTTGGTTCTGAGAATTTGTTCAGAAAGATGACAGTTGCCGGAATATAAATTCCCTATAATTCTTCTGTCCAACGCCGGACGTAATTAAGTAAACCGGGGACAGTTACAGAAATGAATGCCAAATTAATAAAGCAGATTAACGGAGGACATATTGGTAAATTACCATCACTAATGCTGACATTTCCCTGCGCCCCCTTTTCTTTATTTAAACAGCGTTCGTTTTATGTATGTCCTCGCACCAAACCCCATCTCTCCGTCTCTCCTCCATTCCCAACCCCCCCTCTCTCTCTCTCTCTATTCTCTGATAGAGAGAGAAACCTATAGATACAGCTAGCTATATACATAAATAAATAGACGAAGAGAGGGCAGGGGTAATGGGTGGAAAAAAGTTTGCCGTTCTTCTGTGTGCAGATGATTCAGAATACGTGAAGAAGAAATACGGAGGCTACTTCGGCGTATTCGTCGGAATGCTGGCGGAAGAAGAGGAGACTTGGGATATGTATCGAGTGGCGAGCGGACAATTTCCGGAGGATGATGAAATCGAGGAGTACGACGGATTCGTGATTACAGGAAGTTGTAATGATGCTCATGGAAATGATTTGTGGATCTGTAAGCTATTGAATTTGCTCAAAACATTGGATTCGATGAAGAAGAAAGTTCTCGGCATTTGCTTCGGTCACCAGGTATGTATGTTTTGTTTTTGGCAATAGGGCATTGTTGTCTTTTCATCACAGAAGAGGAGCGATGATTTTTGTGCCATGTGTATTTGTTTGTTCTTCGAGTTAGGTGTGTGTTCTGTTGAGTTCCTCTACCCACAGCTGTCACTACTCTTCTTCTCTCCTCCCACATTTTTTTTTTCTTCGTTTTTGTTTTTTTTATTTTTCTCTTCCCTAACTTTTTTTTTTTTAAAAAAAGCCTCAACACTTTCAGTTAATTTTTAATCGAGTACTTAACTTCGTTAAAAAAAAAATTGAATTCTAATTTGGTACTTATTGTACAAATTAAAGGTTTGTCGGTCCTTAATGCTTTTAGAGGAGCTTCCCCTTTAAATATTTTGTTGCTAAAATTAAAAATTTAGTTAGCTCGTATGTGGGGCACAAAATTGTATTTATTATTTTGTATATCATTTATACACTATTTTTTTTATAATATATAAATTTTAATTTATTTTTTAAATTTATATTTTATTTAATAAATTTTATTAATAAATATATTTTTTTAAAAAAATTAATAAAATATATTAAATTAAAAATATTAAAAAAAATTATACATATACCACTTTATAGACAATCTGTTCCGATCTAATTCCATTTTTTGTTATATGGACGGTTATGCTCTTTGTATTAATCTCTCCCCTCACCCTTACTCTACCCGTCTCCTTTATTATTATTCTACATATCTTAGAAAAATTAAAAGTAGTTGATATTTATTCTTTGTAAATGTATATAGAGAAAAATTTATTAAATGTCCTATTATTTTAAAATGTAAGAAACAGGAAAAATAAAAGATTCAAATATGAAAGAAATATTATAAATAAAAAAGTACATTGTATAATATATATATTTTAACTAAATTACAACATGTAAAACCTGATTATAAATGTATAATTTCTCTTTAATCTAATATTATCTTTATATATGATACTATACCATTTAATTTATGTATTATACGATGTATTAAAATGTATTAAAGAATATTTATTAAAAATTACACTAGGCCACTAGTGATGAACTCGTATAACTCTTATGTACCAAATAATATTTATATATTTTCTTACAATAAATACATATTTCTTATCTAAATTTCCGTAACTTATACATTGTTACACTACTAACATAAAGGTAGTATTAATTCGTATGGGATTAAATTCAAATAGAATATCTAATCTTGAAAATGATAATGATACCTTATGTGATAATGGGTGGTTTTTGGGGTCCTGATTGGAAAAATAATCCTTCTTGACCTTTTCTTTTTTTTTTTAAAAAAAAAAAAAAAAACTAAATTAGAATCATCTAACCCACTGAAGAATATTATTTGTATGGCCCTAAAACGTGTTACATTAGAATGAGGCCAAGCTAGTGATTCGGCAGGATTATTTATGTTTGGTGGCCAAATTACTAAGAGAAAATAAGATGAAAACTAGGGGTGTATTTAGGGGGAAATGATATGTTTACCATTGTTCTTGTATTTCCTTTTTTTTCCTTTTAATTTAGCGAAAAGTATGACCTGTGAGAATTCCTCTTACCCCCCCCCCCCCCCCCCATTTTCAATAAATTAAATTACTTTTTAAAAATTGATTACTTAAGAATTTATTGAATTAAGTGCATTTGATGACAGACATTATTAAATGTTTAATGTTTAAATATATTTAATAATAATTTTGACAAATCACATAATTGTTTAAAATATACATAATTGTTGCTATGAAGATAAGTAAAATTTATTTAATTTTTTTAAATTTAACTTTGAAGTCTAAAATATATTGTTTGTCAAATTATTACACTTTTTCTTATACAATTATAACTCATAATCTTATCTATCATTCATAACAAGATAGTACTCAATAATAGAAGCACTCACTTTAATAAGATAGATTTCTTGTGTGAATTACATCCTCTCATTTCTTGATTAATTTGTTCACTCATTAACCCAATGCAAGTTTTTTATTCTAATTGTAACTTCTTTCTAACAGATACTTCAATTTCAACAAAATTCAAAATAAAATTTTCAAAACCAAATAAAATCCAGAAGATAATTTTTTTTTGTTGTTGTTGGGGTTAGAAAGGATGCAAAAATTAAATTAGTGAAAGAGAAGAGTTTGTTAGAAATTTCTAAATTACTCAAAGAGAAGATAAAGTGAAAAAGTGTAGTTGTGGGTTGGGGACCAAATGGCGAAATGGCAGAGCAAGGCTGTTAAGCCATAGTGGTCCAAATCAGAGGCCGTACATCCTGCTTTGATTTTGACCAGTGGCACTGGGTAAGAAGCCAGTCAGCAGCTCATTTTGAAAATGGAGATGAGAGTCTACTGAAGTCCATACATTTATGTATTGGTCCCCTCCTTCTCTGCAATGCAATCCTTTCCTTCGGTAATGGTATCACACACTTCACAATCCATTTTATAAGGTGAGACGTAGCCCCTGAATTTTTGGAGCATTTGTACAACAAACATTTGGAGTAAGTTGTGTTCCCTCTCACGTGTAGATAATGTTTTTGCCACCAACATATAGTACCCACCACATCATGGGATTTCTCTCTCTTCCTATGAAAATATCCCCAAACTTGAAAGACAAGATGAAAAACAGTCTTGGCTTTGTAACTTGAATTATTGAACTAACTTGGAGGGATCAGAGGGTATAAGGTCTTAACCAGCAGTACAAAGGTAACAAGCGACATTAAATCGCACCATCGAACCATACGCCCCTTGTCTCTGACCGGCTCTTTTGTATCTTCTTTCCATCTTCTCTCCCCCAACGTTCTATATGCTTCTTAACATGGAGGTACCCTAGGAAAAAAATAGGAGAAACTAATTGATGTCCTATATAACATGCTTAGCCATAGTATTAATTTATTTAGGTTTATCTTTCAAAGTTTAAATTGTTTTTTTATTCAGTAAGATTTACTAATAAAATATTACATTATGAATGTCAGTGTATTAAAATAGAATATTATGGAGGATTTGGACTGCTAATGGACAGCAGCCCATGAGGGGAAATGGGAGAACCGAAAAGGATCTTGAATGGGTCCAGGCCATCCTGAATTCCTATTGTTTGTGGCAATAATTTGTCTGATATCCATCCCACCCCATCCCACGTCATATCTGATTCACCAACCGATTTGGACATGCATATCTGTCTCAACATCATGATAATCCACATAGATATTCTTGTTGTTGCTATGTCTTGTGATTATGAAATGATCCCATACATTTCAGAAATCTTTCCCCCTTTAGTTTTTACAACTTTAATAGCTTGAGACTACGTATGTATGCTAGATGACCTCACCTTTAAGTTTCATTTGTGTAATGTGGTTAGGGGTTTTTGTTTTTGATGATTAATCAGATATTAGGACGATCACTTGGGGGAAAGACAGGCCGAGCAACATCTGGTTGGGACATTGGTGTTACAAATGTTCATTTTTCTTCGTCCAAGCTCTTTGGAACCTTGAAGTTGCCTGCTTTCATGCCAATTATCGAATGCCACCGCGATGAGGTAGGTTTTTTCGATTTTATAATCATCCATCCATATTTCTGTGTCTACTAATGTTTCTGATATGATCGCTTTGAAAAAAAAAAAAAAGGTGTGGGAACTTCCAGCAAAAGCAGAAGTTATAGCTTGGTCTAACAAGACAGGAGTAGAGATGTTCAGATATGGCGATCACATGATGGGCATCCAAGGCCATCCAGAGTACACCAAGGACATTCTGCTTCACTTGATTGAGCGTCTTCTCCAGCGCAACCTCATTGAGGTCTTCTTCTTCTTCTTCTTCTTCTTCTGCCTAAAACATTACTCTCTGCTGGGGATCTTTATGTATATGTTTGATTGATTAACAATGCAGGAGTCGTTTGCTGATGAGGTGAAGAGTGATATTGAGGTTCATGAGCCAGATACGGAAGCATGGAAGAAATTGTGCACCAGCTTTCTTAAGGGTAGATTATGATGATGATCAAAGTCACTAGTAGACTTGTTCTGGAATTTTGTAAATAGACTTATGTACCCTCCCTCCCTAGTTGGCTGGCTGCCTGGCCAAAAATTTGGCCAGAAAGAATGTTGTTTGCAAAAATTAATTAAAGCTTGTTACAATTTGACATTTGAAGTTGCCATCAGTGGTCGGTCATTTCGTTGAAATTATTTATTTACATGGAAAATTTCTTTTTCTTTACTTTTAAAATGAAAAAGGGCATGGAAGTTCATATTACTTTTTTGATAAGGTTGGTTACTTGTAATGAAAGAGAAATTGCCCATGTTTTCCAACCGAGATTTTGTCTAAGGTTCACCATCGTGATTGGACCAATTTCCAAATTGTCTGCCTAATTTGCCTTGGGCCACAAGCCCGCCCCCCCCCCCACATCTTTTTTACTTTTCTAAATCCTTAGCCAATCCTTTATAAAAGTAAGTATTGATCAAATTTTTTCTATTTTTAAAATCCAAACGTGAGAAATCTCTGATTAAAGAATAAATACCGAATTGCTCATATATCTTGTAATATCGGACCTAAAATAAAATTTGCGTAGAAAGAGTTAACACTTATTTGTTCTAAAAATAAATAGTTTCAGAAGAGCACAAACGCTTAGCCGTGTATTTCATTCCCTGGACATAACACATACATGTTGTTTTTACTTAATATCAGTACTTTTTAACTTATTTAAACTATAAATAATTTTAAAATTATTTTCAACTCTCAAATACTTATTATATCTATTTTTAAATATAAAAGAAGACTGAAAAA
The DNA here is from genome assembly GCA_028651295.1 of Catharanthus roseus. NCBI lineage: Eukaryota > Viridiplantae > Streptophyta > Magnoliopsida > Gentianales > Apocynaceae > Catharanthus > Catharanthus roseus. The sequence continues at coordinate 2,633,391 of JAPQWS010000108.1, read as the reverse complement.
ACTATTTTTAAAACTACTATAAGAAATACTTTTAATATTATTAATAATAAAATTATTATATTAATTAATTTAAAACAATTCCTGTTTTTAATGATTATAAAGAATAGATGGCTGCTGCTGCTGCTTAATCGAGGAAGAAAAGTATTTCAATATAAACACGGAGAACAGTACTTTTACAGACCAGCCGCTACAACCTAAGACCCAAGGCCACCACAATTTGTAATTCAATGCCTGTATGGATAAACGGGGCAAATATTTCTCCTTTCAAACATCCAAGATACCTTTTTATTTTTTTGGCTGAATAAACACCCATGATACTTAAATAAAGCATTGAACAAGGCACAAAGCTCTGCGTAAAGATGCTCAGTTCAATACCCCAATCAACAGGCCCAAGAGATACTATGAAACGAGACACATACTGCAAACAGTGGATATTGAAGAGAATGACGGTGCATAAACTATAATACTTGGACAAAAATTTGTTTGTTGACATAATAAAATCAATGTTCCAGGCCAAGTATTCAATTATTCAAAGGCCATTTTAATTTGGTAATATACCAATTGTTTATCCATGCAAGAATAACACTTCAGACAATTCCATAAGAAGAAACCCACAGACAGGCTTAAGAACTCATCATGGAACCTGAGTTCCTCCTGCACTCGTTAAGCATATCCATGTAAAACTGGCACTTGCTAATGTCACTGCCATAACTGTTGACACACTGCAAGAAAACAACATGCATCCATTCAGACATAAACATCAGAAAAAAGAAACAAGAATCGGATATCAGTCTTCACAAGCTGATGAACAAAAATTACGTTCTGTTTCCTACATCTAGTTGTTCACCAGGAAGTATACTTCTGTATTCTTTCCATTTACTAATGCAAGTTTAGTGTAATCCATTCAGGGACTTACTATCAACTACAGTAAAATTAATAGATACGCATCAATAGTGCAAGAAAAATAAACTCAGCATCCTAAGACTTTCAAATTCTACATTTATACAGATTTAACCATATTAATAAAGCATATTATAATGAAGCAGAGAGAGAGGTAGGTCATGTACATCTTGGAATGCCTTCATATGCACATTGCAGGCATCAGAACCGCCCACAATGCTAGCAGGAGCAGGAGGAGCTGCAGCTGCAGCCTCAGAGACGACAGTTTCATGCTGAATGGTGCGAGGACCCATTACAGCATCTACAGCTCTATGAGCCACTGCACTTCCAGTACCAAAAGCCATGCCTACAAAAAGGAAACAAATAAGCATCTATTCCTCGTGATTCATTTTTATTGATATGATCTGAAAAAGAATCCACCCCCCATTTGAGTAATATCTCCATACTTCACCTAGCACCAGAGGATATCAAGAAAACAAACGTCATTAAGAAAAAGATTCCCCCAAGACCCTTTTTCCTTTCAACTTCATAGTATATTTTTGTAAACCATTAAAAGCTAAATAATACATCCTACTTATGGTACCAAATGCAAACAATGGTTCTTGTTTCCCATGTTCCTTCTCAAACACAAAATAGAAACACATCTGTATACCTTGAGCTATAGTCGAACCAATGCTGCCAAGCATAGATCCCCCACTGCTAGGTTGGACAGGAGCTGGAGGAGGTGCATGGTTTACTGCAAACAGAAGATGTATCAGGAGTGACATGAGTATGATAACAATGATTGAAGCAAATATATTAGCTAATTATAGTCTATAATACTTGCACTAAACAGGAAATGTGATGACAAAAGATGGTAGATAATGAGTTTGGGAACAACATGAAAAACAAGACTAGCACGCATGATACCTGTTTGTGGAGGAGGACTGCGAGCTGCAGGGCGAGGAGCTGCACGTGGTGCAGATCGTCCTGCAAAACAAGTACCGCAAAAGCTAAATCTTAAGTACCAATAACAATAAAAATAAAAAAAAAACTAGGTTTCCACTAGTGTTTGCTCCATTATCAATCAAAGCAAACCCAAATAGTACAAGAGGATTCTGATATTTTCCAAAACTCTTCCAAACATCAATTGTTTCACCCATGCCCAGTTAGAACATTTAACAGATATGGATATCTTAAACTGAGAGGTGAATAAATTCTCCAGCAACATTATGCAACATTCAACCCAATGCCACATTGCAAGACAAGCCAGATACATATACTACAAACATCAGAGAAAGTGCATGAAATATTGGGAAGAAACAGCATAACATAAACCAAGAAGCCAGCTAGCAGCTGGTGCAGAAGCCTCCTGGCAGAAAATGCAAAAGGATAAATAAAAGAAATGAATTACTCTCGAGGTATCTTTAAATAGAAGGCCAACATATGGCATTAACACCTGCAACCGGTACTCATCTAGGGCTTGACCAATATGACTTTTAATAGGATCTACACTACCTCTGTCCTCATGTAACCCGGCATCTTCTAAAACATTAAATAGATAAATTACTCTGGAAAACAAGAAAGACATAGCTCTGCTCTAGGGCATCTGGTCAGAATAACTTTTCCTCCCAACCAAAGTTCCAATTAATAGTTTAAAAATCTAGAAAAGCTAAGCTCTTTACGCTCATAAAATGCAAATTTCCCTGAACTAGACAACATCAAACAGCATAACCATTCGCATCTAAACAAATACAGCTGCGAAAGAGAAGAAAATTCATCAACCCATTTTCAGAAAAACAAAAATAATAAACAGCCCAAACAGTTGATGAAATTTGCCTCAAGATTTAATATTTCCAAAACCCTAGCATAAATCGCTAGACGGGAACATATCATCGGAGAGTTTACTTACGGATTGGAAACAAATTCCAGGCAAAGAGTCAGGGATACTCACCACCAGATCGGCGAGGCATATTGTTCCGGCTTCTTGGCAAAGGGCGGCTGTAAAACCTAGAGGATAACGAACGCGCAAAGAGAAGAGCTGAAATGGTAAGTTGGAGATTAGTCTAGAAAATCTGGGTACCTTGTCATATTTATACAGACGCGTGGGGGCAGAGAGTTAGTAATCTCCTGCGGTGAGGTTTATTTGTGCTTATGTCGTGTCGATCTGTTATTGGTTAGTATCCTTTGATATGACGTGCTCATACATTTTAGTGGTGGAAGCGTTTTAGAGATGTATTAATTTGACCACTCAATTTTCTTTTCCATAAATTTATGTCGGTTTGCCATATTTAAATTAAAATTTTAAATATTTATGAAATAAATATATATGAGGTGGAATTATTTGATTGGTCAAACCTTCTTATTTCAATGACGTGGCACAATCTCATTTATTATACTCCTTCTTGAATTCTCATTGATTAAAATATTCTAATCTTTAATTGAAATAAAAATTCTAATAAAGCATTAAGAATTTAATTTATAAATTTTATATTCTTAAAAATTGTTCCATTAAGACTTATTCACAAGTTTGAACCTTATTTTAAATGAATAAATATTAATATTTAAATTAATTTAGACTAAGAATTATGTCTTGAGAAACTGTACCAATTCAACCCGAAGCCCACATCATCATTATTATTATATTTTTTTCTGGGCTTACATGCTGATTAACGGACCTCCCTCCAATCAATTTTTTTTTTTTTTTTTTTTTTTGAAGTGGCTTGATTGAATAGAATTATAGGGAGTGGGTTGTGTTTGAATATATGAAAAGAAGCTTCTGCAATCCTTACATGGTGACAATGATGAAATTCCCAATTCAAATTGTAAGTAATTACGCTCTTGAATAATAATGTGAAGCAGTAATTGGACTAAATCTTTTCGATTTTTTTCTATGTTTAATCCATTTTCAAAAAATAGATACCAAATTGGTCCTTTTTTTTAATTCTGTAATGGCCATAACACACAGTTATTGTGCGTTATCACCTGAGATAACGCACAATGGTTATGCGTTATCACTAATAAGCTGATTAACCCCCATTAAAAATCATCTTTAACAACGTGGCGTAACCGTTTGCTTATGTGACGCTGAGTTCTCGATAACGCACAACTATTGTGTATTATCAGTAAATATAACGCACTATCATTATGTGTTATTACTAGTGATAATGCACAATGACCGTGCGTTATCACGTTATAAACCCTACCTACCCACCGCGCCTCCTTCCTTCTTTCTTCTTTCTTTGTGCCGCCGCCACTGCATGGGAAGTCCTTTTCCTCTTTCTTTTATTTTCTTGGTACCTCTTATACTTGTATCTTCTCTTCTTCTTATACTTTTGTATTTTATTTCAAAATTTACAGTAAAAATTTAGTTCAATTTTTGAAATTCAAGTTTGAATCGGTGAGACTTTCCTTGGAGTACGAAAGTTGTTAGAGTTTTAGAGTGAAAAACTGTAGACAGAGCTTATTGGTACGAATGTGCATTTTTTATTTTCAGTAAGTTTTTATTTATTTAAATTATTTAGTGTATTATGTATTAATTTTAATTATTGTTTATTTGGGCTTATTAATTGTTGTTTGTGAATCATTTTTATGAATTTTATTTGGATTATTTGTTAATTTGAATTAATTTAATTTTGTGCAAGTGGGGTTTGAGTTTATGTTTAAATTTGTTGTTATTGATAAATTTGTGCAAATTTGATCATTTTATGTATATAATTGTGTTTTATATTGCAAAAGTGATTTTAGGGTGATGAATTATTTTGATGAATTTATTCGAATAATTAGGTAAATTTTTTTTACTTTACTCTATGATTATTTGAATTATTTAATTTATTTAGATAATTATTTTGCATATTTCTTAAAAGTTTTTTAGTAAAAAAGATGGGGATTTGGAATTTGGGTTTTTTTTTATCTTTACTTATTTTTATTTTTTTTTTTTGTAATTAGTAGAACCGAAACTTGGAAATTTAGGGTTTAGTAATTAATTGTATGCCATTATCAATATGAAGACTTTTATTTAAAATATATATGGACTAAACCCTAATATTAAATTTACCAAGTAGTAAAATACTTAACTATAAAAGATAGCATCAATAACCCTAAAAAACTTAAAAATTCTAAAATTTAAATAATAAAAAACTTAAAAATCTATTATTAAAATCCTAAATTTTACGTCAAACATTAAACCATAAAACTCTAAACTTTCTAAACTTTTTAACAGTAAACCCTAAAAACCCAAAATCATAATATTAAAATCCTATAGCGTAAATTATAAAAACTTTAAAAACCTAAAACCCTAAAATTGATATTTTAAACATTAAACCGTAAAACTCTAAACTTTTTAACAGTAAACTCTAAAAACCCTAAAATTGATATTTTAAACATTAAACCGTAAAACTCTAAACTTTGTAACAATAACCTAAAAACCCAAAATCTTACTATTAAAATCCTATACCATACATTATAAAAAACATTAAAAACCCTAAAAACACTAAACTTGATATGTTAAAAATCATACAAACTCTAAAAACACTGAACTTGATATGTTTAAAATCATACAAATCGTAAAATAATTGTACCATAAACAACACACCTTAAAAAGTTTGGAATTATAATTTACTTAAAATTTTTTACTTTAATTTATAGATATTGACCGTAACTCAAACTGTAAATAATGTAGATGGAAGAAGTCCCAGCCCACGTGCATCCGGGTCCCATATTCCCTGATATTTTGACGAGGCAGTACGAGCATAGGTCTGGGTTGATATGGAGTGGGGACCATGAGACGTGTTTCACTGATCTTCAGTGTAGGCGTTTCGGTCGCAATCTATTCCAGTGTTACAGTACGGTTCCCCGTAGGTTGGTAGATCTTATTGATAGGACTGATTTAGGGAAAGTGTTCAGATATGGTTACATTGGGCTCGACGACGCTCTTATTACCGTATTAGTTGAGTGTTGGAGACCGGAGACTCACACATTTCAAATGACTTGTAGTGAAGTCACAATAACCCTTCAGGATGTGCAGGCATTATGGGGTTTAGGGATTGAGGGTTTGCCCGTTACCGGTCCCAGTTGAAGTGTGCACCAGAAACAGTATTGGATTGAGATGATCGAGAGACTTATTGGTATACGGTTGTCTCTTAGTCACTTTTCTGGTTACAAGGTGAAGAAAGAACCTCTGAAAGCTTGGATCTTGAGAGCGTTTACCGGTTTAGAGACCGATGATGACCTCATCTTGCGCGCTCGTGGATGTATTTTTTTACTTCTTGGCGGTCATATGCTTCCCGATTTCTCAGAGAATTTGGTTCATGTACGCTACCTCAGTTTATTAGAGGATATTGATGCCATCAGAACATATAGCTGGGATAGTTGCGTTCTTGGTTTTTTATATAGACGGTTCGTAAGTGGTCCATCAGTGTGGGAAGTGAATACAGAGTTGTGAAAAGTAAAAATGATACATGGACCGCAAGATATTACCATCATAGTGATGATAATAACTGTTCATGATACATCCGTATAAAAAAGAAAGAAACGCACAGTCGATGGGAAATAACCAGATTCGTAAAAGAAGACACATGCCTTATTCAAATTGAACAAAACAAGCACAGGAACTTGTCCTCAAAATTTATTCAATGTCAATATTACACCTAGTTGCCAACGATCCTAAGATACCCGTTTCAAACATCATTCAAGAAGTGCAGATATTGTTTCAGACGGGTTGTACTTACAAGCGGGATAGTATGCTCGAAAATTTGCCATAGAGATGGTTTTTGATAACTGAGAGACAACCTTCAATATTTTACCGAAATACTTACAAGCTGTACAAGATTAAAACCCAGGGACTATATACGAATTTTTCCATCACAGAATAAGGAGTCCCCCTAATTATGTTTTCAAATTTGTTTTCTGGTGTTTCTCGCCATGTATATACGGATTTCCATATTGTCGGCCGGTGATTTCTGTGGATGGAACACACCTAAAGGGACCATACAAGGGCGTACTGTTAATTGCAAGTACGTGGGATACTAATAATCACTTGTTCCCACTTACTTTTGCAATTGTTGATAAGGAATCCTCCGAAAGTTGGAATTGGTTCCTTAAAAACCTGCGAGAATACATTGTCAAAGATCGCCATGTATGCCTCATTTCTGATCGCCACAAAGGTATTTTTTCTACTATTCAAAGTCAAACTTTATTGCAACCTCCATTTGCAGTTCACCGGTTTTGTTTACGCCACATTCAAGCAAATTTCAACAAGATTTTTAAGAACAAAAACCTAAAAAAGCTTGATGTGGCATGCCGGAACATAATCAAAACAATGGAAATTTGACCATGTAATGAAAGAGATTCAAGAAAGAAATGTGGATGCTTACATTTACTTGATGAAGTTGGACCCAGAGAAATAGACACTATTGCATGATGGCGGGCACAGACACGGTATCATGACAACCAACATTTTTGAAGCACTTAACAGTGTGTTGAAGAAAGTTAGGGTCCTACATTTAAAAGCCCTGGTTGAACTAATATTCAACAAACTAGTTAAGTACTTTCACCAACATCGTGAAGAGGCTGAAAATTGTGTGCATTTATTTCCAACCCGAATTTTTGACAAGTTCGTGCAGATTGAAATGAAATCAAGAGAACACAAAGTTACAACTTACAATCTGCGAGAAGGAATATACATGGTCAAATCTCCGATCCAGGTTTCTGGTACGGGCAACAATGTCTATACATTGCGAATAAATAATAAATCATGTAGTTGTGGAAAATGGCAAAGATATACATTGCCTTGTTCTCATGTTCTTGCAGTATGTAGAGAAAATGAGTCAAGAGCTGATACTTATGTGACGAAGATATATTCGCGACAAACGTACAGAATAACTTATCAAGCGAATTTTCATCCGGTCTTGAGTGAGAACTTTTGGAGGGATGTTCCTTTTAATTTAACATTTTATCCTTCAAACATGAAAAAGGAACGGGATAAGAAACAGGACAAGCGATTCCAAAGGAAATGGATTATAGAAATCTTGATTCTCCCCCAAGATGTAGCAGATGTCGCATGCTGGGACATAATAGAAAAAATTGTAATAATCCTGGACCAAGTAATGTATAAGTTTGTTTTCTTGAAATTGTCGTAATAAAACAGGTTTCTACTAATGAAATTTTTCTTTCAATTTCTTCTAATTACTACATCATTGCTCTAAATTTTTACAATATCTTTAGTATTACTTCTTCAAATAACTTGAGATGAAATGGTTAAAAGTTAAATATATTTTCCAAGAAAACGATATAAATATTATCATAACAAATACGATTAAAATAAGTTAAATATTATATATACAGTCTTTTTAAATAAATTATACAATTATAAGTTTTGACAAAAATGTAAAGAACTTTTCATTTTTTAAAAAATTTTAAAAAAATAATAAATAAATAACTAATGTGGCAGATAACGCACATCTATTGTGCGTTATTGCTGGTGTAATAATGCACAATGGTTGTGCCTTATCTACCACATCGGTGAATTACCGAGCCTAATTATAATTAGATGATAATGCACAATCGTTGTGTGTTAACAATAATGATAACACACAACCATTCTGCGTTATGGCCACAATAAGGATAAAAAAAATGGGCTACTTTAGTAGCCAAATTTCAAGAATGGTACAAATAAAGAAAAAAACCAAATCCTTTTCCTTAAAATAACTCTGGTAAATAAATAGGGGAAGATATGGGAGGAATAGAGGAGGAGACGAATCATATTATGTACCAATTCTCACATTATTATTATGAAGATGAAGATGAAGATGATTATTCTTGTCTTCTTCATCATCCCAAGTTCTCACGTATCAAAGCTCTTCTATTATATTATGACATTTTTTATTGCATGGCAATTAATTGGACTCCTCCTTCTCCATCTCAACTTCCATGTAGCACCAACTCCCCCGATAATATCTTTCTCATAAACTCTTAAATCATCACTCAATTTCATTAGAATATTCATGCAAACACTCTTTCCCCTTCTATTACATTATACATACAACCGAGTGCGTGAGGCTTTATTGCCAATTTACTCCCCATTTTGTCAAAATTGCCAATTCACTTGAATTACCCCAATTCAATCATTTAGATTTTGTTAAACATCCTTCCCAAATTCTCTAATTCATTTCTTATCCTCATTTCTATTTTTTTAGGATGAGCAAATTACACGCATTTTTAATTTTAACTATGTTTCAATAAGAATTATACCAATCAAATCTTCACCAACAGAGTTCACCTTCTCCAAAGGGTTGCTGCAACTTGTCATTTGAAGTAAGATTTGGTTTCTATAAGTAAGTAAAGTAGTTAACCAAACACAAGTAGTTCGTCAATCCTTCCTCTGAAGCCTACCATTCATTCTTCTTCATTTCATCATGTTTGTTGTGTTATTCTGTTCTCATAGGGCCCAAGTCCTTCTTAGAAAGCTCTCTTCCTTCTCCTTTAGAGTCGAGCATACTCTCGTTCCTTCTCCTAAATCCCATTTTTTATTTACTTAAAATAACTGCCTGATACTTGTTCACTGGAATTTCTCGTGGAATGGTGCTGTGAGAACCGATTGGATTCGAATCGTTGAATAGAAGTTTTGCAGACTCATGCCTTAGCCACTTGGCTACGGTTCCCTATCAATTCCATGTCTTTCCCCCTTGTCCAACTTTGCTTCACAAGGTGATTATATCAGCCAGAATGCTTTGGGAGAACGTCGAATACTTAAGATCTTGCAGCTGCTATAGCCACGCATCAGCAAAAAAGGGGCTCCAAACCAATTCTTAATTCCAACTAAAGCTAAGATTCTCGTATAATATTTCATTTTAATTTTTGATGTTGCTACAAAAGAAGGGGTTAGAGCACCTCTACTTTAAATCTATGACTGAATGGTTTGCTTGAAGAAAGTCCCTTATGACTGCAATGCGAGTAGTAGGTAAAATTCATACCTGATACCCTACCTTAATCGGACTGAATGAGTTATCTCTACAACTATTGAAGTGGTTCAACAAGCTACAATTCAGTCCTCTTTTATATATATATATATATATATTTAAAGTAATATTCCGCAAGACCAAACTCCTTTGAAGGAGATCAATTTACTTGATTGATGATGGTCGGCTCTTTCATGTATCGTCCTATTTTGTGATAGTAGCCAATCTTTTGGAACAACTAATCTAGTAACAATCCCTGCATCTGGCCTGTGGCCAAGAAAGGGGTGATGACTGCCTTTTTAGCCTTTTTCTAAAGGCTTTCATGTGGAGCTAACATGGCTGTCTACATACAAGTATAACCAAATAAAGATGGACGGACGGTCGGAGGCTGCAGTGGAACTACCATAGGAAAAGACCTTTAGAATTATATCTCCCTTTAAAAATACTACTCTTTTTTTTTTCCAACCCCATTAGTGTGCTTCCAACAATCTCTCATTTTTTTTAATCCTTGACTATTTAGAGCCTCTCAATAAACAACTTTATTGTTTCTTTTAAATATCCCAGGCATTATTTTTGTCAGAATATCACATGCAATTTATAACTCAAATTTTACTATTGTCATGCAATTTATATATGCATGTAATCAATATAATCCCAAAATTCTTTACTTTCGCTGCTTTTCCTTGAAAACCAACTCAACGAATTTGACTTGCATGAAAAGATTCACTGATTTTCATTTTCATTTTATTTTTTTGCTTGGTAAATTATTTATGACTTTTTTGTGATCAAATGCATGACCTTTCTTATATGTAAACCATTTAAAATTGACCTTTTTTTTCTTTGGCAAATCCCAAATGACTTGGACTTCACAGTAAGCAACTTGATCACCCTTTTCTAGCTGCCTTTGCGCCCTTTTTTTGTTCATGCTTTACAGAGAGTTTTTTTTTTTTTTTTATATTCTTTTTTCTTATGAATAACTTACACAGCTTCATGATTTATTTATTTATCTATTTTTTATGAGTTGCCTTTAACTATTTTTTTCATGCTTGGAATTATTTTGGCAGAACCATTTAAGTGAAATTTTTGAACATTTTCGTGGATCAGACTCTAACTTCAAGTTTGTGGCGGACATAGCTTCGTGGGTCAGGTTTCTTTCAAGTTTGTGGTGACTTGTTTCATGGGTCAGACTTCAATTTCAAACCTGTGGTGGACTTCGCTTTGTGAGTCAGGCTTTTATTTTAAGCTTGTGATGGACTTTTCTTCGTGGATCAGGCTTCTATTTCAAGCCTGTGGCGAACTTTACTTCGTAGGCCAAGCTTCAATTTTAAGTTTGTGGTGGACTTAACTTCAACATTTGGAGGTCCTTACTTGGTAATTAAGATTTCACCAAGAGATTTTTTTTTTTCACTTGCTTGATTTTTTTGCATGAATCCCTTTTTATTCCTTTGATTTGCAGCAAATTTCTATTTTTCAATAATGGAGATTAAAGATTATGATAAGCCACATCGACATATTTTCATCATTGATACTCAAAGAGGATCTCGCACGAGGCCTTTATCTGTGGAAGTTTTCCCTGCATTGATTGAAGTATCGCGCATTGGGTCAGCTTCTCTTGAAGTAAATTCTTATCTCACTCACTATTCTTCGTGTTCTATGTGGGAAGTGGTTGACCTTAAGTCGTCCAAATTGACTCGGCGACTATAATTGCTGATGTATTCGACTCATGACAACAAGTCAAGTTTTAACAAGTTCTACCTTCCATTTGCTCATTGCAACATTGATAAAACTTATTGCAATGCTCCTTTTTCTGACTTTTGCGAGACTACTTACATAACAAAGTATTGGGAGTAGTTAGAAGATATTCTTGCAAAGTACAATGACTTATTTTTTGAGTAAAAAATTTCCGACGCTCTTCATGTTTCCTTGTTCACTTACTATTGTTGTGGTAATGTGATGCGCGCTTTTTGCGAACTTTGGTATCCATCCACAAATACTCTTTATACTTCTGATAGAGAAATATCTATTTTACTTTGGGACTTGCAATCTCTTGGCAGTCTTCCCATCGATGGGGCTTTCTTCGACGAAGTTGTTCCTTCTGCCAGGGACTTTCTTAGTGTATATGATAACGGTATTCCTCGGAGTTATAAATTCTTATTCTTTGCACTTGCCAGACTTATTGGAGGTGATCTAAATATTATTTCTTTTGAGACTTGGACGCGATTTTGGTTCAAATGGCCAACAAAGTATACATTTCTCCCTTTACGACAAAACAAGAATAGGACATTAGGAAAACCAAAGGCAACTTGCAACCCAATAACCATGCTGGAGCGGAGGAACCATCCATCACCCTTAATATCTCGGATGACTTGAGGAAAGAGACATATTGGGCAGCATTCCTTTCATGTTAGATCTGCAAATTTCTTCTACCTGGAAAAGAAATTGGTTACTCATGCAAGTGTGTTCGAAGTGTCAAGTTTGATGGCTTCAGGGACAAAATTTACTCTTGCAACCCCTGTTTTGATTAGCATCTACCATGGCTTATCGAGCTGCGATTCCAATTCACTATATGTATGCATAGATTGCTCGATACTTCAATACTCATCACACACATGATCAATATTTGTTGGGAGCTAAGATGACAAGGTTTCATGGAGAAAAGATTGCTAGATATTTTAGCGTTTTTAGAGAAAAAGATCTTCTTCAAAATATTAATCGAACTTTTATTAATTGTCACAACATGTCTAAGGGAGAAGAGCAAACTTTAATTGACAATAGGAGCTTGTCATTGACTTGTATTGATTACATAATTAGTCTCTGCTCCAGTTTTTCGACTTGCCGCCAGAACAATGTTTACAAAATACAACCCTACAGTCCTCATCAGTTTTGTAGGCAATTTGGATTTTGTCAAAATATCCCTGGTGATTTGAGAAGCAAGTCTTATTCCCAAACTATGAGAATCATCTGCATTTTTTTATACAAAGTTTAAAGTAGTTCTTTCGGTAAAGCTTGCAAATCCACTTTCTACAATGAAATATTATATTTGGTGGAATTCGAGGACTTATGACACTTCGAAGGCAATCAAGGTCAAACTTCCAAGTTCTACAAGAACTCTACCTACCATCAGAGTTGGTAGTTCATCTAAAGCACCTAAAAAGACTTCGGCTTTGACAATTCCTAAAGCTAATCCTCCATGCAATGCATCAAATCCAATTATGATAGCCTCTGGCTCCCAATCTAACACTGATGTTGATGGAAATCATCATTGAAACCGATGCCCTTCGAAAAAAAAGAAGACTTCTGAAGCTCCTATTCTGTCATTAGATGGATTCTTGGAAGGCTTCCTAGTTCAAACATGTCACCTCGAGATTTGGCTGTTCATGTAAGTCCTTTTTTTTTCTATATTTTTTGTAAACATATTTTCTCTTTACATTAAATGCTTACTCTAGCTCCAAATATTTTAGTTGAAATGCTTGAAATCCCTCTCAATATTGAAGAAGTTATCCTCTTTGGTGGTGAAGACACAGGCTGTTGGAAATCGTAGGCTAAAAACAAAATAAAATAAAACTACGAAAATCCACCAACAGGATCTGCACATACTAGAAAAACTGATTGGATAGAAATTACCTCAATGTTTTAATTGTTCGATGTGGAGGCACTGCTGTTTATGCTTCGCCATCTACAGGTATCCACGCGATGAACTCCTCTGCAAGCGATCGGGATGCTAGCCCCTTCTGTGTTCTGAAAACAATTCATAACTGATCCTGACTATCTGGTAATAGGTCGTATTTTGGAGAGAGGAGGCTAGATACTATATCACCGTTCTAGGGTTTAGGGTTTTGTTTTTCTTTAATCAGATAAAGGATAGCTGCCTAGAAAAGGTTAACATAACCTTTTATAACTATCAATATCAAAACCCTAACTGTCATCTAATGACAGTTTAATCTCGTCCATCTATTCCTATAATCATCCAACGGTTTGGTGAGTAATATTAAATAATTAATTTCATTTATTCGATTAAATAAAATTAATTACTTATTAATTTACCAGAAAATACAATATGGAATCTGATTCCCTTTTGTATACGTTCAACGAATTTGGACACAATATAGATTCATTAAACGTGGACATTATGCTCACAAGATCGTCTATGCGTGTGACCCTGTAGGTTCACTTAACGTTGGCAGTGAATGAAAATTGTCCTAGACATTTATTCACAAAACATAAGCGGCCTCTAGCAAAACATTATGCTTACCAAAGTTAAGTAAATGCAATAATAACCTATCATCAGATTTAATATTTAGTCCTTTTGTCACACGATATCCTAATTAAGTATAAGGCATGGACCAAGTCATCCTTGTAAAACTTAATTAACCGTTTACTTGATCACCAGGCAGACTGTTCCAACAAATAATATTAATAAAACCTTATTAATTCTTATTTGAGCATGGCCATGCATATTTTCCAGTCTTCCTTATCAAGGAGTCCATGGATATCTCTCTCTAAAAAGAGAGGGACAAATCCCTTTCACTATCTCCAATATTCAAGTCATAACAAGAAAATAAGCAAACCAATAATCATAATAATCACCTAATTAAAAGTGATGTTTGGCTATGTCAAAACATATTTTCTCCCCATGCAAGAAACATTAGAAACATTAAGTCAAAGGACACCAAATATAAAACTGAGAAGAAATACTTATAACTTAAACCCATGCAATATTTCTTCTTCACTTTGGGTCATGTCCAATACAATATTCTCAATATGTATTTATGAATTGATTTTATATCTTATATTCATGATCGGTAAAACTTGACCATCAATCAACTTCACACTAGTTTACAAGATGTACTAAACTAGGGACAAATAAGAATAATATTTTATTAGCTATAAGGGTTTTACTATCAAGTCACATACTTGATGACCAAGAGCATAAAATACAATTAAAAAATACATGCTTCATAAATCATAAATGTGAGTCAATTGGTCTTAGGGCATATACTAACACAGGCATCTTACTTGCTCACATCAATTTGGGTGAGAGTGATGAAGACACGGTCCAGAGTTTGTTCCCTTCGTCCATTGGTGAGCCCAGAGATAGAACCAATCGGGGGGGGAGGGGGGGGCTCGGCCAGAAAATTTTGAAAGCTTTAGAATTTTTAGGTATTTAACATTCAAGGCCCCCCCTTCAGTTTTTTAATCCAATGAGTGATGAGTAATCATTCCTCATGAGTGATGGGTGATCACTCATCATTGGTAATGGGCGATTACATATTTTTTGCTATTTGCTTGTAAATTTAGAATTGTAATTCTTATCCCGTGAGTGATAGGTAATCATTCTTCGTGAGTGATGGGTGATCACTCCTCATTGGGCGATTACCTATTTTTTGCTATTTTATTTGTAAATTTGGAATTGTTTAAATAGTTTTGTACTTGGAATGCATCTATAAAATAGACGAAATTCTAACAAATTTTTTATTGTTCTTCAGCGCCCCCTCCCAACCTTTTTGTCCTGGTTCCGTCCCTAGTGAGCTTGTCGTAGCACTTATTAGACAAAAAGCACCAAATCCATTGTGTTCATCTTTTGGGAGGGGAAAGTTTTGGAGGAACAACCTCCTATTATTGCTTCACAATTCCATGGAGTTGGTGTGATTAGAGAGTATCAAATACAATATTTTCAACTCTTATGACATAGAATTACTGACAAACTTTTGCGAACTTCAATTGAGTCTATATCTTCCATTGAAGTCGAATGTAACATGATCCTAGCAGAAATGAAGAAAGTGAATGCCGATACTCTCATTTGAAGAAATTGTTGTTTCTATGTTTGAGAAAGCTCGGAGTTTTGATGCATCCAGATCAGCAACTTGTGATATGATGAAGAATGAGGCATATCTTGAATCACTTTATGAAGTGAAGAGGCAACTTAAAGATATTGCTTCAAAAGAGCAAGTCATAACATCAAGTTTAGAGGATTCTCAAGTAGAGTTGAGTTCCATCGAAGATAAACAGAATGAACTTCAAAAGGACCTCGATATGCTGGAGGAACTTAAGCAATAAGTTTGTGCATCTATTCGGTGATACGAATAGGAATTGAAAAAAGTGCACACAGAATTATGGTCAAAGAAAGAAGAAGTTGCTGTCATAGATAATGCCCCTTTCCAATGTGATGAAGAAAGTGCACATAGAATCACACTCATTTTATTTGTTTTGAATTTTCTAATTGGAAGCATTTTATTGGTCTTTTATTGAGATTAATGATTAATGGTGTGAATGCTTCCCCTTAATTTTAAGGAGTTTCACTTCAAAGCAATGTCCCGATCGACCATGGGGGAGGAAAAGGTGTTGGAACCTATTTTATAATCCTCCACCAAGCCCATCTGT
Source organism: Catharanthus roseus (assembly GCA_028651295.1). Taxonomy (NCBI): domain Eukaryota; kingdom Viridiplantae; phylum Streptophyta; class Magnoliopsida; order Gentianales; family Apocynaceae; genus Catharanthus; species Catharanthus roseus. Next base: position 2,617,174 of record JAPQWS010000108.1, on the reverse strand, counting down.
GTCACTCTCAAAGTTTTATAACACTCCTAGCTGAGATATATTTACACATATTTGATCATAAAAGGGAACTGCAGATCATTTGCTTAAGGAAGCCAAAGCTTTAACTAAAATGAGATATTTGTTTTGTCCATAAAAGTAAAGCTGAATGGTTTATAAATAGTTTTGTAATTCCTTTCTTTTTACTTAAAAAATTGAATTCAAAGCTCTTCTTTATACTCAATCTCAATGATAAGGTTTAAAGCATCACTCAATAGTTTTGAAATGAAGTTCAAGAACAAAAAGAAGTTAGGAGTATTAGTTTTGAAATTAAGTTCAATAACAAAAAAAAAAGCTAGAGCATAAAGAAAGGCAAAGAAATTAGAAGAGAAGTAAGAAAAAGAATGAGAGTATTCTTTTTTTCTTTTTGGGAGGGGGTGGGTATGGGAGTAAAAAGGTTTTTTTTTTTTGGCAGTGGTATGGGGAAAAGAGGATTTTTTTCCCTTTGGGATGGGAGAGGGGAGGGGGGTTGGGGTATGGGGAAAAAGAGGGATATTTTTTTGAGAAAGGGAGATGAGAGGGGGTGTGAGGGAAAAGAGGGGATTTTTTTTTTTGTGAGGAGAGGACGGGGAGCAAGGTGCGTGAGAAGAATGGTTTTGGGAGAGGTGTGGAGTATGGGAAGGAAGGGTTTTCTATTATTATTATTACTAGCATAATGACCCGTGCAATGCACGAAGACATAATGTTTTGGTCAAGAGAATGATAAAGAAATTTAAAATGAAAAAAACCTCTCAAATATTTCGTACTATATAAATAACACTTTCGGAAAAAGAAAAATACGAAAAATAAAAAATATAAGACATTGATTGTTTCATAAAAATTCTACAGCTTGAATCGTTTGTACTTTCTTGTGTACTATTCTCTGTACTACTTCATAATTTAATATATTTTAAGAAATTAATATACAAAATTGTCCACCATCTATAACAATTCTAAGTATTTTATTTTAAGTTCGACTTAAAAAAAAAAAAGTAAAATCGTCCAGCCTGTCCTCTAAACCTTTGCCACGTTAAAACATGAGTAAGAGAGCATTATTATGATTGATAATTGTGGTGGCAAGGTACATACATAACATAGCATAACACGGTTATCCCCGTCCCCTACCCCACTCAATCCCATCTAATTCTAAATTCAAGAAAATCAAAAACCACAAAGCCCTCCACTCCATTCTCATATAATTCAATTATATACTTGTTATTTTTTCTTTTCCCGGAAGAAACCACTGACTCACCTTACCACGCGCCTCCTCTTTCAAAACTCTCCCCCCCTCCCCCACCTCACCCCTCACCTCAACCTCAGAAATCTCACACAACCCATCCCCCCTTCCCTCTCTAGGGTTTCTCTTCCCCCTGATCTCTGCAACTCTCTCTAATACGCACTAAATATATTCGCAATTCTTGTTCATATACATACTCTGAATTCTCGATTCATTTCATTTTCTATGGCTGAAGAACAACTAGTAAACGATGCTGTTCCTCCGTCTAACAACACTACCAGGACGGTGCCACTGGGGAGTTCCGTCATACCGATCGTCAATAAGCTTCAGGATATCTTCGCCCAGCTCGGTAGTCAGTCTACGGTCGAGCTACCCCAGGTTGCTGTTGTTGGAAGTCAGAGCAGTGGCAAATCGAGCGTTTTGGAAGCGCTTGTCGGTCGTGACTTCTTGCCTAGAGGTACGGAGATTTGTACTCGACGGCCGCTTGTGCTTCAGCTCGTACAGACTAAACGAAGGCCAGATGGCTCCGACGAGGAATGGGGAGAGTTCCTGCATCTTTCAGGGAAGAAATTTTACAATTTCAACGAAATCCGAAAAGAGATTCAGGTATTCTAGTTAGAAATGTTGTTTTCTCGCCTGAACTATGGCCCCGCTGTTGTGTTTGGTGGCTTGAGTAATTGCTAATCTTATTGACTTCTGTACAAGATTTCTCATTTGTTCTGCCATGTTGACTTGGTTGGTTAGCATTTCCATATTTTCATTTTGAAATATGTTGTCCACTTATTCCGGAGATTCTTGCTGCATTGCGTCAAGTTCAAGTATTTGGACAATTAAACTTTTAAGTGGGTAAACTACTAATCTTTGCAAAACTGAGTTATCAAAATTGTTATGTCTTATGGTGGAAACAGCTGGTTAATTCTTAAAAGAACACTTCCTTTGAACTGATTTTTTATGGCTCAAGCAATTGCTTTGTGATAATGCAAAAGTTTGGGGCATAATCTAAAGAAAATAACGACATCAAAATTAGTTCTACCCTGGTTTCAGGGCTATTGCTATGTAATGAATGCAGTTAAGACGTGATTATTTTTTTTTTTAATCACTCTGATTGCATTGCGGTCATTTATTAATTTCTTTGCTACAGATATGCCTACTACTGATGGTGCTTTTTTCTTCTTGTTGTGTTTTTAGATTCTGTTAATTTCCTCTTATGAAATTCTTGTGCGGTCGATTTCAGGCTGAGACAGAAAGGGAAGCTGGGATTAATAGGGGTGTTTCAGACAAGCAGATTCGATTAAAGATTTTCTCTCCTAATGTTCTTGATATTACTCTTGTGGACTTGCCCGGAATTACGAAGGTACCTGTGGGGGATCAACCTTCTGATATCGAAGCACGGATCAGAACAATGATAATGTCTTATATTAAACGTCCGACATGCTTGATATTAGCCGTTACGCCAGCCAATGCTGACCTTGCAAATTCAGATGCTCTTCAGATTGCTGGAGCTGCTGATCCTGATGGTAGGTTCTGCCAGCTCTATCCTCATATATATATGTATATATATATGTATATATGTGTGTACATATATATGTATATATATGTATATATATGTTTATATATATGTATATGTCTATATATATGTATATATCTATATATGTATACATATGTATATATATGTGTATATATATGTATGGGTGTATATATATTCGCGAATGCTGTTGAATTGCTAGGACCAATACGATGATATATCATTGGTCACACTAGCTCTTACATGCTAAAATTTTTATTGGCAGGTTATCGTACCATTGGAGTTATCACAAAGGTAAATAAGCCTGGGTGTATTTTTAAGTAAAATATCTTTTGCAATTCCTTTCTGTTGATAAGTTCTTTGTTCATTCTGTTTGTTGCTTCAGTTGGACATTATGGACAGGGGTACTGATGCCCGCAATTTTCTGCTCGGAAAAGTTATCCCTCTTAGACTTGGCTATGTTGGTGTTGTGAATCGTAGTCAAGAGGTACTGTTTGTTCTCATAAATTTTGAAACATAAGTATCTATTGTTCGATTTGCGTATGAATAATTCTTTCCGGGTGTATGAAGCACCAACCTTTATGTATTTTTTCTATTTCCGTACTAGAACTCATGAATCTTACTTTTTGTGTAAAGTTTCTTGGGGTATCTTCCAATTTGCTTATAGCCTTTCTCAAAACTACTGAAGCAAGTAACTGAAAACAATTGAAGGACTAAAATTTTCTTTGAGCTTTGCTGAGTTCTGAAATTAACTCATTGTTTTTCAAAAATATATTTTTCAGCCTCTTTGAAGCATAAGAAAAGTAAATGGTAGGTGCTAAACCTTTAGATAGAGTTGGCTTACATATGTTAGAATTGACTTAATGTACCTTATTGGTAGTCCTTTTGATACTATAACATAAGGAAAAAGAAAAACGGTAGGTGAAAACACATATTCATAGTTTTGGGATACAGACATGAGAACTCACTTACTGTATGTACCCCTGTAAATTCAGAACGATTTAAATATTTGCATTCTCCGTGGTACATAAGATAAAATTTGTCCTGTTTTACCACATTATAATTAACGAACTTAGATTATTAACATGTGCATTTGAAGGAGAGATTATACATTTTTGGGGTAGCTAAAGAATGAAATGTTAATATCCAATTTGAAATGGAAACAGCTCATTTTGTGGAGTAAATCTTTTGATTGTTGATTGACCACAGTTTCCTCTTTCATCGGTGGTGTTAGTAGGCTCCAAGCAAGCAAGCAAGCCATAAGTTTAGATAGCCACTGTGCCTCATTCTTAATTATCTCGGTAGTTCCATTTCATTCTTTCTTGAATGCATCTAGGGCACCGATGTTTTACTCTGGGTGTTTTCGGAGATAGTGTATGATAGCTTTATATATTTATCCAAGGAAAAAAAAAGTATGATAGCTGTGTATAGTCCTTGTACTATTATGTGATGTATTCTTAAACAGGACATAATAATGAACCGGAGTATTAAAGATGCACTAGTAGCTGAGGAGAAGTTCTTCCGCAGCAATCCGGTATGTTTCTAGTTTCTTTTCCTGTTGCTTCATGGGTTATATTCTGTCAGTTGATGTTACTTTATTCCTTTTAGGTATATAACGATATTGCAGATCGCTGTGGTGTGCCTCAGCTAGCAAAAAAGTTGAATCAGGTAAGGGGGAGAAACTGGGTTCAAGAATTTGCTGTTTTTAGGGTCAATTCCTTGTTTTAAAGTAATCTTGCATCAGATATGTCTTACATTATTTGACCATCTTGAACCAAGATTGATAAACTCATGGTTTATGCTGTTTGTAGCTTCTGGTCCAACATATCAAATCAGTTCTTCCTGGATTAAAGGCACGCATTAGTAGTTCTCTTGTTACTGTTGCTAAAGAGCACGCTAGCTATGGTGAAGTGACTGAGTCAAAGGTATACGCTAACTCGATGCTCTGTATCTGTAATATTTTTACAGAACTTTGTCTGTGGATAACTTTGAGTCAATCTTAGTTGTGGATGCTGTAAAGCTTTGCAAATTGATAGATGTTGGGATATTTTCTGTTCTGGAATAGAAATGTTTCTGTTGACTATTAGTTGGTCTATTTCGGACTTCTTCCTAAATACATAATTTGTTTGTTGTGTTTGCTAAATAGGCTGGGCAGGGAGCACTGCTTCTGAACATTCTCTCGAAGTACTGTGAAGGTAATATGCCCCTACATCTTATTTATCTGAAATATCTAGGTCAAAGATCTGTGTTTGTGGAAATTGCACTTTTTTATGTGGCAGCTACCAAAAATATTCAAAACTTGGAACTCTCAAATAATTTGTTTTTCTACTTTTAAACAGCTTATTCGTCAATGATAGAGGGGAAAAATGAAGAGATGTCTACTAGCGAACTGTCTGGAGGAGCAAGAATCCATTACATTTTTCAAAATATATTCGTGAAGAGTCTGGAGGTATATTTTGTTGGTACAAGTTTTGAGCAGATTAGATATGCAAAGTTGTAAAAATCTAAGAATTGGCATTCTCATTGTTTTCTGTTATGCTTTCCCCCTCTTAAGTTCTCTCTCTTGTCCCTTGCCAAAGTATGATTAACTCGTAGTGACTGATATGAACTGAGAGAGAGGGGTCACATCAAATGTAAAATTGTTTTGATATTCAAATTCTTACCCATCATTTGTTGTATGCTGCTTTCTACTTCTTGATCTTCATTTTCTTGGAAGCGGAATTTCTTTCTTAGTCTGAATTTTGCTATGAACATTTTAGTCTTGATGGATAAGTTTGCTTTCAATATTAAGTTGGTTTGAAGAATTTGGGATGCTCCATGAAGTTGGCTGATTGATATTTAGTTTGATTGAGGTTAATATGATTTGCAGGAGGTGGATCCTTGTGAAGATTTAACTGATGATGACATCCGAACTGCTATCCAGAACGCAACTGGTCCAAAATCTGCATTATTTGTGCCAGAGGTAGTTTGTTAGTCTAAACCATTGTGTCATTATTGTTGTTTGTACCTCAAAGTCATCCTTTCCTCTATTTCGGCCCGGTATAAATTTTAGTTTCATTTGCAACTGCCAATCCTTTAGGTGCCCTTTGAAGTTCTTGTGCGGAGACAGATAGCTCGTTTGTTGGACCCAAGTCTTCAGTGTGCTCGATTTATTTATGATGAGTTAATAAAGGTATAAATTCCCTAATAACATTATATTCTCTGACATTGGTATGTTTTTGCATCTGAGATTTAGTTCTAACTATCCTCATTCAGATGAGTCATCGTTGTGTTATCCATGAATTGCAACGGTTCCCTGTTTTGAGAAAACGTATGGATGAGACCATAGGAAACTTTTTACGAGAAGGCCTCGAACCATCAGAGACAATGATTGGTCATATCATTGAGATGGAGGTGAGATGAAGTTGATTTACTTGTTTTTATGTTTGTTTTTGGTACTTAATCCTTATAATATCTTCCAATGTGTGTTTTTGTTAAAAACAATTCTGCCCATTGTACCTGGTATCATGAATAAATTTGGATTTTTAGGGAATGAAATATCTGAAATTGAAAGTTGAGGTTATACTGTATAGCACTCATCCTCTGAGGGCTCTCTTCTCTGGATTCACCATTACTTAAGGTGTTTCTGCTTGCATGTCTTTATAACACAGTTCTTTGCCGAATGCATATTAGGTTTTTGAGACTTATAAATTCAAGGTATTAAAATAAATTCATTTTGCAGATGGATTACATAAACACTTCCCATCCAAATTTTATTGGCGGTAGTAAAGCTGTAGAAATGGCATTGCAACAGATAAAATCCTCAAGAATACCTGTAACCCTTCCAAGACAGAAGGTGAATTGTCTGATGTTTGCATTCCTATTGCTTTTATCACTCATTTATTGTTTTGGTTCTTCATAAATTCTCTGTTTTATCATATCAATCAGGAACCAGCAGAGTCAGAGAAAGGACAAACTTCAGAAAGAAATTTAAAACCTCGTGCTATTCTTGCTAGACATACGAATGGAATTGTTCCTGATCAGGTGTTCATGCAATCATAATTTGCCTTTCTATTGTATTCAGTAGAGTTTTCTTTACAGTTAAAGTCTTGGTTTCAAATTTCTGGAGTTTAAGAATTGACCTCTTTTTCTCTGCCTTCTGTTCGTTAGAGTGTCCGGCCTGCTACTGAAGTGGAGAAGCCAAATGCTTCTGGTAGTCATCCTCAGCCATTTCCCGAATATATGATCTGAATGCTTACATAACTAAACCAATATTGACTCAATTGCAGGTACTAGTAGCTCTACCTGGGGGATTTCCTCAATTTTTGGTGGATCCGATAGTCGTTCATCTGCCAAAGAAAACATGATGAGCAAGCCATTTAATGAGCCTGTTCAGAGCATAGAGCAAGCCTATTCTATGATTCATCTGAGAGAGGTTTGTGTGCAAACTTTTTATTTCTACTTTTCATTTAAAATTAGCTTCGCTTGATCCTTTATTTGTTTTTTGCTTGTAGCCACCAACTGTCTTGAGGCCATCAGAAACGCATTCTGACCAGGAGGCGATTGAAATCACAGTGACCAAGCTTTTGCTCAGGTCATATTATGACATTGTTAGGAAGAACATTGAGGACACTGTGCCTAAGGCCATAATGCACTTTCTGGTAAATGTTATTCTTGCGAAAATTTACTGCTTTGTTTGCGAAAATTTGTTTAATTGTGGGACTGTAGTAGCTGGAAATCATGTTAGTTTGTGAAAGATAGCTGTTTTTTTTTTTTTTTTCCCTGATAGATAGTGAAAGATAGCTGTTGGGTTGATAATGTTTGTTCTTATATTCCTGTTTGTAATATTTTCGTAGATAGTTAGAAAGGATTTTCAATGTGTATAATGAAGTGGCTTCATCATGTGCTTTCTGCACCACACGGTTTTGTTGGATGTGTAACTCAAGATTAGCTGTACATTACTGCATTCTTCTCTAGTATCTCAGGGTGTGACGTGTTTCTGTCAGGGTAACAATCTGTGTTGCATTTATCAAGATGAAGTTTGGAGTATTTATCAAGATTTTTTAGTCAAAGTTTTAACGTATCTGAAGAGTGTTTAAAAAAGCGGAATCAGAATACTTTCTAGTTGAAGCTGAATATTAATAGTCGTGTTGTTAGTGGAAGGCAAGCAAGCCAGGCATATCCAGGGTACCTGGTGTCTCTATACAAATTTCACCTCTAGATACCATTCGTTTGTGTGTTGTTCTTCATGGGGAAAACCATCCTCGTGTCTATTTGTTCAATGTTGATAGAAGTTGAAATAGCTGGATGCTGAGTTCTTGTTTCGTTTGTTGTTCGCCAATACATAAGTTCTTTTATTTAACAAGTTACAAACTCTGATGTATTTTAAGTATAAAGACATGTAAAAAAGTTCAAAACAGACCTGACGACAGTTTCTATTTTTTATATCCCTGCCAGGTTAACCATACCAAAAGAGAGTTGCATAATGTCTTCATCAAAAGGCTCTACAGGTAATATATAATTTCAATACCATTGATCCATTTAGTTTTGCTTATTATTAGTAAGTGAACTCTTTTAGCCTGAAACTGTCCCATCTCCACCATCCCCATGAAAAAAGAAAATGAGAGAAAGGAAAATAATTTTCTTTTCTACTCGGGGGCTATTGAGAAATCAGTTCATAGCTTCAAAGTGAATTTTAGCTATTATCATGCTTTCATTTGTATAATACTTTCGCTGAAAATACCTCTGATTTTCTACCTTGTATGTGGAGTGTGATGATTGTGTCTTAATCATGTATGTTAAATAGGGATAACCTTTTTGAGGAGATGTTGCAAGAACCTGATGAGATAGCCTTGAAGAGGAAACGTGCTCGAGAGACACTTCGTGTACTTCAACAAGCTTTCCGAGTGAGTTATTCATTTGCTTTTATTTTCTGGATGGACTTCAATTCTGATAATTTAGGGTTGTTAGAGAATATATTCTCGTCTGAAGGTTTCCAGCTTATGTTTTAGTATGTAAGCGGGCCTTTAAACCACTGTCTTATTCTTAACTACAAATGCTGCTCTATTTTTAGTGCAAGTTTACATGATATTCGGTAAAGTTGATTTTAATCTAGTTGGAGATGACAATTCTTAACTGGGTCTTATTGTGATGGCTCCTTAAACTATTTGATCGGGGCACTACTGGGTCTCTCTGTAAACATTGTGTAATTTTGCAGGTATTGGATGAATTACCACTTGAAGCTGACACAGTTGAGAGGGGGTACAGCTTGAGCACAGATCCTACTGGTCTTCCTAAGATCCATGGGTTTCCCACATCATCTCTTTACAATACAAGCAGTGGTTCAACAGATTCCTACACTGCTTCTCCTAAAAATCAAAGATCCCGCAAGTCATCTCACTCCGGGGAGTTACAATCACCATACTATGGTAATGCAGACTCTAATGGGGGGGGTCGCAATTCTTTAGGACTTTATCCCTCGGTTGACTTCTAGGTCATTGCAGGGGCTAACCATCAAAGAATATATAGTATTAAATTTTGATATTCCTATCCAGGAAGTCTTGGAAGATGTGTATAAGCCTACTCTCTCTGGTTCTGGCGCGGAGGAGAGTTGGTATTCTTTCTAGAAAGGTTGACCAATTTTTTTGGCTTCTACTCATCTATTTTTTAACTCTCTTATCAAATATAGTTTTGCTACAAGTGAAATGCCTTGCAAGCTCCACATAGAATAAAAGGAGCGATTAATTTCCATTATAGCTATACTTAGAAGGTTTGATAGCTGAGTTTTCTCTGTTATTGTTTTTTTCCTCCTTGGGGGTGGAATTTTGTGATGGAACTTGTTTGCCGTTTGGTGCAACTTCAAGCATAGAGTGATACTCATGTACAGCAAGTCCTTTTTCCCTTTGGTGATAGAACAAAAGTAACTTTTTTATCTGCGGTATCACATTTTGTACAACAAATTGCTTTTTGTAATATTCAACTGAAGTCGAGATTAAATGTGCAGCAAGAGCATATTGATGTTATTGGCACATACAACGGCAGAATCAGATTCTTTACTAGGCCGGTACCTTTCTGAGGGTTTTTTTATGTAAAAAGGGAGTGGGCAGCTATGCATGATGTAACTTGAGGGGGAGCGATATTCACCAGCACTTCGCTTGTACAAAGCAAAGCTCGGATTAGGGTTCTTGCATCTTACACTAAAATGATGTAACTTCATAGCAAAATACATCTCAGGCTACGGTAGAGCGATTTTCAGCTGCGTTGTGGGTTGCAAAGCATGATGATTGAATTGGTGTTTTGTTGGGTTTCAACTCCCTCGCGTTATTTACAAAATTTTCATTCAAAAGAACAATTATCACTAGAAATCTTAAAAAATTTCTATGCATTTATTATGTCTAGAAGATACATTCTACAATTATGCTTAGAAAGATATAACGAGTTAGGGCAAAAGGAATCATAATAAACATAATACTCCTACCACTTTAGGATGGCATAACCTTAAAATAAAAGTGAAGGACGGCTGCTCAAAAGTGAAGGGTGGCTAGTGTGGAAAAAGAACCTACTAGCATGGGCAATCCGGCTTAGTAACATACAAAAGCTAAGCTAGCTCAATGGTTCCACCAACCCCATAGTACAAGCTAGGGTATCTCACCCGCACAGATTCCTAGCTAATTTTTCCGGAACGCAGTCCGAGCTGAATTTTACCTTTTGTGGCTTGGCGAAAAACGTCTTTCAGTTTCATATTCATATACTTTTCCAGTTTAAAAAATGTCTATCAATTTAGTAAATCAAGATATTAAATGAAAATTTACATGTATATCTTTATTTAATATTATGAGAATTGTACCATCTAAAACGATTCAAATAAATTCATTACCAAAAAAGATAATTTAGTCTATATTAACTTCAAATTTTGTTTTAAATTTTGAAAACATGATCATTTTCTTAATACTTGCATAAAGTCTTTATATGACAAATAATATAAAACAGAGGGAGTATAAATAATTGAAATGGAGCCAGATATACATATATCAGGAATTACATTAAATAGATACACGATTTATTTCTATAGTATATAACTTGCAGTCTCTCTCTCTTCTCTTAGTATTATAGACAGAAGCATCTATACAAGTCAGCAGCTTATGCTTTCCTCAGGATCATAGCAAGAGGTCTTGTCCCTAACCAGTCAGTATCCATATGTCACAAGAGTATAACTACTGTACATGACTAATCTACAGCAGGATGGAGGAGTTAAACGGCTTCAACTAAATAAGGTCTGGGTTGCTCGAAAGCCAAACCTGCTCATCAAAATTTGCAGGTATCTCGAGTTCCGATCCTGAAGCATTTGCTAGCTCCTCCAGGTTTTCCTGCTAATACAGAGTAATACATTAGCTCGATTGCCATTGCTGATAAAAGCATGAGACAATTGCAATATATCCGACGACCCAGAAATAATCAATACAAGTCTTCTACAGGCTCAGGGTACTGAAGGAAATGCAATAAACACAGTTCAGCTAAATCGAACCAAGTGCCTATAATAATCCAGGATTAGAAAACCAACTTAGACTTCAAGAGTTTCTTTACCATTACTGAAATATGAACATGGAAGAGTAAATCCCACTAGATTGAAAAAACAATCAAGTAAAGAAATAAAGTAGCAGTAATAGGTTTATAGACAAAAAAACAGAAACTTAGCTTACCTGATCATCAAGTTTCATGGATGGATTTCCCATCACAATAGAAGAATCCTCAGCTAGTCCCTCAGCAGCTTCTAGCAAATCCTGAAATCAACAAAATCCATCCTGATGAACTAGCAGATGATATGAGCAAAAAAAGAAAAAAACAGAAGTTTGATATGACTTAGTTCACAATTCCTTCCAACTATATTTCGTGAAGAACTACATAGATCTTAAAAATTACTGAAGACTGGATAATGAAAAAAAAACTACACTTCTAACTCCTTAGGAAGATTTCGGTTAGTCATCAAGGGTTGCACAGAAAATTCTTCAATTACTCTACATATCATATCAACAGCATGTTTTTTATTTCGACAACTGAATTACAAAATCTTACCATCATTACAGTCATACAGAAACGAATTACCTCCTCATTCTGGTTGTGATATGAGTTTTCAGTTTCCATCATACAAGACTTGATGTCAGACATATCCTGGAAGTTTCACGAACACCACCATAGTATTAAAGAGAGTAATGCAAAAATGACCTGAAAAGATTCTTCAAGAGTATGTACCAGCTCGCTTTGGTCGAAAGGTGAGGGTTTTGCTCCCTTAGAAAGATCTCTTAAAGTTCCCTTCAAAATAAATATAACCGTGAGACAAAAGGTGGTGTATCTGCTGCAAATCAATTGAGCACACCTAGAGTAATATTTGGGTGCCTCAATTTCTCAATCATCCATTCAGCAAAAAAAAAAGAAAAAAAAAAAATAAAAACAACTCAATCATCCACAATCTTACAGGTCCCAAACACAACTGTAAAACGTCTGTATTGATCACCTTTATGAAGAGCAGTAGCAAAAATAAATTACAAGAGGGTAAATAATTTATCTAAGGTTGATTAAATTGAAATAAATCTTCTGAGAGCATTTCCTCTAGAAATAAATCTTATCTCCGCAAAATGATCCAGTCATAACACCATGCTCAGACCGAAACCTGATACAACAATATAGCTTTCTCAATAAAGAGAAAAACTGAGCAAATTTCATCCTGAAGCACAAGCAGTACATAATATGAATATTCAATCTGTTCCGTTCAAATACTTCAAACAATCAAGGTTAAGATAAATACTCACTGTGGTGATGATCAAACAACTAATGACTGCTAGATCCAAATTACTCGTTCCGACTTTAGCAATGAAAGAAGTTGGTTCACCTTAAATACCCTCGACACATTTTCCTCACCGAGCTTTTGCAGTTCAAAGTCTTCAAGGAATAGACACTTCTTAAAACCTCAATCGCCTACTAATTTTGCAGTAAAAAGTTACGTATTTCTCATAATTTCCATTCTGTTTCCTACACCCCAGGTTTTACCATATTTGGTCCTGTTTCTGGAAAAAGGTACTGGAATTGACCCACTTTTTGGGGGACTTACCACTGTGGCTCTACCAAAAATCATCTGTGTTATCTAAAGTGCTGATGCAAAAGCATTTTGCGTTATCAATGACTGCTTAAAACAAAGCAATTAATTGACTTTGATAGATAACAAAAAGTATTTGCATTGTCAGATAACGGAAATTCAAAACCTAGCTATTTCTGTTTGGCAGGCGGTGGCTTGCAAAGCACCAAGGAGAAGGCAGCATGGAGGAAGGAGAGGCGCGAGCAAAGAAGCAAGAAGTAGAAGAAGAGGCGCATTGCAGAGCTTGAGGACAAACTCCTATATTTGCATTAAATGATTAAAAAAATTCCAACTCCGGTTGGCCAGCTACTGCACATACCATACCACCCTGCATCCCCCATTACTAGTACCTTCATTTCTCTGCTGTGTTGTAAACCATTTCTTCTAATCAACTTATTTGAAAGAGATAGAGAGAGAGAAGCCTTCGTTTGCCTACTGGTCAGAACAATAACAATACCATTACCTTCTGTGTCTGTAGCCAAGAAATTTTCAAGATATGTGTAAAGTTCGTTCCATTTTCTCATCTCTTTTATCTAAGAAGAAGAAGAGCCCCAAGAGATTGTTTGCTGATAAAAGAAAAGAGTTGAAGAAAGCTGATAATACAAAATTCATTTGTGTCATCCACAAAGTTGATTTTCTTCTTAATTCGGTATAGCTAATTGACAACACAAAGATCTTTTGCATTATCAATCTAGATAATGCAAATCTTCTTAGCCATATGGCTTCAACGAGGAATTCTCCAAAAAGCAGGTTCATTTCAGTGCTTTTTTCAAAAAATAAGGCCAAACAGGGTAAAAAGCCTACACCCTGTGATAAGAGAAGCTCTACACTCTGTAAATTATAAAAGCCTAACAGGCTAAACTCAAAATGAATCTCACCTCGAGAACTACGCTAAGAAGATGAGACAATGTCAACCAAAAATGATTCAGTACTATATGGCAACAAAAACCTGATCTCTATATAGGGCCTCGCAGCATGGTGACTAATCTTCAGACTAGAAGCAACAACCACAGACACTCAGAAACTGTTTCATGTCACACAGTGACATATTTAAACGAGAAACTAATAGGAAACCTAGAGGAAAAGTTAAGCAAAAAGAAAAAAAGGAAAAAAAAGATAGATCAACTACCTTATTTGCCCACATGAGACCACAGGCATTGCAGAGGGTTCTTGGACCTGCAGGGCCCCTACGCATTGCTGGAGTTTCATTTTCACTAACCCCACAGTGATTACATCTCTGCAAACTAGCGAAGTTTTAAAGGGAAGTCAATAGACCAAGCTATAGAATAGCTAGCAAAAAGGATTGCACGAGGAAGCAACTTGAAAGATTTCATGATTATCATAATTAGGAAAATATAGAGAGGGACTGGGGTGTAACTCCCATTGTAACAGTGTAGCAAGAGGCATAGGCAGATCAACTTAGACTCCTTATCAACCCTCAACCATCCGCAAGGGGAAACTATATTTTAAAAAAAGTCTTCAGACCACATCATCAAAATTCATATGGGAACCTAGAGAGAAACATATTGCAATAAATGTGTAAAAAGCGAAAGGGGAACTGGATAAATGCTAAAAATTAATATGATTGTGCAGGGGTTTATAACAAGAAATGCTGATTATGCTGATTCTTGTTACATAAGACAAGTTGCTTAAACATCTTGAATGACAGGATCCTCTACAGTACAAAGTTGCTTGTCAAACAAATAAGAAAAAGAACAATTAAAACTACATTCTGAATATTGAAATGCTATGTGCTATAGTAATGCATCTCTGACAGGTGTACAATAAGAGCTCCATACTCACACATGACCTTCAGCACGAGTTCCATGATACAAATTTTTATCAGTTGTTTCAACAGTTTCCTTCGACGAAGCGAATTGGCCATTCTTGCGGTGCATCCTAAACAAGTACTCCACGAGGAAAAAAAAATCAATACTTGCTTAAGTTGCAAAAATTGGTTTCTTTTTAGAGGAAAGAAAAAAGAATGTTAGAACATGTCCATATGAAAGACTCATCTTAGAGCTAATTATGTTTTTTTATATCAAAAGTAATGGCAAACACACACCATGATGGGGAATTGTTGAGAATGATAGGTAAGGATTGCTCATTGGAGTTCCTTTTCTCATGCCCAACCACAACTATAATACACACTGAAAGAAGCATCTAAACCATTCCTTAATCTAATTCCTTTTGCTTCTTATTATATAGTAATACTCTTACTATGCCCCTACAGGACACTTAACATGAACAGAATACGCCTCTTGACGAGGGCAGGCTCTACTTTGCTCACCTTCCCATAATATGGATTGTAAAGTGTTCACGAAAAAACCCTTAAGGAATGTGAAACACTAAAAGCCCCCCTAAACATTACCAAGATCAATAGCCATCGGACTTTAAAAAGCTAAACAAAAGACAGACCCATATCGCACAACCTATCATGTAACTCAGGCCTCACCTCTGAGCAACTTCTTTTCTGCAAGTGTAGCGAATCTTCTTCTCAAAGCATCTCTCTTTTCGCTTCTCGCGGAACCTTAGCAATGACGCTATCCTTCTGGAAACACTAGGCTTTCCAGAATCATCATCTAGAACCTAAGAGCAAAATCCATTCAAGAAAAGATCAACATTCACAACTCCCCAAAACTTCAATTTAAAGAATTTGTGATAAAGAGCCAGCATGTTTGTTGTTGGAAGTGGAAGAACCTTAATATTCTGTTGCAATAAAAATCCTGTCGCGGATACACTACTACTAGGCTTATCGCGTCCACCTAGCAGTAAAAGGACGGCTTGCACCTATGATCAATAATTCGCTCCTTCGTTAAATCAACCAGAACCAAACTTTTCAAACAGGGGAAAATAAAACCAAAAGAAAGTGGCAATAGTTTAAACTGAAGTCACCATGCAATATGTATATGTATAATCAAAGCCAAAGCAGCAAAATTCACCTCAATCAAAACGAAACGGAAATCAAGCAATCTCTAACAGGCAACTAAAAAAATGAACCTTTTCCGGAGTAACGGCAGGGAAAACGTAGACTTCCCCTTCAAAGGAAATGGTGAGTTCACTAGTCCTTGAAGCCACAGAAGAAGCTCCAGAGGTAAAATTTACACTGTTCGACATTGGAACAGAGCTCACCGCATGCACATCCTCACCACCGCCACTGATGGGTTCGTCTGCACCGCCACCAGTGACATCAAGCCCTCCAAATCCGCCGCCGTCTTCATCCACTCGAATTGGCCAGTTGGCGTTTTCTTCATGAAACCTCATCGGCTGAAATGGCCTCACATTCAGCGACTCCATCACTCCACTACCATCACATGCAACAACTCGAAAACCCTAGCCTGAAGTAGGGATGCTGAAGAGGAAACAGGGGAGATTATTAACAAAACCCTGTCGAATCAGATTAATTGTGATTAGAGATGGTAATTATTAGCAGTAAATTATGCATTTTTTTAGAAAAAAAAATTTGATGTCTGAAAGAGGATAAAATAAGGAAGAAAACGTGTTTCCTTTCCTGGGCAAGAACCCAAAAATGGGGGATTTTTGAAGGAGAACTCATCAGACCCGTCTGATTGAGTGAGATGGGTGCACCGTCACGTGTCGAAGGGGACGTCACGTGATGTATAAAGGACACCTGATCATCGACGATGGACATCATCCAGCCACAGAATCAACGGTTTCCATCAGCGTGTCCAAGTAGTCATCCAACGGTGTACGTTAAAAAGAAAAAAGAAAAACGTTTTAATCCTTTTTGGATTTATGCTTCAAAAAAGAAAAAGAAAAAGAAAAAGGGAAACGAAAAATAAATGAATTAGGACATGAATTCCAATATTCGGTATAGTGATGGCAAAACGTGCTTATACGGTACAGTCGAGTATACCCTGTATCTTACACTTTAATAAAGAAACAATATCGTTCAATTAGAATATTAAAATAGTAAAAAAATTATCTCCCGCAGCAGCAAGTAAACAGTGGTAGAACTTCAAATTAATTTTTTTTAAGGAGGAAGAGAAATTAAAATTTGAGGGTATTATATATATATATATATTTTCTTGTAAGAAAGTGTTCAGTATAGACAATATATGAGAGAATTTCATATTTTTGGTGCATGAAAGGTTAAAAATGAATAGTTAGTGCAAATATTTATGGGGATTGGAACTTTGATTGATATTTTATAGTAGTAATATTAGAATTTATCTAAAAAGGAATCTACTTAATGTATACTTATATGACATACATTAATATATATTATTAATAGAAATTGTTGAACTCAAAAGATTATAACTAAATTAAAAAGTTAATTTATATTAACGTATGTCTTAGGGTAATAATATTATATATAGGTGATATTGCCTAAAAAAATCAAACAAACTTTTATCTCACCTAATTAAACCCGTCCACAATTTAGTTTTTCGATTTCGTATTTATTTCTAAATGAATTCAGTTTTCACTGTTAATGTTAAAAAATCACGATTTTAAAACGGTTCTAGTTTCTCAATTTAATGGGTTTTCTAGTCCGGTTTCACGTTTCTAGTCCAATTTGCAAAATTCTAAAATTAGATTAAAAATTTAAATTCGTACATGTAAATTACAAATTCAAAAATTAAAAAAAAAAAAAAAACAATGAAATTAGGAATCAAAATTGCGAAGACAACAAAAATCTAAATGAAATAAAACTTTTTATTAAATGACTTGAGCTCAAATGAGTTGTCTACGCATCCTCTCAGGGACAGGAAAATCAAAGCCCACACGAATTAGAACTATGAAATCGAAAAATCTAAAACATTAAACAGTGAAAATAGAAATACTACATTTGTGAAATTTGAATCGTAAACCGCAAAGTCAAAATCGTGAAATCAAATAATTAGAAAACCCGAAATAAATATACCGCAAGTTGAAATTATGAATCGAAAAATGAAACAGCAAAATCGTGAAAATCGAAATTATGAAATCATAAAATTAGAACTGTAAAATCGCCAAATGGAACCGTAAAATTGAATAATCAGAATCGTGAAATCAGAAAATTCGGGATAAAGAAATTGTCAAACTGAAATTGCGAAATCGAAAAACCTAAACCGCCAAACCGTGAAAAGCGAAATTATAAAATCATGAAATTAAAACAATAAAACCACCAAATGGGACCCTAAAATCGAATAATCCGAACTGTGAAATCGAATAATCAGAACCGCAAAATCGGAAAAATCATAATAAAGAAACTACCAAACCGTGAAATCGGAAAATCAAAATCGTCAAACTATGAATATCGAAATTATAAAATCATGAAAATAGCTAAATCGAAATCGTGAAATTGAAAAACTAAAACCGCCAAATCAGACCGTGAAATTGAAAATTTCAAAACAAAGAAATCGTAAAACTGAAACCAAAAAACAAAAACCGCCAAACCGTGAAAATCAAAATTATAAAATCATGAAAATAGTCGAATCGAAATAGTGAAGTTGAAAACCCAAAACCGCCAAATCAGACCGTGAATTGAAATTTTCAAAATAAAGAAACCGCAAAAACGAAACCATGAAATTGGAAAACCAGAATCGCCAAACTGTGAAAACTAAAATTATAAGAAAAATCATGAAAATAGCAAAATCGAAACAGTGAAAATTGAAAAACCAAAACTGCCAAATCAGACAATGAAATCGAAAGTTTCAAAAAAAAAAAAAAAAAAAAAGGGCAAAATCGAAACCATGAAATCAGAAAACCAGAATCGCAAAACTGCGAAAACCAAAATTATAAAATTATGAAAATAGCCAAATCGAAACCGTAAAATTAAAAAAACAAAACCGCCAAATTAGACCGTGAAATCGAAACTTTCAAAATAAAGAAACCGCAAAACTGAAACCATGAAACCGAAACACCAGAACCGCCAAACAGTGAAAACCAAAATTATAAAATCATGAAATTAGAGCGGTAAAAATACCAAAGAAAAACTATGAAATCGAATAATCGGAACCATAAAATCATAAAAACCGGAATAGAGAAACCACCGAACCGAAACTTTGAAATCGAAAAAACAAAACTGCCAAATAATGAAACCGAAATTATAAAATCATGAAATTATAATCATAAAACGGTCAAACTGAAACTGTGAAATCGAATAATCGGGACCGTGAAATAAAAAAAAAATTAGAATAAATAAATCGCCAAATCGAAATCGTGAAACCGTGAAAATTACAATAAAGAAATCATCAAACTGAAATTGTGAAATCGGAAAATCAAACTGCCAAACAACGAAAATTAGAATTATAAAATCATGAAATTAGAATAGCAAAACTGTGAAATCGGAATCGTGAAATCGAATAATCAAAACTGTGAAATTGAAAAAACCCAAAATATAGAAATTGTGAAGCCGAAATCTAAAAATTGAAAAATCAAAACTGCCAAACCATGAAAACCAGAATTATAAAATCATGAAATTAGAACCATAAAACCGCCAAATCGAAACCGTGAAATCTGAAAACCAAAACTGCAAATGGTGAAAAATCAGAATTACAAAATCATAAATCAAAATCGTAAATCGCTAAATAGAAATCGTGAATTGAATAATTGGAATCGCAAAATTGCAAAAACTCGCATTTAAAGTTTTAATAACATATATGAAGCATGAGCTTAAATTTTAATATCTAAATAAATCTGAACGTTGAAAATATAAATATAAATTTATTTATTTTTAATTAAAACTTTTAGAACCGGTTAAAAACTAACAGCTTCGGCTCTTTCATTTAACAAATGGTTCCAAGTAAAAATTGTATTCATAAGCGAAACCTTAAAATGCATAACCGCTAATTCAGTTTGACAGTTCCGTTTCCAATTTGACCAGTCTAATAGCCCCCGCCCATATTTCTTCTGGGTCACGTTTGTAAACTATAATGCAGGAAATTTCGAATGAGATTCATACTTGGTTATTGAGATCAGCCCAAAACTTTCGACTATGGCTAGAAAAACCCCAGAATTGAGAAACCCAATCAATGTTGGTTTTTATGAAACCTCTGTCTACCATACAAAGACGCATACCCACAAACTATTCTTCAATCTTCAGGGTTGCTAAAGTAGACGAGTAACCATACTATCAAACTCAACAACATTTTCATCCATGTTTCAACCTTTTATAATGATTGCAGGTGCCTTCTATCAACCTTTTCAGTCAGTCCATTAAGCACGTCCACCGCAAGGGGAATAAATGAAATGTGCCGATTTTTCTACAAATCGGGGGCCATTTTATGAATTTTTGTATACTTAAATGTAACTTTCCCCAGCTTAGGACCTCTGATAGATTTAGATGATGCAAGGGGAATTGGTATTGTGAGAGGCATTTTGTAACAAACTCCCCCTTTTGGGTTATTTAATTTATGAATAATCTCTTTGTTTCCACCCCAAAAAAACAAAAATAAATAAATAAATTGGTTCCACGTCTATAATGTAACAGATTAAGAAAGAGAATAATACAAGCTACATATTTAGGGACCAAAAAGGGAAGATCCAATGAGTTTTTCCATGAAGAATACAGTACACAATATATACAGTTTGTATGGGCATTCTCCGCAATATTACACAGAAATCTCTGAATTATTACACGCCTTAATTCAATTGAATTGGCACCATGGTTTTTTCTTGTTTGTCAAACTCACCGTTCAGCAGTCAGGGCAGAGTTGTCACCATTGGACAAAGTTTTTACATCAACAGCAGCAGTCACTGCCTCCGAGTGGTTAACTTCGCCATTACTCTGGTGAAAGGCAATGTTCTCAAATATAAGATCACTTATTTCAGGAAGAAAGGAACATAGTCAAGGAAGAAAGCTTTGATGGTTCGATGTAAAGACAAATACCTGTTCACTACCTCTCAAAATTGTATCTTGGATTCCGGTTGGAGGAACTTTCGTTAGATCCCTTAATATGCCCTGCATTATCAAACGGGTATAACATGCTTCAAAACAAGATTGCTTGTGAAAGGATTTTAAAAATGACCAGGTGTATATTGGAGGCAACAGTTGGTTTCATGGATATTAATGTAACACCAAGTTCATAAAAATATCAAGTTAAACCAAAACGTGGATGCCAGAGACTCACTTAGAAAGATGTCAATTGCACAGAAAGATGCAAGGGGAAGAATCATTGTTAGCAAAAATTGTATAATCCCTTTATAAATCTTGAGGAACTGCACCCCACAGCTCATACTATGATTCTCAAAACAAAAGGGAAAGGATTCAAGACCGGAATGGCATTGGAGGGAATCTACTCAAGAACACTGCCTTTTCCCAATTAATTTCCCTCTCTTTTATAATATATAAGCTCTTTTGCACCATTTAAAGTGCATTTGTTACAACTTATCCTATTGCACCTATTTATTTATTTCTTAGATATGCAATGCTTATCTCAATCCTTGTCTAACAGATGCCATTGGCCACTAAAGAGCAAGTTCTATTACTTATGTAAAACAGGTTCAGCACTTCGCCCTTTAGGCCAGAAAAGAAGGCATCTAGATTCTCCAATCCAGAACAATCTATTTTACTTGATAGGTCAGTATACAACTCAATCTGCAATTACAGGAGAACAAGGAGAACTCTCCACTAACCAGTAACAATAGGAACAAAACCCCCTGTAACCCAGACCTTTTTCTTAAGAACCATAAAATAAATGGTGCCAAAGTTTATGCGCTAAACTTCTGGTTGCAATCCATTAAAGACCATGAGAGCAGATATCTATGTTGAATAAGAACAATAAAACAATTACTTCTACACATCACGATTCTACCAATCAATCTAGAATCCATTCCTACTAATCCAATTCACTCAATTAGTCGTCAATAATAAGCACAGATATCGTAAAAATTAACTGAAGATGCAAGATCTCTCACCCAGACATTGCTTCAAAACGAAAAGAAACAAATCAATAACTCAACAGAATACACTAACGAGAAAACTTATCAGGAGCTAAATAACAATACGAAATGTTTATGCATCTCTGACAGCAAAGTAGGGAATCGATTGTACTTATAGAAACATTAGTCAGGAAGAAAAAAAAGCAAAGCAGAAATCTCATATTAAAAGCTTTAGTCTTACTACTATAGTTCATGCAGGTAAAAGCATTTGCCAACATCACCATTTTGAATTATTGAAAGTAAAATACTGGATATGCATCAATATGACTACAATGTGCTTGGAGTGAGCCCTAGTGTAATATCAAAGATTCAGGCTAACAAGCAAAAAGCTAACATTTTACCCATAAAAGATTTCACTTCCTTTTGGGTTTAATCCCCAAACAAATGAGACAGCACGTAAGTGGCTCCCAGCAATGTATAGAATTTTTCCATATCTTATGGATGCAATTAACGGTAAAGCAGCAGAGCTTTTGAAAACTGAAAAATGAACTTAATAAGCTATTCCTTCAAAGTGCAAACAGACCTTGTTGGCCCACTTGAGCCCACATGCATTGCATAGTGTCCTTGGGCCAGCTGGTCCACGACGCATCATGGGAGTAGACTTTGAACTAATTCCACAATGTTTGCACCTGACAAGACAAGTTTAAATGAATCAACGAAATAGATCCGAGAGACCAGCAATAATATAACTTCAATATATGACTTAGAAGACCCCATGTTGCAAACAGAGAAGAGAAAGATCAAGATTGAGCTCCAGACTAGAGATCAACAGAAGGACAACCAAGAGTGCAAGGCAGAGTCTTTGATGCTCACGTTGTTTCCTGTTCTTCTTGGCCAGCCATTGTATTATAATCCGAAGAAGACGAACCAACTTCATCAGAAATAGACTTGGAAGATGTAAACTGACCCTTCTTTCGCTGCATCCTGACAGATTAAACCAGAACATATTGAACCATCACAAGAATGACAATTGTTGGTGCAGGACAAGTAAATTCTATTCCCCTGTCCCCCCAACACCCACAATAAACACACACCCAAAAAAAGGGGGCAAGGAAATTAATAACCGGTACAAGTGGTCCTGGCGCTCCCAACAACATTCCCCTCCCCCAATGTATCAATAAAAAAGTTATAAATGATTAAAAACACCACACCCCTCAAAAAAATGCTTATAGTGAATGCATGTATCTTTTAATGATTGGGAAGCTCCTAAAGCACAGATCTGCATTTTTTCTGTTTTCCTTCTTGTCTTGGTCAATAATGCACATTATTTCCTTTTATAGGAGCAGAGTTATGTAATTTAGCTAAACTTTTATCTGTTTTCAAAATTGCTTCAAATCTGGGTTTCATTTGGTTGGATGCTACGCAACTCAAATTCATGCAGAAATGCAAATTTGAACATCTACCCTGACAAATTTGAGGAGAGGTAATAACCCCTTTCTTTATGCATTTTTTAATTTCAACAAACCAGGAGAGATTCTTCAAATATGAAGCAATGCAAAAGGGAAAATAACAAATTTCCAATATAAGAACTAGAGGCTTGTGGAGTGAACAAGACAAAGTCAAACATAAATCAAATAGACGCAAGAATGAGATGTAGGACTGTCAGGAATCAGCCAACCTCCACCAATACAATGATACCCGTCCATGAGTTTCTACTTTCTAACATGGTCTTGCTTCATCTGTCTCAAGATGAAAATATATCCAATTACAAAGAAAAGTCCATCTCCATTACCTTAGTGCAACTTCCTTCCTCACGGTATAACGAATCTTCTTGTCAAAACATCTCTCTTTTCTTTTTTCCCTGAATCTATTCAAAGAAGCAGCTCGTTGAGGCTGACTTGACCTCCCAGGAAACTCACCCAAATTCTACAAAATCTCCAGATAGAAAATCGAAATAAGGCTACAGTAATCCAGATTTCAACTAGTGTATTTGAAGAGTTAAAAAAATACCCTATGATTATGGGCAGGCATCCCGCCAACGCTGGGAACACCAGCAGGCACTTCATATCCACCCAAGAGTAGCAACACTGCTTGCACCTGGATCATTAGCCAAAAACAAATATTATATTTCCATAAGGCTACCGAAAGCAATACTTGCAGAAATCTCCAATGACTAGTGGAACTTGAAAGGTCTAAAAGCAAAACCCTTACACATACTGTATCTCCATTATATGACAAAAACACAAAAGAATTAAGGAAATGACTGAGAAAAAGCTGTGGAAACTATCCAAGCTAACCAAGTCACCAGGATTCATATAACGTCCATTCTTCCAAAATCCTAGAAAACCAAGTTTAGGTCCAAATCAATTTAATCCAAACTTCACATTTAGGTAAGTTCTCCCCGTCTAGACCTGGGATGTAAGAAAGTATCCGTGCAAACAAATATTCTGAGAGGCAAGAGTAGAGAATCTAATCAAAAGCATACAATTCCATATAGGGCAAAATCAATTCACAAAACCTACACATTTTCAAGTTCATCAGTAACCTAACCTACAATTAAAGCACACAACTTTACAAAATTAAACAAAATCAACATTCAAATATGCAAATTCCAAGCTCCAGTAGTGTTAAAAATGACCTTTTCAGGAGAAACGGAGTCGAAAACATAGACTTCACCCTGAAACGACAAGGTGAGCTGGTCGGCTCCACCTCCACCAGCGGGCGCCGGTACAATTTCGGAGCCAGGCACATACAAGGCATGTTGGCCTACGCCCTCAACGCCATTCACAGCGGAGTCCATGGCGGTGGCGGAGTCGCCGCCGTTGTGTAAAGCGTGAGAATGAGGGTTGGCGTCGTATTGGATCTGGGAGTGAGAGTGAGAGTGATGGTGAGGGTGAGGATTATCTACGGATTCCTCCGCACCACCACCAGCTCCGCCACTCCCGGCGACGTCATCCTCCTCCTCGTCGTCGAGGTGGTGGTGGTGGTGGCCGTGGGACCCAGTCTGTCTCTGCTGCTGCTGGTGTTGTACGTTGTTCATGGCTTTCTGCTTCTTCCGTACAACCAGGCGTGACGATGTGTCTCTGGTATTTCTATTTTACTGACGCTCGCCACCTCGGATGTTACAAATAAATTAAAAAGTAAACAATTCACCTGCTTTTTAACACTTTTGTCTATAGTAAAAACTAGGTAGATTAAATTACTTCTTTACTGTCATTTTTTACGGTCATTAATAATTATAATAAAAATTTTTTAATAATTATATAATTAATTTAATAATTATATAATTTAATAAGATAAAAAGTATATACAAAATTATTATTTAATATTCTCTTAATTTACATAAATAATAATATTTTAAAACAAAACAAAATATATATCTAAAAGACAATTAATATGAAATAAAATAAAAGTAATACAATTTTTTTTAAAAAGAAACGAATTGCTAAATTTGTGAATTTAAAAAAAAGGGATAAAATCGAAAAGATAATAAAAATATACCTTTTGAGAAAAGAGGGATCCCCAAGTATTATTAAATCAGCAACATAAAAACTTTACAAGCTATCAGCATCTCAGGCAATGGAGGCTAAGCACCCATGCTTCGTTGAACTCCATCACATTGTTAATTCTGTTTATGATCAAATGAGTAGGTTCAGATCATGGTACATTAACTTATCTATTATACTCTCTAATAAATTTTTTTAATTTATTTTTTATTTATAAGATTTTTATTAATAAAATTATTATAAAAAAATATGTACAAGCGAATGTACTAAAGTACCTATTAGATAATCTTGACCAGATTCTAAGCTATTTATGGGACTATGCTTAATTCTAAATGAGTAGTAATAAATGAATCAACATTAAGTTAATTATAGTGATTTAATGATGATAAAATAATATTTTTCATGCGAAAGATTACTAGTAACAGAAGTCAAGTATACTTTTTCATTATTTTTTCAATTTTATCCCTCAATGGAACTCACTATTTTACTCAATATTATCCCCTAACATATCCCATCCTAAATGTACCTTTTGTCGGTAAGAGATGTATGTATAAATACTTCTTTCAATAAAATGATATTTTTATTCCAATTAAATTAATTAATTGGCTCAATGTTAATTTTTATAACAACATTCTTTTTGTTATGGTTCATGCAATCTCAAAAATTGTTCTTATAATTGAAACATTGTACGAACGCAATATATTTATTCTAAATACGATTGGAGCTATACATAAAAGATTTTCTTATTGGGTTAGAAGGTTGAAACAAAAAGATAGATTATTTGACGGATAAATAAAAATTATGTGATGGGAGAAGTATAAGATTTTTTTTTTTTTTAATTTTTTGATGAATAGAAGTAGACAAAGATGAATATGCATTTATATAATTGACATTCAATTTCCCATTTGCAATATTTCTATTAAACCCTCTCCAATCTCCATTATTCTAACCTGGTAAATTGTTTAGAACATTATCCACAAAAAAAGAAGAAAAAAAAGGAAAAATGCTTGGCGGGACCTGAACAGGTCATTTTATTCATATGTAATTTAGCTGAAGCGGATCAGATCACTGAAAAAATAATATCTTTTTGGAGGAGACATTTCCCGATCTGTTCTTCAACTGAAAAAGTGAAAACATGAATGTAGAAGAAGAGGTCGAACGACTCAAAGAGGAAATCAAAAGACTTGGCACTGCCCAAGCCGATGGTTCCTATAAGGTATCTTATGCAAATTCCATCAAGAACCCTTGATTTATTCTTTAATTTCTGCATTTTCTCGCTCTTTTTTCATTTTAAGGAGCCTTCTTTTGATGGGTTTCTTATGGTGATTTCCGGGTTCAGAATGTGCATTTTGATGGGTTTCTGTTTTTACTGTTTTCCAGTTCCCATTGGTTTCTTACGTTTTTATTTTCTGGGAAGTTTTGACATTCTTATGGGAGAGTTTTAGCTGAAAAGTCTGAATCTTGTCCATCTTTAGATCGAATATATTGTGGCATTATTGTCTCTTTAGCTAAGGCCTAGAGTCAAGAATTGTGAAGGAGAAAACTTCTTCACTGATGTTAATTTAGGTTGCAATCCTAAGACTTACCTGAATGATTAAATCCATTCAAAGATGATAAATTTATGTTTTTACCAAATTGATATTCAATACAGCTGAATAAGTGGAAGACTTTCAATCAACTGAACAAGTAAAGGCCCTTTTGATCTGATTTCAAAATCCCTAGTGTAGATTCATAGTTGCTAAAACAAATTGTGAGTGGTTTCCTGTCATCATTCCACAATTGAGGTTGTTAAACAAAGATAAAAATGGAAATTGATTAGTGATTTGTAATTGACTATTATTTTCTCCCATTCTTGTATTCTGACAGTTTTGGTTCTTTCTAGACTTGATGTGGAAAAGCGAAATCATTTTTTACTTCAAACCTGCTCTTCTTCAATTTTTCATAAATGGTTTGGAACATAAAAGACAAGCTCAAGAGACACTATGATGGTTCGATCAATTACGATGTGTATGTTAACATAACCGAAGATTCATTTGCTTAGAATAAACACTGACCTGGTGATTCAGGATTGCAGGCAGGAGAAAGTCTTAGGAAACTGTTTTGCCATAAGCTAGAAGAGTAAGACATCAGGCACTATTCGATGAGCGTTCTTTTAATAGCTAATAAGGGAGCTAAAGAGATCCCTTTGTATAAGATGGCTTAAGAATTGGAAAAACGTTATAAGTTGCACAAATCATGTTCAGATTGTGTATGGTCTATGCATAGAAGTTTTAGGAATTGATGGAACTTTATTCAAGGGCGTGCCTTCATAAGAATTGCAGCATATATATATATATATATATACATAAGATGATGAAAATGATGACAGTTACTGCCATTTTATACAGATCTCAAGTTAAATACTAGTTGTCCACTAAACAAATGCTGTTTCTGAGGAGAAAAAGAAACAAATTGAACTGAAATCTCACATGGTAGCATAAACAATTTGACTCTGCTAAGATAGTACGGGATGTAAGACTCAAATGCAGTAAACACATTGTGGCTATGGATGGTCGTTTGCAGTTTGTAATATTTAGGCAAATGTTAGTGCAAAGTTCATTTGATTTTGGTTTTTTTGTAGTTCATTTGATTTTGATGATAAGTTTCTGAAGTTTTTGTGTTTAGGATTTGAATGTCCTGTTTCTGGAACAGATGAAGTTTGTTACATAAACTTTTCATCTTACTCTTTTCCTTGATCTTTCATATACTTAAGAACTGCTTCTTTGATGAATGAATCTTGAAGGTAACCTTTGGCGTGCTGTTTAATGATGACAAATGTGCAAACATCTTTGAAGCTCTTGTGGGGACATTAAGAGCTGCAAAGAGGCGTAAAATTTTAACATATGAAGGCGAGTTACTACTGCAAGGTGTTCATGACAATGTGGAGATAATACTCAAACCTACACCGGCAACTGCTCAGACTTAAAATGAGACTGCCATCTTTTCTCCAATCTGGTCTTGTCCTTGGAGTGAATTGTTGTGTGAGTTAATGGTGTTTGTGTTTGTATACAATATAAGCTTCTGAAAGTTACATCTTCCACTTGAATATTTTTTGGATCAACTGACTTGAAGATAAAGAATGCCAATTTTAGCCATTTGGTTTTTGATTAATTGAATGGTTGGAATTTGGCTTACTAATCCTGTATGTGCAAAATCAAGACAATGAAATGCTCATCATTAAAATAAATGACTATGATATATTTTGCAAAGGCATTTGCAACATTCAGTCTTCAAGGAGATATTACTCCAAACAATACCTACAAGTTGACTAATTTAATGAAGCAAAATACACTGTCAACTACTGTTGGAGCTTCGGCCCCTCAATCAACAACGATGTCTTTTGTCATCACTAACAAAGGGTTGGTGTTAGGGAGAGGTGGTGGCTGGTGTCAACAATGAAATCTAAAGTGAAATACAATGTACAACGCCCAAATTCCCTAAGTGAATCAAAAGAAAGAACCCTATGTCTATTTCCCTAGCTGTCTTTCCGGAGAGAAATTTTTATCCTTTTGTCATGATGATCCAGTCAGTATGAACGCCTGGAGGAGGCTCTGGGCTGCCTGTGTTTCATCTGGAGAACCAGATATGATGACAATTCTGTCGGTTGTACCTGGCAGTGGCTCATGCACCATCACCTTTGCACCTGAAATCTGATTCAAATTGCACATACAAACAATCAGACGCCAAAAGATGTGATAATGTAGGATGTGGTGTTATCGGATTGGGACATTAATAATGGGATCATGGTGCTGCAAGAAATGAATCTGCTCGTGGTTCACTTTTCTTCAACAGAGCAATGGACAGCATTTACAGATCTTGTTACACATACCAGTTGCACAGATTTATTCACTATTTCCATTTTTCCGGCTCATAGACAGGGTATACATCTAAACCAGTTGAAATGGTATACATCTAAACTGGATGGGGATTGAGAAGAGGGAAATGGCACATGACAATATCTTCTACAAATCAAACCAGTTGAAAAGCCTATCTGGTATACATCTAAACTTGTATAATCCTTTTCAAGCGTGTACCTCAAGGCTAATTATTCATAAGATATATCATCTACGGATTTCACATTCCGTGCAAAATTACTTAGTTTCTCTCCAAATCAAAGCCAATGATTGTTGTGGAATTCAAGTTTTTTTCCCTTCACTTTGGTATAAAAAAAATGCTTAGCCATGCACCAGTGACCTTCATTTTGCATGCCAAAACTTTTTACTAATTTATTCCATTTCATAGTCCATAATACTAAGACAAGGACGAACAGATGCACACTAGTAGCTGCTGAAGGTAGCAAAGGTTATCATTAGTCAATGCAAAGCACGTCCGTAGACAAAGTAATTAGAAATACAGAATATGAGATAGAGTTCAGATTATAAGGGAATATGAGATAGAGTTCAGATTATAAGGGTAGATGAATAGATCATGATAGTGAAACAAAAATAGTCCTTCATCTACTAAGGGAATTAAAGGAAAAGACAAGTGAACCTGTCTTAGACGAATCAAATTGCAACCATTCTCCCCATACACTGAGCCGATAACAGTTTCAGGAACTACAATCTCAACAGTTGTATTTGTCACAATTGCTGATCTACTGCCACTGCAAACACCAAATAACAATAACTGACTCTTCAGGGCATATTTTAGAAAACAATTCATTCTTTGTTTATTATTCCAACAAATCATGTTCTGGATCTACAAATAAACAGCAGCTGCCACTGTCTTTATCCATGCGCTAAGTTCTCAATAGAGCATCTTTCAGTTAACTCATTGAGATAGAATCTGATTCCTAGCATGATCACCAAAGTAGGTTGCTTATATACACAGCAATTCAAAATGTCCAAACAAAAGAATAACAAATTCTTCTGTAGTCTATAGAAGTATAAGAGGAGATCCGCGGGTAGAAAAAGAGAGAAGAGCACTTATTCCATCAACGTGCCAAGCTAAAGGACGGAATCGATCAACTACGAGATCTTATGGAACTTGACAGTACCTTAGGGATATTAGAAATCACATAAGAAAATTGTCTCGTAGAATGAGAGAAGACACTGTGAGTTTTAGAATAAGAAGACTATTTTTTTAATGTAAGACTATTTTTTTCCAGTAGACTAGCCTACCACATGCAGGTCAGCAACAGACCAAATGAAGCCACATAAATCATATGAAAATCAGACTTCTAGCACATAAATCAATCAGCCACATGTAGGTCGAATTGAAAAGATGAAGCAAATTGGAAGATATATCCTAGCACTTTATGTTGGGGTGAGAGTGCCTGTGAAACCTAGATCAGGGATTTGTTTGACAGGTCATAGAAGGCATCAAAATCACACGTTTTCTTCTCTCTCTCTTCTTCAGAACATAGACTTGTTTAAGACATCTAATTAGTAGAATATGGAAGGACATCTGATTTTTGCCAAACATAGAGGAGAACAAACTTATGTCCAAAGGACCCACTACATGATGATACTATTGAAAATATAGCAACTGCATTTTTATTGTTGAGTGCGTTTGTTTGATCATCAAAGCTTGCAGAATATTTTACAGGATGGGGATTATTTTAATAGGGAAGCTGAGCCAAAAGCTTATTTATGTTTGCATAATGAGTCATTCAAAGATTAGACCAAGAAATTCGCAAAAGGTTTGATTGATTGTAATAAACTTTTTGTGGCCATCCTTTGCTTTCTTATGATTGATAAGTCTAAATCCAAGCTCATATCCTACTCAAAATATGAAAGGCGCAAGTAATTTCTTTTTCTAAAGAACCATTTATGGTACAAACCTGCCGAATTCCAAACAACTTTTAACAGAAGTCAACCCCTTGCCTTCAGTTACACCCCTTTGATTTGCCCCCAACACTACCTGCAATCAAACAATCACAGGAAAGAAGATTGAGCAACCAAGAGAGAATTAGTAGCTAAACACCCACATAGTAACTCCCAGACAGCGCCACACAAGATAATGATAATAGTAGTTCTGATGATAACAGTAATAGCATTAACAGCAATAAACGATAATCACAATCCCAAAATCACCAGTGTTCATAGCATAAAGTAAGAAAAATGGCTCAACACCCACCTGCGATGTCTGTAGCCTTGGTGATGGGGGACGATCTACACTCTGGGAAATTCCAAGATTTTCCATACTCTGTGTCAAAGTATTATGCTGATTGAGACTTTGAGGGGCACCGATGGGTGGATGAAATCCCAGCTGGGAAGAATCTCTTATTCGATCATTTTTAAATGATAAATGCATCTTAGTTGTGCGAACTTGATCTCTCAACCTACGAGTCACATTACATAAAGCATTTCGGACGTTCCCAAGCTCACCCATAATCTGAAAAAAAAAAAAAAACAAGTGAACCAGTAATCTCTTAAGTATCCTACATCATCCACCATAGAAATAAGGTTTTCAAACCCCACTTATAATGAAAAGTATAAACTTACTAACTGAAACAGAGCAAAATAAAAAATCTAGCGTAGCATTTCTTTCCTCCCCCAAATTTGCAAACGAAAAATGAAATTAAAAAAAAAAAAAGTTGACTGTCCACCGATATTAGGCTGTAAGAACAAACTTAAAACTAGTAGATGATTCCAAAGTAAAACAAGTAATCGAAAAAGGTTCTTGCTGACAACAAAATAAGGAAACAAATAAATTTTGCATTTACTGACATCTATTCTTTTCCAAAACTCATATTTCACAAGACAATATCTCCAATCCTTTAAATATAATACTGCAGCAAAATCTTGGCATAACTTTCATATCTTAAACCTTTTCTTCGGTGGAGGCGGTGAGAAAAAATGAAGAGCCTCAGAATGGACTCGTTTATATCAGTACTTTATTTGTTTAACTAATTTCAATGTCTTTTTTGAAACAATTCCACAAGGTCTAACATAGATAGAGAAGCGTAAGATCACTCAACCTGTACTACTTCATCATTCCCTGTAACGCATTTAGGTAGTTGATCACCACTAATAATCCATATGCTAGTACGAGTAGTCTTCCTTATCTCCGATATTATGCAACCCCCTTTCCCTAACAAGCAACCAACTTGGTTTGATGGGACTACCAGTCTAAGAGTAATAACATGCGTTCCCGAACCTAAATTTACTCCCTTTTCAGGGCCAGCATCCATGAACTTATCAAACACACGCAAGAGACCATTCTGGGCAGCAGAGTGTCGTGAGTCTAGGTTCTAGACAAGAAAGAATCAAACAAACAAAATGTTAGTACATAACCACTTACAGTAATCCATCAGAATTAAATGTATGACACTTAAGCAAACCTCTGATGCAGTAATAGTTATTAACCGTTCATCGCAGTGAGGAATTGTAGGCCCAACGCTAATAAAGGCACCTGTCTCTACTTGAAGAGTCTTTACAATTGAACCTCCTTTGCCGATAACTGCCCCTACTTTATCACTAAGGCAAAGAATCTTGAAGACAAGATCTAGTTGAGATGACCTTGATTCCAAAGGTGAAGTCCTGTCTCCTTCTACCGACAGAGGGCGGCCCCCCAAAGCATAACTGCTAGGACTTTCAGACATAGGTTGTGGAGAAAAGTCCAAATGTGTATTGGGTAAAGTCGGTTTTGGAACTGCTTCAAATGGTCTGTTCCCAGACATCTTACCTTTCTCATTAGATGTTGCACAATCTTGTAGGCAACTAGTTACAGCAACAAGGGCTCTCTTAACAGCCAGAATATCACCTTCAATCTGCCCCAAAAAATAATAATAATAAAATAATAGAATCACCGATATCGATCTGAAACCATATTGCTTTGAAACTCATTAAATTGAGACCAATTAATGTTTATAATCTACCTCTAACTGATAAAAGGTGTAAAATTTAGCATTACTTTAATTGGATTTTAATGGATATGTAGCCTTTAAACTAAGTTTTCCATTCCTATGTATCTTCCCCTTCCAAGGTGATTATCCAAATAATGACATTGGATAACAGAATCCCACCACATTCTAAGGAATCAATTTCACCTGAACAACATAGAAAATAAAAAAATCCACTTCTATATGAACTCTGAAAGAAAAGAAAATCTCATACCTCCACCATTTCGTAGGTGCAAGACTGCGATTCTTGGGGGGTTAACACCTTTATTCTACACCCTGTATCCTTCCTTATCTTTTCAACAACTTTCCCACCTTTTCCAATTACAGAACCAACTTGATTGGCCTCTGCCAACAGCCTACAGGAAACCAATCCCCCGGCGGACATGACAGCAGCCCCATCACTTTCAGCCGCCACCAGTATGACCCTCTCAAACACCCTAACAACTGCCTCCTGGGCAGCGGACGCCTCCACAAGCCCGCCATCAACGTCCTTTAGTTCATAATTTTTTTCTGGGTTTCTGTTAGAAGCATTCAGTAAAACAACTTTCTTAATAACTGAAGCAGACCCAATTATAACTATAACCCTGTGGTCATCAGAGTTGGCGAAAGAGTCTTCAATTCGAATTTTGGCCGAGGTTTCCTGCTGGAGTTGCTTGATTATGGAGCCGGATTTGCCAATGACTCCACCAATACGAGAAGCATGACAGAGGAGCCTGAAAACAACATGGCCTGGAGGGAGGTTGAATGGGAGTTGTTGCGGATGTTTCAAGCGTTTAAAAGATGAGCCAACACCGCCGTTAACGGCGGCGGGGAAAGGGGGTCTGGAGATGTGTTGATTTTGGTTGGAATCTTGCATTCTTCTAGCAGTTTACTTCTGTGGTAACAAAGGGAGGTTTCCATCTGGCTATCCACTTATATACATTTTGCCCATATGGAAAGGTTGCATCAATTTGGGGTACTTCAGTCTGGGTTTCACTCTTTGGGGTGGAGACTCACCGGGGATTGGTGCCTTCGTGGTGGACCAGAAGAAGAACATAAAGAAGGGTTTTCTGGGGTTTAAGGAAGTTTTTAGTATTTGTCTTGTCATCCAATTAATTTATTATATATATATATATGTATGAAAAATAAATAGTGTTTTTACAAAACTCTTTTCTTTTTATCCTTGTATAATGCATTCTTGCATTCGTTAATAAGATAATATATTTTATTCATATATAATATATCTTATTTATATTAATGTCTGCATTTTTATATATTATTTGAA
The DNA here is from genome assembly GCA_028651295.1 of Catharanthus roseus. Classification (NCBI taxonomy): domain Eukaryota; kingdom Viridiplantae; phylum Streptophyta; class Magnoliopsida; order Gentianales; family Apocynaceae; genus Catharanthus; species Catharanthus roseus. The sequence goes on along the minus strand of JAPQWS010000108.1, from coordinate 2,582,808 downwards.
AATGAAATTGTTTTCTTGTGGCAAATAGAGATTATTCTTAAGATAGTATAGCTTAAAGTGTCTTCAATATGCTAACATATACGTCAAGCAAAAAAAGAAAAAATCATACTAAAATATAAATCCAATTCAAATAGATGGGATTATATCACGTGTAATCTCTACCGAATACACATAGGATAACTTGATTATATGGTAATTGATCGTAATTTAGATTTGAGTATGATATTTAATCATAATTTAGATTTGAATAATCTTCACATGGAACAACTTGATTATATGGTAATTAATCGTAATTTTTTTAGGGGAAATATGTTATATTAAATTTGTTTGAAGAGCAATAGAGATTACATGTGGCACCACTTCCATCCATATATTAGAGGGGTAATTTGAAATGACTTGATTAGTCTATAGATGTGGCATACATTGGCATCACATCTAAACAAAAGATAAGACAGCATTAAACTGATTAACAAGGGTATAAATATGTCTATGAATATGCCCTAGATGACACGTAAGCTACTCAATCATACCTTTGCAGTCACTTTCAAGGATAAAGTTGGCATATCCAAATCTATCCACAAGTCTTAGACCTTTTCGTATTGCTACAGTTTCAGCATGCATGAACACGCCCTAGATGACACGTAAGCTGATCAATCACACACTTGCAGTCACTTTCAAGGATAAAGTTGGCATATCCAAATCTATCCACAACTCTTACACTGTGTATTGCTATCGTTTCAGTATGCTCAGGGGATGGTAAGATTGAATGCTCAATCAATCGTGTGAAAACAACTTTTGTTTTCCCTGGTGATCATAGATTAGGCCCCTCAATGCCTGTTATGTCTGCAGACCAAGAAGCATCAACATTTAGTTTGAACTTGTCCAGCTCCAGCTGCCTCTAAGAATGCTCTACAAGTTGTTGCTCTGTGCATCTCCAGACTTTGCTCTTGTTCGTAGTTGCTTGTGCTATATTCTCTGGCCTGCCATTTAGAATGGCTTTCCCCTTTATTGATGGAGCACCAACAGGAACGACTGCGTTAGTCTAAGGCATAACTACCTACTCCCTGTTATCTGGTTGATCCGATTCGACTAGGTGGTGCAATATCATATATTCTTCACAGGACCAAAAGCTTGTAGAACAATATGCAGAGAATTTGGAGCTTTTTGCTGGAACAACATATTATTTATGCTATTCCAAATACCCCATAGGATATAAGCAAATCGAGAACTTTCTTTAGCTAGCCATTCCAGCATATACCCAAGAATAGACGGAAGGGTCACTTGGGGACCCATAAACATTCCCATAAGATGTAAGAAAAAAGAATTCAGCCAAATCTCGTTTGCAACCCTGCATCCGAAGAAAACATGCATAGCGTCCTCCACTTCATGTGAGCAAAAATATTACAAAAGCCTTAATGATGGCACTCTCCTTGAAAGGTTTTACTTGTTGGGAGGATGTTATTATACATTCACTATAAGAAAACCCTTACATTTGGAGCAGTACACATACTCCACGGCCTTGTCACATTCCTCACCCTCAAGACTATGCATGGCATGAAGGATAAGCTTATACACATAACGGAAAGTGAATTGCCCTGTCTTATTATAAGCCTAGATTTGCTCATCCCAAGAATATGTATACCATAAAGACACCTTAAGAGTCTCATTTGACTCGTAAGTTTCAAAACGCTTCCTGATAAGCTCTTGCTTCCAAGTTCCTCCTCGAAATCAATAAGCTGGGAGGCCTTTAGAATGTGATCAAAAGTGGCCCAATTCTTTGGAGTGGATAGTTTAAAAGAATGCGAAGTTGAGAGCCATTTATCCTCCTAGATATTAACCGAGTTACCATTACCAATTCTCTATCTAATTCCTTGTAAGAGATATGGTGGCAGCAAAACTGCTCTGCCAAACATAAGAGGGACGACAGTCAAGTAATGCAGATGAAACGTCATCCGCCAGGAATACTCTTGATACTAAGGATAAATGTTGTTTGATAAGTCTCCAGCCTTGCTTATAGAGTAGTGCAAGATTAAAAGACTCTAGGGTCACGAAAGCCTAACACTGTCCTGCTTTTAGGTTTGTAGAAGCTCCTCCTAAGACTTTCAACATATCTTTTTATGTTTCTCACCATCATCCCACCAGAAATTACGAATAAGTCTAGTAACGAAATTGGTGATAGATGGTGGGAGTAGAAACACATACATAGCATACGTTGGAATAACTTGAATAACATATTTGACGAGAACCTCCTCTGCAGCTTGGGATAGAGTCTTTTTCTTCCAACTATTTAGTTTTTTCCATACCCAGTCATGGAGATAATTGAAAATTTCTTTTTTGAATTGTCCAGTCATGAAAGGAAGTCCTAGATACTTATTGTTCCCTTTTCATTTCAGAATTTGAAGAGCTAAGAAAATATCATTCTTTAGACTTTTCGGAGCACCTTTACTAAAGTAGAGGTTGGACTTGTAACAATTGATAGTTTGTTCAGAGCAAGCCTCATAAACAGAGAAAGCTCCCTTCAACTTCGCTACTTGGGAGATGTCTGCTTTAGCAAATAAAAGAAAATCATCTACAAAAAAAGGATATGAGATATAGTAGGCCCCTTATTAAATTTAAACCCTTTAGGGGATCCCGACTCCTCTCTACCCACAATAGTGCTGAGAAACCCTATAAGCACGAGATAAACAGAGATAAGGAGAGAGTGGATCACCTTGCTGAATACCTCTAGATAGGGGAAAAGATCAAGTCGGATATCCATTGAGTAAAACAAAATAAGATATAGTTGTAATACAACTCATGATAATGTGGTAAAACAATTAGGAAAACTCATCTTCCGGATCAGAATTTCCAAAAAGTGCAATTCTACTTGATCAAATGTCTAACTCATATCTAATTTCAAGGCCATGTGGGGCACATTATTTGAAGTTGTAGAATATTATCACATCAGGCACGTGACCACATGGTCGTGTTGTGTGAGTCGATCGAGTGTGAATTAAAGTCAACACAACAGCACATACGTGAGACCACTTGAAGATTGTATTAGTATTGTTTTAGAGATCTTGAAGATGTGAAGTATCCGCTACGAATCATATTAATATCTCAATCCTCCTACTCCTTAAGTATTATGTGTTAAATAAGGACACAAACACTTGTGTGTGATTAGTTTAGGAAGACCCTAAGTATTTAATGACTTATTCTCTGAAGCATTAGGCTTAGTCATTTACAATTATTGTTGCATCATTCAAGCATACAAAATGACAATTCATGGGATTCAAGTCTATGCACTCGTATGCCTTGAAGACCATGACTCTCCTCCATTGTTAAGTGTTGTTTTACTAGCATCGAACATTGGAGTTTTTTATGAGGATAAACTTGCTTCTTGCGAAAGAAGCGTTGTTGCCTTTTCAACGGTATTTAAGGATTGAAGGGAGTTCAAATTCAAGCAGTCACATCTCAATAGGGAGCCTTGAAGAGTTGAAGGGAGTTCAATTGTGCAGTGTGCAAAGGGAGTTTGCATTAGATCCCTAGGGAAACATTAGATGTGTTAAAGAGCCAAGTGTTTCTTGTATTGTGCTATCAGTTTTTAGTGGATTGTTTTTCTAGGCGTGAGCCCACAAATGTAGGCTTAGGCCGAACAACTTTACCAATTTGTTGTGTTATGTATCTTATGTTTAATTACTGCTGTCACACTAACTGTTTCACATAACACTCACACAAAAGATTATCCACACTGCACAGCAAGCCCTAAGTATGAACGTTTAGAAGTATTTCCATTAATGTTGTGAAAAACTTCAAAAACAATAACGGCAATGTTTGTAATCAACCTATAAGGAAGAAAAATTGGACTTCATCAGTAACTGTATGATAACCTTCTGGAGTCTATTTGCTAGAACTTTGGAAATGGTTTTATACAACACGTTACAAAGACTGATCGGTCGAGAGACATCAAATTGAGATTCTTGATCTTTGGTACCAAGGATATATGAGTATGATTAATTGTAGAAATATCCAGTCCCTCATTGAGAATTTTTTGTACAAAGAGGACAACAATATCTCCAACAATATGCCAATGCTTTCAAAAGAAGCAAGCATGCATACCATCCGGGTCCGATTCCTTTTGTGGGTGCATATGCTTAGTAGCATACAACACTTCTTCCGACTAAAAAGCATACTCAAAGATCTTATATCATCTTTTGTGATTGTCCTATTGATAATAACCTCATCAATATATGATAGTTGCGCCTGAGAATTGAAAATTTATGCAAAGTAATTAACGACAATATTTTTAATCTCAAGTACATTATCAATTTTTTGACCTGTCTCATTAATGATTGGCTCAATAGTATTCTTCTTCTTTTGTTGTGAGGCTTTTTGATGGAAATAAGGTGTGTTGCGATCCCCTTCTTTGAGCCATGAGACACGACTTCGTATTTTACCAATAGCTATCCTTCAAATCCTAGAACTTAACCTCTTTAATGAGAATTAATTATTGGTCACTCAAATAGATATAGAATCCTCTTTTCTATTGGAGCATTTCCATGACCTTTAATTTTCCTAGGAGAAATTTTTGAAAATTCCTCGAAGTCTGCTTACTCCATTCATGGAGCTGTAAGAAAATAAAATCAACACTATTTTGAAAAGTAGCACCCGTGAGTGGGGATGGATATCGCCAAAAAATTCTCCACTGCTTCTATACATTATAGTTCTTGGAACCGCTTTGGCTTATTTTGCGCCTTGTATGATGTGTTTTTTTTTTTTTTTGCATAAGATTAGCATGATTAGAGAGCAAAATAGGAATGTGATTTGACACATGGCAAGAGAGACGACGATTAACTAAATTTAGAAATAGAAAATTCATTATGGGAAGTCAACAAATATCCAAACACTTTTAAGACAAGATATTCATCTTCTCTATTACTACTCCAAAAGTGAGAGGATTTTCTAACATTCAATATCTTGCAAGCCACAATCAAGCAAAGCTTCTCGATAAACAAAAATTTGAGTAACACTAATTAATTGTCATTTAGATATGAGTAATCTTTATATTGGAAATTTAATTATCTAATAATTAATCGTAATTCAGATTTGAGTAATCTTCATCAATTTATTTTCAATGTAATTTTAAATTAAAATAATTATTTCCCAAGAAATTAAAAGTTTTTTTTCATAGGAAGGAAAAGAGGAGTTGTTTAGATCATTACAGAAACAATTAAATCTAAAAAACACTTAGAGATTCAGTTGTATATATATTAAGACTAAGCTTGATTGGAGTTTATTTAAGTTTTTTTCAATTTCTAGTTTTGAAATCCACATATTCTCTTACAAATAATTTAATCTTTCGCGAATTCTAAGAAAAAAATACACCAAAAACTCAAAATAAACTCCCATCCAAATTGAGCCTAACTTTCTTCCAAAAAAAGAAAAAACCCTAAAAATTGGTGTAGATGAGGACTTGAACTAAGGAATCCTCCTTTCGATACTAGCTCTCCCACCACAATCGTTATTTTCTCTATTACTTCAAAAGTAACTGCTTCAACTTTAGCCATTTGAACTTTCGATATTCCTTAACTATTCTTAACATAATATTGAAATTTCCAATGCTATTACTCAAACAAGCATGAAACGTAATGCTTGCGTATTCATCTAGAGGTCAGATTAGATAATTTGTCTATTCTTACCATGTTATTTGAAAATCTCATTGCTATTACTCAAATAAGCACGAAATGTAACACTCGATATTCGTGCAAAGGTCAAATAGAATAATTTGTCAAGTAAAATATAAATTTTTTTAATAAATAACTCTCCAAAGTTGAACATGTTTGTATGTTTGTCAATTAAAGATATGAATTTTTCTCCACAAAAATTATTTTTATTATTCTTTATCAATTTTGTAAGTGTGTTACACATAAACATAGTTGTTGCTTGTGGATATTAGAAATGGAATAATTGGAGAAGATGAGAAAAACTAGAAGAGAAAACAATGAAAATGGTTAAAGATGATGGTCGACATATACTATGTAAAGAAAAAATTTATGTTATCCCCTATAGTTCGAGGAAAAAAATAGTCATTGTCTCTAAAAATATTCAATTGGAACAGAAAACTCATATTCTTGAAAAGTTATTCTACATATTAGCATTGTAAAAAAAGACTCAACTCTACGGGACTAATTTGGACCGTCCACCAAATGGACAGATATGAATTTCTTAAAATAGTTCCGTAAAAAATCAATTCGAATTGGACTGACCCATTCTGAATGCAACCTTTTACGGTCTGATTTGCGAGATGGTCTCTTTTTTATATTATTATTATTATTATTATAAGACTTGATTTAAATGAATCTATTTCTTAGGGACTTAAATAGAAAATTTCCGAAATCCTAAACCTAAATAGCATCAGCTCTCACATTTTTGGTTTTTTTCTTACTCTGGCCCAATTTCCACAAATGGAGCCTAAATAGGCCCAGTTTTTTTTTTTTTTTTTAAATTCTGGAATAGACCATAACGCCCAGTCATTGTGCTTTATCTCAGGTGATAATGCATAATGGTTGTGCGTTATCCCTAATCACGCGGCTTAAGCGCTAATTACGTTAAAAACTGACATGGCTCCTATCTGGTGCTGATGTGGCGATAACGCACAACCATTGTGCGTTATCATCCATGATAACGCCCGTCCATTATGCGTTATTAAGGGTGATAATGCACAGTGATTGTGCGTTATCAGGTGATAAACCCTAGCCACCCCGCGACCGCCCCTTCCTTCTTTCCTTTTTCTTCTTCCTCCTTATTTCTTCTTCCTCTATTTCTTCAGCCTCAATTTTTCTCTCTTTCCTTCGCCTCAATTTTTATGCTTTCTCTCCTTCTTCCTTTCTTTCGCCTCCTTATTTCTTCTTTCTTCAGACGTCTTATTTCTTACTTCTTTCTTTTTTATTGCCGCTTGAAAAATTTTGTAGCCTCATCCGTCGCTGCCGTTACTTGGTAAGTTGTTTTCCTCTTCTTTTTATTTTCTTACTTCTTATTATACTTTGACTTCTCTTCTTCTAATACTTTTGTATTTTATTTCGAAATTTACAGTTAAAATTTAGTTAATATTTGAAGTTCAAGTTTGAATCTGTCAGACTTTCTTTGGAGTATGAAGGTTATTAAAGATTTGGAGTGGAAAACGGTATACTAGAGTTGCATTTTTAATTTTCAGTAAGTTTTTAGTTATTTAAATTTTTTGGTGTATTATTTATTCATTTTAATTATTGTGTGTTTGGGTTTGTTATTTGTTGATTGTTAATCATTTTTATGAATTTTATTTGTTAATTTGAATTAATTAATTTTTTGTGAAAGTGGAGTTTGAATTTATGTTTAAATTGTTGTTATTAATAAATTTGTACAAATTTGATAATTTTATGTATATAATTATTTTTTGCATTTAAAAAGTGATCTTAGGGTGATGTATTATTTTCATGAATTTGTTTGGATAATTAAGGTTTAATTTCATACCCTTCTTTATGATTTTTGAATTTTTTAAAATTATTTAGATAATTATTTTGCATATTTCGTATAAATTTTTTAGTAGAAAATATGGGAACCTGTAATTTGGTTTTTTTCTTTTATATATATATATATATATATATTTTTTGTAAATTGTAGAACCGATACTTGGAATTTATAGTTTAGTAATTAATACTTTTATTTAAACTTTAAAACCGTAAATAGTGAATTTACGAAATAGTAAAATACTTACTTATAAAATATACTATAAGTAACCTTAAAAAACTTAAAAATTCTAAACTTAAATAATAGAAAACTTAAAAATCTATTATTAAAATCCAAAATTGTACACCAAACATTAAACAGTAAAATTATAAACTTTTTAATAGTAAACCTGAAAAAACCAAAATCATAATATTAAAATTCTACAGGGTATATTATAAAAACTTTAAAAACCATTAAAATTGATTTTTGAAACATTAAAAAGTAAAACTAGAAACTCTGTAACAGTAAACCCTAATAAACCCCAAGAACCTTAAAATTGATATTTTGAACATTAAACAGTGAAATTGTCAGCATTGTAACAGTAATCCCTCTTGCCTTAAAATCTTAATATTTTAAACACTAAACCATAAAACTGTAAACTTTGTAACAGTAAACCCTTAAAAAAACTAAAATCTGAATATTTTAAGAATTAAATCATAAAATTGTAAACTATGTAACAGTAAACCCTAAAAACCTTAAAATCTTAATTTTTGAAACATTAAACCGTAAAACTCTAAATTTTGCTATAGTAAACCCTAAAAATAATATTTTAAACATTAAACTGTGAAACTATAAACTTTATAACCGTAATAACACTTAAATCTTAATATTCTTGATAATTAACTATAAATTATAAAACATTAAAACTCTAACAACACTAAATTTGATATGCTAAAAATCATTCAAACCTAAAACCCTAAAATGAAGTGTACCATAAAGAACACACCTTAAAGAGTTTGGAATTAGAATTTATTTAAAAATTTTTACTTTTAACATATAAATATTGACAGTATCTCAAACTATAAATAATGTAGATGGAAGAAGTGCCAGTGCACATGCATCCAGACAATGATGTTTTATCGAGACAGCACGAGCACCGATCTGGTTTGATTTGGAGTTGGGAACACGAGACGTGCTATACTGATCTTTAGTGTAGGCATTTTGGGCGGAACCTATTCTAGTGCTACAGTATGGCTCCCCGTAGGTTGGTGGAGCTTATTGACGGAACTGGGTTGGGGGGAGTCTTTAGATGTGGTTACATTGGGTTGGACCACGCACTTATTACCGCATTGGTAGAGCGGTGGAGACCGGAGACTCACACATTTCACCTGACGTGTGGTGAAGTCTCAATAACACTGTAGGATGTATAGGCACTGTGGGTTTTAGGGATAGACGGTATGGCCGTTACATGCCCTAGCTGGAGTGTAAACCCAAACAGTACTGGATTGAGCTTATCGAGAGACTTCTTGGTGTGCGGTGGTCTCTCAGCCACTTTTCCGGATACAAGGTGATGAAGGAACCTTTGGAAACATGGATCCTGAGAGCGTTTACCGGTTCAGAGACCGATGGTGATCTAATCTTGCGTTCTCGTGGATTTATTTTCTTACTCATTGGCAGACATATGCTTCCCGACTTCTCCGGGAATTTGGTTCATGTGTGCTACCTCAGTTTATTAGAGGATATTGATGCTATCAGGAAATATAGCTGGGGTAGCTGCGTACTTGGATTTTTGTATAGGCAGTTGTGTACGACAGTTTTGAGAGGTGCACGACAGATTGGGGGGGCCTTAGACTTTGTACAGATATAGACGTGGTCGCATATACCTGCATTGTGGCCTCAGCTAGTTATGGATATTCAGGCCGACCATCTTGCTCCTCTTGGCGCTATATGGTGCACATCTTTTTACTGTAGCTAACTGCCTACGCACACTCTCGTGACCTACAGGGACCAATTAGATTTCATGCCATCTGATCATGTTTGCTTTACAATATTTTGTATTATTTGTAATTAATTGAGATTTTTTTATGCACTTAAATTTTTATTGATTTTGAATTTTGACTTGACAGTTTATATGGCTCCCTTATCTTGACCGTGCTCTGGTTCCATCTGACCTGTGGCGGCAGAGGTCCTGCTCATCTGTTATGAGATAGTGGAGTACCACTATCCCGGGCGTGTGATGCGCCAGTTTGCACGGGCTCAGATGGTTCCAAATGCATGTGATACTCGTCTGGACCTGTACCAGATCCAGCTTAGGGGGAATGATCACATATACTGGGGGATACAGCATTCTAGCCATGTCGAGGCCTGGTACCAGTGCGACTCCGCGTTAGGGATGGCCATGCTGTAGCTGCTGAGGTATTGTCAGACCTCAATGACGAGTACATCAGATGGTATAGGGGTATAACATTGGTTTACATTGGCAATCCAGCTAATTGTGATACCCGTTCGCATGGATATCAACCTGCCGGTGTGGATAGATGGATGATGGTAAGTTCTCCAAATAAATATTATTTTTTTAATATATTCTTATGCATTTCAGTTATTTATGTTTAATTCTAACGGCTTAATTAGTTAATTAATTAATTAATTTTTTTTAGACTTCCATATTGCAGGAGGTGAATGATATGACTTTAGTGGTGATACAACAACCACCTACTGATCCTTCACAGATGGCCGTGTTCACGAAGAAAGTGCAGACGATTATTCGGAGATGCATGGTCTCTATCGGCGGTACTTTGGGCTGCACTCCATCACAACACGATATCCAGCAAACGTTCCCTGTTCAACCGTCGCGTCGCCGTCCCCGGGAGCACATACCGGACCGGGGTGCTCATGGAGTTAAGAGGGGCACTCGCAGATAGGCTAGTCGTGGAGCAGGCGGTGGACGCCCTCCTGTACTGCCTTTTCCACACAAGCACGAACATGTCGACCCCGGACATGTAGAGGTGGAGAGGGGTGAGGGATCTGGAGGTGGACAACCGACTGTTGACCCATTCGACAGCCCGAACTTAGATATACCTTCTTTTAATTTGGGTTTGATGCCAGCTTCCCAATCACTTCCTAGTGGATCCGGGACATCGCAGATGCCTCCCCCTCCCGGTTTAGGATTTGCCTTATTTCAAGCACCACATTCTACATCTTTCGAATTTTCTGGGTTTCGTGCACCCCCTCCTCCGGGCACAGCTGGTTCATCTATACCGCATCAGCCTATATCGCAGGCATCTTCGTCTGATGAAGAGGAGCGGTCAGATGACATGAATGGTGTATAGCATTACGGATTCGAGCATCATGTTGGTAAGAAGACTACGAGGTTCACGCCATCCGACTGGCCTTAGTTATAATTAGTATTTTCTCGTTTTCATTGCCAATTATATGTAAATTAAATTTCTATATAAAGTATTCAGTTCATATTTATATTATTAATTTGTTTGTTTTACGTATCTTAATTATTGATATTTTGTTTTAGGTAAAAACCGAAAAATTCACATTGTACATTTTAACAAGAACATTTTTAATTTGGTTTGAAAAAGGAAAAAACTGAAAGCAGGAAAAATTAATATTTTACATTTTAACAAATCTTTTAATTGGTTTGAAAAAGGAAAAAATAAAAACCGGAAAAAATGTGAAAAAGAAAAAAATTTACTGAAGATAAAAAAAAAAATACAGAAGATAACGGAAAAAAAATTTTACTGAAAAAAAAAGGAACTGAAAATAACGCACAACAGTCATGCGTTATCTTTTATGGATAACACAGGGCTGTTGTGCGTTATCCTTCCTAACTTATCCCAATACAATAATTCACTCTTTCCAGCTCACCCCAATACAATAATTCATTCATCCAATTGTATTTCACTCATCCCAGTACAATAATTCCCCCATTAGCCATTCAAAGGTTTTCACTCATCCCTTTACTTTTCACTTTCGGCCTTCTAAACCATTAAAACTTTATAAATACATTCATCCATTCTTCTCTCCATCTACAAAACACTTCTTACAGCATATACAACTTCTCTCCCCTCACAATCCATTCATTCTTTTTCAATTCACAAAGTTCTAAACATCTTCATATTTCATACTTCATAAACCCTTACAGTTAAATCATTTTAAAATGGAAGCAATCAAACCTGTTAGAGTGATGCTATTTTGGGATTCTGAAATTGCAAGGGATGCATATGGTCCCTATTTTACTAGAACAATTCGGAAAAGTTGGACATTGCCAACGAACCGAATGATTTCACATGATGAACTGGTAAGAAGAATATTGAAACACCGAGATATGGATCCCAATATCTAGAATGTTCGAATGACAATGAGGGTATTTTCATACTACGAAGTGCATCATATATTTTACTTTAATTTATATAGCATGAACAACGATGAGGAAATGCGTTATCTGTGGATTATTCCACCCTACCTAGCGAAGGAAGGGATTCATATTCTTATTGAATTCCAGCATATCCAGCAACAAAATATTCCAAATACACACGACAAAAATACAACTTTGTTGGAACATATTACGGCGGTAACACAGATGGTTTCTGATGAACCGTCTATGTTGCATAGTACCGTCAATAACGATGACGATGAGGTTGACGGATCAGATAGAGATGATGCCTTTTCTAGTCAATCTAAATCGGATGATGACAATGACCAAGAAGAAGAAGAGTTCCAAACTCCCCTGAACCTTGTAAATCCTGTCAACCCAGTAACCGAAAACATAGTGCAACAATGGGAGAGCAACCAATGGTTCAGCAATGCTAGGTATGACTACACACATTCTAGAGCATTCTTAGATATGGGCTCGGGTTATCCTATAGATGACCTTGTAGAATCTGGTACCGTCCGTTACTCGATTGGAACGATTCCATGACTGACATACAGTTAGGCATGACATTCGTTGACAAAATACAGGCACAATAAGTGCGGTTCGTAAGTACTCTATCAGTGTGGGACGTGAATACCGAGTTTTGAAAAGTAAGATCGATACATGGACAACAAGATGTTACCATCACAGTGACGATAATTACTGTTCATGGTACATCCGTATAAAAAAAAAGCCACGCACAATCGGTGGGATATAACCAGATTCGTAAAAGAACACATATGCCTTGTACAGATTGAACAAAGCAAGCACAGAAATTTGTCTTCAAAATTTCTATTAATGTCTATATCACACCTAGTTGCCAACAATCCTGAGATACTTGTGTCGAACATCATTCAAGAAGTGCAGGTATTGTTTCAAACGGGCTGTACTTACAAGCGGGCATGGTATGCTAAAAAATTTGCCATCGAGAGGGTTTTTGGTAGTTGTGATACAACCTTCAATATTTTACCTAAATACTTACAAGTTGTATAGGATTTAAACCCGGTGAATGTATACGAATTTTTGCATCACAGAACAAGCAATCCCCTAATTATGTTTTCAAATTTGTTTTCTGGTGTTTCTCGCCATGTATAGACGGATTTTCATATTGCCGGCCAGTGATTTCTGTGGATGGAGCACACTTAAGGGGACCATACAAGGGCGTGCTGTTAATTGCAAGTACGTGGGATGCAAATAATCACTTGTTCCCACTTGCTTTTGCAATTGTTGATAAGGAATTCTCCGAGAGTTGGAATTGGTTCCTTAAGAACTTGCGAGAATACTTTGTCAAAGATCGCCACGTATGCCTCATTTCTGATCACCACAAAGGTATTTTCTCTGCTATTCAAAGTCAACCTTTATGGCAACCACCATTTGCAGTTCACCAGTTTTGGTTACGCCACATTCGAACAAATTTCAACAAGACTTTTAAGAACACAAACCTAAAAAGCTTGACGTGGCAGGCCAGAACAGAAACAAAACAATGAAAATTTAACCGTGTAATGAAAGAGATTCAAAAAAGAAATATTGATGCTTACATTTACTTGATGAAGTTGGATCCAGAGAAATGGACACTGTTGCATGATGACGGTCACATACACGGTATCATGACAACCAACATTTCTGAAGCACTTAACAGTGTGTTGAAGAAAGCTAGGGTTCTACCTTTAAAAGCCCTGGTTGAACTAATATTCAACAAACTAGTTAAGTACTTTCACCAACACCGTGAAGAGGCTGAAAATTGTGTGTATCCATTTCCAACTCGAATTTTTGACAAGTTCTTGCGGATTGAAATGAAATCAAGAGAACACAAAATTATAACTTACAATCCGCGAGAGGGAATATATATGGTCAAATCTCCAATCCGGATTTTTGGTACGGTAACAACGTGTATACATTGCGGCTAAATAATAAATTATGTAGTTGCGGAAAATGGCAAATATATACATTGCCTTGTTCTCATATTCTTGCAATGTGTAGAGAAAATGGGTCAAGAACATACTTATGTACCGGAGATATATTCGCAACAAACGTACAGAAGAACTTACCAAGCGAATTTTCAGCCGGTCTTGAGTGAGAACTTTTGGAGGGATGTTACTTTTAATTTAACATTTTATCCTCCAAACAAGAAAAAAGAACGAGGTAGAAAACAGGGCAAGCGATTTCAGGGAAAAAATGGATTATAGAAATCCGGATTCTCCCCCAAGATGTAGCAGATGTCGTATTCCAGGACATATTAGAAAAAATTGTAATAACCCCGGACCGAGCAATGTATAAGTTTGGCATTTTTTTGAAATTGTTGTAATAAAACATGTTCCTATTAATGAAATTTTCTTTCAATTTCTTCTAATTACTACATCATTGCTCTAAATTTTTACTTCTTCAAATAACTTGAGATGAAATGGTTAAAAGTTAAATATATTTTCCCAAAAAAGATATAAATATTATCATAATGAATACGCTTAAAATAACTTAGATATAATAAATACAATCTTTTTAAAAAATTATTCAATTATAAGTTTTCCTAAAATAATTTTTCATTAAAAAAAATCATTAAAAAAAATTACGTGGCAGATAACGTACAACGGGTGTGCGTTATGGCCTAATCATAACGCACAATCGTTGTGCGTTATCAGCCACATCGGCTGATTAGGACGGAAATCATGATTATTGGTTGTGCGTTATGGTCTGTTTCAGAATATAAAAAAACTGGGCCTATTTAGGCCCTATTTGTTAAAATTGGGCCAAAGCAAAAAAAAACCCACATTTTTTCTCACTCTCTTCTCTCCTCACTCTCAGCCGCACCACCATCGCCACCACCTACCGTAAGCCTCAATTGCACAACCACCACCGCCAAGTTTGCAACCCTCATCCGTTATCGAAGAAGCTTAAAAGAAACAGAGCTAAATTCCCATTAAATTGAGAAACTCACCTTCTAATTCTACTAATTATCACCATAAGATAAAAAAAAGATCAAGTAATAATTCTTCTTCAAAATGATTCGTCTGTAGAAAATATCGTGTAGCGGGACAGATATGTACAAGTTGAAGATAAAAATTCATAGCAGCAAAAAATTTTGAGTATGGAAAAACATAGCAAAAGGCCGGATGGGATCTAGAGGACCCATGAAATCCTTCCAAAACCCGTCCATTTTCAATCTCCTCTTATTCTATTTCTTTTTCTTGGTACTATGAAATCATTTTTGCTTTGGAAGTTATTAGATGTCTGGAAATTCTAACTGTCACAAAATAATAGAACATATTCTATATTCTATTTCTTTATTTAGGGTGTTGTAAATTTTCATGTGTTCTTTCAATTTAGTGGCAAAGAACTCGTTCTCTAATTTCTGTGGCACTGTTTGCTTGGGATGCCAATGATTTTCGAAAATTTACTAGAAAACATTTCTTTTTGTTTTTTTAAAGGTTGAAAAATGAGATTAAAATTCCAAGAATATTAAAAAAAAAATTAAAATTCCAAAAAATAAATTTAAATGCAAAGCTACAGCCGTGCCGGATATGATTCATCGTATTTTTGGCCCCTAAAAAAGGAGTCCAGACTGGACCGTTTGAAAGCGGGCTAAAGAATAAGGCTAGTAGAAGGTGCAATTGAGTGACCGTCTGTAGCGGAACTAGCCTCTCGGAAGAAGTCTATCCTAGTTCAGGTGGACTATCTCCTTCTTCCAGTGTCCTTCGATTCTGTAGACTCGTCAGTCTTGTTAGTAGCCCGTAGTACCTTTTCCAGTCTCAGGGAGTGATTCCGATAAAACCGATTCGACAACTGAAAAAAAATTTTCATATGAACATGAGGTGAGAAGGGTTATTCAGACTCGTTCTTATAGATTCTTAAGGAAAAAAGATAAAGAAAGTGGTACATAGAATGGTACATAAAGTGGTAACGAGTACTGATTAGGATTAGGATGCCCATTTGTAGAATGCTTAAATCAAATTGTCACACAAAATGTGATGACTATCTTTCAAGCATTACTCAAAGAGCAGAGCTATCATGGCAAGAGTGTGAAGGAAGAAGCACTAGTTAAGCTGCAAACTTCTCTATATATTTAACAAGAAAACATGGAGAGCAATTACATTACCACTTTGCTTGAAAGGATCAATGGCTGGAAAACAATATCACTTGATGATGTTTCCATGGTTAGCATTTGGCCATATGCTTCCATTTCTTGAATTCTCCAAAAAATTAGCTGCTAAAGGCATCAAGGTATCATTCATTTCCACCCCACAAAACTTGAAGAGGTTGCCTCTCATTCCTTTGGAGTTGGCCAACAGAATAAAGATGGTGGAGATACCTTTGCCATCAGTTGAGGGCTTACAGGAAAACTGTGAGGCCACCATGGATCTTCAGCCAGAGCAAGCACAACACCTGAAGAAGGCATACGACATGTTAGCAGAACCAATTGAAAATATCCTAGAAAAGAATTTGCCAGATTTTATAGTGGTGGACTTTGCTGCCCACTGGATACCAGAATCTGCTGCTAAATTTGGCATACCTACAGTGTTTTTCAGTGTTTACACAGCTGCAACATTAGTTTACCTCGGGCCACCAGGTGAATTGACATCTGGAAAACGGCGTACATGTGCTGAACAATTCACAAAGCCACCAGATTGGATCACTTTCCCTTCCCTCGTTGCCCACAGGCCGGACTATGCACCAATAGCATTCCGGAATTTGCATTTTCCTGACAAATCAGGTCTGTCTAGTGGTCAACGACTGGCTAAACTTGTGAAAGGATGCAGCTCCATCGCTGTGAAAAGCTGCCTGGAGTTTGAGGGAGAATATATAAATCTCCTTGAGGAACTCTATAGAAGGCCAGTAATACCGATTGGTGTCCTCCCACCAACATTGGTAGCGAAAGAGAGACAGGTTGAAACTAATTCAAGCTGGTCTACAACTTTCCAGTGGTTGGATAAGCAGAAACCAAAGTCTGTGTTGTTTGTGGGATTTGGGAGTGAATACAAGATGCCAAGGGAACAAATTCATGAGCTGGCTTTTGCCATTGAGCTTTCAAGACTACCTTTCATATGGATCCTAAGAAAGCCAGAAGGAGCAGATAGTCTAGATGTATTGCCCTTGGGTTTTATCTCGCGAACATCAAACATGGGCATTGTTAGTCTTGGTTGGGCTCCTCAACTGGAAATACTTTCGCACCCAGCCATAGGAGGATGCCTCTTCCACTCTGGTTGGGGTTCAATAATTGAGTGTCTTGGATTTGGACACCCGCTTATTCTCATGCCAATGGTATATGATCAGGGACTTAATGCTAGGCTGTTAGTAGAAAAGGAAGTAGGCCATGAGGTTCCAAGAAATGCAGATGGATCTTTCAGCCAAGACGACGTTGCCAGATCGATAAGATTGGTTATGGTTGAAACAGAAGGAGCAAGCCTAAGGAGGAAGGCTGCTGAGATGAAAAATGTTTTTGGCAACCAGGAACGACATGATGACTACATACACAAATTCATTCAGAATTTAGAAAACCTAAAGGTTGTGAGTGTGTGAGAGGAAGTGTATATAAGCGTGTGAGAGAGAAAGATGTGTGAGTGTTTGATGCATCAGATGCATCACAACTCATAAAATTGGACAAATATTACATTTCTTATTTCTAGACTAGTCTTTTTAATTGTTTTGTTTACTACAATAAGTACTCAATTCATGTTATATGGTATGAATGGAAATATCCAGATATTTCACTTTCCCATTCACATGATATAAAAACGTAAGATGTTAACTTGATAGCATAATGGAGAGGATAAGACACATTCCTACAAAAAATGCTAGTTAACAGTTATTTTCTAACTAGTATATCCAAGGTGTAGAAGATTAATCAAATTAATTGCACTACAAAAGTGGCAAGTTCCTATTACCTGCCTCCATTGTGGATGTTGCAGCGCGCTTACATTATAGTGCTTCTGCCATATCACATTGGACACAGTTTGCCTTCACCTGGAAAATTCTGAAAGATTATTGCATCCAAACTACCAATGAAGACCAAATATCTTATTTAAATCGATGTAATAATATGGCCGAGATGAAATCTCTTAAAGGCAGAAAATCTTACAGGTAAGACAGAATAAATCTCAAAATCGAGGAGGAAAGAAGTCTTGCCATGGATATTACTAATTCAGCATATACATTTTTCTAAGATTTGGCAAATGAGACAGTCGGTTTGTGAGATAAAGCTGGAGGTATGCTGCCAACAATGACATGGTAACATCTAAGGGTTGCCAATGCAACTGAAAAACATGCCAGCTATTAAGGGAGACGCTCAGAAATTCTCTGTACAAAACAGATTAGTAAAGGAGAAGTACACATCTTCCATTACGGCCAAGAGTACACTTTTGGAAAAATATGATACAAACGAAACAAGAAATACGAACGCAAGTATAATTCTTTCAGAATTGCGGTAAACCACCACTTCTTGGGTGCAGCATGAATGGTGAAAAATAATATAAGACCTGCTGCTAGAAAAGGTTTTTGACTTTGCTTTTGGATAACTGGGATGCTTGAGAGCCAACCTAACATTTACTCCAGGAAGAGCAAATAATAACCTATTATCAGACTTCATAGCCAGGATTTACTTTCTGTTGAACATCACCATAACTCTCTAATTCATCTATATCCTCTGGACTACCCAAAAACAAAGGAAGTCTTTGGTGTAGCTTGACCGGCTGAATAGACAAAATCTTGCTTTTACCATCAGAACCTTTACCTCCAGCTTGCTCAGCCAGGAAACTTAGTGGATTGGCTTCATAAACAAGACGTAGATGATCCCTTGGATTCATTGCCACACCACCATATAGGAGAGTGCGGTGGAAATCAGCAACAAGAGAGCATATATAGCGAGCTGAATACTTCTTAGGATATTTACCCTTGCCTTGTCTCACAGTGTCAATATATTGCCTTAAACCTTCAGGCCAGTCAAAGTACCGTGCATCATTAACAGAATAAATTTGCCCTGATAAAATAAAGTACGAGTGAGACAATCCATTTTTCTCAGGAGGTCACCCTAAATCAAGTAGAACCTCGAAGACAAATTGGTTACCTCTTGGAGGAATTTTGATATTGGGATGTGTGAGAATGAAATCCCCTGTTGAGCGGTCCAGTGTGAATGCATGTGTTCCTGTACCAAAGCTCGTGCATAGTATTGTGGCTGATGAATATAAAACATAACCAGCAGCGACAAGTCTGGTTCCACTCTGAAGTGAATTCAGCATTGCTTTTTCGTCAACTGGCAGATGATCAATTTCCACAAGACGTTTATAGATACCAAAAATTGTTCCTGTGGGAATAGAAGCACCAATATTTCTGGATCCATCTAGAGGATCTGTCACCACAGCAAATGGGCCATCATCAGTTATCCAAACTGGTAAATCATCTTCTTCTGAGGCCATAACAGCAACTTTACCAGAACTTCTTAAACAAGACAAAATAATCTCATTCTGCATCCAAAGAAAGATGACAACTAAGTATTCACAGGCCAAACCAAGATCTTGTGAAAGTTGAAACGCGCAAACGGAGCAGGTGAGACTGAGTCATTGCAGATAATTAGCAATAGAGCCAAATAATAAAAGCCAGTAACTTCACATAGATTAGTTTTTTCAATTGGTTCCCTTGAGGATTGAGACTTCAATAGTAGAATCTAAGATAAAGAAACAATATTCAATAAAATCTTCAAACAAACTGAGGAAAATGTAATCATATTGAGATGACCAAGCAAGTCACACAAAATCATAGGCGTAACAATGAAAGAAGATTCAAGAAGACAAATTGCCAGAAAAACAAAGCAGAACATAAGCCCAGACACCAAAAAAAAAAAAGGCAAACACACCGAGACAATATCAAGAGGCTTTGGCTTATCTCTCTCAGAATCGGAGCCAACGGCAACTGAGACATTCTTCCCAAGGGTAGAGTTGAAAGGGGAAGCCACAAGAGCAGCAATTCTCTTGAAAGCGTACTCCAAATGATCAAACAAAATCAACAAGTCGTCACTCACATTAAGCCCTGTTTTGCCAACATACTCCTTCAGCGTAGAAAACCCACTATTATTATTACAATCAGAAGAAGCATCGCCACTCATCTTGGCACTAACCCTCAAGTTGAGCCCACCAAGAAAAGATGGAGGAAGAGAGGCCATTTTACTCTTGCGTTGACCAAGACAGGTATTTGGCGGGAAAAGATGGAGTCTTGGCGGGAAATTCAAGCTGTGCTTCAAGAATGCAGAAGAAGATTGCATCTCTTGTTGGTGGAGGAGGAGGAGGAGGAGAAACTGGAAACGCGAGGTGTCATCTGTGTTTTGATAGAGAATTTGGGGACACGATATTTCAGTTTCCAGTCATGGGGTTTCGACTCGTTTGGCCTTGTTCTCCATAGTGAGTTCCGCAATCACCTCAACGCATGCCTGGCTTTTCATTTTATTTGCATGAACGCAGACGCCTAACGCGTTGTTTTATCTTTAGCACTTTCTACCCTAGACTGCGCCTTCATATTGCTTTTTCAACATGGCACTATCTCTCTAGTTTGGATGGGATGATTTGAAGAGGAGAAAAGAGGTTTGGCTATTGTGGATGAGAAGAATTTGATAGAAAAGAAAAGAAAGGGAGGGAAGTAGAAGGATAAAATAGAACTTTTCTCTCAATTTTCTTTTCTTCCTAAAATAGTATGAAAGGGAAGGAATCCTCTATTCATTCTTTATGTGCTCCCCACACATATTACCAAAAAAAAGAGCGCAGGGTATTTGAGAGAATGTCCTTATGGGGCGGAGGTGGAGTCAGCCGCTATTTCCTATCAGCAAAGAAATAGAGTAAGGTCGGTACAGATCAAAAAACGTGCAAAAAAATTTTTTTTAATAAAAGAATTAAGAGCGTCATTTCTCCCCTTGCTCTTGAAGAACTTTTCCCGCTTTTCAGCGACTTTCTTCTGATAAATTTCCCTTAAATAGAGAGAAAATGTAAAATGGATGTGAGATGCTTATTTTATCTATATAAATAATAACAAATTATATAATTATTTAATATTTTTATTCTCTTTTTAATTTTATTTTTCTAAAAAAAATATCTTACTCTCTCCACTTCTATCCAAACTCTTAAATAAGAGAGAATTCTACTTTTTTGCACTATAAAAAACTCTCAAAAGAACATTTGAATAAATCACCTCACCTTCTTTTCTCTTTTCCCTTCTTTTCTCTCTCCTCTTAAAGTCCCCTCTTTTCTCTTCTTTTCCCCTAATTTGGTAGTGTAAGAGAGGAGAGAAAAGAAGAGATTAGAAGAGAAATAAAGATGAGGTGATTTATTAAAATGTATTTTAAGAGTTTTAGATAAAACAGAAAAGAGGTTTGTTTTTTTTTATTTGGGAGTTTGGAGAAAAGTGGAAAGAAATATATTTTTTTGATGAAAGTAACCTTGAATAGAAAGAGTACAATGTTTAACACTATTATTACTAGAGATAAAATAAATAATTCAAAATATTTTAAAAATCTTTCCTCCACTTCTTTCTCTTGCATCCCACTTTTATCCTAGAATTAAACTTGTAACCTCACATGAGTAATTTGATTATCAACTGCTTCAAATTATTGAATTGAATAATTGATAATTATTACATATAATGTTCTCTTGGAAAGGGACCGT
Source organism: Catharanthus roseus (assembly GCA_028651295.1). NCBI lineage: Eukaryota > Viridiplantae > Streptophyta > Magnoliopsida > Gentianales > Apocynaceae > Catharanthus > Catharanthus roseus. The sequence continues at coordinate 2,561,286 of JAPQWS010000108.1, read as the reverse complement.
AAATATATATGTATATGAGATATTTTAACTTAATTAGATATTAAAATCAAAATTTGAGAATGTATAATTGCATATTGTAGAAGAAGTTTCCGGTCTTTGTGATTGTGATGAAAATTAATTCAATAAAATTTGAGCATGAAATAAATGAACTTGAACGTTGAAATTCCACTCCACTTTGGTCATCATCACTGACAATAATACCACTATCTTCCAAAACAACAACAATTCAACAATTTGATGAAGATATCTTCATCCATCCTCCTACTAGTTTCTTCTTTTTTTTATAGAGTCGTCGTGACAGACAATTATATACTTTGCAGCTTGTTAATAATCTATAATGTTTATAAGATATTTATGTTTAGTTCGATGGTACAATTCCTTCACTTAAAGGACTTCTTTTACCGGCAGAATTTAAGAAACAGTTTAATATCGTATTCTGATCTCTCTTGAATTAATCGATGACTATTTGATACGGGATTAAAAAAGGAAAAAAGGATATTTTCTTCTTTCACTAAGATCAAATCCATGACGTGTACAATGATGTAACTAATTGGATTAGCTTTACCGCAATCTATCTCTATATATATTAATATTGGCTCACTAGTAGTTTATTATGTAGCTTAGTTCCTCCTGTGAAGGGATTGAAGAATGAAGATGGTGATTGAGGGTGTAGATATTTTGAAGAATGAAATACCCTTTGAAGAGGAAGCAGTGGTAATATCAGAAGATGATGCTAAACCTGGTCTTGTTCTTGTTGATATCATCAATGGCTTCTGCACTGTTGGATCTGGAAATTTGGTATCCAAGCAAAAACACTAGTCTTCTTAATTAATTTATTTATTCATGGGGTTTGATTTCTGTGCTTGTTTGTTTTTTAATTCAGGCTCCAAGGGAGAGTAACAGGCAGATCTCTGAAATGATTGAAGAATCAGCAAAGTTGGCTAGAGTTTTCTGTGATAACAAATGGCCCGTCCTCGCTTTTCTTGATACTCACAGTCCTGATAAACCCGAACATCCTTATCCTCCTCACTGTATCACTGGCACTGATGAATCCAATTTGGTTCCAGGTACATGCAACAAGCTTTCAGAATTCCTAACCTTGTATTGTATTGTATTTATATTATCTTGTTTTAACAGTAGTGAGTCATAAATAATCTCAGTCACTCACTCACTCACACAATGTGGTGCAGCCCTAAGGTGGTTAGAGAAAGATGAAGCAAATGTAACAATAAGGCGAAAAGATTGCTACGATGGCTTCATAGCTTCTTACAAGGAAGATGGTTCTAATGCATTTGTTGATTGGGTGAAAACCCACGGCATACAACTTGTAAGTATATTTTTTGTCTCTCATCATTTGTTGATTTCTTCCTAAGCACCCCCCAACCAACGCTGCTGTATGCTGCTGCTGCTCATTCATTCTTCTGATTCTTCATCAAACTTGTTTGTTTTTAGCTTCTTGTGGTAGGAATATGTACGGACATTTGTGTCCTGGACTTTGTCTGTTCCACCTTATCTGCCAAAACCCGTGGTTTTCTTGCTCCTTTGGAACAAGTTGTGGTTTACTCCAAAGGCTGTGCCACCTTTGATTTTCCAGTTTCCATCGCCACAAACTCCAAACATCTTTTGCCTCATCCTCAGGTAAACACATAAATGTTTTTCCATACTTCTCCTCGTATGTAACTGTAACATCCTTTCTAATTATACATGTTACAGATCAGAATCAAAGGCAGAAGCACTACAAAATTCACCTTTATATCGTTCACTGATTAATCCTTCTTTTATACAGGAGCTCATGCATCATGTAGGCCTTTACATGGCCAAGAGCCGGGGCGCCAAGATAGCAACACAAGTGTCCGTGTGCAAAGTCAAGAATCTATAAAACATCAACCTGACTACTGCAAACTCTATGTAATATGTAATAAACATAGTATCTCCCGTAACATTTTCTTTCCCAGCATCCTTGCAAAGTTTGTAATAGTGAATACAGAAAAATAAACATAAGAAGGAATAAAAAAACACAGCTACTCATTCGTGAACTTCCGCTTATGAGTTTTCTTTAAACTGAAATTACCACCAGTATCTGATCAAAGCTAGCTACAAAGAACGCCCTATAAATACGCCCATCACATCTTTGTCATATATTTAGGGATATAAAAGATATTATAGACATGGAAAGACTAAATAATACTTCAAAATTTTCCTTTTCGCTATAATATGGAGAAGAAAATCATTTCAAGTAGAGTTTGTACCATATAATTAAGGAATATGTACATGCAGGTAAATTGCCAAAAAGTGAAAGCCAGCAGCGGGAGGCATACTAGATTTGAAAACTTGGTGATGGTTCTCTAATGCCTGCATATAAACACATCAGCCACATACTAACAACCGAGATTTGGCCGAAATTATCCATCTTTGTCATTGATGTTAAAGACTTTATCATATCAATGAAATTGCCTAAACAGCAAAAGGGCTAAAGAAAATGAGACCAATCAGGATCATCTAATACACTTTCTTTGCTACACTCTTTTTATGGTAGTTTTAAATGAAAAGTTACTACAAAAAGAAATGTAGCAGAGTATGTACCAGAAGACGCATGAGAAGATCCTGAGTGAAACGAGACTTGGAAAATATTGCATGCCCTGGCAAATGAACCAATTGTAAGAGACTTTTGTCCATAAGAGCACGCCAGTTGCAAAATAATGACTAACTTCAACAGAAAGTACTTACTTAAAGTAGACGAATCCTTTTAAAGAATGAACCACAGCTAATTCTACATTCAGAGGAATTTTACATCTGCAGCCTCAGCCGGTTGAAGAACACCAAGAAATGATATTCAGGGGCCCAATACAGAAAACCAACAACAGGTCCCGCTCTAATGTACTGCAAAAATTTGTAGATCAGGATGTCAATGTTTTGAAATTTTTTTATGTAAAGCAAAAGACTGCACAAGTTGGGAAAGAACTGAAAACCTTTCCGTCCAATACAACAAGTTCACCATCAACCCATCTAGGATTACGGAACCCTGGCTCAGCTAACCTGCCTTGTCCCTTATATCGAGCAACCTGCACATGCATATCATTATTGCAACCTATTTATAGAATTGACTTGCTGTAGTAGCAAAGCCAGCCAGAGATATACAAAGAAAATGAAATCCAAGTTCACAAGCAACCAACATACCACCCCAAATTCTTCCGGAATTATCCCTTTATGCGGAAGCTGATATCTCTTCCCAACTTTTGCACGGAAGGCAATCTATAATACATAATGAAATATAAAAACTCCTTCATGGAAATAGTGGGAAATATTTACCACTAACTTGTTTCAGAACCAACATTACCTGGCCAGCTGGCACATAAGGATCCCCTGTTAATTTTATGGCCTCAACATATTCATAAAACTCAAGATTTGGAGGCTCCACACGACCTTCCTCTTTCCACTGACCAAATCTGCGCCTCAGTTGGATAACCTCGGAAGTATAAAGTCCATGAGCACCAATATATACTCCTGCGAAAATATATATATAAATTTCTCAATGTAATTGTCAAGAGGATGGGCACAAAGGCAGGAACACCATCAACAAATGTTGAGCAAACACAATAGGAAAGAAAAGAAATACTGAAGCAGAAGAATCTAAGGCATAATATTCAGAACCAATACCATTCAGTGGGTCCCGTGTCCCAGGAACAACAATGCGATTAAATGTTGTTGATCCAGACAGTGGCTGACGATTTCGAGCCTGACTAAGTGTGAGATTTATCATTTCACTTACATCTCTTAGGACCTGTAGTTCAAGTGTCCACTAAGAAATCAATTTATAAAATGTCAAAAGAGAGCAGATGGCCAAATAGAACCATTTAAATGAAAAATCTAACCTTCATGGGTATCCTGCCCTTGCCAATGGACTTTGCAAGATCAAGCATCACATGATCTGGACTATGCTGACTCTGAACCTTAGCCTTCTTGTTGGCAGGAGCTTTTTCATCAAAAGTAGACTTATGTTTACTGTCATCTTCCTCCACAGTAAAGGTAAATGACATGTGATCCTTTTTCTCTATTCTTGCTGGGACCCGGAGCAAGTCCCTATGACGTGGACCACTGGGAAAATTTGAGACCAGACCGTCAACAACAATCTTGAGTGCTATTTGACTTTGATCTTCGCCATCAGAAATTCCAGTATCAGCATCTAGCACAACATCATTTTGCTCATCATCATTTCCACCTTTATCATCGTCTTCAGCATCAACACTTTCCAAGTCAAAGTCCTGTTCTTCATCTTCTTCCTCTATTATTTGCTCAACTACCTTAGATATCATATCTCTGTCCACTTTCGCAGGTGATGTTACTTTTAACACTTTCACCTTCACCCCAGGGATAAGGTCTCGCAATGTGTTCTCAAAACTTGAATCCTCATCACCACTATCTCCTGTGTCCTCGGTAGTTTCTTCCAACAGGTCACCTTTACTCTCAGTTGGACCACGAGCGTCAAAGCCACTGATAGCACTTGTTACTTTGGGAGGAGGAATGGAAACTTTTGGGGGATCTTTCCTCCGTTTTAAGTAGACAGCCTAAATTCACATGAACATCAAAGGTTATCCATAGATAAATAATATTTCAGTGAAAGCAAAAAAATCCACTAAAGATATAATTGCAGCCCTTTTAGGTAAGAAATTTGAACATTTCTATGCAAAGAATCTGCATTTTGAACAAGAAAGATTAAAGAGCTGCAAACTAGAGGAAGCACAACAGGGAATGAGCAGTAAATTATCTGACTAGCAAAGAATTACTAGGAAATACTGTAATAAAATCTAGTTTACCAATGAAGGAACTACTAGTCGAAATATGGTATACATTGTCCAATTTCTTCTCATTATTCAGTTGAAAGTGAACCTCTTGTCAGGAGTCGGAACCAGTGTTCCACAGATATAGCTTAGATGCTTAAACAATTTGTGAACTACAGCTTGAAATAGATATAACTAAGTCTCTTCTCCTCCCATTCCTTGACAATAGTCTTGATGCTTAAACATTTGGAGAAAACAAGATTTGGAGCACCAAAAGTATAAAGGGAAAGGAGTGCACCTGCTGTAGATACTCGCGTTTCTTATTCATTGTAAAAAATACTTCAAACAAGGGTGCACCATCCATGGCATTCACAAGCTGCCTGATAAAAATACACAGCAAGCCATCAATCTCGGTTTAAATAGAGGAAGAGAACATAGGATGTTACACACTAATAAAGATAGCAACAACATGTAGGAAATGGGAAGAATAACCCAATAAATGATTTAAAAGATCGATAATGATGACGTGAAAACTTTAATACAAATATATTCTACAGATGCCTGCAACACATTTCACGAGACATTGCAAACAGAAAGAGATCATACACAGTGATCGCCGGTATCCATCAGACAACAAATAGAATCCATTAAGCAGAGTGGGATCCTTTGTTTAGCGATGAAACACTGGAGCATCCCATAAACCAAATAGACGAGGGGAAAAATGAGAACAGACAACAAAAAAGCATATTGTAACTATGTTAACCATGGCAAGTGATTAACTTGGTTTATGGTGATAAAAGTTTTGGCCTATAGTTTTTTTTTATACTCAAATTTTCACTCTGGGTCCCACTTCTCCTCTCACAAAAAATATAACTTTCACGTTCTCCAAGAAAAAAAAACTACTTTATCAAAAAAAAAAAAAAAAAAAAAACAGCAATCCCAGTAGAGCCTCATATGAGAGGAGAACAGCAAGATACAATTGCAGAGGTAATTATGACAAAACACAGCCCGTGCCTGCTTTCTTGGGAGAAGTAAACTTCAATAAAAGATCGCAGATTCGATTTGGAATTCTTTACAAGTTTACGAACATAATTGCGAATTTCAATTGTGAACAGAAAGTTACCGAGGACTATAACTTCTTGCCACATATCGCCCATATTCTGCACTTATGCATATAATACAACCATAAGGATCATCAGTATCTACTGAAGTTCCAGCCCACCATCCCACCTGAAATGCCAGGTTCAGGAAACATAGCATGTTACCTAGCTAATAAGTGATGGCAACAAGATATACTTGAGAAGAAATAAAAATCACAAGGAACCTTGCATACACTGAATTCTTAAGATCACGTTATGAATCACGAGTTAAGAAAGCATGCTATCAACTGAAATTAGCCACGTAAAGGAATTTCAGGGCTGTCAAAGTTTCAAGAATGAACCTGAAACCCACTCCATATTGGATGTTCTGTGCAAATGTATATAACAAGAGAAACTGTCCCCACCATGATAGAAGTACAAGGAGTGTCCAACTGATTTTGCCTCCATACTAGTTCCATGATTTCGAATTTCTTAAGGAATTACATAGACATAAAAAATAAGGTGCTTACTTTTTACTACACAAGTTATCGAACCTTTTTTTCCCAGGTAAGTTTAATGTGAGTTAGAACTGAGTCAGATATAAGTGATTCCAACTTTTAGAAACCAACTGATAGGGGCCACAGGCCCACATCATAAGAAGACAGGTGCCTGCATTTCCTACATGCAATATCCTCTAAATCACACTAGAACTCACCAATCCGGTACCAGCATAATCACGCAGAAAAGCAGCATCTCCGTAGCGCTCCTCCTTTACCGCTTTCTGAATTTTGGAATTAATTTCAGCATACCATCAATATAGAACTTAAAAGACAAGAAGAAAAGATGACAAAGTAAATGAACTCATACATCTAGATATGATATCACTTGGCCAACAGTGTCATTTGTAGCTGCAGCTGCAATTGCCACCTTAAGTCTGGCTGCTTCTTCATAATCCTCTTTATTAACAGCTTGAACTAGCTGAGTCTGTTGAAAGAAATATTTAGAATCTGAGTTAAGAATAAAAGATGCACGGCATAGTAACAGAACTTCCAAGAAAACCAAAATTACTCAGTAGCACTCTAACAAGACAGACGAAGCAAGGACAAGATTTAAAAACCAAAAGCTCCTTCCTTGATTTAGAGATATGATTCAATTTATTTTGGATAACATGTCAAGACGTGCTCGAGGATAACTTGACCAAGTTAAATTATTTGAAAGTTTGATAGCCACATCTATTTGGTATATGGATACAAACAGATAGTGTTTGTGTGGTGGCATAGTTTGGTTAGTGATGATAGGAATGATGGATCTCTTATTCTGCCAAATTGCGTTTGTAGGATTGAGCAAACAGAAAACACAGATATACATTCTGATCTTGCCATTCTATACTTGCTAAAACCCACACGAGTGTTGGGGTAAAAAATGACTGGAGAACCAAAGAAGGTGGAGTATGGACATGAAGATCATCTTTTAATGAATAAAAGCTGCAAACTTGACTCTAAGAAGCAATCATTGAAAATTTCAACAAAAGAGGTGTCACTCCAAGTGTACTCTCTTAATTGTATAGTAGCCAATATAAACCAAAATGTGACCTTTTGGTGTTCTTCGATCTGAGACCATGTCTCTAATCCGTTTTATTCAAGTCATGTTCCAAAGCATTCAACAATTGCATTAACTGCAGTTTAAAGTTCGATCATTTGACCTCTTGTCTTGTCATCCCCATATCTTGTGAAGAAGGTAAAAAGAAAACCCACAAAGTGAATATGCCAGATTTAGTACTTCTATGACTTTGAATACTCCTGCACTGTTTTCCACCTCCTTTCAACCACTAACCCTAGCAAACAGAAAAACATCACCTTGGTCACGCACACACACAATCAGATGGGCATTATCCTCTAATTCCTCATCCTGCCCTATTTTCATTCTGACAGGATAACAGATCGACAAAACTACCATGCTTAACATGGATTTGATTTACTTTTCATAGAATAATCACTATCCTATGTTCTGTACACACACTTTCTAGAGAAGATATAATCCAACACTAACAGAAAAATATATTATTCTTAATGAAGCAAGTACAAGACATATACTTCATAATCCCTGTTTTATTCATATTAATTATTTTTCTACTTAGTTCAGTACAGGGCTTAGAAATTCCTCATTTCCTATTACTTAGTACGTGACTGGTAACTACGAAGGGGAAAAAAGATCAAGACATCAAATAAATTACACAAATTGAAGACAGAAAGGAAAAAGGCTTAAGATTGGAAAAATCACCTTAAGTACTTTAAGAATCCGCTCTTGCTCATCAATGTCAACAAAATGCTTCTGCCACCTTTCCCAATCCCAATCGTCAACGCCATCTTCATACCGTTTACCTTCTATCACCAAACTTGTACCCTTACTCTCCGCAGCAGCAGAATCACTCCTCCGATTAAAATAGGAGTTCAAATAGTCATCAAACCTCTTAATCGCACTTCTAAACAGTTCCTGAAGCGCAGAATCCCATCGTTGATTCAACTCCTCCTCACCGTATGACCCATCCGAGTTGCCACTGCTACCGCGGTCATTGTTATTACAGTGACACCTCGTGAAATCGAAAAGAGGAAACCTACTACAAATAGAGTGAGATGATAGATTATGAACATTGAAGCTCGAAGAGAACAGCTTCAATGAGTTTGAAGGGTTGAATTGGTTAGTAGTCGGGTCGGTTCGGACCGACCAAGACGGAAGGGTGGTCGGATGTATTGAAGCCATAGAAATGAAGAAGCAGGAGGAAGGAAGACGACACAAACGGTGTCGTTCAGCCAATGCCGGGAGAAGAAGAGAGAGAGGAAATAGAAGGAAAGCGGGAGCAGAAATGGATAAGACGCTTTTTTTTTTTTTCACTATTTTTTGCGTAATTAGGAGGTGAAGGCTGATTTACACATATACATATATATATATGTAATTGGTGATGTAAATTATGAATACTAGTTTACTATAAAAAAAAATTTTATTTTAATTTAAATATGAACTTTTCGTTACATAGGAACTTGCAGTGTCAATAGTAATTCTTACTATATTACTTCATCTGTTTTCTTCTTATCATATTGTAGGCATTATGTTATTTAAAATACATATAATTTTAAATAATTTTTTATTCTGTAAATTATAATGACTTTCAAAATTACTTTCTTCATTATTAATTCTAACATTTTCATGTTAGAATAATAAAACATATTATAATTTATTATTAATAAGAATGTATAATAAGAAAAAAATAGTCATTAAATATTATCTTAAAATTACATAGATAAAAAGAATACAAGATAAGTAAAAAAAAGGAAGAATAGTAAGTAATTTGTGAGTAGTTATTTAAACGTATACCCTTAAAAAAAGTTATTTCATAGTGCAAATAGTAATAATTCATTACATAATATATGGTGTAATTTATAAGAGATTTTCTAAAATGCGTGTCAGAATTAAAATTTTTTTTTAAGGAGGTGTCGGGATGAAAAGTTCTAGTATGAATTAAGTTTTTAAAATAAGATTTTAGTTTCTACGAGTTTAATAATTTTTTCAAATTTGATAAGATTTATTAAAATTAAATTATTATATTATATATATTTTATCCATTATTTATTAAAATTAAAGTATTGTATTCTATATAGTTTATTCACATTAAGATTATGTAATTTTGATATCAATAGTCTTTTAACTCTTTTTAGAAAAATATAATTATATATTATTAGTTTTAAAATAAAATAGAAATAGGTATATTGGAAGAATGTTGGGCTTTCCATTCCAAGAAAATATCAAAACAAAAGGAAGTGTCAGCTAAAAGATAGGTAAGACAGTTGCCTATTCCATATACATGAGAAAAATTAATAGCAAGCAATCTATTTATGCAGTGGAGAATGCCAAGACAGGGAGTTAGCGCCCAAAAATCATAAACAAAATAATAAAAATATTTATTAAAAATAAAGTCATTTGAAAATTGTCCATTTAATATTGGTAGCAATTCTTTATGTAAATCACATATTCAACTAATTGTACATTGAGTTTTGATATTAATAGTAAAAAAAAATTGTATACTTCCAAGAAGTGTATGATAACAAGAGTACATTACAGTAATTAATACAGGGTATCTTAAAAGTCATTTTAGATATACATATATATATATATATATATTTTTTTAATATAGGAAGGAGGATGGGGTTCTTTTCATGTCCTAAATTGACCTGCTTGTGGTTGTGGCTTATGCGGATGATGTTCATTGACAGCAAGAGGCACATGTGGCTGACCAGAATTTGATTATCAAGATTGGCCTCTCTGTCTTTGAGCAATTGTTTCAAAGGTGTGGTGATCATGCAGGCCTCTAAAAAAAAGGTTCACTACTTGGTACTTAAAAGCAAACATTCCTTCAAGATTGGAAACTTCTGTCTATTTTCTTCATAACCAACCATAACAATATTTCAATTTTTTTTTTTTTTTTGTTATCTGGTTTCGAGATTTCTCAACTAATAAGCTAAGCTAGATGGAAGTACCCAAGTGAGAGGTGCTTTGCCACTAGAGTGCTCCTCGTTCTCTTCAAAGCCAAAATTTGAGAAGCAATTGATCAAGAAACATTTAATTCAATGGAAATTGGATTTTCATTTTTTCACTCAGAATTCATCTAAAAAATATCTGCAAAGCTTATGATGATGAACTGAAACAGACAGTGATTCCTCCAATATGCTGTGCTCTGCAGAACCATATGAAATTATGAATTGCAGAAATGGAAAGGTTTTTGTGTAAATCATTGCTAATTTCTCCACAACAAACTAAAACTGGCAAAAGAAGTGCATTCTTTATTGATAATTGAACAGTATTCATTTGCTTTTTGTTCATTCATTTCATTTACATATATGATTAACAGGAAAATCTAAGCAGTGTTCTTATGTAGCAAGGGATCGGATATTACTTGAGGCTCAAAATCAGGCTTCACATAACGAGCAAGTAAATCTGCATACATGTCGTATCTAGCAGTCATCCGGAAACCCCACTTATCTTTCAGTTGCCTACAAAGATTCAGATCCATGTCCGAGATCATCAAGCCATCCTTGTGACGTGAAAGAGATGGCGTACATGAAGCATCAGGTGCAGAAAAATGACTAGAACCATAAAAATGTCCAAAATCTGCATGCGGAGGCTTTCCATTGCCTGATGTGAATGGATTGGGGAAGACCTCAGTGCCAACACGATTGATTGAACCAACAAAATAACTATTTGCTATTGCTGCATTACGAGCCTGAAAAAACATCAACCACAGACATGAATATTAGTACTCGAAAGTAATGTATGAGTAGCTTACTCGAGCACTCTAGAACCACAGGCAAGAAAGACATTGAAGGTTGAACATTAAAGCCTCTCCGACAGCCCAATATAACTAATATTTGTCTTACAAGATATACAAGAAAAGCTTGATGGATCCACGAAAAAAACCCTAAGTGTTCAAGGGATACCTCAATTGGCCACATAGGCTCACTGAGTTCGCCAACAGTTGCTGATGGGTTGAAGACAATCTCTGCACCATTCAGACCAAATGCTAACCAGTTAAGAGGGTGGTGCCTCCCATAACATATATTAATACCAATCCTTCCAAAAGCCGTCTCAAATACAGGATGCCCAGTGTTTCCTTCCATGTAGTATGTACTCTCATTGAAATCCCCAACTCTAGGAATGTGATTCTGCAAATGTCATCATAAGCCTTTTCATAACAGAACACAAAAATAAGTCCATGATAATGAGAATATAAAACATTTGGTTCATCTTAAGATGTACCTTCCGGTGCTTCCCAATTATGTTACCGTGGTTGCCAATAATTACAGCAGTATTCCAAAGAGTCTCCCCATGTTTTATATCTCTTTCAAGAATTGGATTGACTATGACCATGTTATATTTCTTTGCGAATTCCTGAAGAAATTGTGTTGATTCTCCATCAACCGGCTCAGCAAATTCACACCATCTCTTCTCCCGAGTACAAAAGGCAAATGGCATCATCCATGCCTCCTGAAGAGAGTGATACTCAATGGGTCATATGCAGAATATCAGAAGAAACATAAATAAAGAACCTAATAAGGACGCCAGGACTAACTTGCAAGCAAAGGATGTTAACGCCAGAAGCCCCTGCAGCCTCAATAATTGGTGCCACTTTCTGAAAAATTGCCTTTTTCTGGTCAAAGAACGACTCAGTTGTTGGAAGAGCAATAGAATTCTGAATAAGACCAGCCCTTACAATTCGAGGTGCTCTAAGAGACTCCTTGTCAGCACAAAAAGAATATGCCTGCACATATACATATAATATGAAGAAGAATTTCATGCAACTTCACATTGCGGTAAAGATTTACAAGAAAATGAATCCTATTTGGTATTATCAGTCCTAATGAGTGAAGAGAGAGCACAGGTGATTACCTGAAGATCAAAGTCATGTTTGGAAGAGAGAGCTTTGGAAGAATCTGAGAGACTAATGGTTCCAAGAGGTCTTCCGCAATTTAGACCTATAAGCAACCGACTAACTTCCTGCTCAATAAATCAAAAGAGCCGATTAAATCTCATTTCTGGACTATTCAATCCATCTATGTTAATGTTTCAAACTATAGCTTCAGTAACGAATTGCCTAATTCAATACTCATAAAATCTTATCGATTTCTACTCAAATCTTACTCGATTTCCAAAATCAAAAACAAAAACCATATATAAAAGAATCCGTGCAATTAGAATCAAGAAAAGAAACAAATCAATCCCATTATTAAAAATATAAAAAAGAAGCCTTTATAGTGGTCAAATTGAAAGCTTTTTTGAGTGGGCCAGAGATTAACTGACCTGGAAAATTAGAGGGCTGAGGGAAGCTTCAAGGAGTCGATGAAGAGATTCAAACCCACATATAGAACCATCTTTGGAACTCTCAGAAGCCGTAATCTCAGCTTTTCCATTTTCTGATAGAACTTTTTCTTGTTTTGAACTGTTGCTCTCCATTTTCTCTACTTCTTGGCTTCCTTGGATCAAACTCCCCAGAGACGAGAGGAGTTTTGACCTGTTTGATTTTTTTATACAGAGCTCCGAAAATGGTCCGGGAAATAATGTCAACGAGGCAATGCGTCCACCTAGAACGCATTCGCTTGTGCATGTTTATATTCACGTTGAGGGCATGCGTAGAGCTCAGCCTCATCAAGGCCAAACAGGTCAAAAAAAGTCTTGGAGTGGGGCCCTTTCCACATAATCAACATTATCCTACGCAATGTAACAAACCTTTTGAAATTCTTTGTCAAGAGAAAAACAAAAAAGAAATCTATTACTCCTTTTTTTTTTAAAAAAATTGATTCACATGTTTTTCTCGAAGCATTTATTCAGATGTCACATCTCGACCCCTTCACAATTGCAACGATTCTCTCTACTTTTTGTATCATCTTATATACTTTATTTTTTATAATATAATTTTTTATTTTAAAATTTATTTTTTTTATTAATTATATTCTATTAACAAAGTATATTAAATTAGAAAATAATGCTGAAAAGTATACAAAGTGATACAAAATATTCGAATTCCTAAAATACTCTTACAATTACAATAGGAATTAAAACCAAATACTTGTATTTGGATTGAATTTTAATTTGAACAAAAATTGATTTTTTTACTTATGATGCATAAAAGTTAAATGGATTGTGGGAGTCATTGGGGGACTTATAAAGAAAAACTAAAAGGATTTAATTTTTATTTCTAATCCAAAGATACATATTTTTATTTTTCAAATCTTGTGATATCCGTCGTAATACTATTTAACATTTTTAATATAAAGGGCTAGCAAACCAATTGGTGCTATTCCGAAGGTTAACATTCAATAAATAAATCAAATTTAATATTTAAAATTAATAAAAAGTATAAACAACTAAATACCTATGAAAATATAAAAGAAATGTTTAAATAAATACAATAAGTTAAAATAATTATTTAAAGTTATAGGAATACAAAATGTTGTAGAGTTGAAATATATATTATCAATTTTAGAACAACATAACAATCAAAAATAAATTTATGAAATATATTCTTTATAAAATTGATGGTAATATTATAAAATTTCAATCACCTTCATGATCTTACCAACATTGTCAAAGATTAAATAAAATACAAATTTTTCAATAGATTTTATAAATAAATTTAATATGTAAAAATAATTATGATCTACAATTAGTATATATAACATATGGCATTTTTTTGTTTTGTAATATGTAAAGATTAACTTGACTATCTGTGCAATGTATACAGTTGGTGGTTAAAAATTTATAATATAAACAAAACTAATTAAGAATTAAAAAATAATAATTGACTATTTCCTACAAAAATATAATTAAAAAAATAGCACTTCTCCTACCATTTAGTTTCCACGTGTTAATTCATCTTTTCTAGTCTCTCCCTCACCAACAAAAAAAAAAAGATCATTGTTATTTAAAAATTCAAATTAATCTTTTCCTTATATCATATTTCAAACAAATCTTATCAATATATGCAGATATTATTATTTTTAAAATAATTAATATCATTTTAAACTAAATTTTTACGCTTCTTCCTCACGTCAAAAAACAAAAAATTTAGTATTATATTTCAAACTCTAGCTTTTCTTTGGCCACACCCTTCCTCTTCTCCCAAAAGAAAAAAAAAACTTAACTATAAGTTCATGACCAGGTACAACTATAAGGTATGAATGCACTAAAAGTAAACATTTTCCTTTTTTTATGTCTAATTAGTATACTTAATGCTAAAGGAAAGAGGTATTTAAAAAAAGAAGTTTTTTTTTTTTTTAAACAAAAAGGTATTTTTTTAAAAAGTGAAAAATATTGAATATTAAAAAAATCATATAAGAATTCATAATGCTTATCATTTTAAAAAAATGCTTAGAATATAATATTTATTAAGTAAAAACAAAAATTATAATTAAAAAATAAATATTAAAATATTTTAATAATTAATTTACAACCAAAGGGAATAATAGAAATAAAAAAATATCAAAAGATAGAAAAGATATGGACATAATATACTTTGTTCAATTAAAGTTTATCCTTGTGATCTGTGTGGAATGGAAACGGAAACATCAGCGTGAAAACTCAAAAGAAAGTTGATAAGAGAATAGAGCAAGAGAAATGAAATTGTAGAGAACTTAGCAAAATGAATTTTTTTTAATTATTTATTAATTAAAGCATTTTTAAACTAACAATTTTTTCGAGATACATTTTTTAAACCTAAAAGTATAAGATGTTAGGATTGTGAAATTGGAGAGAAATATATATTAAAAAAAAATATTGATAAGTATGGAAGAGATCTCGACATATATAAACCATATTGTAAGATGTAAGATTAGAATTCTAAAGGCTTTTGATAACTGATGTTGTGCATTATTTTAATGATGAAAATATGCATTTCTTCATCATTCTTAAATATGAGAAAAAAATAAACGGGTTGTTTCAAAAAGTTACTTTCAACAACAAGATTAAAAAAACTGAAATAGGGAATAGGAACATGAAAGTAAAGTACTTAGATTATTTCCAGTACAAATTTTTGATTTATGAATATTTGTGAATTAACATGCTAAAAAGAAAAATGACACATGTTTTTCGTCAGTTCTCTGATGCGCCATTAGTCTCTGAAAGAACTTAAAAAGTCCTTCCTGCAAAACAATACAAAATTCTGATATGTAAGTTGGGAAGGAAAATGACGAGAAAACAAATAAAGAAAGTATTGAGAAGAAGGAAGAAAAAACATGATCAATATACATCTGTTGAGGTTAATATGAGTATTGAAGAGGAATTGGAAAATACATAATTTATCATCTGGAAAATGTGCGGTTTAGAAGTTAGAACGTGAGGAGAGAGATTAAAGTGTATTCAAATATAATATAGTATAGATTGTATTAATAAAATTTATCAAACACAAAATCAACTCTAAGGTAAAAGATAAATTTTAAGAGAAACGTGATTATAAAAAGTAATGTTATCGGAAATGTTATAGAAAATATGACGATTCTAATTGGTATTTTTGGAAAAGTGGACAAAATTCAAATATAGAAATTTGATGTATCATCTAACCTTTCAAATAAATATTTCACATATAAAATATTAAAAAAATATGGGAGGGGGGATGGCCTCACTGGGTCATGCCCTAGTATATCATGTCTTTTGTCCACGCTTTACAATTATTTTTATAGTTATTTTTATAGGTTTCAATACTAGAAAAATTCAAATAGTTTGAAATTTATTTATTTTTTATAAAATATTGCTGGGAGTCAAATATCGACTAGTGCAAAAATTAATAAATAATTATTTTTCTTTTGAGATACTTTTAGGATTAGTTAGGTCAGAATTTAAATTTTAACATATCAAAACCATAATATTGGGTCATATGTTTCAGGAAACATGGACTAATTAATCAATTCTCAATAAACTTGAGCAATCTTCTTCATTTTGGGTTAACAAATATAATAAAAAATTTAAATATTATATTATTTTTATAGTGTGATAAATAAAAAAACCAAAAAATATTTTCATGTGATGAATAAAAAACAAAAAAGATTAAATTAGTTAAAAAAAATAGAGTAAATTATTTCGTTTATGTCTTATTATCATCTTGGATGTGCCAATTTTTCTTTGACTTAATAGGAGCAAAATGACTAAAGAAGATGGAATGATCTTTTCTACGCCAAAGATCTTCTAAGAATAAGGATATTAAGTGTATTTTTTTTAATTTTATCCTTCATTAGAACACTATATTTAAAATAGATGCTAAATTTCATAACTGATTTTAGTCATGATCCATCGTTACTAGACCGGGCGAAAGATAAACTGCCATGACGAAGGAGCTAAGTAAGCAGCCATTAGATGCTAACTATATCCCGAAACTTCAGTTAACCGCCTTATGTCCGTGCATCTCCCACTATGCAACCGACACCTGTCAGTCAGAACCGGGTTTCTTCACTAACCAGTCAAGAACTACCATCAACATAAAACAAGAACAGAGGATGAAGATCCCCTCGTAAAGCTCAGTTTCAGCAACTAATTTGCAAAAAATTAAAAAAGTTGAAAATTTCGATAAATCTCAAATTGTAATATTATTATAATTTGCTTCTCCAGAGCTCCGAAGATTCTATTTTTTGGGGAAAAAAATTGTAAAAATTCACCCAAAAGGAATTCAGAGAAGAAATTAATTTACACGAAAATGGCAACGAACGCCGCCGAGGGAGAGAGTTCGACGCCGAGCGGAATCACCGGCGGTGGCCCTTCTTCCTCCTCTGCTCGCGTCAGGACGAAACCTGACCCGTTTTTGGTGGTTTGTAGATGTTTCAGCTTCATCACTGCATTTGCTGCTATTCTCTGCATTGCTGTAAACATTCTCGCAGCTGTTCGATCCTTCAGAATGGAATTAGATGTAAGCATGTGATGAGAAATTAACACTTTGTATTATTTCTAGTTTCTGCTGATGCTTTTTATTGGTTTGTTTAATTTCGTGTGAATATTTATTTATTGTTGTGATTTGGCCTGGAAATTTGTATAGATATTTGATGGGATATTTCGGTGTTATGCGGTCTTGATTGCCATTGTTGTTGTGCTTGCTGAGACGGAATGGGAATTCATGTTGAAATTCTGGAAGGTTTGTTTTTGTGGATCTATTTCTAATTTCATCATTAACTTTTGATCGTTTCTTTTATGCATTGGAAGGATATTTAACTTTGTCCTGTATGAATAAGAATAACTACTGTGGAGCTTAAAATGTCAGATAATATGGAAAATTCTGTAGTTTGATAACTTCCGTGCATTTTGATTATTGTATCTGACAAACTCCATCACTACTTTGACAGGTTTTGGAGTATTGGGCAGGCAGGGGTATGCTACAGATCTTGTATGTCTTATCTCTATGCTTATAGCCTTCTTTTACTAAAATTCACTTTTATACGGTGTGTCTTTGTGATTCAGACAAGTCTTGAATGAAATTGTATATTTCTGGTTAATTATGTCTTTTTGCCATCTGTTCATAATAGTCTGCACTATACAATGTTGAAGTATGGAATAAACAAATTCTTTAGACATTCTTCAGAATTTGTGCTCCAATCATTTTGAAGTAATTATGATGTTTCAACAACATATAAGGTTGTTTTCTGCTCCTAAACACAATCCAAAGATGAGTACGAAAACTTGGATTGTGGGACTTTCTCTTTACCTGTTACTCTTGATGTGGCGACTGTTTCATCCATATTGTATTGCCATTCCCAAGCGCCAAGGACGTGACATTGGTACTGGACAGACGTTTGGAGTGACCTTGTGAAATACATTCCTATACAGCCTGTTCTGTTTCCCATGGTAAACTATTTGGCCAGATCTGTCTTGGGTATTTCCATCAGCTAGTGGACGACACCCTCAAGCTTCTGTGGCATTTGAGCATTTGGGAAGTCGTTAATGATATGTTTAACTGGCTCCATTGACGTTTTTTCATCTCCCCTCCTTGGTGTCTTTCCAGTGTTGCTGTCATGACAAGAGCTTATCCTGAGTCTGCTGGAGAAAAACAAGAGCTTATACTCCTGCAGAAAATTTCAAGCTACCTGCTTCTTGCCTGTGGCTTTCTCTATGTTATATCGGTGAGCAATTATAACCTCCGTATCTGCTCCACTATAAGTGTATCTGATTATGGATCTTCACAACTTTCTCCTATATAAAGAGGAACCATGATTTGTGAGGACACATTAATTAATTAATTAATCTTTGTGAGTTTATCACTACATTAGTAGCTACTGTTTATTTCATCCCAGGAGATTGTAGTTCTTCGATGAATGGACATATCAGCCCTATCTTGGAATATTTAGTTGATTGCTTATATTTTATTGATCTGCAGGGTATATTATGCATTGGCTTTGTAAAACGAGCTCGTATGAAGAAAGAGGTGTCTAGAGACCAAGCAGTGAAGGATTTGCGGGTAATGCATCTGCTAGATATGCAACATTTGCTATAACATGGTTACCCACTTCCCTCTAAGTTTTTACTTGACTCTGCTTGTTAGCAAGTTTTTCCTCTCAACAACCTGCTGGTGTTACAAAAAAGAAAGCTTACCATATCCAAATACATACTTTTTAACATTTTGTAGGATAGGAAAATTCTAAAAGATGGCTTTACACTAAAAGAGTTGAGCTTCTATAGTATTTGGTTACTTTTTGCTTTTGTTTCTGTATGGGTAAGTGTTGTTTGATAACATAATTTGTCGTAATTGCTTCTGGCGCTTGTCATCTGAATCGGTTGGCGTGGTAAATGATATTGAAAAATTGATCAAGTGTAGCTTCTTCACCTTCTTTCTTTATGACAAATTGGTAATAAATATATTTCATAACATCAGGAACTAGAAAAGCGAAGGGAAGAACTTGAAGCATTGTTGATTCAAGTTCATGATAGAGCTTGAGAAGATGTGGTGTTGAGCTTGAAGGAGACTGAGTATCCAAAAATCATATCATGCTGGTCCAACGGGGATTGGAGGGGCAGACAAACCATTAGTCATATGAATTTGCAGTCTTGTTTTCTGATTGCTAATTTGCATTATTTTCTGTAGAATGGGGTTTTGTTGCAAGATTGTAATTTTGTACAGTTTTTACTTACTACTGTTTCTAATGAATGTGGCTTTTATCGTTAGAGACAAATTTGACCCTTCATCTTCTTCCCTCCTTGTGTAGCTCTATGTACCAGCCGCCGGGCATACATGTGACTGGGAGAACATGTCATACCGATATATGATAAAAAAAGTTTTTGATTTATTTTAGAGAAATTGACCTAACATATGTTAATAATAATAGGTGATTTTTAATCAATTTGTATCCTATATCAGTAACTGGAATAGTTTGAAATAATTGACCATTTGACCCATTCCAATAGTATCAAATTAGTCAGAAACCATTCATCTCATCATATAAAAAACATATTTCAATCATTGTAAAAAATTATTAACAGAAATGACTAATAAAATAAATAATATTTTCAAAGTAACAAAAATCTAAATTATATAAGGGCAATTTTTTTTATTTTTTTATCAATATCTCTTTATTTTATTTAGCTGACTGAAAATAGGGCTATGTATATATGGTTGGGCATGCGCAACATTGAAAATCTTTACATCTATCTATCATACACAAGATTCAAATTGCGGAATCTCTAGTAAAGATAACGAGCTAACCTCATTTTGGTCTCCTAATTAGTAAGAATAAGAATACCGAATACTGTAAGGTGGTGACCCTCCACAAATGATATTGTGTATACATATGTATATTTGAATAAACATCAAAATGAGCTTGAAATGTGGGATTTTCATGCTTCTGAATGCCTCTGCCAAAACAAAACAATCATTCCTTTTCTGTTTGTGCTGAGCTTGGTTTTTGTGAAAACTTGAGCCATTTTTGCCTGTTTCTTTCCTTGGAAGCCAAATTTTCTGAATATTTTCTAAGACCTTCTCTCAGAGCTCCAAGATTGACACCATTACGCACCAACACAGAGGTCACACCCATTTTTGAAACCTGTAGGAGGATACGCACTAAATTAAGAGAACAAAATAGATGAACCCATTCCTTTCCTTTCCTCTCTGCCTGTGTTTGTGTGTGTTTGGTGGGGTTTTTACTGAATTTGATTATGGCTAAACATAAAAGCTATGTCATCTGACACAGTATGAATTCAACTAGACATGCCCAACATAAACTGAGAATGATTTAAAGAAACAAGAAATTACCGCTTCTATGTTTCGATTCTCGTCGTCAAAGAAAAGCATTGAATTATATGGCACACCAGTCTTCTGGTTTATCTTTTGAAAGTGATCTGTTTTGTGAGTCCAGCTGGAATAAATTTCCTGTAATGTGACACAAGTAGTCAGCATTATTAGAATCATAGTAAAAAAAGTTCAATGATAAGTCTGTCTCTTTTAGCTCTAGTATTGCAAGAAAAGTACCAACATACAATTAGCTAAATAGCATCCAGGCAGGCCAACACATTAATTCACTTATAGAAACCATTCATTTACTTTTAATTTTATTTCAGGAAGTCGGTTAAGACAATGCCATTCTCATGTGTGGACAACAGCAGGGAGTTAGACCGGACGGACAATGCAACTATATACTATAGTCAACTTCTGAAGTAAGACATAATTCCGGAGGACAAACTGAACTTAAAATTTTCAACTTTTAGTGTATTGTGAGAAACTTGAAAAGAGACAAACAATATCCAGAAAAGTCTGTTTTGATGAAGGAAAGCTGAATGGGGACAGGCAGAGAGCACCATTGAAGGATGTAGGTGTTCACAAATGTAAGAAAGTTGCCACCTTCATGAACTGACAACAAATTTTCACACTTTCCCATCAATATAACAGCCATTGCATGTGAATTTTGTACAAATCAAAAGCCAAATAGGATTCGGATCGTCTGTAATTGTACATTCCTAATATGATATATTTTATTAATAAAACCTACAAAATAAACGATAAACCTTAAGGAGAAAAAATATTATAAGAAGAAATGTTAAAGGAGGAGATTTTACAGAATATGTTGCATACGATCCAGAGTGAGCCAAATTTAAGCGATGCAAACACAGATGGACTTCCATACTAGGACAGGAGGGAAAAAGAAAAAGCATAAGTTCAGAAGCCGCCTTGGCGTTAATCCCCAATTGCTTGCTCCTAAATTTTCAGGACATCCTAGAAACATTAATAGGATTTTCATGCCACTCTAACACAGTGTTTGATTGGATATATTTATACAGTTTCGGAAATTGTTAATCTTGTAGTGGGAGAAAGAGAATAAAGGAAAAAAGAAAAGATTTCTACTAGGCTTACCTTTGCTACGAACATTGATTTGATCCCCAATTTATCAAGGAAAGTGTTAGCTATATCAGCTGTTGGTGATCTTGAGGCAATTGCAACATCAACACCCTTGTCCTTGAGTGCATATAATATACCTTTGGCATGGGGGTACAATGATGGCATTTCACGTTTGGAGCGACATTCACTGAGAAACAATATATGAATTTCACATTAAATATAAGCATCACAGTGTCCCTCAAAGGCAATGTATTAATCAAACCGGTCAACAACAACGCAAAATTAAAAGGGTTTGGTTTTTATTTCCAATCCAAATGCACCCTAAAACAAAGTAAATAAAAAAACAAAAGACAAAGGAAGCCAATTTGGTCCATAAGGTGCGCCCTCTCTGATTCTTGATTCTTGATTCTCGTAGTAGGCACTCAATATAATAAACGAAAAAGAACCAACAACCAGAAATTCACTGGAAAGCATAAAGCATAGACAGCAGACATTGTTCAAGGATATGATATCAGAATCATGTATAGTTGTGGTAAGGAACATGCGGAGAGGAGGTGTATGCTATAAATGCCCCAAATGATATGTTAACTTATGCTCAACAAAGTTCACCATTTTATGCATTTTCATGAGAAAAGCTAGAAAACAAACATGGATGGGTTTAAACCAACCACAGCCCACCAAAAGAGAAAAAATAAAAAGGAACTGTACAACAAAGAATGTTTCCTCACTAAAAAAGGTTTCATCTGCCACTGTAAAACTCATCGGAATACCCGAAATTGAAGAGGGCAGGCAGAGGATCATAAAATCATCAAAAGGATAAAACTCCAATTCAAGAATAATAAACAAGATTCGGATAGAATTAGTAGGTACAAGGGTTTTACCAATAGAAAGGCCAGAGAGTATAATCAAGATCGAAAACAACAAGGCGAGGAAGCGCTTGGAATAATCCCATTATCTCCATTGCTTCATTCTTCACCTTCTCGTCTCCCATCTCTCTCCTCTGCTTGCTGGCAGCCGAACTTTTCCAACCCGTAGAAAACTGGGCCAATGATTTTCTTCAGCTTTTATTACTATTTATCTGCAATTTGTCAGAAACCTGTTTGGCTTCGTTTCATTTACAGGCAAATGTCCCCCCGTAAATAACATAACACGGTGCCTTAGTGATGCGTTCATGCTCATGTTCATGTCTATGAACGCATTATGTAATAAGTTTAAAAGTGGGCATCGCGAATCAAGTCACGAAATGGGCCTAAGGTTAGTGGATCACTTCACTGGCCACTCTCAGCATAATTGGGTTGGATCAACCAAACAGTTGACTGCCTTTGGATTTGGGCCTATACTCAGATTGGCTCACTCAATCATACGAGCACCACTTAAAGGGCAGCCAAAAAGGCCCCTTTTTTTCTTTTCTTTTTAATATCCTGTCATCTGAAAGTCTTCTACTAATTTAAGAGAAATCGCGGGGTATAAGACCACCCACGACTATAACATAAGGCTGAAAATTCAGCATAAAAAAGCTGCATCCAAACAATCTCACCAAATCCTCTGGTGCATTATACTCTCTTTGTTAACTTGTCATATTTTAAACATCACACTTTTTAAATATTCCCTTGATTTCAAAATAAGTGTCCTTTTATCACTTGACATAGGTATAAAGAATTTTGAAATGAAGAAAATATTTTACTTATATACTATTCCTAAATATAGAAAGAGAAATATAATGAATGATAGGTGATAAAAATAAGTAAGGAGAAAAAAGAGAATACAATTAGAAAAGTATAATAAATGACATTTGAAAGTCGTAAAAAGATAATTATTATGAAACAAAATAAAACTTTTAAAAAGACACTAATTTTAAATTAAAAAGAACTAAAAAGAGTCTATTAAAACCATCTCCACCCCCTCCCCCCCCATAATTACTTCTATAAACTTTCATGTTAGAGGAATTCAAGAGTAAAACATTATTTTGAATGAAACAGTATAATGAGAAAAATTTTATTAAATGTAATGTTTTCATGATACCACGAATAAAAATATAAACATTAATAAATAAAAAAGCGAAGGAAGTACAACACAACAATCAGACACATTCTTATGAAATGACTAGCTATAGGTTTTTCATGTTGTGTTGAGTATCTCCAGCCCATACTGCAAAAACATAAATTGTAGTACTGCAACTATAGTGAAGAATACTTTATTTATTTATTTTTTTAATTCAGAGAATAAAACCTAGAACCATTGGATGAGAAAGGACATGGTCTACATTGTCCATTTGGCACAAGGTAAAAAAACAAGGGTGTCCACTTGACAAGAGGTCAAAAACAGGGTTGGATAAGGAATTGGTTGCAGAGGTGAATGTATTATTTGTAAGAAAAAGAAAAAAAGTTGGCCTTCTTCTCTTTTTTCTCTTTACTTAGGAAAAAGAAAAGGAGGCTTCGTATACTCTCTTTTTTTCTCTTTGCTTCTATGAGAAATCCGAGTGAGAGAATAATTGGTGAACTTCCGGAGAACGTGAATCGAAAAAAACACAATCGGTGGAGAAACAACGGGATTAGAAGGAGGAGTAGGGAAACTGTAAACCCTAAATAGATTTTTTTACGGGAAAAACATCAACAAGGCATCTGGAAGCCGTCGTTGGCTGGAACGTGAAAGTCCTAAACTTGGAGGACATCCTTCCTCTGTGAATATCAATTTCTTAATTATAGTGTGAAGATTCAATATAAGTCAGCTTGTTTGAACCTAAATTTTTTTGATATCTTGGATGGCAATTGATTTGACATATTTTCGTAGTTAATCTCTTACCAAATTCCCTAGTTTTAATCTTGTTAGCCTAGTTTTGATTTTGTTGGCAATGATCTTTCTGTTGAAGTTTCATTTGAAATGTTATCCGATAATAAAAAACCTAACAAAACTTGCTCAATGTTAGGCCGAAGCGAGCTGCATTCGTAGACAAACATGATTGCGATATATGTTGGAAATGTTTAAGTGAAGGGGATTCCCATGTTGCTAAGGTGGTTGAGCCAGTGATACATTTTTCAAAAAATAAGGAATTGGACGGAGTGAGCAATCACACAACTTCTAATGTGAGGGAATTGGGTTCATCCTCGACGAATTATGAGGATGAAATGAAGGAAGATTTACATGCCAAAACAGAGGAGGATATAAATATTGAAGATGATTTGGAAGAGGGCGGTATTGAGGAAAATAATCAAGTTAAGAAATAGAAAAAGAGACATGTAAAGAGGTAGAGGGGTATATGAATGGCAGAAATAATTGTTGTGGTAAATCTTTGTGTATTCGAGTAATAATTCTATTGTAATATGATCATTTGCAATGATGCACTAATATGATCACTTATACCGATGCACCAATATGATCACTTTCTTCCTGCTATTATGCCTAGTAAAATCTCATTAAAACAATATATTAGCATTATGAGTTATTTCACATTGTTTATGTAGGCAAAGTTCCAAAATAGGTTTCACCAAAGGGCATATGTGATATATTGAAAAATGTGAATGAGGAACACCGTGAAACTATTAGAGAAATGAGGTTTGAGGCTTACAATTATTCTGACGGCAATAATTTCAGCTAGAAAAGGATTACAAAGAAAGTTAAATCTTTAAAATTACACTAAGTTATGAAAATTTTCCTTTAGTTCATATCTCAAATCTATATTTTATTTTTCTTTTCAAATTACACTACTCTTCTGAAATCTTGATGGTAAATGATTTTCAAATCCTTAAAATTACACTAAGTTATGGGAATTTTCTTATAGTTCATGTCTCAAATTCAATTTTATATTAATTTTCAAATCATACTAATCTTCTCAAATCTTGATGGTAAATGATAATTTTCCTTTTATCTTGATAGTTAATGGTTTTCAAATCTAAGCATATTCTCCAGCAAGGAAAAGAGAACTAGCAAATTTTTATCTTGTTTGAACTAGCAAAATGTGGCCTTTATTATAGCACAAGACATCATATTTAATAGAGATATTATATTGACATTGAAATTTATCTCATGACAAAAAAATCCTTCAGAATTATAGAGGGTAAAACCTTCAAACATGCTACACAAGATAATCTATCACAAGAAATTCAAAGACAACGAATTAATGATGTCTACAATTTCAACCTTCACTGTGGCACAAGATAAATTATTCAATATGGGAAAAAATTAAACCACATAAATGTAAAGAAAATTCAACTTATGTTCTAGCCACGTGTGATGTATCCTCGGACTATCATGCTAAAATGGTAGATAAGGAAATACTTTTGATCCAACTTCATCTGCAAGCTAATGAATTGCATGTAGAGATCGAATACCAAGTAATCGGAACTTGAAGCAGAAAATAATGATCTTAGTTCAAACAAAATAATTAATTAAATTACACTTAACCCTAAAACCCATTCTCACAGTTTGCAATGTTTTTTGAAAGTACTCCATCATTTAAAACCTCCACTCTTTCGATCTTTCCTCAGGACAACCATCCTCCTGCACACAATTTGTAATCCACCTAGGCATTGCTTTGTCAGGATTGTCTTCCACTTCGGCAGTAATTTGAGGTTTCTCCTTCATTTCAAAACTATTCTCCAACTAGTACATTTATCGATTTTTTATAAACTCAGTAACTTTGAAACTCTTATTTAAAAGGGTACCAAATTCTCACATGAGATTCTGCATAAAAGCAAGTTGGCCTCTTCATATTTAATCAACTCGGCCTGTTGGATTTTTTCCGGTGGGGATCTCGACTGCAAAATTCTACCGCCTTCAAATTCCTGACTTACCCTATCACCGAGAAAGAGAAATCTGCCTTTTGGACTATCAAGCATTAGTCGTGTTTTGTTTAATCTCTTAGAAGAAGTATACTCATTAGGTAATGCAACACACTTTTATTTAGATTTTCACCATTTCCAAGTTCACCTTCGTCATCCGAATCTCCCATAATATGATGATTGTCATTACCTTCATTCCAAGTGTCATTCAAATCTATCATCAATCCCTTACCCTTTGGATCATTTGGAGTTAGCATTGTTTCTCTTTAAAAGTATTCTCTCTCACCTTCTCTGAAGAAATCCTTTGTTTGTTCATATTCTTCAAAAACACCTTTGAAATCCTTGTGTTTCAACGCAACCACTATATATACCGAAAATATTTATTAATTCCTCATTTTTTACGCCCAAGATTATTGTTAAATATGTTAATCTTGAAACAAAATGAAATTTAAATTTTTGGTATTTGTTATTCACATTATGAAAGTACTTTCTAAGGAAACCTAATTTTCCCTTTTATACTCATATCCCAATATCATTACAAAAAGACTAGTATTGTTCTGTTTCCGATACAGACTAGTATCATTACAAGGTTATTACGGTTAAATCATATCCATATTTTAGTACATGTTTTTTTTTACTGTTCTTCATGTTTTTTTTTTTGAAAAATACAACTTTAAGCTGAAGAATTTTTAAAAACAAACTTTTCCTCTTATATTATCTTCTATTTCAATAACGACTTCAAATTTATTATGAAGAAAAGACATGTATAAGCAATTTTTTAAAAAAAAATTTATACTAAATATATATTTTTTTAACCTTTATATCTTATCAAAATAAATATTTATGTGTAACATAACATAAATAAAAACATTCCCTTGTGTAATATAATTATAAATAAAACTATGTCTAACTCATAATATAAATACAAAAATATACACCCACATTCTACCAATGCTCTCTTCTATTTTCATGCACAATCTAAATGCTTTCTCCATTTTCGACTCTCGAAAAAAATAAAAATGACATATTTTGAGGCCAAAAAAAAAAAACAAAAATATTTTCAGTGAAAATTGTGGGGTGAAAATAACCCTTCTTGTCCTGAAGAGAAAATGGTTGTTACTTATTTTAAACCTTTTATCAATTTACATTTAATTTCTTACCAACTTCAAATAAATAACCACCTACCCTACATACCCCACATTAAATATTTTTCTTCCCCATTGAGAGAAACCAGTTTTTACCGAACAATCTATCCCTAAACACCTCAAAAAAACTTCCTTGATTCTAGAAATGACACATAGGAAATGATTATTGGCTCCAAACAACTTTCTTCTCTCAAAAGAAAGTTGGCAAACTTCACAATAGAATTTTCCCCTATATTGGATTCCAAAATGCCGTCAAGTATAGAATCACACCAAATTTTAATCAAGCAAAAAGGTAGAACAAACACATTCTTCATTCATGAGATGCACTTTTGCCTCAAATGAACACATCTCCAATTAACGACTCAAAAGTAGAATCTGACCAAAATATTCAGGGTAGAATTCAAGAACCAAAAGGAAATGGTAACATGATTTTCATGAGACACAAGAACCCATAGCTGCATACTTGATCATTATCATATGTATGAGAGTATTCTGTACATTTTTTCCTAACATCTTTCCCCACTGTACATTAACATATACTAACTACTACATTGTTTCCTCTGTCAATAGCAATATATCTGTAGGACAGAGCAAAATAAAGCCTTTTGGACTATTGATAGGAAAGACTTTTCTGTATAACTAACTATTCCCCCTTTCAATCAAGAACATTACATCCTTCAGAACATATCCGCAGTCGCATGTATTAAAATTGGTAACACTTTTAACAGAAAAATCTTGTTAATGTGTTTCCTATTCATTAGTTAAAGACTGGACTTTGTTGTTGCGTCCCGCTCTTCTACTGACCTTTCAAACGGTTGATAGTCATCTGATTTGACATCAGTGATA
Source organism: Catharanthus roseus (assembly GCA_028651295.1). NCBI lineage: Eukaryota > Viridiplantae > Streptophyta > Magnoliopsida > Gentianales > Apocynaceae > Catharanthus > Catharanthus roseus. Next base: position 2,532,813 of record JAPQWS010000108.1, on the reverse strand, counting down.
TAGGGAGAGTTAACCTCTTGATCAGATATGGCAAAAGTTTTGGCTTCATGGGTAGAGTGATGATTCTCATTGTCATTGAGAGATACCCCGCTTTCATAAGAATCTTCAATGACTTGTGCCAAATTTTCCTCACTTGATAATGTAAAAATTTCTTCTGCTCCAATCGTTTCATCAGAAGCCGAAATCAAAAGCACTTCAGGCGCCAAATTGTCTTCGTCCCGAATCTCTATTGAACAGGGAAACTTGACAGCACGAGTTTCAGATGTTGTCTTCATGTTCTCATGCTCATAATGCACAGAAGTTTCTGCTAAACTGGTACTGGCTTTCACTGATGGAAAAGCTGTTTGCTTTACCTCGGGTTCTTCCTGTTTCAAAGCAGAACCTATAAGACGACTTGAATGTCCAACAGCATACATATCCTAATAAGTTAATCAAGATCTATCAATGCAAACAATATTAGGATTCGAAGTTTTAGGATGCATGATGTATATCTTCAACTGAAAGTAGAAGAAATATCCCTTTATATCAATTACCTCTATGGGTGACAGAGTGTTACAGAATCGCTTTAATAACTCCGATTGCCTACAATGCTGATAAGTTCCTTCTGGAGAAGAACGTCCGGCGTCACCTTGATCTAAAGAGTCACCCGGAGCCAAATGGAGTCCTCCAAACTGTTGCAGATTCGTTTCACTGGTCGTTTCCCTTGATGCTCTTTGAATGTTCTTATCAACATTTGGGGTGGAGCAATTGATCAGATCTCTTCTGCTGGAAGCTCCGCAAAGAAGTTCTTTACTAGAACCGCCGTCAATTTCCTTGCATGAAGAATCATAATCATTGGTAATGAGAGGGTCTGTCTGAACATTATCATTGAAAATTCTGTAAAGTATATTCTTGATGTAATCACGTCGGCCAGAAGCCTCTGCAGGTGGGAACCACTCCTTGTTGAGCTGAAAAGATGGATAGGTGCATAATCCCCAAATTAGAGAACTGATGTGCAATTATCAAAATTCTTCGAAGTGGCAATTTCAACAACACAAATGAATAAGAACTTCATCCAGAAAACTTACAAACTTGGAAGTTGCAGTGTAAGGGTTGAAGTTGATCGGAGCCTCTTCCAGAAAACGTTCCACGAAATAAAGTAGGAAAAGACCACAATCAAATGAGTTTTCCTGCTGTGGTAACTGAACCAAAATATGAACGAAAAAAAATAACTAAGTGAGCTACTGTGGCACGAAGAGGGTGCTTGAGAACATATACAAGATGCAATTGCCAACTTCCAGAAAAACATTTGAATGACTGGAATATCCTAATCATTTTGAACGTCAATCATCAGCATGTTCTTATTTTGTTAATCAGGATGAAGTTCCTCAGTCTGCCCAATGAGAATGATTGTATTCCCTCACAGAATGTAACTCAGAGATAGCTGACTAGAGAGGGAGAATTAGGAGTACCTCCAGAGATATAAAGGGCAAGTTCAAAAACTTGGCGGAAACATCTTCTGATGGCATCTTGTGTCTCTCTCGCCACTCTTCCAGTAGGTAACTGTAATTTCCATCACAAAAGAACAATTTTGGTTCTCTTCATAAGCCCAAAAAAACCACTATCCAAACTACCCCCCCGCACCACACCAAAGAAAAGAAGAAAAAGAACAATTTTGACAGAAAAGAATAGAGAAACTGATAATGGTTTCTAAATACCGATCATTAATTTCAATTGTCACAAGACTATCATCAATGTTTCCCTGATTGCACTAGGGGAGAACTTCATTAAGATTTCCACTTCTCGCTAACTACTGTCCTGTGTATCAAATTATCATCACAATAAAAAACTCTTCAAGCTGTTGAAAATGTAATTTAAGCATTGAACTTCAATCCCATAGAAAAAAAAATGACTATATTCATTGATGAGGTGAATTCTTTTATCAACCAATCTGTCAAATGCTTACTTCTTTAAGTTCTAACACTCGTGAAAACTTTCACCAAAAGATACTGCCCAAATTATCACAATTTTGAATGACTACATAAGAAATCAAAGTTCTAAACACATAATGGTCAGAGCAATCGCATATATATTTGCACCATAAGAAAAGATATTTGCAGTACATCTTCTCAGCCCGAACATTGTTCACATTAGAATTAGCTTCTGCTTTTACCCTTTACGAATCCCGAGTAAAAAATATCTACTTTTTCCAAACTTAAATCCAATACGAATGCACCCACATCAAAGAAAGATAAGAGAGAGACTAGTGATATGAAAGCCTATATTGGGCAAATAGTGTTGTCCAAATATGAGAAAAGATTTACACAGATGAGAAAGGTTCTCAATTCATAGTGGCCGTCTGGTGAAATATTAGTATTAGTGTTAGATAAAGAGTCAGACATGAAGAAGGTTCCCAAGTACATGATACTGATACAATGTGAATGCCCGCAATATCCTCTATTAGTGGCTTACCTTTGGAAATGATTTTTGAAGCCTCTGTGGCTTCCTTTAATGGAGTCCATGTGCAAAATACAGGGTAACTTAAATGACTCCTTCATTTCTTTTTCTGCAGAACAGGTTGCAGAACTGAACTCACTAATTAAGTTGAAAAGAAAATCTCAATGATCGGTATAGCTTACCTTCATAATTCGGCACTTCCCCAGGGTGACAGACAACGATTAAACTCCAATGTAGGCTGCGACACGGGGTAAAAAAAAATTCATATTAAAGACGAGTAAAAAGAAAGGCCAAGGCATTTCAAACAGCTTGGTTACCGTTCTCTAACCTGAAGTTCACTGGTATGAATAAGTAATCTTTTTTAAAAAGATTCACTTTCCTTGTCCATTTACTAACACGCTGAAAAGCTGCTCTTCCGTCAGATGCTCTTGATGGTGATTTATCTAGATCAACCAGCTTCCTAAAGAAGAAACTGTTGAAAAAATGGAACCTAGGCTTCTTCTCCAGTTTTAGCCTTTGCTTGAGATAGCTGTCCATAAGCAAATTTATAAGTTTTGCTTCTGTGGAAAGGCTAAATGGAAGTTGAAGTCTTGAGAAGCATAATTGCAACCTTATTGGTATCTGTTGCAATTTTAAATATTTCACTGTTCAAAAACATGCCATGAGAGAGAAAAGAACACCTTGCACTAAACACATTGTCATTTCAAATGTTAATCATAAATAAGGAAAATTTAATAGAAGGATTCTGGCATTATAAAATCAGTATTTACAGTCCAATATGGCCCAGGTCAGTCAGAATGTTTCCATAAAAAAATAAAAAATAAATAAAAAGAAAACTCGGAATGTTCAGTAGTTTCTACAATAATGAGTAATGGTTAAAATGTTCAGCAATAACGTAAAAGCAACCTAGTCATTCAAAGATTTAAGCTAGATCATACAGTATCAATGTCCAAGCAAAACAAAAAATTACCAAAAAGGAAAAATAGTGAAGCTTTATAAAATAAAAAGGAAAAAGTAATGAAGCTTTCATTGAACTTACTTGATATAGAAGTCAATTATAGTGTCATTGATGAATGTAGCTGGCTGCAATAGCTGAATGTCCTTCATACTAATTGGAACAGCATCATGATCCCCTTGTGGATAGAAAATACCTTCGAAGGCCTTATTAGAACTGTGGTAGTCATGATTTAAGCAATGCCAAAAGAAAGAAAGTGAAACCTTTTAATCCAGGAAGGAAAAGAGATCATAACTAACTGGTAAAGACTTGCAGGAGCAGAAACAAGTTCCTTGTTCGTCTTGTTTCCATAATGAAAAGAATACAACCAAAACAAATAGTACAAACACCACGAATGTGTTGCTTTACACAAGAAAAAGAATATGAGAAAAAGAAAGGAAAAGATACAAATTTCTTAAGCATAGGTAGGATGATACAAGGAAAACATAAAATTGATTATCAAATACTTGTGATAAAGGTTTAGAAGGCCAAAAGAGTATAACCTCTAACGGAACATTGAACTCCATCTGAGACAATGATTGATTAAAAAAAGCTGAAGTTCCCAACAAAGTAGTATCATTCAACTAAACAAGATTATCACCAACTTTGGTAAAATGTAAGAGGACTGACCAAGTAAAAAACTTTTGTATATTAGTCGATCAGAAACTAGGGTAGTCCAGGGAGGGGGAAAAAGAGATCCTGTTTCCCTGCATCCGGTTCAAGTTTTATATTTCAAGTTTGTAGATGTGAAGCTAAAGAGTGAATAAGCTCAGTGGATTTTCACTTTCACATGCTAATTCTTGAATTTTGTTTTGTATTCTCCTCCCAGGACGACTACATTTCTCCACTGTGTTACATCTGTATCATCCATCAAGTTCACAGAGCGAGCATAAAATAAGGATAAGATTTTAAACAGTAAAATATTGTAAAATTGAGAAATCGCCTCTGCCCACCTAATACGTGCTATTTAAAGAACTGGAAATCAGTGTATCAAGTCATCCAGTTGAAATTGAACAGGAAACCAATATGTGTCAGTTTTAACAAGATTCTGCCAGCCTCATCAAAAAGTCTCACATGAAAGCCGTAAATCAGATAGAACAATCATAATAATAACAAATCTATGAATGCTAGCCTTGAGTTGCTGCAAAAAACACCATCAAATATGCAGGACATTCTCATCCTACCACTGCCACATTGGTAGAAATGTTATTATCAAATGTTCAAAAGAATTACTATTGCAGAACATTGCTTCAAAAGTATTAAAGAACCACCAAATAAGACTACTTAACAGTAATTCAAGCATTAAGGATACAAAATTCTTTGAACCACTAATAGAACTCAAGCTTTCTCATCGTAGAAGAAGACAAAACCAAGAAATAGCATACAAGAAACAAAAAGCGTATGAACTTACTCTACAACAGTTTTCCAGGTGGCTTTATATATTGTATCCAGAGATTTGATGTCTTCTTGTCTCCGAGACCAACAAGGGTCACGAATAGCAAAATTTAACTTTAAAACCTCTGCATTTAGAAATCAACAGATTTCAAACACAAAAAATGCAAGCACACAACATAAGCCATAAGAACCTCAGTGTTGTAGCCCAACTATTGAAAGACGCTGACATAAAAAACAAAAGAAATGTGTTGCCAAAATATTTTCTCTGAATCTTATGAATCAAAATCAAGCACCGTTTGCACAAATTTCCTTTATACCTATAGTTATCAGATTTAATGTATTATACAGTGATATCTAATACAAATAACACAATCAAACTATTGATGAATAAATTTAATCAACTAATTGGACTTGCCTATTGCTGGAACAATAGAGGACATAGCATTTATAGAACTTTACTTGATGAGTAACGAGACTCTATCCTTTCCCTCTCCTGAATCTTCTCTCGGACCTCTATTCAAGAGTAACAAAAAAGGATTTCATGCCATTTAACAAGACCCCAAGGCACTCTCTTTACTCCAATATTACTCTTCTTCTGCCAACCTGTTGACCAGTCTTCTCTCACTTCACTCTCGTTTCCACTAGCATATCTTACCTAACTTAAACTGGGCACCAAAGCCTCCGACACCACTTCTCTGAACCTAGACTACCAATACATTTACATGCCTCGTGTATGCAATAAAACCCTCAATATGGAAACCCACAGTAGAGCATATGCCAAAGACCTCCAACAGCTACATGACCTTCGGTATTCATTCCCACCACGATCTCAAGAGCCCATGACAGGGCAGGCCCTCAAAGAGCATCAAAGGAAGATGATAAAAGATTGCCAAGTTCCTTCTTCCAGTGACACCTATCATCACTAATCATCTCTGCAGGAAAAACAGCTAAAAGTTACCCTCCAATTTTGCACATACATAATTCCAACCCACTGTTGATCATGAAAGGAGAGTTTTCAGAGCACGCAGAAGTTTTTGGATAAAGAACTCTGCATGCTACAAAAATTCCAAAAACCTTTACGAGAAGGCTGGAGTAGATATATTGTTAGATACAAGCGTCCCTATTCACCTTTCTTTTTTTTTTTTGCCTTCTCTTCTTAACAATCCCTTCTCCAAAAGAAGGGAGTGAGGATTGTCTAACCCAGAGGCAAAGTGAGGAATTCTATGGCATTAATTTGAGAGACAAATACCACCTTCCTTCTTCCATCATGACAGCTGCAACGTGTCACTATCCACTGTCTCGAAATTCATTCTTTTGTGAGATTGAGTTAAAGTTCGATACTTTGATACTTCAAGGAACTAAAATTAAATGCATCATTTAAGACTTCCCAAGGGTGTACGATATGCTTATCAACCCACAAAGAAATAATTAGCCACTCAAAAGCCATCTAGTGGTTATCAAATTTATAGATTTCAATAAAAATGGAAAACAAGCTGTAAGGTGCTATAAGAACATCTGCAAAATGAGGTTCATAAATTGAAGATAACTATCAGAGCAAGGTCCAACTATATCTAGATCTCCATATATGCTCATGAATCCTCATGAGTTGTATTGACCCAATTGGTTGAGCGATAACACCCCAGTTATCACAATTTAATTCATGTAAGTGCTTCAAATGTGATTAAAGGGCTGTCCTTTTGAGAGCACAAATGTTTGCTACAGACAAAAGCAATAATAGGAAAAAGGAGGAGCAGGACCAAAGAAGAAACCTGAAACATTATCATCAGTAATGGCTAATTTTTCATCACACGATTTCAGATACAGCTCCACTCTAGCAGTTTCAACCTGAAATTAACCGAGCAGGAAGAGATCAGCCCAAAGCATTCCTTATTTAAAACACAAACCACTGCAACAAAAAACGACCGAGCTATAACTCACCTTCCCATACCAGGATGACTCAACCTTTACAATATTGGAAATTGACCAACTAAAGCTAAAAGGCTTCTCCGTCCCACCCAGTATACCTTCTATCTTGATGCATCTGTCAGAAAATAACAATGAAGCACTTGTGGAGTACATTTCCCCAAAAATAATGATATCAGGTTTCACGATCACCACTGCTTCCTACAAATGAAAACATTGAAAAAAAAAGTAAGTAGAAAACATGACCTTTCACAATAAATAAGGGACAAATGAACAGAATGGTAAATAAAAAATCATAATACAATAACTTTAACATATGCTAATATAAGAATAATTCTGTCTGTCGTGCAAATCTAATTGAACAAGAGCACAGCTATAGATGGTTGCAGCCACCAAAGAAAGAGAAAAAAGATTTTAAAAAACTGAGAATAAGGAGATTTGGTTTCTTTAATCCGTCTCCTCGCCATCATACATGTAATATATACATATAAGACATGAAAAACTTCCAAAACATCATTTCTTGATTAAAGTTCGTTGAGTCACTTATTTCTAAGACGAGCTGCATTAGATTCATTCCAGAGTATTTTCAGCATTCTCTCAGCAAGATGCGTGGACAAAATATCTTGCTTTCAGGGCCCATTGAATGCTTACTTGATAAAGAGATAATAGGTAAGGTTCTCTTTTCCAAAAAGTGAAGGGGGAGAATGGTTCAGGGAAGGATCTAAGATTTGCAATTTAGTTGAATTGAGGAATGAGAACTGAAAAATCCTAGACTCTGTCCCTTGTTAAATTTATTGACAGAACTTTTTGTCAGAATAGAGAAAGAATTATTATGCTTACCATGTCACGTGTATTGGAACCATCATAAGATGAACCTGAAACATGATAAATCCTACATGTTTTAAAAAAGAAAGGAATTATTCTGATTATAACAGTACAAATTAACAGATACAGAAGCAGGGGTAGGGACTCAAGACCTTCATTTCTAGCAACATTAGAGGCTGAATTCAATGATCCCATTTGAGTTCTGCAATAACCATGCGAATCCACACTAATAGGTGACATATTTTCATTTATTTGATCATCATCAGAATCTACACAAAGCAGCTGATTCTGCAAAAATTTCATTCAACAATTATTCAAGAACTAAATTAGAACTAAACTTACAAGAAGTGGGGTTAGATAGATACATTAGTCAGAACTTGAGGATGATAACTCTTTAGAAGTGCATGATAGCTACTCCTGCCTCCAGGATTTATCCTTTCACACAAGCAGGACCTTGCTCCATCTGAATGATATTCAAAGTCAAGGCGACCAAGAGGAGAATGAGCCGACAATTCAGGATTCGACAAAATCAATGATCTGGGCGCATCCAGGTTACAGGTCATCTCATCTGGGTTATCATCACTGTCTTCAATATTTAGAAGTTCAGTTTTTGAGTAACTTTCAGCCTTGGCTCCTCGAGCAACTACAGAAAACAATGCAAAAGAAAGTTCCAAAAACTGTTACTCCTCTATCCTGAGTTGATGATCTAGATTTTATATCTTCGATTGCACCAAAAGGCATAAGAATGAATGTAAACTCAGTAACTCATCTGGGTCCCACACTAATAAGTGGAAATTTGAAGTGATAAAAAACTCCTTAGATTAAGTACCGAGTATTGGAAGTGATACCATGCACCAAAAAAGGAGTAAAAGTTTTCACTGTAAAATCATGCACTAATCATTGAAGATAAAGACATATCATGTCAATTCTAACTCATCAAAATGGTTTCCCATTTCGTGACTCCTAACCAGCTGAAGACATTACCAAAACCTTAGGATTCAGCTAGCAGATCAATGTATCAAATTTTCAGTCAAGTATACCATCAAAGTCTACTTGAAGTATAAAAAAGCATCTATATTAACAAGTAGATACTAATTCTAGTTAAGTTTCTTCAAGACCACATTTTTCTTATGTGCCATAGAAGCAAAGCAATTGGAACCAGCATAAACTAAAACCATACTTCAAATAATTTCATTTGCTTTTAAGACGATCACACCAACAATTCCTTTACAGTAATATATGCAAACCAAAAACACAATTCTGTATACAAGGGAACATACATGATCCGAGAAAACTATATTTGCCGACAGGAGAATTACGGGAGAATTTAAGGAGGCATTTCGAGTTGAATTTGGACATCCGTTTTTCAGACTCCTTTTCAACACGCTCATCTTCGGGGCCGAAATCGTAAACTGAGAACTTGTCCTTCTCCTTCTTCTTCTTCTTCCCCGGCTTTTCACCGCTACCGCTACAGCCACTGCTTTTAGTCGGCTTCACCATTGATAAACAACCGCACAAGCAAGAAAGCTAGAGTTGATCAGAATAAGCTTCAGGGGTTTTTCATTTATGTGTACTGTTGGGCTTGGTTATGGCGGTCATTAAAAATGACGCAGAAAGGATATTATAGACGCACATGCATTATGCGTTCGGGATGGTTTATGTACTCCAGGAGTAATTTCAGCATTCGAAATTTGGAGGAAGAACGGCCAAAACAAGGGTCCCAATTCCAAAGAGCCCGCCAAAATCTTTTGTTTCTACTTTCTTTTTCTTTTTTTTTCCAATTAGTACATAATATTCTCTTTTTTTTTTTCCACAAATTGTAAAGGAAAAAGAGATACAAAGGTGTAAAAGAGAGTAAATATTTTCGTTAAATTTATAAGTTAAAAGAGAGAGTAATTAGAAGGCTAATTTTACTCTATTTCTAAAGAAATGTAAATATGATTTATTTTCTTTTTAGAATTTAATAATATACATTGCTAGTATATTTTTTGTAAGTGAAAAAATATCTTAGTAATTTACCGATACCATACTCTTAGATATTTCCTTTAGAGGAAAAAAATAAATAAATAAAGAATGCTTGCATAGAATTGTATAAAGTACTTCCAATATGCATATTAATATAGATAAAATATAAATTTATGTTCATTATAATCTTTAAGGCAGGAATTTTAGAGAATTATGAATCTAAGCATGAAAAGTTTCCAAATAAATCAGAAAAAAGCTAATAGAAGCAATGAAAAACATTCTTAAAGTTTAGAAAGAAGAATGAAAAAAGACGCTGCATGGACTAATACACAGAACAGGTAATGCCATTTGCCATTTCCAGCAAAAATTCCTTCTTTCTATAGCCTAATGGAAGCTGGTTGATTCTAAACTGGAACAAATGCAAAACTCTCTAACAAATATAGAAACCAAAAATAAGACTTATCTGGGAAAATGAAACTAGTTTCAGACTAGAATTCAATCATGTATTTTCTTTTGAAAAAATAAAATGAGATGATGAAACTTAAGGTGCTAATGCTCATCACCAGTGATTCAGACATTAAAGCTTTATTCTTCCGCACCAGCACTAGCAGCACTCAGGTCCACGGACAGATCAAGAACCTGTACAGACCAACAAGAAACATTAAATTTCCTGATGATACATAGACTGCAATGGATGAAATATAGATTTGGAAGTGCCAAATATGTTCTTCGTTAGGAACATAGCGATGCCTGCATTTTTATCCATCTGTATACACAAAGTCACTGTTTTGCTTAATGATAAAATCTCGGGCACCATTCTTGAATTACCTTTCCAGTTATTTTGCTGTAAATGGCAAGAACATCTGTCACTGTAGTTTCAAAGTGTGTAGTTGGATCATAACTCTGCAGGAAATAAATAAGGGCAATGATTAGTGACTACAAAACCAAGTCAAGGATAGACGTTCAACAGCAAAATTGGACACCATGAGAAAAGAAGGTTTAAAAATGCTTTCTGTGGCATTTCAAAATCACTAGATGAGGCCTTTAAAATGATTCCACACCATTTTTCTGTTAGTTTACAAACTTGACAGGAAAGAGTTACTCAGCATGTGAAAAACGTGATCTTGTATTATCAGGAAAGTTTCTAGTCTTGATATGCAGTCACAAGTCATAGCAGGTCATCGCGCTTATTTTCTATCTTTATGGAAGCGTAAAGATAGAAACCATTTATAGTACACGTCTATCTAATAATAATTAATAAGCAGCACAAAGAAGATACACTTACAGCAGATATAAAACAGTTGTCTGCATCTGGATTGTTTGTTGGTTCAAATCTGTCGTAAGTTTCATAGAATATCTCATCAGTGGCTCCAAGTAGGTCTACCCCAGGCTTGAGTTCAGTCTCTGGATCATCTGTCTCAGCTTCAGTTGCAACAAAAGCAATATATTTCCCTTTTGGAGCTACATTGTGTGCATATGAGCAGCAGAACAGATACCTGTGACAGTAAGTGGTTAAAAGAATCTCAAATTTGTCAAAGCAGATATTACAGTTTTCTCAAACATTTTGCTATGTCTAATCTTTTGTTCAGTTTTCTCTCTCTGGAATAAAACACACCTAAATTTATATCTGAAAAGGAAAAAGAATACTAATGAAACTGAAAATTCAAGACCAGCTTATTAAGCCTCATCTATTCATTATCATTTGGAGTAAAGCCTCTTCAATAAGTAATACCAGCTTCATGTAATGGCTAGGAGGAATGGAATGACAAACAACTTAAAGAGCTGAGGTGCCTTCTCCCTCTCCCCCCTCCACCCACCCCCCAATGTCGGTGATTTCACACAATGAAATGAGGAATCAAGTTCCATTTTGATTGTTTTGAACTATAGCATATATGTAAAATAGGGGGCAAAACCGAAAAAGTGTTGAGAGTGTTTCATATTTTCCCATACATATCTGATTTACGACCAAGTTGCTTCTGTGGCAGAATGACCTGGGCCGAGTGTGAATCCTTGGTATCAGGTATAGGATGGCTCATTATACACACAGCACGAGCAACTTTACCAACCTTCTGCACCTGTCATTTGGTTCATTTTCAGAAGAGACCGTGATATAAAACAAAAAGTGAACTATGAAAAGTTCTGGTAAAAGAGAATAATGTTTACATTTCAGTTTCCACATGCGAATTCAAAGTTGAGAAATATCCAGAGGAATTTACAAAGTAATTGGTCAAGTTTCAGAGGCTACCTTTTCAGTCAGATATGATGGATCACAAACAACCTTCTTGCACTTAGCAGTTTCTCCTTCCGAGGTCACACCAATAGCTTTTCCATCTGCATCAAATTCTACCTGCAAGTAGAGATTTGGAGATGAGATAACCACAATTCCTTCATCCAAGAATATAACATAGATCTTCGCCTTGGAAGAAGATTTCTTGATTACAACATGTCTCAAAACATTACCTTGCACTGCGGCTTATTGAGCATGTAAGTACCACCATAAACTGCACTCAGACGTGCAAATGCCTGCAAATTTGATGCAAGCCCTCAATATTTCTGATATAAGTTATAATTTCATGTTGTGCAAGTTAGGGAGAAACCTGAGGCAGTTCTCCCAGACCATACATGGGGTAGATATAAGGAGATCCTGCTTGGAAACGAGCCAAGGATTCTGCATATAGCTTTCGGAGAGGAAACAGATTTAAATGAATCAGACTACACATATAACTGACAATAGGACGCACTGAAGTAAAGTTGTAAATAAGCCAAAACAAATGTATTTGTCCATGCACATTAATGACCAAAGGTACTATATACTTTCTGTTTTTTTGGCTAAGTAGAGGTACTATATACATGGCTCTTATCCTTCTTTTCCCATTTATAATCAACCAGTTAAAAAAACGAATTACATGGGCTAAGAAATGTGCACAATTGGAAGTAATTATATTACACTCTAGCATATAACTAAATACAAAGACTTCAACAAGTATCCATATGTTATATGAATTAGGGATAGTGTAATCACACCTTTACTCTCATAACAAAATCCAAGGCAGGCTGGTCTAAATAACTGTCATCAAGTTGTAAAGCCAAAGCATGACCAATAAAATCAACTGTATCATCTTCAAGTTCATATTTTCTGCATAGAGCATAGAAAAACTTATAATTCCTCAATATACTTTGATCTGAATTACAAATAAGTCGACCAGACATTTGCTGCAAAATATGAGCCACTTTTCACTATGAACTCTGACCATAGTAGATCTGAAGCAATGTCCAGTGCGCATGCATGTGTACATTAATATATACTATAAGTGCCCTAGGAAGAATCCTTGTTCTATTACGATAATATAAATAAGAGAACCATAGAGCCTTACACCACCCAAAATAAGCCCATATGGTGACGGATAAATCTTATTCTTATGCTAGTACAGAGATAGCAAATCAAGAAATAGAAACATTAAAAATCAGAACCTTCCAAAATGACAACCGAATGCATATGTGTAGGGAAACTATTAACATGGAGTATCATAATGAATAATATTCTGGCAATAATTATTCATTATGTCATGGAGAACTTGCAATTCTCAAAGTAAAATGGCATTGATCCTTTGAATAACAAGTTCCAGTAACTCTGAGATAAAGTTTAAAAGATCAAATAATTACGAGATAAGTTCTCTGGCTGTTGTTTTGTTCAAATCCATCCCTTCATGAGTTTTTGGATTGCTCTCATCGAAATCTTGAACAAAGATAAAGAACTTCCTAACACGACGCTTCTCAAAGAGTCCCATAAGAGAAGACTTCAGTGCTTCCACATCAGTTGCTGGGACTTTGTAAATCTGACCATAACAATACATGGGCGAAGTAAGAAATCTTTTAAGGAACCATATGAAAAAGCTGTCATGAAACATTAACCTATTATATACATACCTTTCCCTTGTTGTACACAAAACTACCATCTACGGCCTTGAAATTTAGATATTTGGTAACGCTTGTATGGATGAGTACACGAACCAGAGCACCATTAGCCATCATGAACTACCAAAGGATAGAGGGACAACATTTTACCATATACACATTGCATGATTTGCAAAAGCGCACATTAGACTATAAACAAAAATGTCAGTGCAAAACGAGAAACATTCTTTTTTTTTTTTTTTCCCTAATTGATACCATTTGACATCCAATTTTACAGAAAAGAATGATCATGCCATCATTCTTTACACCATGCAAGAAAATCTCAGATGATGAGAAGTCTGCTTGGAACCACTAAAATAACCAACATTACAAGATGGACAAATACTCGTCTTTGATTAGTCTTGAAAAATATTGAAAAACAAATAATAAGAACAATAATGTACCTTAGGGATCATATCAACATTGTATTCTCGACTACTGCCCAAACTTTCAGGAGGCTGGTCATCCCCTCTGAAGCGCTTCCAAAGCTATGGAAAAGAAGATAAAGATATGATACACCGAAGAGCAATTAAGAAAACCAAAGGCATGTTAGGAGATCCAACATCATAGATGGATCCTATATCATTATCATTCTTTTAGGTTTTTAGACATTTTTTTAAGTTCGCCTCTGAATTTTTCTTATATAAATTCTCGCCTCTAGAAGTTAAAAGTTCTGGTTCGTCTATTTCCAACATAGAACATTTGGAAGAACTAATAGAAGTGAGATTACCTGGTTTAGATTCAGGGAGCTAGACTCTCCTCCATAGTAGTCATTTTTGTCCATGTGCAATACCTATTTTAACAAAAGAACACAATTAATCAACTCATTTCCAAATAAATTATGAAAATCTAATCAATTCATGTCAAATGTTACAGAGTAAAAAGCAAAAACAATCTAAGATTTGCAGGAAAAATTACTAAAATGAACCACCTATTTTAACAAGAGAACATGATCAAGCATCCATTTCCAAATAAATATGAAAAGATAAATGATCAAACAAGAGTTGTCAACCCAATTCATGATCAAAGGTAACAACAGAGTAAGATCAGACAAAAACAATCCAATATTTACAGAAAAATACTAAAATCAAGCACAAATTTGATCATAATACCTTGAGGCCATCAACAGAAAGAAGGCCGCTGAGAATGCATTCCTTGAGACCGGTACCCAGAACGATGACATCATATTCTTCATCCATTCTTCTGATAGATTGATGATGATGAAAGAAAAATCTGAAATTCGCAAATCAAATGTGGGAAAAAACGAAGAAAAACAAGTACAGGGAAAAATCAGGGATCAAAAGAGAGAAAGATGAAGTGAAGTGAAGTTTATTGTTAATCGTAAACTGTCGAAGAGCGCGCGGAGTGCCTACTGAACGAGTCTTCCGCGGGAAATGAAGCAATCAACTTTCCACGTGTACTACATATGTATTTTTTTTTTTGGTCATATATATTTCCATTGTTTGCTTGTTTCAAAAAATAAAATTAAAAAAAAAAAGGCTATTCTTTGCATCACGTTCACGTATTAAGTTTTGCATTACTATGTTGAAGTTTCACTAATATGAAATTTCACTTAGCCTACGATAAATTACTACGCATCGAAAAATGTATATACGAAAAAATTCAAATATTTTTTCAATATATTCTCTCTCTACATATGTTTTTCACTTTTTCTTTAAAAAAATATAGTAATGTTTCAAAATTTTATTGAAATTAAAAATGAATAATTTTAATATTATGTACACGTTACGATTAATTTTGAGATAAAATTACAAAAAAACACACAAAAAATTTAAAAATATACCATATGCATACTTGAGTCATGTCTTAGCGCGAGTAGTAATATCCTCGCGCCAAGTCTCGGCACAAACAGTGAGAGAGTCACACCAATACCTAACGCGGGGATACCTCTACTTGCACTAGGGCGTGGCTCAAGTGTGCATATGATGTATTTTTCGACTTTTTGGTATTTTTTTAAATTTTAGTAATTATTAATTTTAATTATTTTATATCATTATATTAAATTTTTAGTTAATTTCATATTATAATATGTGTATATGTTAGTGTTTAATTTGTTTAGTTGATAATACAACAATATAAGTTAAATAAAAAATTGACATAATAATATAAATATAGAAAAATAATTTAATTTAATAATATGAATAATATTAATAATTAAAAAAAAACTGAACAAAATGGCTATCCTTCTTTAAAAAAAAAAAAACATAATAATGAGTTTGGTGCCATCATATGACGCAAATATAAGATCAATTGCGCCACTGGCGCCATCGATTGGCGCAAGATCAAAACGAATGCCGCCAAGAGTTGGCGCAGGGTCAATATTTTTTATTTTATGCGTTTTTTTATTTTTTACATCGATTAAAATATAAATAAATAATTATAGAACGATATATTAAGATTTTTTATTTTTAACAGTTAGATTTGAGCAGATCGTCGTTTAAAATCTCATGATGTATAAAGAAGTTAGAGAGAAATAAGGTAGGGAGAAAATGATTTAGTGAAAATAAAGCTTTTTTCGTGCGTAAATTTTATATTTTCGCGCGTAATTTTTCGATCTCCTTTCCACTAATATATTTTATAGTACACTTTCTAAAGGTTCATACGTATAGTTCTTTATACTACTTTCTAATTTAGTATAATTTATTGATAAAATATAATAAATAAAAGATAAACTCGAAGAAAAAAATCTAAGAGGAAAACGTATTATAAAAAGCAGCGGTACTAGTACCTTAGACCATCCTTTAGTGCACTCTATTTAATAGTAACTTTTCCTTATGAATTATCTTTTATTTTATAAGATTTATATTAATAAAACCTTTATAAAAATTTTGTATTAGATAATGTATTAGAGGATATACTAGACAAACTTGATCATTTAATTTCACAAATTAATTTTTTGGTAAAAAATTCTACCAAAAGAAATTAGCTATGTATACTCATAAGCTATTATCGTTTTTGTAGTTATATCCAAATTTTTTTATAACTTTTATACACTAAACTGTTTACAAATTTGTTGGTATGATAAATATACTTAATGTGATTTTTGGTATATTTTATGTATGAGCTATATATGTAAAAGAAATTTAGTTCTTAAAGAGGTGAATTGTAAAAAATAAAAGAATTTTCATGTGATGTATATTAGTAGAGGGTAGAAATGTGCATTTGTTAGATTTGTTCTTTTAATTTTGGTTTAGTTGTGTAGTTATAATTTGATAAGAGGTTCATGTGCATTTACATAAAATATGTTGCATTAATATAATTGGTATACATACAATATTATAAATAATTTATGTGTATAAAAGTTAAAAAAATATTTCATAAATAAAAAAGTAACAGTAATTTATTATATACGATTTATTCCGAATGAAATTTGATAAATTATGCACTGAAAAATAAAATTTATGCGCAAAAATATTTTATTTTCAACTTCTCTCTGCATTTTAAAACTTCAAATAATGATGTGTTGAAATTCAACGGTTAAAAGTTAAAAAAATATATATAACATATTATTGTATATTTATTTATTTATATTTTGATTAATATAAAAATATTTAAAAATTGAATCGAAACAGAAAATATTCACCCTTGATACCCAAAAAAAAGTAATTAGCGTCAAGACAAAACGCCAATATGTTGGCAATGGCAAGAGCTCCATGCGATGCGAAGCATCATAGCCATTTGTTTTTTGTTTTTTTGGAACAAATACCATAACAATGATTTTTGTTCCCTTTTTGTTTGTTTGGTTTTAATTTTTTTAATTATTAATATTATTATATTAATTATTTTTAATATATTTTATATTATTATATTAATTTTATAATTCATTTATATTATTATATTAGTAAATAAATAACAATTTATACACATTTATTAACATAAACAATTTTAAATTATAATATTAAACTAAATAAACATAACGATACTTTTATATTTTGATGCACAATTTATATACACATTTATTAACATAAATAATTTTAAATTATAATATTAAACTAAATAAACATAATGATACTTTTATATTTTGATGCACAATTTATCTATTCTATTCCCAATAAATAAAGATTATTGTTAATTCTTTTTTTTTTTTTTAATTTGTTTGTCGATGAGCGGTCTTTTATTTTTTCTTCTTTCGGATAAGTTAAGGTTGGTAAAGATCTTTTTTTATAAGAAGAAAAGTTACCATGGGCAGTGGGCAACGATGGAGTGAAGTGAAGTGAGTGGCCCACTAGGGAGGTTTTTGTTTTTTGCTAAATAAGGCCCACTAGGGAGTTACTTTCTGGATAATAATTGGTGGGCCCAGTAATGTACCCTCCTCATTTCTCTTTGATTGGACCCATCGGGAGCTATTTTGTCTGCATGGACGTAATTCAATTTGTTATGAATTATAAAGTTAGTACTAAGAATCAATATTCAAATTATAGTAGCGACAGTATAGTAAAATTTTAACTTCTTTAATATAGGAGGTGATTATTTGTGCGCACCGGTTTCTAGCTGGAGGACCGCTGAGTCATCATGATTTACATCCTACACTTGGACGTCAGACAGCGTAAATTAATTATAAATGAAAAAAGTTAAAACTAATAGTTGGGGACCAAATCCAACTAACAAAATATAATAGGGACGAAAAAAGTTAAAACTAAAAGTTACGAAGCTAATCTAACCAACGAAAATATATTAGGGACTAAAGATGACATTTTTTCTTAATTTGCAAATAAATTTAAAGGCTTAATTAATGTGTTCGAAGACGATGAGGTAGGCCGATAAAGAAGCATTCCTCTATTAGTTATATCCATCTAGCATGTCAAGTACAGTTGTTATATCTTATACTGTGCCGCAACGTTGTTTCAGTAATTACTAGGATGTGTAAGATTCAAGTCACAGGCGCTTTTGAGTTCTATATTTCAATTGCTTAGATTTCATGTATGATTACATATGTAACTAACTGTCCATGAATTATTAAGTTATGATGTATTTTCTTGCTACCAATGCTTCCATCTCATAATCAATTGAGTCATGCCCATGCGAGTTTCACGGTATATTTCCTTTCAGTATATGTGGATGATAATGTATATGTTATCAGTTTCATCATTCCATTCTAACACGTATAAACCACGAAACAATATTACAAAGAAAACCTAACGCAATTCTCAACAATATGCATTATATTTCCATAGAACTTCATCACAACAAAGCATTGAAATTCATGAAGAAAAAATTAAAAAAAGTTAACGGGATGTACATTATATTTTTCATAAGACTTCTACAATATTTCCTTGGAATCTTAATGCAGAACTTATGAAACTTTATCATAAACAAAACTATGGAATTGTATAATATTTTATAAAACCCGAACACACATAACTCGTACTCGCATAATTTTATTGCATCTGAAATTGCTTGTCTCTCTCGTTCCATATTTAAATAGAACGATACCATTTTACGTCGGAATGCATGATATAAATTGCCTACTAAGTAAGAGGTCAAGAGTTTAAATCACTTTGGACTAACTTTATGTTGAGGTTAGAGTATTATGATATAGTTGCGAGCCTCAATGTGTCTGAACTGCATTCTTTTTTGTTTTATTTTTATTTTTTATATTTTTAATCGCTTTTCTATTTATAGTTAGAACCTTTTAAACTTTTATATTCATAAGCTTTTTTTGGAATATATACATAAACTTTTTACAACCTTGTCTTACATATATAACATATTACACTCAACGTGATATATTTCAACATATTATAGGATACATAAACTCCTATATTAAGCTATTATTATAAACTAAAACTAAAAAAACACATTTAACAAATACACACCTCTATCATTGCTTAAGATTATATTTTTTTACAATTCGCGTCTTTATAATTAAAATACCGTTAATAAAGGCTTATATGCATGGTGCAAGTGTAAAAATATTTTGAAACCACCACGTTGATTATAATTTGTCATACAATTAAATTGTATATGTATAAATTTTTTTAAAAAAAGTAGAGTATAAAAAGAAATCAATAAGTACATATAGCTAATTCTCTCTTATATATATATAACAAAATTAATTTTTATAAATTCTTATACTTTTTTCAAACTTATATTTTTTTTGTTTAAAAAAGATTGAATTTTAAAAAGTTATAATATTTCAAGATTCGATTACAAAATAAAGTTAAAACTTTAATCATTAAAATTTTGTTTAACATTTCTAAACAAGATTTAAAAAAAAAACCATAAAAACATCCCAAAAACTAAAATTTGGTTGAAATGTTGACAGATGTTTAAGGGTCACGGGGATCATAGGAGGATGTCTTCTCCACAATGACATGTAGGCCATCCATCATCATAATGGAGGAGTAGAGAATGCCGAGATCCTGAAAAATATTCAAAATAGTGCACAACTCCTATCTATAATATATATATATATATATATATATATTGATGCATGCTCAGCCATAGTCCTCAATCTCTTTGGACAAAACATTCCGGCAGCACCCAGAATTCAGTAGGATCATGCTAAGCTGCCAAATCCAAGTTCAAAACATTCTCATTTTTAGTAAGTAGCATATGTACATGTCAGAGGTAAATCGCAGTTTTAGAAATTCTTAGCAAGTGTTTTTTTTTTTTAAATATATATATGATCGGCTAATGTCTGACATAAGAAACATGTTAATATAGAAAAGTTACTCCCTTTGTATGTGACAAGACGCATTTTTTTTAAATTTGTAAAAAGATCGTGACGATGTAGTAACTCAGTAATAGAAATAGGTTTTATAGTATATATCTCAAAATCGTTAAAGTTAAAAGATTTAATTGTGTTTAGGATATTTGAGAAAGATATATGTACCTCAACTTGAGCAAAGTGTCGGAGTCGGCGGGAGGAGGTTGAATTACTAGAATCTGAGGAATATTGAAATGATAATTGACTGAAGCTGAGGAATATTGGTCTTGTTGTTCCGGAGGAGGCAAACTTATTACTCTTGTTTCCAACTGATCATCACCACAAGTGTTTCCGTTTCCGTTCTGCAATTACCAATTACATTTTTCCTATTTCAAAACACCCCAAGAATTCTTTCCACTAAGAAATTAAACTGCAAAAACCAAACCTACTTTCTGTTTCAACCGGGCATTTTCTTCCCTTAGCTGTGCTTCCTGCATATAATTTTGTCTTGAAAGCTAACTAGTAAGCAATTTCATTATCAAAACACACAAAAAGTACCCCAACAGGAAATTTTCATCATCTAAATTCATATATTTTAAATATTTTAGGATACTTCACCTTTTTCTTGAGATTTGTTATCTCTTTTATATATTTCTCACCCTGAAATTCACCCCAAAAAAAAAAAAAAAAAGAATATGTGTATGTCAATTCCATGATTTAAGTTTAACAAAAAAAAGATACTCCCTCCGTCTCATTTATATAAGATACATATTTTTGAGATTTCATACATATGATTACTTGAATAAAAGAAAATTAATTAATAGTAAAGAAGACATATATAGGGGAAAAAAGAGGAAGATAAAAAGGAAATAATTATAAAATTTTATGATAAATATCTACAAATAAAACTCTAAAAATGATACAAGTATTTTATACATTACGAGACGGAAGGAATACCATACACAAAAGCAAGGAAAAATGAAAAGGGAAGAATAGTTGAAGAACCTTTGATTTTGTGACACGGTTTAATCCGGCCTCGATCATTTTCTCTAGCTTTATCAATTCCTCCATGCCAAGTCCTTGCAGCTCTTCTCCTTTAAGTTGCCTATATATCATCACAATTGTATTATTATTACATTATATATATATATATAAAAGAGTTGAGATAGTCTTTTAATAATAATGATAACTGATAGCTGATCCTAGCCAGCCATTGCATGTGTGTGTATGTGTATGGCAGCAGCTTGATTATACCTCAACTCAAGAGTTTTCCCCATGAGCTCCTTCTTCAGCAATGCATGGTTATGATTCTCACACTGGAAAATCAAACCACATACGGGTGTAAATCTTTTTTTTTTTTTAAAATAAAATGTAAGGTGTTGGAATTAAGAATCAACCTCTATCTAAGAGGCTACATTTGTTACTATAGAATCGACCTAAATTGGTCACTATAATCCCGACTACATTTGTTACTATAGAATATTGGATTTGAGACTAAACCTAAGTTGGTCACTGTAACCCTTCTCGATCATTTCACCCCTCATATGAAATAAGAGTTTCATTATACTTGTACAACATTGGTGGTGGTAAGTAATGGTGTAAGTCATCAGGATGTGGCAATATATTATTTGGTTATTTTCTAAAACTAATTATTAGGATTTTGGTGTGTGTGTGTGTGTGTGTGTGTGAGAGAGAGAGAGAGAGAGAGAGAGAGAGAGAGAGAGAGAGAGAGAGAGAGACCTGAGGAAGAAGAGGGGGATTGTCTTGCTTGTCATAGTTCTTTGAGTAAATACCATGCCTGTCAATCACTTGCATCATGCTGTTTTCACAAAATTAAACCAAAAGTATGCATTATTAATGAGTTCCTGCAGGATTCATCATTTAATTAACCAATGAAAATGTCAAAAAGCACAGTACAGATAGCCTCTTTTTGACACATCCATTTTATGGATTTATTAATCACTGCATTAATTAAGGTCAAGAAACATGAAAGATTAATGAACAATGAATTATCAAAACATACAATGATTCATATATATATATAGGCTGTTCTGGATGAAAAACAAGATTTCAAAGATCTCTAGGTTTTTGCATACATAAAATGGAAACTTTAAGTAAGCAGTGCTTTTAATTATATGGGAGGATAGTTTTTATCACATTTTGTATTGGAAAAAAATGAAAAATTAATTGCTTAGACCAGTTTTCTTTTGCTCTTTCTAAACAATACAAACATGTTCTTGATTGTTTCATGTATATCATACATGTCAAAATTCAACAGTAAACTCATGCGAAAAAAAATATCCTCAGATAAACACAGTAACTTGTGGTCTAAACAAGATATGATAGTATAATATTACAATATCTGCTATATATATGTGTATATATATATGTATATGTTCAAACAATGAATGAAACTATTGATGGATGTGGAGAAGCTGGTCTATTGACTAGAACTAATTAACACATGAAGCAGTATCATGCAGTCATCCAAACATATTTAAAACTGTTAAAGAGTGCTAATTAACAGTATATACAGAATATACCTTTTAGAATGGATAATGTGTCATATATAAAGCAGTGACTCCATATATATCATAGAAATACAAGAGGGAGGGGCACAGGATGAAACAAGCAATCACACACACACACACTGTTAATTATAGTACTCTATCTGAAACTGTAAAAACCAATTCACAGACTAAACTAACAAAGCTGCAACTTTTTAACATATGTACTCCAATTTCTTTCCTGTATATCTTGCACCAAAAGAATAGGAAACTCCTAGTTATAAGAAAAATACATACTCCAAAACAATGGGAAATAAATACTAGTTAAATGGAGCATGTGATGATAAAATTAGGGATATAAATGAAGAATTGACACAAGTTTGGAAGAATGCCCATAATTACCTTACCATATAGAAGATAGAAATCCTATGATGAGTTATATTTTTGGTCTGTCGAACATGCGCCACATGCGCACGTTAATAGGATAAAACAAACTATGATATTTAAGTCGAATAAATCTTATAAAATTTAAAATTTTAAATAAAAATTATTGAACCCTTTAATCTTTATTTCAAAACTTAATCCGCATTAAGGGCCTAAGCTCGACTAAACTATATATTTATAAGTTTTGTCCATCATATCTCGAACTACGTGTTAATATCAATAAAATATGTTAAGTGTTAATATTGATAAATATATAATATATAACAATTTAAGTGGAGAAACTTGAGGAAAATTGAAAACTTAATGTATATTAATATGTGCTCTCAACACATACTAGAAAAAATCCATATTTATGTATCCAAAAACTGGTGGTAGGGAGATAATTGTGCCTACTGATCCCTCTAGTTTCTCATGATCATGGCAATAATCTCTCTCTCTCTCTCTCTCTCTCTCAAACATTGAAACCAGGCCTCATCAGTAGAACCCTAGCCCACACATTGAGAAGATTGTGGGGACTGAATGAACCAAGTGAGCTAGCTATACATTTCATTAAACAAACCTCCCCACTTCATGCTAATGTGTACTTCTTCTAGTCTACAACATTTGGTCCCCTTTTGTTTCCTCAAATCTAAGATCTGAAGAAACTGCTTCATGTTCTTTGAATTTCCTGAAAAAATTGATTAAAAAACAAAGTACTACTAAAAAAGAGTGATTAATGAAGGAATTAGGAGAGAAAGAAGAAGACCTTGAGCTAGAAAACTCAAAGAGTTTTCCAGTAGCAGAGAAAACAATGAGGGCAACTTCAGCATCACAAAGAGTAGAAAGCTCTTGAGCCTTTTTAAAAAGCCCTCTTCTCCTCTTTGAGAAAGTCACTTGTCTTGCTGTCAAGTTATCTATCTTCTTTATCTGAATTTTTTGCCTCACCATTTTCTTCCTTATCTCTCTCTCGATCGATCGATCCCTTTTCACCTTCACACTGAATCATCAGTACCCAAAAACCCATTGATCCATAAAAATTAAGAGAGAGAAAGCAAAAATCAAGCAAGTACTTATTCCCAAAAAAATTAATAAAAACAAATCTTCAAGTACAAAAAAAGAGAATCTCTGCACCTTATCTTAAAAAATCCCAATTGCAGGTTAATTAGAGAAGAACACGCCAAATCACATTCATAGAGTACTTTTGTAGACTGCGGAGAGAGAGAGATAAGAGGAAGAACCCTAAAATGAGAAAGAAACAAGGATTGAAGTAGAGAAACAATAAAGTGAAGAAAGAGCCCAAAATTATGTAAAGTCGCTAAAGTAGAATTGTGAAAAGAGATGAAAAAAATCAAAACTGTGGACAGATTTCTTGAAATCATACCTTACTGGGATATACTAATTGGTTATGGTGTTCAGGACAATACACACACACCACCATGTATAGTTCAACCAATGAAGAAAGGAGAGAGAGAGAGAGTGAGAAACAAGTAAAGTACTCCTTGCCTTCTCCCTTTTCTATTCCTTTTTCTACTATTTTCCTTCTTCTTCCTTTTTTTTTTGGGTTGTAATCAGAAAGAAGTGATGAGAAATGAGTAGACTTTCGGTTGGGGTAATTGTAGTTAGAGAGAGATTCTATTTATGGCCAAACATTACAGTCAAAATTCTTATTTTTCCAGCTTCTCTGTCAAACTCAAGTCCTCGTCTTACTAAAATTAGCTCCTAATATGAATGCCCCAATAAAGATTATTTTTATTGACACTTAGAATCGCGTCTAATACATTTTTTATTTTTTTAGTAACTTTCTCTTTGATTTTATCTTTTTAGAATTTAGCATTTTCTCTTAAAGAGTATTTGATATAATTTTTATTAATAAAATTATTATAAAATATTTGTATTAGAGAACGTGCTAAAGAATAAACTAGATAATCTCACTTTGTTATTAACAATAAGGGGTCAGTCCGATGGTAAATTACTTTTCTTTTATTTATTTTCACTTAACATATAAAGTAAGAGATTATGAGTTCAAATCCCTATCCATATATCTCCCTAGAATCTTATTGCTTTTTAGTTGCATTTGGATTTGAGTTATATTTGTTGCAAAAATGAGATTTTGTTTCATACAAAATAAATTATTTGTAAAAATAAGTGTCTGATTAAGTAAAACACGGAAATACAAACTTCAATAAAAAAGTCTATTTAGAAAATACTAATAGAACCTAAAAAATATATCTTTTTAAAATTATTGAAGATGGTAAAAATTATAATTTCTTTTTACAATTTTTAATTGTCATTCATTGATTTTTTTATATATGTACTTATCTCTTTATTTATTTATTCCTCTCATATTCTCAATTATTTCATTATTTATTAAGGGTAAGGAATCTTGATTGGGAGCTTGTACCTGTAATCTCTCCCAAACTAATCAATGAGTTTCGAATATTTGATTAAAATTTTGGGAGGAGTACTACCTAGATGTATCTCGATTCTATAATTTTGTTCAATTTTTTTTTTTTAAGTAACATGTCAACTATAATACATTACAATTTTTTCCATCAACAAATGGTTTAATTTGAAAAAGCTAGTTTATTTTATTAATATATTGTGAAAGTTAAATTATTTGTGAGACTTAAATTTAAAAAGTGAAATTTTGTTATTCAAGTAGGCACAATCAGACAAGGAGGGATATTTTAATGACAAAGCACTTCTCTCTTTGATACATTCACTTGAATTGTCAATCAGATGTGCTGAATAAGTTGAAAATGAGACGGGTTTATTTAGATTTATATTCAGCCATGAACTAAGCGGTACAAATCTAAGATAAGGATTCTACCCATTTATCCATATCCGAATTTGGATCCGTTTCTTAACATTAAAACAAATCGAAATGTGGAATGGGCCATTACAAATAAGTGAGATCTGGATTCGTTTTACAATCTTATATATATTTATCTGTTTTATTTATTTTATATTTATGTAATTTATTTTTTTAGCAAGGTTAATTTTTAGGGTTTTAGGGTTTAAGGTTTCATGGGAATTGCTTAATTTATTTGAGTTTAATATTAATGACTATTATTTTGGATTTTATGAGTATTAATAATTGTTATA
Organism: Catharanthus roseus; assembly: GCA_028651295.1. Classification (NCBI taxonomy): domain Eukaryota; kingdom Viridiplantae; phylum Streptophyta; class Magnoliopsida; order Gentianales; family Apocynaceae; genus Catharanthus; species Catharanthus roseus. The sequence goes on along the minus strand of JAPQWS010000108.1, from coordinate 2,506,616 downwards.
TTTGTTTAATTTCCTCTATTAAAACTTGCGTATTATTTATGAATTACGTAGTTTGTATCAGAATTTACAAATTTAAGTCACTTAACTAGTGTATTGCTATTAAAAATATTTAATTAAGATGAAAAAATTATAAATATGTACAAAAAAATTGATCTACCCAAATTCGGATCTAAATATGTTAGGAATAGACACGTATCTGTTAAAATGATACCCGACTAATCTGGATTCAGATATAGTCTTCCTAGTAAATAATCGGATATGGATCTAAGATACTTTGTTCCGAATCCATTTAGACTCATTTTCAGGTTCAGTGCAAAATTCGAATCACCTTAAGATATACTTGGTTAAAAAAATTGACAAAATTAAAATTTGAAAAAAAAAATCTATAAATACCACTTAACTATTTTTTTATTATTTAAAAATTGTCTATGAATGGAGGCACGGAACTAATGATGTTTTTACTTCTTCATAAAGGAATTATGTGTATTACACGTATATTATGCGGTTAAAAATCACCGAAATAATGAACTAGTTAATTAAAGTATTAATTGTAAAATATCCCGTCAAGTAAAGAGTTAAATGCATTTCACTCTTTAAAGTTGAAAATAAGTGTTCACCCTAAAAAATATGTAAAAATGACCATAATTCCTTTCATGTAAATAACCCCTCAAGTTCGATATAAATTCATTTTAGTCCATTAGTCAATTTATAGTTATAATTTATAACAAAATACTTCAATAAAAATTGTGATAATATCTTTTTAGTTTACATTCTTTAAAGATTTATTATTTAACTTAAAAAACTTGATTATTTTAAAAAAATTAATAAGATAATTTTAAATTTAATTCAATAAAAAATAAAATATTTGAAAGTAAAGAACTAGATAGACTAAATTTTAAATTTTGTCCTTTATAGTACATGAATCTCAACAAAAAGGCTTGAAACGGCCATTATTGAGACTCTTTTTTAGCCCATGATGAACGAGGACGACCATGAATCGTGCCTTTTTTCGTAACCTCTTTGAATCTCTTTTTCTTTCCCAAGACTATTAATTTATTACACTAAAATAGTTACAAATTCTAATTGTTTATTTATTTTTATAAAATAAAATACTTTTGTTTGAATTAAATAATCATTTTAAAGAATATAGACTAAAAAATATTGTTACAAAATGTACGTAAAGTGTGTAACAATATCTTTTTAATCTATATTCTTTCGAGAGTGATTATTTAACTTTAAAAAACTTGACTATAAGGAAAAAATAAGGCAAATTTAAATAAATAGTATTATCGGAAAAGAAAAAAATTAGATTTTGTTTATTATTTTAATACATTATTTCTGAATATTTTATGTTTTCACAAAATTAAAATTAAAAAAACCGAGCTAATATTCCTTAAATAATCAAAACTTGTAAGTTAAATAATTAATATTTAAATACTATACATTAAAAAGGTATTTTAAAAATTCTATGAAAGTATTTTTTAATAAAATATAATTATTTTAAAATTAAATTATGTATTAAAATATTTTCCTATTGATCTTTAAGATTTGTTTTGAATGAAACGTGATTTATATGAAAAGATATTTTAAATAATTTATATATTTTGAGGAATAAATTATTTATTTTTTAATTTTAGAGTACACTTCTTACACCGTTCCACTCACCACTTAAGGATATTAACCCTTAAATGAAAATAATTTATAATCATGTTGATAGATTGGCATTATTCAGTATTTACTTTTAATTTATATATTTTAGGGGGTGGGGGAATGTATAAAAAAAGGGATTAGAGGAGCAGAGACCATGGAAGATATTTTTATTAAAAAAAGAAAAGAAAAGAAAAATAGATGTGATGGTGGTGGCGTCCGTACAGGTGGGGCATGGCGCATCAGGAGATGGACATGATGACACTCTGTCTCTGGTGTACCCGTCTTGTTTCCCACTTGGAAAATTCTCCAATTTCAATGTATATATATTATTAATGTGCTATGCTAAACTATGTGGTCTCAATATTGAGATATTCTTTGCCCCAATGTGCATAACCTAATACATAACTTACTTCGTTTTGAAATTGTAAAATTTATACTAAAAGTTAAGATTTAAATTTTGATAGTGACAGTTTAAGAATTTTAATTTTTCTAATATAGGAGGTGGTTCTTTGTGTGCACCATGATTTATATCTTCTATCTAGGTGTCAGATAATCTGATGAGATCTTGTAGACGATAAATTTCGCTTTTTAGTATTAACATTTCTGTACATTTTGTTTTCTATTCCATCTTCAATGATCTTTTAAGATAATTCGAACGTGAAGTTGTACAAACTATCTTATATCCGGATTTTAAACATGAGAGAGACATAATTAACAACATGAGGTGATGTGACTTAATACAAACCACATGGTTCAACTGGATCCATAATAAAAATTTTCCTTAAGAATCCATTGTAAGAATTTCAAAATCAAACTCTATCTAAATACACTTAAATCACACAAAACCTTTCTCTCGAAAGCGGGAACTATACCAAGCATTTGGTTAGTTCTCTCTTTTTTATTGATTCCGATCATTTGTTCTATTTCCTCACTAACCTCTATCTCCCTTTCATTATAATTTGGTATATTTCATTAATAAATTTATTAAAAAAATAAATTTTGATAAAAAATATCATAAAAAAGAAGATGAGAAAGAAGATAATATATATTATACATATACTATAATATAATGGGACAAAAGATGCCTAACCCTTTTTTGCTAGGCAAATTTTTTCAAATTATGCATAAATTTTTACACGGAAACAATTTAACTTGAATAGCTATTTAATTCATTTAAAATTTTTTTTATATTTTATAAAATTACGTAAAAGTTGAATTAATTTTGAAAGGATAATGTTATATACTAGTAGTTGGTAGCTAACAAGTAGACCCTCAAACAAACGGGTTCCATTTTCTTGTTTCTTGAGATGCATCATTAGTGGATGTTATTGTTAGTTAATAAGGAGGGATTGGGGTGGTGGGTGTGGGTGTGGGTGGGGGCCCTCTACTTAGACCCAGTGGGCTGGGCTGCCTCTTAACAACTAACAATTGTGCAGGGCTGGCTTAAAGGCATGCCACAACCATTCACTCCCCCCATCCCCCCGCCTCTAGTTGAATCCAACATTTTTTTTTGTTTTTACCGTCTCTTAAAACTTTTTACCCCTTAATTAATTCTAACACAAATTATCCTCTTTCATTTACAAACACTTTACCATTACTAAACTAATATATTCTTAAATATTAATTTTAACTTTTGAGTCCTTTTTCTTTTTACCGACCCAAAATAGGTCCAATATTTATTTTTGCCACGCGTATAACAAGGTATTTTGCTTTAAACAAATAAGACATAAGTATTCAGTTCACTCAAGATCTTCTCCTGTAACATTTTATTTTATATTATGTTTTCCCCCTTAGGGTTTACCCTTTTTCCTTATGGTTTATCTTTTATTTGGTAGGTTTTATTAATAAAATATACCAAATTAAGAATGTTACAGCGACTGTTACAAAAAATGTTACAGAGGATCCAAACCATATTTAGTGTCTCTTTCTTCTTTCTCATTTATTCAATCTTCCAGTGTCTGCAATATTTTCACTCTATTTTTTCCTTTTATTCAATATTTCTCAATTAATTCAGATGAAATTTACAAAGTACAAAATTGATTATAGTACTGAAAATACAGCATAAAATCGCTCACAAAATAACTTGAATTCGAGATTCCTTACTTGACAAACTAAATAAATGTATTTAAGAGATGTGAGCTTTGCCACTAGACTAAACTCCATTTCTCTCTCGTGCCACTCTCTAAGTGACCTTAATTCTCATAAAACTCTTCTTCCTCCTCTTAATTCAAATTCAAATTTAATACTTCCTCTATTTTTTTTACATATCACATTGTGACAATTTCCGTATTTCCTTTACTTGTCACATTATGAAAACAATACAAGGTTTAATGAAAATTTTCTTAATATACCTTTCCATAAAAAATAAATGTCAACTTCTTTCACTATTCTAATCTAGAAACTTATAAAAATAATAATGAGAAGAAAAAAAATTTAAAGAGTGACAACTAAAAAAAAAATAGAGGGAGTTTGGGTAAATTCTATTCTCCCTTCCAAATTCCTATCCATTGATACCAAAACTCAGCATCGATATCCACTAAATCATCTCTTCTCGGTGTATAGTTTGGGTAAATAAAAGATGCGCCAGAAAATAAAAAAATGAATGCAAAAATTTAAAAATATAATTTTCTTCTAAATATTTTCTTTCTCTAACCTCCTACTCTCTTATTCCTTCTTAAAAATTAACTTGAATTTTTTTAAATATTTTTTTAAGATTTTAAAGATAGACATAGATAATTTTGTAAAAAAACTTACACAAAATTCAAATTTTTATAAAAAAATATCGGGCCAGACGCAAGGATGACTCTACCTGCACCCAACCAAGTGCAGGAACTCTACTCCTTGCGCCCCAGCCAAGTGTCAACACTCTTCGTGCTTTTTTCTTTTTTCCATGCAAAACTTCCACCACTCGGAGCGTATCTTGCAACATTAAAGCTTCATGCAATTATGATTTTTCTTTTTTTGTTATCATGCACAGCTTGCAACACTTAAAGCTTCATGCATAATTTTTTTTCTCATGCAAAATCAACAATTTTTTAAAAAATAATTATTAATGTTATTTATATTGTTATATTAATTGTTTTAAATATATTCTGGTTCGCGTCCAATCTATTTCGATCTTTTTTAGATTATAAATATTGTTTATGTTTTTATATTAATTATTTTTAATATATTTTATACCATTATGTTAGTTTTTTATAATATGAGTTATTATAATGGTATTGAAAATCCCTAAACCCTAAACCCACTTAAGTATTATTATTATGTTAAACTTTAGGGTTTATGGTTTAACATAATAATAACACTTAACATGTTAAAATTAAATAATTTATGTTACTAATGTTAATGTTATATTGTTATCTTAATTATTTTAAATATATTCAGGTTCGTTTCCTATCTAACTTTTGTCATACTTTTTATTTCTGTTTAAATCATAAATATGATTTATATATGAATTATTTTAATATCTTTTATGCCATTATGTTAGTTATTATTAACAAAAAATAAATACATATACTAAAAATAATAACTTACATAATAATAATTCAAATTAATTACGTTTATCCTTTGTTAGTTTAATATTATTATATGAGTTATTTACATTAATACATGTGTATATGTTAGCGTTTAATTTGTTTAGTTCATAATTAATTTAATTTTAATTATTTATAACACATATTATGTTTAGATTGATATTTGATGATATTTGTTAATGTTTACAATAATTATGAATATTTTAACTTTAACATGTCATTAAGTGTTATTATTGTGTTAGTAGGTTTAGGGTCTTGGGTATAGGGTTTAGGGTTTAACATAATAATAACACTTAAGTGGGTTTAGAATTTAGAATTTTTATATATTATAATAACTCACGTTATAAAAACCTTACATAATGTAATAAATTATATTAAAACCCATTAATATAAAAACATAAATAATATTTATGATTAAAAAAGACAGAACAAAAACTGGATTGGACGCAAATCGTAATATATTTAAAATAATTAATATAATAACATAAATAACATTAATAATTTTGTATGTTTTTTTTTTTATTTTACATGAGAAAAAAAAATTAAATGAAGTTTGAGTGTTGAAAGCTGTTCATGAGAAAAAAAATTAATTGCATGAAACTCGAGTGTTGGAAGCTTTGCATGACAAAAAAAAAAAAAAAAAAATGCATGAAGCTTGTAACGTTGGCGCTTGGTCGGGCGCAAGGAGTGGAGTTCCCGCAGTTGATGGGGCACAAGTCATTAAACGGCTGTGCTTAGCTGAGATCAGGTAGAGTCATTCTTGACAACCTTTCAGTTCAAAATATACATCAACCTTGAAATATTTAGTATTACTCATTCATTATTTTGGTTTTTGAATTTTTTATTAGTTGTATTATTAACTCTAAGTTTGGACTTTCTCTTTTCATTAGTACTTGAAAGTAAAAAACCTTTTTACATATGTTTAGAGATTGAAAGATTTGCATTGCAATGTGACACACGTGCAAATCTTTCATACTTATAACCGTCTTTTTCGTTCTTCATTTTCTTAATCTTTCTTTTTTTTTAAAAAATAATCAAAATTCATAATGTATGTGCCTCCAATAATGATTAGTGTAAATATCATCATACAGAAGTATTTACTACCACAATTCATTAATGGGTGTTGGATAAAATTAATTTTAATTGTTCATGTAATTAATTTTTCTTCCCAAAGTACAACCATCGCCCTCATATTTATGTTTAGAATCACAAATGCGTTGAGTGGAATTCAATGGATTATTTTATATATATATATATATATTTTCTGAACATGAGAGTGAACCGATCGCCTTCACTATTATATTTCTTTTTATTAAAAAAATTCGTAAATCTTTTCTTAAGATAATAAACTTGTACAATTGAAACTGGTTATAATTTCTTTTCATTGATACACTATTATATTTTCAATATTTGTTATAAGTGTCAATGGTGAACACACATTAATACACATAAAATTTAAAAGTTAATAAAATTTTTAAAATCTAAAAAATCTAGCAACATCTTAAATTAGAAAGTTAATCTATAATGACGTATGTTTTTTAAATCACGAGATAGAAAACCTTTGTAATAAAACTTCATAGTTCTTCCTAGATATGATATAGATAACGTATACACATGTTGGATACATACGTCAATCTCAATAAAATATACTATTATTTAATGTTAATTTACCTTATTGTGTAATGTCGTGTCACATGTTGGACAAACACAATTTATAAATTAAGATATATTACTTTTTTAATTATGCCTTAACTTGCATAAGATAAAATAATGTCGTATTAAAGACTAAGTTAAGATAAATAAGATTAGATACCGGTGAGTTTAAATAGTATCTAAAATACTTATAAAACTCCTCATTTTTACACAAGTGTCTTAATTTAAAAAAAAAATAATATCAGAATTTTTTTTCCTAAGTCATAACATTTTCTTACACCATACAAATTATTATCATAGATTTTTTTCTGGGTTACAAGAAATTTTCTCACACCATAAAAATACATGTTTATTATAACTAAAAATTATTTATGATACACTGAAATAAATTATGTTCATAAAAAATGAAAGTAGACAGCATTAATTAAGAAAAAAAGAAAAAAAAATTTTTGAGAAAAAAATAAAATTACAAATTATAACCTAACTAAAAACACACCCTCAAGATACTCTATAACATTTCATTTTATAACATGTTTTTCTTTTTAGGGTTTATCCATTTTTTTTAGAGTTTATCTTTTATTTAGTAATTTTTATTAATAAAATATACCAAATTAAAAATATTAGGTTGATTTAAAAAAATCTTACAAATATCCAAACCGCTAAAAACACCTTTCATAGAACAAATATTACAACAACCAGATGCAACGAACACAAGGATATCTACAAACTAAATTTAACCAGCGATGAAATTACAATGAAATCCCTAAACCTACGAATTATGACATCAGCATCTACAGAGAAAAGAAAACCCGTTGTCCTTTTTCGTCCACCCAAAAAATCCAAGCCAGCTTCACCTTTATAGAGAGCTAGAAAGTCAGTAGGCTTAAAAAGAAGAAAAAAAAACAGAGGAAAAAAAAAAAAAAAAAGAGTACGAAATGGAACTTCCATTTTTCACGAGCAGTAGCAGCAGCAGCAGCGCCACCACCAGAGCGGAGGCTCTCCGGTGGTTAGCTATCGCCGAGAAGCTTTTGGCTGGTCGTGACCTTGTCGGTAGCAAATCATTTGCGGCCCGAGCCCGAGAATCCGACCCGACCCTATTGTACGCCGACCAAATTATTGCTGTAGCTGATACGCTTCTCGCCGGCGACAAACGGATCAACAATCAGCATGATTGGTACTCGATTTTACAGCTTGCTGGTCACCAGACTGGAGATTCGGAACTCATAGCGAGTCAGTATCGAAAGCTTGCCCTTTTGTTGAATCCCCAAAAAAACAAACTTCCGTATGCGGATCATGCTTTTACGCTGGTTATGAATGCCTGGTCAGTTCTTTCTAACCCTGCAAGGAAAAATTTGTATGATAACGAACTTATGTCTCATCTAGGGGTCAACTCAGTGAGTGTTAGTTCTGGATTTAACCCTATGACTGGTGGGGTTAGCCGGGAGCAAGTTAATTTCCAGCCATTTGAAATTAATTTTCAAGTGATGCCGCAACACCACCAACAGCAGCAGCAAGGAATGGTTAGAGAACAAGTTCCTCTTCCATTTCCCCAACATGCCATGAGTAGAGAACAAGTGACTCAGCAAATGCAGCCCCCTCACCAGAATGTGAGTCGAGAACAGGTCACTCAGCCTCTGCCTCAGCAGAATTGGAGAAGTGAACAAGTGAGGCTGCCGAAGCCTAAACCCCAGCAGCTTCAGCCGCAGCCTCCGCCTCAGCCTCTGCAACAACAGGTGCAACAGCAACCCCAGCCCCAGCCTCAGCCCCAGCCCCAACCCCAACCCCAGCCCCAGCAGCAAAGGAAAGATTACTGGATGGGTACCAATGTTACCCACAATTTTACTGGTATTGTTGAAAATTCCAATGCTAATGCTAATCCTAATGCTGATACTAATGCTAATACTAATGCTAATGCTAATAGCAATAATAATGTTGGTGTTACTGGGAACACTAGTAATGTTGCTGAAAATGTTGAGAATAGTGATATGAGGGAGGATGAGAGGAGAACGGATGAACCCTCTGGTGATGGGGAATTGAGTTTTTGGACAGCTTGCCCATATTGTTATTATATGTATGAGTATCCTAGTGTTTATGCAGAATGTGCCTTGAAGTGTCAAAATTGTAGGAAAGCATTTCAAGCTGTCGTTATTCCGGCTCCTCCCCCCATCATTGAGGGACAAGAAGCCTACTTTTGTTGTTGGGGCTTGATGCCAATGGCTGTCTCAATGGAGATTTTGGAGAAAAATAAGGGTAGGGGTGGAAATTGGACTCCATTCTCACCTATGTTTACCTGTCCCCAAGGATTTGGGAAGAGTGGGGATGCTGGAAATCTGAATAATTTTAGGGGTTGGAATACAAATAATGGGAATAACAATCCTAGATCAGGGGGCGGCAATGCTGGTGGTAGGAAGCACTCTGGTCCAAGGGTTTATGTTGATGACGAGGATGTTTTTGTTGAAATCTCCGGCTCCAGTGAGGACTCTGATGTTGATTGGCGGCGCCAAGGGAGTAATGATAAGAGGAAGAAAACTACGAAAGGTGTGAAAAGAAAGGCGTCAGTTACAACGAGTAAAGGTACAAGAAAAGCGCCTGTCGACACGGCGAAGAATGTTAAAGGGGGCAGCAATGAAAACGCGAAGGTACTTCCAGATGGTGTAGAAGTTCCAAATGCACCGGTTACCGAGTCAAGCAAGAAAGGGGCTGCAGTTAATACGAGGAGGCAATCTGCTAGGGTGACAAAGGACTTCGGCAAGTTGGACTTGAATGTGGAATTCAGCAATGAGGCTGAGGAGCCTGTGCGTAGGGTGAACCAAGCGAATGGAGCAGCGCGTGGGGAGGAGGATATCATTGAGGGGAGTGGTTTCTTTGAGGGTCTTGATGAATTCCTAAGCAGTCTTCCAATTCTCAATGTTGTAGGTGATGATAAGGTTAAGGCTGCATAGTGGTTAGATTATGTGTTGTAGTCGTAGCTGTCTTTCACATGCCTGTAGAACTGAATTATGTACAGCAACTTGGGCTTTTCCCTTAAAATTAGTTTTGCTCAAGTTTAATGTAATTTAAATCAGCCTCAGGACATCTTTCCCTGACATGTTTCGTAGTTTTAGAAATGGATTATGGTTCTTTGGTGAAGTAATATTATCTTTTTATCAGGTTTTAGTACTTACGTGTACATTTCTTGGATTTGCATGAGTTTAGCTTTTGGTAGCGGCATCCTATATTCATCTGTTTTATGCATTATTTAGTCAAAAAGATCGGGACTGAAACCTATAATTTGCCTTTGTTGAAGTATACTGCTCCAGAGTCTAGATGGTGCATCTGTTAAATAATTAACTCTACAGTTGTCACTCATTAGCCTCTTGAGAGAAGAATCTGGGGAGATGCGATTTAAGTTTGCAGCAGATTGGCATGATTTTCCTCGAAGAGTTCATTTTGAACTTGGCAAAGTGACAGGTATCGCTTGTAATCTTTCGGTTTCTTTTTGGGTTAATTAATCCACCATTCATTTATGATTGTTGCAATTTTGGAATACAATACTCGACAAATCAACTGTTTCCCATTTTGGTCATGTAAATGATTGTTTTTTTTTTGTCACCCAAGGTAATGTGCTCTTTACTTTGTGTTCTTCAGTTTTGTGGAGCCTTGTAATGCGTTTGGTGTTTCTCTTTGAGTTTAGACATGCACGATATTCTGTTTGTCCGCTGCTTGATTTTTGTCTATCTCTCACCCTTCGTCATAGAAATATGGAAGGGCTGATATATATTTGATTCGCCCACATGACCACATTCTTTAGCCCGATTTTGCTACTCATGAAGATGTATCTTTAAGATGGTTCACTCTTTCGAGAAAGTTTACAGCTTCTCTTTTCACTGTAGTTACTGAAGAACTATGCACAGGAAAGTTGTGCTTGCTGATTTTCACATATTGATCAACAAAGTGCATGGGAAACAAACCAAGATGTCTTCATCTGCATCCTTTTCTTTTATCTGTTGCCCTCCTGCCTGTGCTATTTGCTTTTCCCTGTTTAATAGCAGAGGTAAAAATTCTAGGGGAAAATGAATATGGCTATATCCACCTAACAATCTGCTGTATCATCAGGATATGACTTATCTTTCTAGAATAAGCGTGCCCTCCATTATGGGAGAGTCATTTGCTGTTCTTTTAATGGTTTGAACCTGAATGCATATTTGCTTCTTGGTAGTTGTCAGCATTTCATTCTAGGGTTCGTGTGACATTCTGAAGGTCTCATGCTTCTTAAGAGGTTGGGAGATTTTTGTTGAACCATATCCACATGGGGAATTAGTAAGCAACAATACTTTACTGCTGCAGAGTTGATGATGATTAATAACATTAATTTCTGTCCACTTTTCTGCTCTATGCAAGTGATGTACGAGACACCAACAATATTTCATATGCCTTTTCTTTTCCATGTGATTTAGGATATTCTTTCTTGCTAGTCTGCCATAGAGACAGTTTGTGTTATGCATTTTGGCTGTCTATCATTTCTCGTCTCAAGGTGTGGAACAAGCTTCAATCCTTGATGGTTCTAGTATTTAGTTGTCTATGACTAAGTACCAGACTTTATATCGTTCAAGATATAGTGAGTGCATTTCTTGAAGAAATGAGAAAGCTCCAAGGCGTGCCCTTAAGGATGCAGAAGGGAGTAGTGGCCAAGGTGTGCTTGCATAAGAGGAAGGTTGTAGATGTAGGACAGTGTCTGGATCTGCCAGAGGATTTAGCTCAATGGATTGGAGCCTGGAGGAGCAGGACTGTGGGAAGTTCATAAAACGGGATGACTCTTAACCAAAAAAGACGGAGGGCTAAACAACTTGGTGCCTGATGGATAAGGTTTTTAATATTCAGTAAGGTGATTTTCTTCTTTCATTGTCCTTTAGATTGAAGGGTAAGTGCATGTAGATTTTAGGCAGAATTAGGCTCTTCTTCACCATGCAAACAATCATGCCAGTTGTAAATCATATAGTGTTTCTTGGTTTACAACTTGAGAATTTGCTTAATCTGCCCTACATAAATTTTTATTATAAATTTTGTTTTATTTTTTTTTATTATTTTACGCAAAGTAAAGGATTTTTCAGAAGTGATTCCACCATTGAGTTAGTTCATTGCTTTGTGTGTTCCAGTAACAATAGGCATCAGGTACTTCTGTAACGTTCATAGGATGCTATTAGGCTTAAATATCAGGGCAACTTACTTTTAAACACCACCCAATCTTCAATTCTTGGAGGGTCGCTTTCGCAACTTTTTTTTGGGGGGCTAAATAAAAAAAAATCTATCATAGTAAAGTCGATCGATACATTTATTTTGTTAACTTTATATTTTTATATTTATCAATAAATATATCAAACTAATATTGATTCTATAAAAAGGATATTATGAGAAGACAAATATAATTTTAAAAACTGACAAACTTAACCGAAAGACAAATGCAACAATTTTTTGTGGCTAAACACTTTGATATTAAAATTAAAAATATTAAAAAAAACTTCTTGTTCTTCTCTTTGTACATACGTTCAATAGTTAAACATCTAGTCATTTAATATTATTTTAAAAAAAATATATTATAAAAATAAATATTGTATAAAGTATTATTCGGTAAGCATAAAAACGAGAAAAACAAGGGAGAAACCACAAAAAGGAAAGAGTGAATGGAGCGATGCTATCTCCCATGACCCATGGCTTTAGAACATAATCACATGTACATTCCAAGAGTGCCATTACAAGTTTATAATGTGACCCGCGAAGAAGAACACGGGAAAAAGATACGACCCAGGTTGTAATAATAGATTACTGTATTGGAGAAAACATAGGTTTCCCCGTCTTTCTTGGAGGCCAACAAGTGTCCTTTGATCTCACCAAGAACTTTTCTTTTTGCCCCCTCTGGAAATCCCACCAAGAACTTCCTTCACATATTTAATAACATTAATATTGCTATAGAGAAATTTGGGCCGAGTTATGTCTATAACGTACCTGTATTATTATTCAGCCAACTTTCTCCTCTAAGATTCTTCATATACCCTTCAATTTCCCTTTTCGTTTTCACTAACCAGCAGTTCTCCGCCCTTACCAGTTTAGATCTCTCTAAATGGCTCAAGCAATTCTACAATCCTCTTCTGTAACTGCTTTTTCCTCCTCATCTAGGGACCTCCGTTCAAATTCAGCTAAACCCACCACTGTAATCCCTCTTTTCTCGAGTTTTTTTCTGAATTCCGTTGATGCTTATGTTAGATGCATTATTTAATTGTGATTGAGTGGGTATTTTTTTAACTTCTGCTGCAGATTTTTGGAACCCAATTGAGATTATTGGAGACTAAGCAGTCCCACTTCAGAATATCAAATTCCTCCCAGTAAGTCTCTCAAAGTTTCGTTCTTTATTTATACTTTTGTCTTTCTTTAAATTTCGGGGAGACGGTTTAGTTATTTTTCTTGCCTTGTCTTCTGCTGTTAAGTCTTTTTAGATTGGATTTTGCTAGCTGCTCCCTTCATGACTCTAATGTGGATCAGATCAAATCTTTTCTCGAGGATAATTAGAAGGAATTGTTAGTTAAAAAGTGGCGTTAAATCCTCTGTTTATTGCTGTTCGATTTCATCATGGTAATGCAACTTAGTATGATCTCTGAGGGCAAATCTAATCTGGATCCATTTTAATCCCTGGTTCTAGAACAAGGGAACTTCAAGGTTCAATTGGGTAAATTTAGGACTTTTAATTTCTGATCTTCTGATAGTGAATAGTAATTTCTTTCTGTGTTCCTTTAGTTTGACGCAGGTAATATTTAGGAAATTGACCATTGGCATATTTCTCATCTGAATCAATAGTAATTTCGACTGTTTACAGTATATGGGAAAAATTCTTCCAACTTCACCAAATTTGTGAAAAGTTCATCACTTTTGGCTCTGAAGTTATTTGTGTTCAGGAAATATTCCAGAAACGGACATTTGGCATGTTACTGTGCTCCAACTTTCAAGATCATCAGCAAGTGCTCTCACATTTGCATCTGAATTGGTTCTTATTGCTCCCTTTTGGGAGCTGTGTTCTTGGAGTTGAACTTGGATTTGGAAATGTGTGTAACTCTATTTCATAAACTTCTGATGTTGTCTGATTATTGGTGTATAGGAGGTTCATATGCGTTAAGACTTAGGATGTCATCGGCACAATCATTATTGTTCCCAGCAGATAACTATGTTTAATTAAGTACTAGATTACAGGATTTGCTATCAGCTATAACATGGATGGATACTAGTTACTAATGAGGGCATCTTCCGTGCTCTTTTATGTCTACAGGAGCAACTCAGATCTGAGATTGAAGAAGGAACCTCTCAGCATAAGCGAGGAGATCATAAGTAACGAGCAAAAGTTAAAGGAAAATGAATGTGATCTTTTTAGTGAGATGAAACAGCGATTTCTAAGTTTTAAGAGAAATAGTTACTTGTAAGCAACATATAAACCACTTTATGTGCAGCAGCTGGAAATATTTTGTTCCACTAATGCAAGATTTCTGCTATTTCGTTGGAACAGGGAAAATCTAGAACGTTTTGAGAAGCTTGCCAAGGGTCAAGCCCCAAAGGTAGTTGCTAATGAGCTATGACAGGTTTTCTTTGTATGCTGGGTGATTGAATAACTTCCTTTGAACTGACAAGTTAGACTGCAGTTTATGGTGGTTGCTTGTGCAGATTCACGAGTTTGTCCTTCAAGAATCCTAGGATTTCAACCAGGAGAGGCCTTTGTAGTCCGTAACGTGGCAAATCTTGTGCCCCCATACGAGGTATTTATGCTCTCTCTCTCTCTCTCTCTCTCTCTCTCTCTCTCTCTCTCTCTCTCTCTCTCTCTCTCCCTTTCATTTTTATTTTTATGAATAGCTTGTATCATTATCTTTTACTATGAAACAGGGCAAATGAACATAAATAGATTCATAACCTAGGTGATTATAGATTGAAGGTTAGGATTTTAATTTTGTGCCTATTTTGATGCAGAGTGGTCCATCAGAAACAAATGCTGCTCTTGAGTTTGCTGTCAATTCTCTTGAAGTGAGTAATCTGGGGACCCATATATTTAAAAGTCATTGTTCTTTTTCTTAAATGAGATGATACAACGATTTCATTATCATCATACCTCTGCTGGGGTGCTCTTTCTAGACATCCATTGGGAAAAGATGGAACATGGGTTGCTGAGTATTAGTGAACTTATCTGTCTTCAGTGATAATTGGCAAGATTCTTCTACAGAAAAATAGGTTAATGCATTGCTGATTTCATATGTTTGATGCAAAGAAACTTCCTACTGGCTCTTTAACAACTGCTGAACGCGTTGCTTTTTAGTTTTAAACATGTCTCATAAGTAATGTTTGAACTCTTGTAATATTTCCTTTTTGAGGTTGACTGAAATGAAAAAGATATTGCATTGTCTTAGAATTAGGTTATGTATCATATCTTCCCACCAGGTTTTGGAATATCTTCCTTGGTACCTGAAGAAACTTCATAGGAAGCATGATCAGAATTTTCTATCATTTGATTAATGTTCAGTGCAATACATCATACCTCAAAATGGACCGACCGAAGGAATGAAATAGGACATATTGATTTTTGCAGGTTGAAAATATACTTATTGTTGGACACAGCTGCTGTGGAGGCATTCGAGCCTTAATGAGCATGCATGATGACACAAGTCCTAGGTGGAGTAGTTACTACATGTTTTGTTACTTCTTGAGATATCTTCTCTCTCTATCTCTCTTTCTCTCTCTCTCAAGTAAAACCCAAGTTTTCTCATCTGTCTCATGTTTCCTTTTTCAGTAGCTTTATTACAAATTGGGTTGCTGTCGGAAAGCCTGCTAGAGTGAGCACTAAGGCTGCTGTTTCCAACCTCAAATTCGATCAGCAGTGTAGGCACTGTGAGAAGGTGCAACCTCTTATTCGTGGTTGCTGATTTTTGCATTATTTTATTCTGGTTAACAGGATTAACAACTAAAAGAAGATGACATTAAGCTATTCAGGAAAAGACCATCCTGCTATAACTTCCTCTTGTTCATTCATATTATCACATCTTAAAACTTGAGTTATTCCTAACTTTTACCTTTCATCACTTGATAAAAAGGTCGCTGCATAAATGCACTTGGATTTAATGTAATGAAGCCTCCCATGATCTCTGGCCCGTCATGTGTTGTTATGGCAAAGGATTTTGGTCTTTGAACATGTATAATGTCCCTTCTCGTTATGTAAGTTTCTTTCTGACCGTATTGCTATCGCCTATCTTCAGGAATCAATCAACCAGTCTTTGTTGAATCTGCTGACTTACCCCTGGGTATATGAAAAGGCAAGGAAAGGGATGCTTTCAATCCATGGAGGTTACTATGATTTCGTGGAGTGTTCTTTTGAGAAATGGACCCTCGATCCTGAAAGAAGCCGATCAAAGTTAGACGGTGGATATCCTATTAAAAACCGCGAATATTGGTCCTGAGTTCAATCTTTTTCTGCTTGTGTTCATTCTGTTGTTGTTGTTGTTGTTGTTGTAATATGTTCAGTAAGTGTTTTGCTCTGTTTTCCAATTTAAAGCATCTGAAATTAAAGTGGATAATGCTTTTGGTACTGCTTTATTGTATGTCATTTTAGTTGTATTATATAATAATAAGAAAGTAAAAGTATTTCTTGGTAAAAATGATTCATTTATACAATCTTGCAGCTTTTACCATTTCCTATTCTTTCCTATGTTAATTCCAAACCCCCCATGGCCAAATGTCAATTGAGTACCTGAATTCTTAAAATTGATAATTAAATATTTATTTTAAGTTTTTGTTAAAAAAATTTAATGAGAATAGAAAATGAAAATAAACACCAATTGTCTATAATGCCGTTCAAAATTCAAATACATTATACTTTTATACTTATCTTGCAAATTATCAGTATGCAAATGTAGCTTATCATTGTCTAATTTCTAATGTAGGAAAATTGATCAGTGTCCAACTACGGTTATCATCGGAAATATAAGTTATTAGGAAGGGTATTTTAAAAATAGATTCATCAATGATAAAAAAAACGTAAAAAAATTAAGATACTTAATTCACACCTGAGTATGAGTATATAATAAGTACATATCTTTTGTTTTTAGCAAAGTTTGTCAGAAGTTTCGATTGTAAGAGGAAAAGTGAGATAAAACCTTATTCTATTTTGGGTTTAATGGGGGCTATGGTAATGGTATGCCCAGAATTCTTTCTTTATGCTGAAAACAAGTATTCAGACAACATTCTTTGCAGAAGAAGTCAGGATTTAGGAATATAGTTTCAAATAAATAAATATAAAAAAATCATCATTTCAAAGTCAAAACTCATTGGTATAGTTTCAATAAAAGAAAAGAAAATCTCACCAATTCCTACATATAATATAATACTAGTATCACTTTTCTGCCAGATGGTTTATGTAAGTTAATAACTACATTAGTACAAGTAAAAATGAAAAAAAAAAAACCTTGATTATCATTCAGAAACACTTATTTATATCATCGTAGAAATGTTAGAAAAGAGTATGTTACAGATAATATTATTATAAAAATATAAAAAAAGTGTGTTATAAATCATATTACAAATAATTGTAACCGGACAGATTTATTTGTCAAAAATTAGCATCTGATTTACCTACCATGGTTGAGGCATCATCACCAAACCAGATTAGCAGATAGGTGAGTTGTCCACCAATCATGAATCCAAAGAAATCCCATTTTCCACATTCACATATACACCTGTGCTGTGGCTGTGGTGTTAATGATCAGCTAACTCTTCTATCTCTGAGAGAGAGAGAGAGAGAGAGATTAAATTTAAATGTTGATAGACTTAAAAACAGGATCAAATATTTTCAAAGCAATACTGTTGAAGAAGTTGAACTAACAGAGACTATTTTCTCACCAACCTAAGCCAATTTCTTTTCCTGTTCTTCACTTCACAATACCTATATAAACCCATAGCCATCATATCAAATTCATTCATACAAAAACCAAAAACAGCTATACAACAAACCCAAAAGGAGCATCCTGTTCTTTTTTGCATTGAGCTTTTTCCAGTTATAGTTTCAAATGGCTTTCTTCCGGCATCCTTGCATTGTTCTAATGCTGTTCATCACTGCATTATCTATTGGTAGCAATACCATTCAATCAGAGGCACGACGCCTTCTTGAGACTAACTTGCCTGAGTTACCTCCACTTCCTCAAGTTCCTAGTTTGCCAAAGCCTGAGATTCCGCAATTGCCTAAACCAGAATTGCCAAACTTACCAAAACCTGAGATTCCGCAGTTGCCGAAGCCAGAGATTCCACAGTTGCCTAAGCCGGAGCTACCAAACTTGCCAAAGCCAGAGATTCCAAACTTTCCTAAACCCGAAATTCCAGGTGTGCCAAAGCCAGAACTAAACAAATTACAAAAAACTGAGAGTCCAGAATTGCCTAAGCCAGAGTTGCCAAATTTGCCAAAGCTCGAGATTCCATCACTACCGAAGCCTGAGATTCCGACATTGCCTAAACCTGAGTTGCCAACTTTGCCAAAGCCTGAGATTCCAGCAGTGCCAAAGCCTGAAGTTCCTGTATTGCCTAAGCCCGAGATTCCAGCTGTGCCAAAGCCTGAAATTCCTTCAGTGCCTAAGCCAGAGATTCCAAACTTGCCCAAGCCTGAGATCCCAGCAGTGCCAAAACCAGAGCTCCCAAAATTGCAAAAGGCTGAGGTTCCAGCATTGCCTAAGCCAGAGTTGCCAACTTTGCCAAAACCCGAGATTCCAACTGTGCCTAAGCCTGAGATTCCAGTAGTACCAAAGCCTGAGATCCCAGCTATCCCAAAGCCCGAAATTCCAGCGGTGCCAAAGCCCGAGATTCCTACATTGCCTAAGCCAGAGTTGCCAACTTTCCCAAAGCCTGAAATCCCAGCAGTGCCAAAGCCTGAGCTCCCTAAATTACAGAAGACTGAGGTTCCAGAATTGCCTAAACCAGAGTTGCCAAACTTGCCAAAACCCGAGATTCCACAATTGCCTAAACCAGAGCTACCCAACTTGCCAAAGCCAGAAATTCCCAGTCTACCTAAACCAGAGTTGCCAACTTTACCAAAACCCGAGATCCCTACATTACCCAAGCCAGAGCTGCCATCTTTGCCTAAGCCACAGTTCCCTGAAATACCTCAGTTGCCAAAAGTCCCTGAGCTTCCTAAACCTACCACCCCATAAATCCATACCCTTATACACCATGAGATTCATTTGATCAGCTACAGTCCCTGTTTCAGTTTTTTTATCATATGTTCACTTGTGATTGATTGTGTTTAGATTTTTACAATGATTGATTCAGTTACTATTAGTAATAATTAAGTTTCTTTTGTTCTTGTGTAATTCAGTGTGTTGAGATCTTATGTTTCATTCCATTTTGTAATTAAATACATATCATGGTTCATTTGCTTCATCTGATTTCATGTTTCTTTTTTGACAATTTATTCTAACATTTTGAACAATGGAGAGAAAAACAAGTAAACAACACGAATCTTGTAGAACGAATCAAACATTAGCAGTCGATTTGGGTTTCTTGGTGCTTTAAACAGGATCAAAATATGAATCAAGAATCTAAAATGATTTTATTAATGAATGAGGATCGGTTTCAAAGTTCAGTTATAGCATAAATATCCATCAAACATGAACAGATGTTGATCTTGGGGCTGGTTTTGGGCTGCCCCTACGTGTTATTAGAAAGTCTATTTCTTTTAAATTCATTCTTAGCCCCTAGAAGAATTGAACCCTTCCCTTTTCAGCTATCTGTGCTATTCAGATCAATAGAAAAAGAAATGATCACCCGATCGCTAACTAGAACATGACGGTTCCACTGGAATTTTGCACTCCTCTCTCTCTCTCTCTCTCTCTCTCTCTCTCTCTCTCTCTCTCTCTCACACACACCACACAACTAAAAAATAAAGGGTTTAAAAACGAACTTTAGAAATATTTAAAATCAATACTTAAAATAGCACGAAGATATTAAGAATAATGTTCCATGTTCATTTCAAAGATACATAAGAAGAGCAAATCACCTTACTCGAATTAAGAGTTGAATTTTCTATATCTTTATTAAATTGTTGACTTACATATTGTTTTGTGGCTTAAAAAAAAAAAAAAAGGAATTGTCTTGTGGTCACTATTTTTCGGTTGCAAATTACTTTCAAAAAAAAAGGCGAAATAAAGAGAGGGCTGCTCAACACTGCACTACTTTATCATATGCCAATTTGCTTTAAAAATATAAAATAGAGATAATTCATTTAATTCAGTTCATGAGTAAGAATAATTGTCATAGTTAATAATTAATACAGGGCACCTTCATTGATCATGTAATCCTTTTTACATCTAACCATTGTTTTTATATTTCACAAAATCCCATCATTCTTCAAGACAATTTCTTGTAGTAGTAATAATTTTGTTTTTAACATATTTTTAAATTTTCCTTTTATTGTTCACCATTTAAGTTATTGATTGGTATTTAACTTGATTAGATTTTGGTTCCGATCCTTAATGGAATTAACCTGATCCATTTCACTTTCGATACAAGTCATATAGTACTCGATAGAGTAACACGATATTAGTGAAAATAACATGAGAGTTTGAACCATAATTCTATTTATTCTTGTGTATCTTCTTGAAGGTTTTAGAGGTTATTCGATGTGAGATAAGTATAGACTGGGCTTATTGACCATTTTGGTCCTTTCTCAAGTCCTAAAGTTCCAAATTGATAGATGGATCATATTATTTAAAGAAGTTAGCTTTTGTCTTTGAGATCTATTTGGTCAAATGAATTGAACTCAAAATAAAGTCTGATAGGCTGTTCCCATCATAACTTATGTGATGAGCCGACTAAGATTATTCGATCTGAATCCTCTTCTAATCCACTTTCTTTATAATTCTATTTTCATATAAAATATATTAAGAAATGTACTAGAGGGCAGGGACGGAATTAGGATTAGAAGGACGGGGGCCAAAATTATACTACAAATTTTACTAGAATTTCGTCTATATAATGGACACTTTTTAAAACGTAAAGACTACTGAAACAATTCTAAATTTAACAAAAAAAAATAGTATATATCAATCATTTTTCATAATTTTTTAAATAATTGTAAGCATTTGCGAACAAAATTTACCGATTTGCCCCTTCCCCTTTTAAAATTCATCCCCTACTATAGTAACTCTATGGCAAATTTCCGGTGAAAGGGGGGCAGTTGACCCCCTTCTTTCAATGTAGTTCCGTGCATGCTAAAGGGTATTGATTCTTGAATGACGATTAAATTACTTACTAGGTGTGTGATTGTTAAGCATGTAGGTGTAGAGGTAAGTTGAAATGCTTGTCCTTTGCATTAGATGAATATCACATATATATATACAATTTTAGTATCCTAATCTAGGAAATTAATTATGATTCCTAACTAGAAGGTAATCACATCAATTATAGATTCTTATGAATAAGATAATCTGAGAAATGAAATAATATAAGATTTAAATAAGATATCTATATTGCAATACCTCTTAAGTTGAAGCATGTAAGTTACAGATACCGAACTTATCCAATAAGAGATGAAAATGTAACTGCCCGAACGCTTTAGTAAAGATATCTGCAGGTTGAGCTGCAGTAGGAATATAGACAGGCGAAATCTATCGTGCTTGAAGTTTATTTCGAACAAAATAACAATAAATCTCAATGTGTTTCGTACGTTTGTGAAAAACAGGATTAGAAGATATATGGAGTGCAACCTGATTATCACATAACAACATGGTAGGAAGATATTGAGGAACACGAAGATCATGGAGGAGATAACGTATCCATTTCAATTCGCAGCATGTGATAGCCATAGCTTGGTATTCTGCCTCTGCGGAAGAGCGAAAAACAATGTGTTGTTTCTTGGATTTCTAGGAAATCGGAGAATGACCGAGAGAAACAAAGAAGCCGGTCAGAGATCACCGGGTAATGGGGCAACTCACCCAGTCAAAATTACAAAAAGCGCGGACCTGTAAATTTGAGTCAGCATGAAGAAATAGACCTTGGCCTGGAGTGGACTTAATATACCAAATGACTCGAAGAGCAGCATCCGAGAGTGAGCTGATACATGAATTGAGATAAAACCTGCACAGATTAAGCTAAATCTGGACGAGTGATGGTAAGGTAAATGAGGGGGTCTGGTTGGGAAAGAAGAGATCCTTTTGCCTTTCCGAGCTTATGATGTTGTTCCATGGGAAAAGAGATAAGTGTAACACCCCAAAGTCCATTATCAGATAGAATATTCAAGGCATATTTGCGTTTGCAAAGACATATGCCATGATTATTCTGAGAAACCTCTATACCAAGGAAATACTTTAGTGGTATGATATCTTTCATGTGAAAACATGTGACAAATGTGCCTTGAATCTTTGTAGAGCAGAAAGATCATTACTTGTGATGATCAAGTCATCAACATATATAAGAACACAGAGAAAAATGTTGCAAGAGTAAAATATGAATAGAGAATAATTAGAGTAAGACTAGCAAAAACTGCGCTGTTTAATTGCTCTATTATGTTTGGCAAACTAGCACCGAGGAGCCTGCTTGACGCCATACAATGATTTCTATAGTCAGCAAACTTGACCTTCACGCCCTTCAGAGAAATCTGGAGGAAGTTTCATATATATCTCTTCTTGCAAATCACTTTGTAAGAAAGTATTATGCTCGTCCATCTGATGTACCTCCTATTTACATCTAGCTGCCACAAATAGTATGGTTCTAACTATGACCATTTTGGCTACATGGGCAAAAGTTTTGGTATAATCTAACCCTTCAACCTGAGTATTGACAAGAATTACCAATTCATCTTTGAAGCTTTCGATACTACCATAAGACTTGCATTTTATTTTGTGGACCATTAACACCCTTGAGCCTTTTTACCAGGAGGAAGAGAAGTAAGACTCCAAGTTTTATTTCGGACAAGAGCATCAATCTCTTTACGGATGACCACTGAGATTAGAAAGAGCCTCAAACAACCATGTCGATTATGTATCCATAGTAAGTGCTGCAAGAAATTTCTTATGGCAAGGTGAGAATTTTTCACAAGAAACATAATGTGAAATATGATAGGAACATGTATATGAGGGCAGAGATGGAGAGGTGGTGACCAATAAAGATATAGAACTTCTCACAGTATTACAAACGTAATCATTGAGTTTGGTTGGTGGATGGCTAGAGCGATGACTCCGCCAAAGACCAGGAAAATCGGGAGGTAATCATATCAATTATAGATTCCTAAGAATAAGCCAATTTAGGAAATGAATAATACAAGATACCTAAGATATCCATATCTCAACAGTGATTCACAAGCATCTCCTAAGAGTTGTTATGTCCTATACTTAGGCATACCTTGCAAGATATACCTAATTTCAAAACTATGTAATTTTATTTAGTGTTAGAAATAGATCAATAAACAAGCTTCGTTCCTAAGAAATTGAGGCACGCTCCTTCATCTCCTCCAAGATCCTTGGTGAACAAAATTCTCAGAAGAAGAAGACCATAGTCTGGCTCTACCATACAACTCGAGCAAATTCATGAGAAAGACTAAACATATGGTGATATAATCACCTATAAGATGCATTAGACAAATCATATCTACACATACCAAGTAGTGGCAGAATTAACAGGACTCGAAGCTCAAGATCCAAAGGAAGAAGCATATTATTCAAACCCTGGTCTGTCAGAATGCTTAAAAAATCTTCCTCTACCTAGGTTAAACCTTAAAAATATTTTATAGTAACCCAAACCAATTAGCCAATTTACCTTCCTAGAAATCAAAATAGTCATAAGCCATCAAACATTTGACCAACAATACTATCCGTGTATGTAAAAGATCTTAGCTGATAATAAATAGGATCACACCTTCAGTGATTTTATGCAACATTTAAATACAAATAGCAACGATCTCTGAATTTGAGAACTTTAGAAAATTAAGCAACTTTCCGAAAAGAAGCCAACCTTTCACCGGATTCTTTGGTTTGGCAAAGCATCATTTGCAACATGCATCGAATTTGGAGAAGCATACTAAATCATAGTAGTCATTCCTCTAGAATGCAAAATGAATAATTTGCAAGGCTAGATTTGAAAAGTAGTTACACTTAGTTATACATATAAGCACTCACAGTTCAAAAAGTAGGTACTTTCAGTTATACAAGTAGGGACATTTAGTTCTATATGTAGGCACTCACAATTCAAAAAATAGGCACTTTCAATTATAAAAGTAGACACTCACAGTTATAAAAATAGGTGCACTTAGTTCTATATGTAGGTACTCACAGTTCGAAAAGTAGGCACTTTCAGTTATAAAAGTATGCACTCACATTTATAAACGTCAGCCCACTTAGTTTTAAAAGTAAGCACATTTGGTTATAAGAGTAGGCCCTCACAGTTTTTTATGTAAGCATTTTTAATAGTAAAAGTAGGCAATCGAAGTCATAAAAGTAGGCATTCACAGTTGTAAAACTAGGCACTCTTAGTTTTTTAAAAGTAAGCGCACTTAGTTATAAGAGTAGCCACTCATAGTTTTATAAGTAGGCATTTTCAATTGTAAAAGTAGGCAATCGAAGTTATAAAAGTAGGCACACTTAGTTTTAAAAGTAAGCACACTTAGTTATAAGAGCAAGTACTCACAACTTTATAAGTAAGCATTTTTAATTGTAAAAGTAGGCAGTTGAAGTTATAAAAGTAGGCACTCACAGTTTCGAAATGGGATTTGGTTAAATGGGCGAGAAAAAGGGCGTTTACAGTAAATACGTATCTTATTATTACTCAGTACTTGTCAAAAAGAAGATTTGATCTTCGATTGTATGTAACTCTTGATTGTGAACGTGGGGAGAGAAGGAAAAAGAAAGTAAGGTTGGATGCCGATAATGAAGACGAAGAAGAAGAAGTACCCGTAAAGCATAGGGGTCTGTACGGAATGAAGAAGTGTAATCGCTCATTTCAATTGAAAGGAAAGAAATCGTCCACTGAAAATAATTATAAATTATATGTATAAATATATTAGATGGGAGACACAACCATAAGATAGGTGTTTGTCCTCACTCACATGCTCAGGCGGCAAGGTTGACGGATGACCAGTTAAAGCTCGCTGAAGAATTTAGTAGGTGTCAAGTTCCTCGGAATATTATGGCGAGTTTGTTAGAAAAGAATCCAGATGGTGCTATGAGGTATGTGAGGTTAATATGTTTTGTTGTTTGGCTTAGTTATTTAGGGTTCATATGATCTTATATGAATTGGATTTTGCAATTAAAACTAGGCACTCTTACTTATAAAAGTAGGCACGCTTAGTTTTAAAAGTAGGCACACTTAGTTCTAGATGTAGGTACTTACAATTCAAAAAGTAGATATTTTCAGGTACTCACAATTATAAAAGTAGGCCCTCTAAGTAATAAAAGTACGTACTCACAATTATAAAAGTAGACACATTTAGTTTAAAAAAGTAAATATTTTCAATTATAAAAGTACGCACTCTTAGTTATAAGAGTAGACACTCTTAATTATTAAAGTAGGCATTTTAAGTTAATAAAATAGGCACTCCCAATTATAAAAGTAGGCACTCTTAGTTATAAAAATAGGCACACTTAGTTAAAAAAATTAGGCATACTTAGTTCTAAAAGTAGGCACCTATAGTTATCAATTATAAAAGTAGGCATTTTCAGTTATAATAGTAGGCACTCACAGTCATAAAAGTAGACACTGTTAGTTATAAAAAGTACGCACTCATAGTTATAAAAGTATGTATACTTAGTTTTAAAAATAATCACACTTAATTATAAGAGTAGGCACTTATAGTTTTATAAGTAGGCATTTTCAATTGTAAAAAGTAAGCACTCACAGTTTAAAAACTAGGCACTCGAAGTTATAAAATTAGGCACTCACGATTATAAAAGTAGGCACGCTTAATTCTAAAAGTAGGCATACTTAGTTCTAAAAGTAGGCACCGAAAGTTATAAAAGTAGAAATTTTCAACTATAAAAGTAGGCGCTCTTAATTATAAAAGTGGACGCTCTTAATTATTAAAGTAAACACTTTCAATTAATAAAGTAGGCACTCTTGATTATAAAAATATGCACTCACAGTTATAAAAGTAGCCACTCTTAGTTATAAAAATAAGCACACTTAGTTCTAAAAGTAGGCACGCATAGTTATAAAAGTCGGTATTTTCAATTATAAAAGTAGGCACTCTTAATTATAAAAGTAGGCACTCTCACTTATAAAAGTAGGCACTGTTAGTTATAAAAATGGGCACTCACAGATATAAAAGTAGGCACTTTTAGTTATAAAAGTAGGCATACTTAGTTTTAAAAGTAAGCACACTTAGTTGTAAAAATATGCACTCATAGTTTTATAAGTAGACATTTTCAATTGTGAAGGTAGACACTCAAAGTTAAAAAAACAGACACTCCAATGTAAAAAAGTAGGCACTCTTCGTTATAAAACAGGTATAAAAGTGAATTATTTAATGAGAATAGTTTAGGCATCAGTTCTTGAAGGTGATATAGCATCAAATAAATTTAAACGCAAATTACTCATTAAAACATGAAATGTTCATCCTCTGCAGCTGCACCAAACTCAAATTGAAATTAACCAAAAAAAAAAAAAAAAAAAAGGAAATTTGAAAAAGATATGATAGGGATTAGGAGGAAGAAGAAAGAAAGGCCATCACAAATGCAGTCGTATTTCCTAAACATTTCTTTGAATTTTGTATCCTCAAAAGACCAGATATTGAACAAGAGCAGCAGAGAGACTTGTGTCTTTTGTTCTTGTACTGCTGCTAAAACAAGAGAGAAGAAAATGGAGTTGTTTTGTGTCTTGTTTTCTCCTTTCAAGTGTAGATCATTAGCCCCTTTGAGCAGCTTTACCATTTTGCTTCTCTTCTCTTCTTGCTTTCTTTTTCCAGATTTGAATCTGCATGTGATGTGAGTTTTCACCCGCCCTTGCATTTTCTCTTTTATTTGTGTATACATTTTCCCTCTTTTCTTAATTCCATCAAAGAAACAAAACCCGGGTCCTTAATCTCTGAAAAAACATGCTTGCTGCCTTTGTTTGAAGAAACAGAGACGACATGGGTTTCTTTAATTTTTCCATAAAAATCTTTCCTTTTTTCTCAATTGAAGAATACTTATACGCCATCCATGTGATGATAGATAAGAAAAATGAAAAAAGAACTCTGTTTGATGATCTTAACATGAAAAAGATAGTTTCTCATCAACGGATTCTGAAGCCGTGGATTCATAAATTAGAAGAAGTTGTAATTGGAGAAACCGGTACCGGAGGAATTCCGGTGGAACTAATCTTTACAGCGGTTGCAGCTGTCGTTAAAGAACGTTGAAGATGCGCGCGTGAGGATAGATTTTTTAATTTAATTCAAATTCTAACTTGTAATTTAAAACTATACATAGTTTTATTCTATTCTCCTAATACTGTAATAATAAAATTATATTAATTCATTCATGATCTTAGATTCATCCTTGTTTTGGCAATTGAGTAAGGTAACGGCAACCGCAACAGAAATTCATATAAGAGGTTGAACAAACCAGAAATAAATCGTCTAACCAGCTCACCAATTCTTCAAAAATATAATCTATAAAATCCTCTCCCTTCAAATTTCTCAAAAATCATTCAAATCTTCTGCAATTTGTATAGCATCTGATCAATAATCCAAGGAAAAAAATGGCAACAACCCAGAAATGCTGTCCATTACTTGTGTTTCCATTTCTGCTCATCACATTGGCTTTGAACACTAGTAACACATCAATTCTTGCTGAAGCCCATCGTCATCTTCTTGAGATAACTGAACCTGAATTCCCAATGCCTGATTTGCCTACCATTTCTGAACCTGAGATTCCAACTTTGCCGGTACCACAGCTTCCTTCTGTGAATTTGCCGGAGTTACCAACTCTGCAGGTTCCTGAGTTGCCTACAATCCCCACACTGGAAGTTCCTCAGCTGCCCGAATTGCCAACCATCCCTGAATTGCCGTCGTTCCCTAACTTCCCTTGATCTGGAGAATCAAATCACCTGCAAAAATTATCAGTTTGTCATTTGGGCTGTTTTGTTAATGGCTTAATACTGTGTGTTTTTGTGATTCCTCTGTTTTTTTTTTTCCTTTCGGTTGAAAAATCTTTTATTTATCGTGGTGTCAAATAGAGTTTTTTCATTAGATTGGTTGCACCTAAGATCTTTATGTATTGTAATAATTAACGAAAAATATTTGGTATCAAGTGATAAAATTGACACCAGTTTAATATCAAATTAGCTATTTTTTCTTTCAAATTTAACTTCGATCTCGAGTAAAAGCAAGTGAGAACGTGAATTTTCAGCGAATTGAGTGAAAAGAAAAGATAAGAAAGAAAAAAAAAACCTCTATGGCTAGAAGCTTTTAGCAGCGAGATCCAAAAAGATGCAAATGGAAACAAGAGAATTTCAAAGGGGCAGTGGCATTTTGTGCGGTGAGAAAGAATTGCATTCATTGTGCAGATAATCCATTCAATGTCTTCTACTATTCCCCTTCTTTTCTTGATAGAAAACTTCACCTACCGTTACAATGGTGTACATACCTTCATTTATTGAGTCAATTTCTTAAATAATGCAATGAACAAGCATGAATAATATACAATAAACCCAATAAATTAGGACAATTAGTAAGCAAACAGATAATAGTAAGGCAAAATCACAAGTTCGTTGAGAGAATTCTTAGCTAGTTATGGTAAGACTTGGATTTTATAGGCATAACTAATATGTGATTGCTTTAAGAAAAAAATTATATATAATAAGTTCATGAAAGGTGATTTAGAAATGTAATAAGACGTGGATTATCACTAACTGGTAATTAACAAGATAGGCTAATGAAGCCTTGGAAGGAAGGAACAAGTCCTTATTTGTGTGCTGCTGGGGCACTTGCATCTTCTGCCGGGGACAAGGGTCATCACTGCCATAGACTGCTGTTTTTCCTTGAAATTCAACTGCCAATATAAGCAGGAGTTTGCACTGGTCGAATGACAGGGACATGTAACTATTTCATGAATGTAATTACTATTTTTGAATGCTTGATTTGGAAATTAAAACAACAAAAATACTACTAACAAGTAAGTATTACAAAATCTACATATTTTTGTATAATATGCCGAAAAATTATACAGAAGTTTTGCTGGAACCAATAGGTTTTGCAAATACAAAAATGCTAGGAGGCTAAACATTTAGCCATGTAGCCAGGGGCAAAATTAGAAATTCAAGAAAAAAAAAATACTTCTTGTCCTTAAAGCTACAAATGCACCTCAATTGAAAGGACATTTTTAACCCTCCTCTTTAGCCACTAAAATTGGTTGTCGAATAGCATCACTCTTGCAGATATTCGTGCTTCCACGTCTCCTGTCGACCTTTTATCTCTGTATGTTCTCCTTTTTGCTATCATATTAGTTGAATAAAAATTTAGTACTTCAGAGTTCATGTATGTGTACCAGTACCAAGTCGGTGGCCTCATTTATATGTACTACTAGTCATCAACCAAATAGACGGTCTTTAATATGGCAAGAAAAAATGTGAAACTCTGAAGCTTTATTTTAAATTTCTGGGAAAAAAATTAGTATTCTCAAGATTAAAGTCGTTTATGTGAATAAATAGCATTGAATGAATGAACAATTGAATTCTCTTTTTAGTAACTAATCAACCATGAAGACATATTGGTGGGTCCCCGAATGTCCACCAAAAGGCTCTATATAAACAGTAGAGGCACAGAAGTTGTTCCCATCATCAAGGAGAAACTAGAATAGGAAGCCATAAAACAGCTAACTCACAGACTCCATGGCTTCTCCTCCTTCTTCTTCTTCTTCTTGCAAGTCTCTCTTCATCTTCTTTCTCCTAGCTTTGTGGTTTTCAGGCAACGGTGCCCAAGCAGCCGGATTTAAGGCTCGTCGCCTTCTGACATCGTCTTTCCCCAAAATCCCTACTAATTTCCCAAAAATACCACCCTTTCCTGGCACACCAACTGTTCCAACCTTACCTGACTTTCCTCTGCTCCCACCGTCTCCGATATTTCCTACCACACCTTCCCTCCCCGGAAATCCAACTGTTCCCTACTTTCCATATGTGTTCCTATCACCTCCCGCCACTACCACCACCCCATAAGCCACTGCTATGTTATGTTATCTCAACAATATGCCAGTTCAGACTTCAGCATACTGAAGATATCTTCTTACTATATATATATATATATATATAGCAGCAGTAATCAATGTAGACTCTTCAGAAGCATATTCTTATATCTATAATTCTATATAATGTATGCTCTCTCTGGTTATATACTCAATTATGTAAAACTACTCTTGTGAGGATTTCTACTTTTTCCATATTCATGGTACCTCACGTGCCATAAACCCTGCAGTTGCCTTGAAGCCATTCTTAATGATTCAAAAAATAAAAAATAAAAAATTCGTAAATTATTTGTATGCTGATAATGAATCATCAAGATGATCCTCACTAATTGGTAAAATTAATCTAAATTCCGCTCCATTGAACCCATAAAGTCTTACTCGGTTACTCTGAGACGAGAGTATCTTGTATTCTCACTAATTGGTAAAACTAATCTGAATTTGGCTTGATTAAACATGTAAGGTCATTACTCAGTTACCTAAGGTTTCCTAGAGATCGTAACCTTATGTGAACAAAATTCTATTACGAACTCAATCTATACATGGAGAAATGAACTTGAAGCATATTAAGCCCCATCCACATGACTCATGTGATTAAGGGTTCATGTCTCCAATCACACCCATAAAAGAATTTTTCCATGTGAACACTAGTCGTAGGAATGGGAGCAGTAGGGTAACCGAACCGATTAATTCAATAGACTACCAAAAGCTTCAAGCAAAAAAGGCTTGCGCAAGCAAGTGACACTTTACTTCAAGTAAATAAATGGATTTAGGAGCGGATAGTTTAACTCCTAAATCATTAATTATGGATTTATAAACTAGGCAGATTGGGGGTTCCAAGGGAGACCCGTCGAAGAGTCTCTCTTTTTTGCGGGGAACGAAATCAGAATATCTCAAAAAACCAATGATCGATATTTGTATAGTTGATTATTCCTCTTGAAAACGAAGATTTGAAGTAGTCTGTAATTTACTGAGTACTCGGTATAACTCCTTCTGTACCTTTTATCCATCAATAACTTTTCTCGTTACTAATATCGAACTATTCGGCAGCTGAGTACAAATTAAAAAATTAAATTTTTTTATTTTAGAAACAAAATGAAGCTCCAAAACTCCACAGAAAACTTAAAAAAGTCACAAATTACATCTAATTGTTTAAAAAATAACAAAAATTTAAACGAGAGTAAACAAATAACTAAAAAAATAACAAAAATCTAGATAAAAGTACATGAATTATAATATATATTAAACATAAAAATTGATTACAATCTGTGTCCGTTTTTTGGTAGGCAAACCATTACCAAAATGTCGATCTTTGTAACTAACAGACCTAGCAGAATTACCTTTGGATGGTACATATCAGATACGGGAAAAAGGCCTACCGCTACCATCTCTATCTGGTCGTGCCTTGCCAACTATACCAAGCTAATAAGTAGATAAAGTATCTGTTTTTACCACTACAATTTCCTCTTGCTACTACAATTTCCTCTTGCTGGTCATACAAAATTAATTCTTTTGCCTTTTTCTTTGGGGGTAATCAATAATTGGAAAGTTATTGAACTTTTCACGAACAACAACAATATCAAAGAATCAACAAACACACAATAACAAGCTAAAAATGTACCGATGTGAATATATCTTCAGGTGCAGTGATGATCTGGACCGTGGAGAAACCATCCCTTCCCTCATTAACAGGTGCTGCGACTCAATTGGCATTTCCAGTGGGAACTGAAGCTGAAAAATTCAACAACCAAGAGCTTTAATGTCTGCATTATTTCGGTTTCCAGTGGTTGCAAGCTTGAAACCAACGACCTTTCGTTCGATTAGAGGGAGCAGCTGACGAGTTCGAGAGAGAGGGAGAGAGAGAGAGAGAGAGGGGAGGGGGGCTTTAAATACATGGCGGGGATTTGAACTAATGGATAATTTGTTTAATTTTGATTCACCCGGGAATGTGATTACAAGGGCTCTTAATTTGGACGTGTCTTGGTAATGTGTCAATATGCGTGTTCCATCAATTCATGGACTTATGCGTTTTGTATGCGAAATCATTAGCCAACGGTAACCTTTCATGTGAACCCACATTTCCCCATGTCTCCTCCTACAAACAATTCACTTATTACAAACGGCAGGAAAATATCCCTTGTTTTTAGGGGTTTTTGTGGGGCCTGGCCCACTTTAAAAAACCCCGGACTGAACTGGACCATTTTTTTTTTTTTTTTTTTTTCAGTTTTGGCATAACGCACAGTGATTGTGCGTTATCACAGATGATAACACACAATTGTTGTGCGTTATCCCTAATCACCGCGTTAATCGCGTAAAAATCTAACGTGGATCTCATCTGACGCTGAGCTGTAGATAACGCACAATGACTGTGCGTTATCAAGCTTAATAACGCACAGCCATTATGCATTATTAAGCTGATAAAGCACAGTGACTGTGCGTTATCATGTTATAAATAAAAATCCTAGCTCGCGGCCACCGCCGCCCCTTTTTTTTTTCCCAGCTTATTTAACCACCCACCTTATTTCCTCTCTCTCCTCCTTTCCTCTTTTCCTCCTTATTTCAGTAAAAATTCTCTCTTTCCTCTCCTTCTCCCTTACTGTTTTTCTAGCCTCCTTCCTCCTTCATTCTTCTTTTTTTCAGCCACCTTCATCTCATTCTTCTTCCTTTTTTCATCCTTTTCCTTCAGAAAATTTTTTGTTGCTGCCTCCGCCTACTGCTAGGTATTTTACTCTATTTTTTTTTCTTATTATTATGTGTTGATTTCTCTTCATCTAATAAATGTGTATTTTATTTTGAAATTTACAGTTAAAATTAGTAAATCTTGGAGACTGTCTTTGGAGTACGAAGGCTATTAAGGATTTAGAGTATGAAAGCTACTAAAGCTGCATTTTAAATTTTCGGTAAGTTTTTAGTTATTTAGAATTTTTTTTGTTTATTACATATTAAGTGTAATTATTTCGTTATTTGTTGTTTGTTAATGTTTTTTATGATTTTTATTTATTAACTTGAATTAATTTATTTTTTGTGGAATAGGGTTTTACATTTATGTTTAAAATGTTTGTTATTAATGAATTTGTACAAATGTGATAATTTTATGTATATACTTGTTTTTTAATTTAAAAAGTGATATTAGGGTGATGTATTATTTTCATGAATTTATGTGGATAATTATGTTTACTTTATTACCTTACTTTATGATTATTAGAAATTATTTAGATTATTATTTTGCATATTTCGTATAAATTATTGAGTAGAAATTATGGGAATATGTAATTCGATATTTTTAACTTTTTTTTTAACAGTAGAAAATATGAAAACAAATCTTTTTGTTATAACTTAAAAATTGTAAAATTTAAATAATACAAAACTTAAAAATGTATTATTAAAATCCAAAATTTTACATTTTTTAATTTTTGGATTTATGTTTAAAATTGTAGTTTCTAATAAATTTGTAAAAATTTGATAATTTTATGTATGTAATTGTTTTTTTGCATTTGATAAGTGATACTAGGGTTTATGTTTTTTTATGAATTTATTTGGATAATTATGGAATTTTTTTTTTTTTTGCAACTTAAAAATTGAAAATTTTAAATAATACAAACTTAAAAATCTATTATTAAAATCCAAAATTTTACATTATGTTTTTTTTTTCTTTTTGGTCAAAGTGTGGTTTGGATTTATGTTTAAAATTGTAGTTATTAATAAATGTGTACGAATTTGATAATGTTATGTCTATAATTTTTTTTCCATTAAAAAAGTGATATCAGGGTATAGGATTTTTTTCATGAATTTATTTGGAAAATTAGGTTTAATTTCGTGCTTTATGATTAATAGAAATATTTTTTAATTATTTAGATAATTAATTTTCATGTTAGAAAATATGGAAATTTGTAATTCGGTATTTTTAATTTTTATTTTTTTAAACAGTAGAAATTATTGAAACTTTTTTTTTTTTGCAAATTAAAATTGTAAAATTTAAATAATACAAAACTTAAAAATCTATTATTAAAATCCAAAATTTCACAATTTTTTTTTTTTTTTTGTGAAAGTGGGGCTTGGATTTATGTTTAAAATTGTAGTTATTAATAAATGTGCACGAATTTGATAATGTTATGTATATAATATTTTTTTTCATTTAAAAACTGATAATAGGTTTTAGGATTTTTTTATGAATAAAGTAAGGAATTAGGTTTAATTTCTTACTTTATGATTATTAGAAAATTTCATAATTATTTATATAATTATTTTGAATATTTCGTATAAATTTTGCGAATAGAAAATATGGGAACCGGTACTTGGAAGTTTATAGTTTAGTAATTAATACTTATATTTAAATTGTAAAACCGTAATAGTGAATTTATGAAGTAGTAAAATACTTAACTATAAAATATACTATATGTAACAGCAAACTTTAAATACAAGAAAACGTAAAAATCTATTATCAAAATCCAAAAATTTACATCAAACAATAAACCGTTAGCCAAGAAACTTTTTACCAGTGAACCTTAAACAACCAAAATCATAATATTAAAATTCTACAGAGTTTTAATTATAAAAACTTCAATATTTTAAAGAAACGAAAATCTTCAAACATTTATTCGATAATACAACCGTTAAATTTAATAACAATTAAATCTTAATATTCTTGGAATTAGAATATGTTTAAAACTTTTTAATTTTAACATATAGATATTAACAATATCTGGAAAATATAATTAATGTAGATGGAAGAAGTGCCAGCACATGTGTATCCGGGGCCCATTGTCACTGACGTCTTATCCAGACAGCACAAGCACAGATCCGGTTTGATCTGGAGTGGGGATCGGGAGACATGTTATACTGACCTTCAATGTAAGCGTTTTGGCCGCAATCTATTCCATTGCATTAGTGGGGCGTGAGTACCGGGTTTTGAAAAGTAAGATTGATACATGGACCGTAAGATGTTACCATCACAGTGACGATAATTATTGTGCATGGTACATCCGTATAAAAAAGAAAGCCACGCACAATCGGTAGGAAATAACTAGATTCGTCAAAGAACACACATGCCTTGTACAGATTGAACAAAACAAAACAAACACAGAAACTTGTCTTCAAAATTTATATCAATATCTATATCACACCGAGTTGCCAACGATCCTGAGATACCTATTTCGAACATCTTTCAAGAAGTGCAGGTATTGTATCAAACTGGCTGTACTAACAAGCGGGCATGGTATGCTCGAAAATTTGTCATCGAGAGGGTTTTTGGTAGCTGAGATACAACCTTCAGCATTCTCCCTAAATACTTACAAGCTGTACAGGATATAAATCCGGGGACTGTATACGAATTTTTGGATCATAGAACAAGCATTCCCCCTAATTATGTTTTCAAATTTGTTTTCTGGTGTTTCTCGCCGTGTATATACGGATTTCCATATTGCCGGCTAGTGATATCTGTGGATGGAACACACTTAAGGGGACCATACAAGGGTGTGCTGTTAATTGCAAGTACGTGGGATGCAAATAATCACTTGTTCCCACTTGCTTTTGCAATTGTTGATAAGGAATCCTCCGAGAGTTGGAATTGGTTCCTTAAAAACTTACGAGACTACATAGTCAAAGATCGCCACGTATGCCTCATTTCTTATCGCCACAAAGGTATTTTCTCTGCTATTCAAAGTCAACTTTTGTGGCAACCACCATTTGCAGTTCACCGGTTTTGCTTACGCCACATTCGAGCAAATTTCAACAAGACTTTTAAAAATACAACCCTAAAAAGCTTGATGTGGCAGGTCGGAACAGAAACAAAACAATGGAAATTTGACCGTGTAATGAAAGAGATTCAAGAAAGAAATGTGGATGCTTACATTTACTTGATAAAGTTGGACGCAGAGAAATGGACACTGTTGCATGATGGCTGTCACAGACACGGTATTATAACAACCAACATTTCCGAGGCACTTAACAGTGTGTTGAAGAAAGCTAGGGCTCTACCTTTAAACCCTGGTTGAACTAATATTGAACAAACTAGTTAAGTACTTTCACCAACACCGTGAAGAGGCAGAAAATTATGTGCATCAATTTCCAACTCGAATTTTTGACAAGTTATTGCGGATTGAACTGAAATCAAGAGAACACAAAGTTACAACTTACAATCCGCGAGAGGGAATATACATGGTTAAATCTCCAATCTGAGTTTCTGGTAGGGGCAACAACATCTATACATTGCGGCTAAATAATAAATTTTGTAGTTGCGGAAAATGGCAAACATATACATTGCCTTGTTCTCATATTCTTGCAGTGTGTAGAGAAAATGGGTCAAGAACATATGCTTATGTACCGGAGATATATTCGCGACAAACGTACAGAAAAACTTACCAAGCAAATTTTCATCCAGTCTTGAGTGAGAACTTTTGGAGGGATGCTCTTTTTAATTTGACATTCTATCCTCCAAACATGAAAAAGGAACGGGGTAGGAAACAAGGCAAGCGATTTCAGGGGGAAATGGATTATAGAAATTCAGATTCTCCCCCAAGATGTGGTAGATGTTGTATGCCGGGACATAATAGGAAAAATTTTAATTACCCCGGACCTAGCAATGTATAAGTTTGACATTTTCTTGAAATAGTTGTAATAAAACAAATTTATATTAATGAAGTTTTTCTTTCAATTTCTTCTAATTACTACATCATTGCTCGAAATTTTTACGGTTTCTTTAGGATTACTTCTTCAAATAACTTGCGATGAAATGATCAAAATATAAATATATTTTCCAAGAAAATGATATCAATAGCACAAAATAAGTTAAATATAATAAATACAGTCTTTTTAAAAAAATTATACAATTATAAGTTTTTCCAAAACAAATTTTCATTAAAAAAAAAAACAATTCATTAAACAAATTACTCAAAAAAAACTTATACAATTATAAGTTTTCCCAAAAGAAATTTTGATTAAAAAAAAATGTTCATTCAAAAAAATAAAATAGATTAAACAACAAAATTGTAAACAAAATAAAAAAATAAAAAAAAACATTTTAAAAAAATAAAGAAAATTTAAAAAAAATTAAAAACAATTATAAAAATTAAAAAAATAAAAAAGTAAAAAAAAGAAAAAAATAAAAAAAATAATTATTTGGTTGATAACGTACAACAAGTATGTGTTATGCCTTCTCTAACACACACCCATTGTGCGTTATCAGCCACATAGACTGATTTGCTTAATTAACTGATAACGCATAATGGTTGTGTGTTATCATTAAAGATAACGCACAACCATTGTGCGTTATGGCTAGAGCTGGAAAAAAATGCCCAGTTCAGTCCGGGGTTTTTTAAAGTGGGCCAGGCAAAAAAAAAAAAAACCTGTTTTTAGCATAAAAAACCAATCATAATTCAGTCTGAGGTGTTCACTATTCGGTTTAAACCAATTAGTAAGTTAAATCGAATTAATTTTTATATTTCGGTTCAATTCAATTCGGTATTGAAAATATATAAAATATTTAGTTATTTTTTTTTAAAAAAATAAAAAAATTGTAATAACCAAATTAATTGTTAGATTTCAAAAATATATTATTTTAATTTAATTTTAACATTTTATGATTTAATGCTTTTAAATTTTATGAGATTTTTGAAATATTATTTCCAAACAATAAGTTAAATTTGCTTCATTCTTTTTTATTATGTGTAAATTTGTTGTGTTTTAGCTAAAAATTTAGTCTAAACCCGAATCGAACTAAATTAAACCAACAAAATTTTAGTTTGGTTTTTTCAAAGAAAAGCTAAATACGACTGGTTTGGATTTTTCAAAAAAATTTGTAAAATTGGATTTCTAAACTGAAAACTTAACCAAAGCTTCAATTAGGGCTGTAAACGGGTCCAGACCCTCAGGGTACCCCCAGACCCGGACCCGTACCCTTATAGTGAAACTTGGACCCGGTCTCGGACCCATACCCTCCAGGGTATAAAATTCTGGACCCAGACCCGACCCTCCAGGGTCCAGGGTAGGGTACGGGTATACCCGTACCCGTATGACATTTTTCTATTTTATTTCCCTGTTAAACAAAAATATGTAAAACAATGTATAATTCAAAAAATAAAAATTTTAACATGATTAACATAATCTCCTTAACATTTCTTTCAACAAATAAAATCATTTAACATCTCTAATTCACATTATTAAAAGTTCAAATATACACAAAATCGTCATAGTACATTAATCGAATAAATATAAAAGTTATAATTCAATAAAATACATTAATCAAAGCATTTGGATTTTGGATACCGCTTGCTCCTATTTGTCTCCTACAAAAGAAATATTGAAAAGAAATATTGAAGTGAGTATATATTATATTGAGTGTGATGTGATGTGAGTGTAGTTGATTGATAGGTAGGTAGAGGTAGTAGGTT
Source organism: Catharanthus roseus (assembly GCA_028651295.1). Classification (NCBI taxonomy): domain Eukaryota; kingdom Viridiplantae; phylum Streptophyta; class Magnoliopsida; order Gentianales; family Apocynaceae; genus Catharanthus; species Catharanthus roseus. Next base: position 2,468,207 of record JAPQWS010000108.1, on the reverse strand, counting down.
AGGGTTAAAGATAAGAGTAAAATAATATGTTAAAAAAATTATAAATTATATATTAATATAATATAATATATAAAATATATTATTATTTTATTAATACGGGTATACGGGTCTGGGCATCACCATACCTTACCCGGACCCATAAGAGTATAAATACGGGTACGGGTTCGCGGGTATAAAATTTAAACCTTACCCGCTAAAAACGGGTACAGACCCGTGCGGGTACGGGTAAGACCTGCCCCGTTTACAGCCCTAGCTTTAATGCACATTCCTACGCACATTATTATTTTTAAGCAGATCATATATTTTTGAAAAAATAAGACTAATTATTTTTTGTCCCCAACATATTTACGTTGTTCAGGTTTGATCCTTAACAAATATTTTTATCTTTTTTGGTCCTCAACTAATTTACAAGCAATATTTTTAGTCCTCTCAACTAATGTACGAGCAATCTTTAACCACCTATCCAAATTGCCGAGATTCGTCTAAAGGACCAAAAACATTGCCTGTAAATTAATTGGGGACCAAAAAAAGGTAAAAATATTCGTTAGGACCAAATCTGAACTAGGTAAATTTGTTGGGGACTAAAAACAACATTTACTCAAAAATTAATATATTTAGTCTTTAAAATTTAGTCATTAATATGATATGGTTTTAAAAGTTTATTTTCTACCATTATGGTATCTAAATAATTTTCAAAAATCTAATAAGATACTTTTTTTGTTAAACAGTTAACATCCGTAAAAAAAATCAGATGAGTTATTCATGTGTGATAAACTAAAAGATAAAATATGTATTATAAGACACTTTGTTGAAAAGAAACACACTTAATGTATGATTTTTTTATGGAGAACAACTTTTTTTTCCTTTCAAATCAAGCATAGTATTTGGCAGTAAAAGAATCTTATTTAATTTTTATAAATTGTTTATAGGTCATGAAAATGAAAAATAAACTTTAGAAAATAGATTAATTAAAATTTTCCCTCGAGATTTATCCAAAATACAATCTCAGCCCTCTATTTTATATATATATATATATTACAAATATATCGTTATCGTTTATATATTCATTATTAATTAATTCATATTACTGATTCAGTAAAAAAAAAAAAAAAAAGCCAGAAAAAAATTTCAGTAAAAAGATTATAAAAAAATAACGATTTGGTAACAAAAAGTTTTAAATTTTTCTAAAATATCATTTCATTTATCTAATTCTCATCTACTAGCGTATATTAAAACCATAATACCCTCACTAAAAAAATTTCATTAGTCTAATTTGTCTAAATGAAAGAAATTAGTGTCTTAATATATGATAATAAATAAAAATAAGTTTGCAAAATGATATTTATGAGGATTTTAAACTTTTTACAACAAAGTCATTGTTTTTTATATTTTTTTATTAAAATTAGTAGTAGAGACTAATTAGTTATGAAAATATAAATCATAATGATGTATTTATAATTTATATAAAGGGCATGTACTCCATTGCTTATACTGTTTTAAGTAATTAAAAATAAGTGCTTATAAAAATGTTGTTTTAATTAAATTAATATAACAATTTTATTTTTAACAATATCAATAAGCAGAAACATTTTTAAAAAATATTCACAGTAAGTTTTTAAAAATAGCTTTTAAAAGTTAAAAGCAGATATAATAAGCTGTTGAAAACAACTTCAAAACAGTTTATACTTAAAATAAGTTAAAAGCTGTTGATTTTAAATAATGGAGAATCGGACAAAAATAGATTGATGAGGTTATAGTTTGGACAAACTTCATAAAGAAAAATGTAATCAATCCTTAAAAAATCATATATGTTAAAGACTTAAACTTTATAGATTGAATCATCCGGTTTTCCAATTTCTTATTAAAACATTCATATTTTTTTTAAACTTTGAGATAAAAGGTTTCGAATCCAAAATCCAAACTCTTTAAGCCTTTTGGGAAAAAAAAATTCCTAACATTATCCACCATTCCACCCTCAATCTTCCTTCAAACGTTTTATGTTGCACCTCCATAAAAAGAAACAGGCTTACTAATATAGTGCAATAAAAACCAAATTATAGCGCAAAAAGAATTTAGTTTCAAATTCTCTTTTCTCTCTATACCCTTTCTCTAACATATATCTAAAAAAATTGATGATTTTTTTTTTTTATTTTGAAAATCGTAGGATACTACATATGAGTTATTTTGAAGATTATACGTAAGAAAATATCTGCTTATAGATAAAAAAAAAAAACACTCCAAAATAGGCAATAAATTTTTCTCTCGAAAATGGAGTAACTCTCGGCCGGTCATAACTCCCTAAGAGAGTTCCTAATGTGAATTTGGTTTGGATTGTGATTTCCAACACATCAATCTCTCACGATGACCTCCATGTATGAAGCTCTTCTTATTTTGATTGAAATCCCTCTTCCAACGTAAAACCTATGAGAATTTTAAGTCTCATAAATCCCATTATGAGAAGATGAATTCATTTCCAAATTGACTGCAAAAATCTTAGGAAATCAAGTTCCTAAAACCCTTACAACACAATCTAAAAGACCTAACTAGGTTAAACAACTCTATAAACACTAACTTTTAGAATCAATAAACAAAGGAATTGATGATAAATATGATCTTCTTACCTGTCAATCCAAGGACATCAATGGAATTTCAAACTATAGTTGATCACTCTTAGAAGAATAGCAAAGTAGCTTGAAGAAGCCAATAACCGTAGAGAAACTAGTTCAATTACAAGAGAATGTGAGGATTATAGGATCTTTTAAGATTAGGTTAACCTCGCTATTAGGTTGAGTCTCAATAGGTAAAATGGAAATCATTCCCTAAGTTACAAGTTAGGATTTAGGGGGCATAATAAAGCAAAAACAAAATAACACTTAAGTGATCCGGGTAAAGTACGACGCCAATTGTAACAAATCTAACGCCGATTCTTCAATCTTTTGTGCATAAAACATTAATCAGAGGAAGTCAGGTACTGGTTTTAACAAAGGTCTAGCGCCGATTGTTGCCCAATACTTGATTCCCTGTTTTGCTTTGTATATTCGGTGCTGATTATGGCATATCCGGCATCAGTCTTTATTGCTCTCTCTCCATACTTAGTGAATTTTAAGCTATCCTCTAGAAGGCTTTGATTCTCTTGAGTGATTGTATGAACAATATACATCTTGGAAGCCTTCAATCCTTCCTCATTATAGCCTCCTTGGCTCCAAAACCCTTCCTCCATCATCTTTCCTACTACAACATTAATTCTACCAGCTTGGTCTTTGATCTCCTTGGCTCGCGATCTAGTCATCGGCGCCTTGATCAACTCAACGGTCTCAACCTCATTTTGGATCATATCAGTTTCTCCCAGTTGGGCAAAACTCCCCTAGGGAGTTCTGCCCAATTGGGAGAAACTCTCCCAAAATTTTTTTTTCTAATTATAAATTTTATGTTCTTATTTTAGTTTTTTAGTTGATTTTATGTTATTGTGTTGGTTATTTAGTTGATTTTGTATTACTATTTTAGTTGCTACGTTTATATGTTAATGTTTTAATAAATGATTAATTATTTAATTGATAACAAATTGTTTATTAAAGAAATTAGATAATGTTTGGGATTTCTTCAGTAATAGAAGATATGGAATTCAACTCCATTAAGGATTTAGAGAGTGATCAATGTGAAAAATATAGAATTTTATGAGAAAAAGAATTGTGTTGAGTTTATTCCTCTGGATGGTAAATTAGATGCAGTAACTTCATCACCTTCAACCAAAATGGCACCTATATTGGAAAGTAAACAAAATTCGGGAAAATCTATCAAGATTTCATTCAATTTTCTTGTTCTAAGTTTTTTGATCAAACAAAATCTTCAACTTCAAGAAAAATCAATGCAGAAAAACAAAAAGGCATTATTATGCTTTTTTACTTCACAATAACGGAATAAGCATCTAGAAATTGTTTGAAATAATGTTTTGACGTTATCTATGTCATGAAATTCATTTTATGATTACATGGAGATCAATGAGACTGTAATTTTCAAGTGTTGTGGATCTATTTTATGATACTTACTACACTATGGTATCGTTTTTCATGGAATGCTTAATCTTTTAGATGCGGAAGAATCTTTGTGCTACATCATTGCCACACAAGAGAACTAATTTCTCCTGTACACACGTTATTACTAGGTGTTTGATCGATTAAGGTTTGAATCAATGATGTAGAATAAATATCATTAATTTCTAATAATATCTAATTTCTTTAAGCAATTAAAATTTATTTTATTCATTTTTAAATGATTCATTAACAATATTTAATTTCTTTAACAAACAATTCATTACCAACTAAAAAATTAATCATCTATCTAAAGCATTAACATATGAACTTAACCACTAAAATAATGATACAAAATCAATTAAACAACCAACACAATATCATAACTTCAACTAAAAAACTAACATAACAACATAATTATAATTAAAAAAAAAAAGAAATAAAGGGAGTTCCTCCGATCCAGGTGGAACTTCAGATAGGAATCAAGGTGGTAAAAAGAAGATTTCTAGGTTAGTGATGAAGAAAAATAGATGAAATCAAGCTTAGAGGGCTTGGAGTATAGCTAACAGGTTGAATGAGCTTGAAAAGACAATGGACAAAGAAATCAAAGGTTTAAAGAGCCCATTTGGAGGCTTAATGAAGTTTAATCTTAAGTTTATACAAGTGGAAGGCTCAAGGGAAGCAAAACAAGAAGGAAAACTGAAAACAAGGTGAATCTGGCACCGGATTTTTGCAAAATGGTTTTCTGAGAGAATCCGCGGAACCAAACCTGCACCGGATAGAGATTCCGCAACTATCTTTGATATTTTTATAATTTTTACATTTCAACTCCAAAACTGTTCCAGGTTATTTATTGTTGATTTTAAGCTCTTTTAAGTTGTTTTGAAGTGTATTCTAAGAGTTTAAAGCCCCTAAGACTAATAGTATTAGGACATTAATTACTCTATGTTTCTCATGTATAAATATTCTCTTTCAAGAAGAAACAATAACTTTCAACATGTTATCAATATTGAAGATTTGAAAGAAACCCTCTCTTTGTCATCTCTAAATTGATGTATCAAGGGAGTAATTCATCCTTTTGGTGTCTTAATCTAGAGTTCTTGTTCAAGGAATTCTAGTATATCAATTTCATTTCTCAAACTCATTTAGGGGTCCTAGTTTCTTAGTTATTCTAGGATTTTTATTTGGTTCGATGATGAATCATTTGGTGAATGGTGTTCGGGTTTTAGATCCCTTATTGGTCTAGGATTTTAATTTCTTCATTGAAGAAGACTTTTCTTGCTATCCTTTTGGGTTTCTAAGGGTAAGTTCCTGATATGTCCATTTTGTATACATTTTTATAGTAATTAATCTTCGATTTTTGAAGTATTTTATAAATAAAATGAAATATTTACCCATCGTTTCCTCACTTTTGTTATATGTATGTACCAGATGAGTTAGAAGAGAGAATGAAACGAAATGGGAGCATACGACCAAAACAAACTTAAAAAAAAGAAGGAACAGAGACCTCCAACAGTCAGCCAAACCTTGCCACCTAATTGGCTAGGTGCAGCCAACAATTTTCAACAAATTGCAACATTATAACCAAGTCTGGCCGTCTCGCTTGTCGGGTCTGGTGGGTCGTGCCCAGGACCAAAATTGCAATTTTTAGCTTCTTTTAATTAGATTTCAATTTAATCTCATTCTACCTTTGGTTAGGGTTTAGAGGGCTTAAAAGGGGAAATTTTTGAGAGAGAAATGCCTTCCAAAACCTCATTTAATCTCTTTATACCATTAATTAATTTTTATATTCAAGTTTCAGTAGATAGATTTAAGGTGTTTTCAGAGCAGTTTCAAGTTTTTCAAGCGAATCGAGAGAAGAGCTCGGTGACATTCTGGGACTGTGAAATCTTCAATTCGAACTCCTAATCCTTCTAAACCCTTTATTATTATGATTTCATTGTTGAATTTTATGGTATTGATGATATTTAGTGGCTAGGTTTTCTTTTGTGTTTAAATGTAATTGAAGCTTAGATGCTCTTAGCTTTGTTCTATTCGATTTTATGTATTGAATTTGTTGAACTAAATTAGATTGTTGATTAATTGAATTGTTTGTGTTATCAATTTTCACCTGCTCATTATTCCCAGTTTTATCGGCATGAGAATAGTACCACTTCGTTAGACGGGAACCTCTCCCAATTTTGGAACTCTCCTTTTTTTGGTATCAAATGGTCATCGATATACCGGATTGCCTGTCATTCGATATGGAGATGACGGAATGATTGGATCTTTTCAATGGGCATGTATTATTAAATTTAAGCACATTAGACAGTATATCCTATAATTTTCTTGTGCTAAAGGCCTAACCCTTTGATCATCTACTTAGTGTATTCTTTTGATTAATACTATAATTGATATTTATGCATTAAATTGTTTGGAATTTAAAAAGGAAGAATATCTAGGTCTTGATTAAACAATAGAAATTGATAGTGAATTAGAGATAATGACTATGCTTTATAAGTCTAATAGAGAAATCTAATTCACTCTGGCAATTTATTCGTTCATAATTGAGTTAGGGAGAGAAGAGATTATTCTATAATCAATTAGGAGAATGATAGCTTTTCGCCTAGAGATAGGGTTAATCTTAAATAAACGAACGAGTGAGACCTGATCAACAATTCTTTTGTTTTAAAACCTCTTCAACATTCTTATTTTATTAAACAAAGAGAGTGTCTATTACTATTGCTTCTCCATCCCGAGAGATCGACATCTGGGGGCTTCGCTGACTATATAATACCGATAGGTACACTTGCCTATTATGGTAGTTTATTATGTTAGAATCCACAACAATAATTCCTTAGGGGTTTTTGAGGGTTTTGAAGAGTTGTTTTTGTTCTTGTATTTGAGGGTTCAAAAAGGAGCTATAAACTGAAATTTTCTGCTCAAAATCACTTATAATCGATCCTTTATCAACTACTTACACCCATGATCGTCTATACCACTTCTATGTATATAATATATTTTCTCCTTAGGGTTTATATTTTCTTCTATAAATTTATCTTTTATTTTGTAGGTTTTATTAATAACGTATACCAAATTGGAAATGAAACAAATGATAGTTCATAAAAGTAGTGTGGAGGATCTGCGTCGAACTCCCTAGAAGAGTTTCTTCCTAGGGAGTTGCGCTCGGCTGGGAGTTACCCAGTTTTGGGAAAAAAAAATATTTGCCAATTTTAGAGTGTTTTTATCTCTAAATTTATGTAATTTCTTGGGTACAATCTTCAAAATTACTCGTGTGTAGCTTCTTATGGATTTTAAAGTAAAAAAATATCAATTTTTTTTTAGATAGATGTTAGAGAGAAGGTAGAGAGAGAAATGAAAACTTGAGAAATGAAAGTTTTTCGCTCTATAATATAGTTTAGGATCATTATACCAATTATTTATACCATCCTCTGTCCTATTTCTTTTTATAATATATTTTCCCCTTACAGCACGTTTAGTACGGTAGAATTAAATGAAATTAAATGTTTTTCCATCAAGAATCCTTTTCACTCGGAATGGATGCAAAATCATTTTCTATTCAATTGTTTGGATGAAAAAGTTAAAATGGAATGATGATTCATTTTGTATGCTTTGTAAACTATTACTCAATGTAGGAACAGAATGAAATTTTACAATATATGGCTTAATGTCTTGATATTATAATTGTGAATATTTAAAAATTGATTTTTAAGATATATACACATCATGAAGATATAAATATGCAATAAAATATGAATAAAGAAATAGTAAAAGAGAAAAAAAAATTGTACACTAATTATAAGTTAAATTTTTTGTTGTGCATTAAGCCCTTCAGGAGGGAGAAGGGAGGGGAATGGGGAGGGCGAGTGACACCATTTACTTCCAACAAGGGAAGTATATTCATTAGTTCAAAATCATTTGGTAGGTACTTCCCTCCGTTTTGTTGGAGTGAAAAGTGGAAGGTAAAATAATTCTTTTATTATATTTAATTTACTATTATATCAATTGCACAAAGTTATGAATGTTATATATATGGGTAAGAATTTAGTTTATGAGAAACTGTAATAAACTAATATATACAAGGATAAAATGAACCTTTTAATATCATTTACGTCACAATTCATTCGTTTTTTGAGGGGCTAATTTGCTGACATTCTTTCCCTCCTCATATACGTCCCCTCCACTTTTACATTGCAACCAAACGACGTAATAAATAGAACATTTACGTCCTCATTTACATCCTCTACGAGTTTGGTTCGCAGAAGGGGGAAGGGGAGGGGGAATGATACCATTTACTTCTACTATGGGAAGTATATTCATTTACTTCAAAATTGTTTGGTACGGATGCGAGATTTACTTCCCTCTGTTTGGTTGGGATGAAAAGTTGAAGGTAAATATTTTTTCTTATATATAATTTACTATTATATCCATTTTACAAAATTAGGAATGTTATATATATATATGGGGTATGAGTTTAATCTAGGATAAATTTATAATAACCTAATTTGTAAGAGGATATAGTAGATTTTTTAACATTATTTACGTCACAATCAGTCCATTTTGAGAGGGGCTAATTTGCTGACGTAGAGGGGGGCTCCCTCTCCACATTTACATCCCCTCCACTTTTACGTTACAACCAAACTACGTACATTTACGTCCTGATTTACCTCCCCTCCTACTCCCCTTCCTGATTTCGCTTCAACCAAACTAAGGCAAATGCTAAAATTCACATAAGTATGTATAGTATTAATTTTTCTATAGATTAAAATGTAACTAAACAATAATATTTTTTCATATATACTGTGAGCGTATAATATAAATAAAATATATTTTTTCTTACCAACTTTCCTGGAGAGTCATTTTCATATGTTTTCGTATGAAAAGCCCTGTCCTGCTTTTTCTTTGGAACGAATTTTTCTTTGGAAAGACTTTTCTTACTTCTGTTTTGGATACCAAAGATGTAAATGAAAAGAAAGGTAGGAAAAGCCATTCAATCTCATTCTATTGCAGTGTACAAAACATACCGTTAGGATTTATTTTTTATTTGTTATGTTTTATTAATAAATTATATAAAATTAAGAATGTGACATAGGATGATTCATAGGAGCAGAATATACGATGCGAGCCGTATGTTTTGTGAAAGATGTATACCCCCTCCCCCCTCCCCCCCACACACATATATATATTTAATACCGTATAATATGTCAATCATTTTTAAAAAAATTAATAATATGTTTGGATATATATAAATTAATCAAAAATTTTAAATTTGTACAGTTGTTCATTTATTATGCACAATAAGCGTAGTTTAATATATTATATGTGACCTTTAAAGCCATCTCCTTATACACTAGCCTTAAACTCTAATGAACCACTGGGATGGTGTAGAAGCATTCCTTATGAAGTATCTGGCGTAGTTTTATTTTATATTAATAAAATATAAGTTCGCTTTCTCTAAAAGGAAAAAGAAAATTACCATAACTAGAATTTTAATTATTTTATTTAATTTTTTAAGAAAAACTTAAAATATAATTGAGATGTAAGCAGCTATTTTAATTAAATATTTAATTTTGTTTCCATTATAGTTTTTATCTTCAGAATAATATTTATCTCTTCATAATTAAATAATGTTAGTATTAAATTTAATTATTTTTAATCAGACCAACTCAAGTTCAAATTAACACTTTTAAAAGAAAATAAAAGGTTCAAATTAACATGATAGGTAGGTACTCTAACCTTAACCCCCCAAAAAAAAAAAAGGAGAAATATGAAATGACTTTATTTTATTTTTTTTTCTTTTTTGTCTTCTCTCAGAGCTTAGAATTTACTGGTGATTTTTTTTTATTGGAAAAATAAATTAAAGGAAATAAATAGCAATTGTAATTCTCCCAAAGGGAAAAAGAAACGGGAAAACTTATATATGAGGCGGCATCGTGTGGGTTGTCAAGGCGTCGTTGCCTTTAGCTCAGGCCGAGTCCAAGAGGCCGTTGTATCGCCCTTCCCGGAACTCGTCCCTACCGTCGACGGTAGTGTCTCACCGTTTTATTCTTTCCGATCACCAGAAGCTCGGTGCGGCTAATCTCCTTCATTTGCCCCCGTCCAGCTGCTCTGTCTCACTGGAGGGCCGGAAACAGCTCTTTGAGCTCTCTATTAGGTTGAGGTGAACTTCTGTCTAGTTTAGATGCTAACCAGTATTCAATTAGTGATTTGATATGCTTTCCTTCGGATTATCTATATACATGCGTACGGGTGCATTTTCTTTCATACGAAAGTCTGTATCTCTGTGTTTCTGCATTGTTTTTGGTTGTTAGGGTTCTTATTTTGATGGGGGCATTAAGGAGTCAATGGGAATATAATTTAGCACTTTTATTACGTTAAATTTAGTGTCGGGGGTCCTGAGTTTTTGATTGTTATGGTGGGTTAGTAAACGTTGTTTGGATTATATTCTCTTTTAACCTTTGTCCTTAAAGGCCAATTTATAGCTAGAGTCATCTTGGAACATGTCGATAAAGCATCAGCTAGAATGTTATGGAGGAACTTTGAGAGCCAGGGTTGGGAGATGCTACAGAAAAAAAAAAAAAAAAAAAAAGAAATATAGCATGCCCATCTTTTATTTCATGTATGACGTTAATCATCAACCCCCTCCCACAAAGAAAAGAGAAAAACCCTGAATTTTTTGTCACTAGCTTTTGGCTGGAGGAATTGTTGTATAGTTTTACTTAATTGGGCCTATTTGTATTAAATGGTACAATTATTAGATTTTGCAAGTAAGGATTATAGTTCAATTTCTGCTAGAAAGCTATTGACTGGAAAAGGGAATGTAACAAAATTAATGTGGGAATGCATTTGAAACTGCAATTATTCATTGTTTGGAGACTGACAAAAAAGAACTTAAGGAGATCTCTTTACTTTTATCATAAAGTTGTCTTTCCCATTTTCTAGCAAAGTATTACTCGATGTCAATTATTATTACTGTTATTGTTGTTGTTGTTGTTGTTATTATTATTATTATTATTATTATTATTTTTGTATTACTTACAAGATGCTAAGAATTCCATTAAGCATGATAGTTTATTGAATTATGAAATAATTAATATGATATGGGAGTTTCAAATTGGGGACACAACATTTATTTGTTTTTTATCATATAAAAAAGCAGATCATTGATACGTTTGGTTTGGTGGTCAATGACAATGCAAGATCAGGACGTCTCACTCTAATCTGAAAGTGTTATGTTGACCATGTTAGAAGATGCTTCTTTGGTAGGTCTTTTGGTCACATATACATGACCAAGGGATTGGGAGGTCCAGGGCCTCCTGCTGCAATTTCTGTAAATTATAAGGTTATTACCTCCTTAAAATGGATTTCCAATAGGCATTGTATTATAGTTGAAGGGCAGTGAATGTATTGGGCCTTGGAGGGGTAAGCCTGCTTTTTGGGATATTGAAATGGCATGAACCTATGCTTTGAGCTTGATAACTTTGAAAGGACATGATGATTTCTGTGCTTAGTCTATTGATTCTCTCAGTAAATTAAAAGCATTTATTTGATGCAGATTCTTATCTTAATAATGGGATATGAGTCTGGAAGCACATCACATGACGGACGTGATGATGGTAATTATACCCTACTTTCTTCTTTTTCTTTATTTTCTATTTGATCTTTTCATCAGAGTTAAATGTTCGCATGTGTAGTTTTCATCAAAGAAGGATATATTTGCACCAAACATGTCCCAAGTTATTTCTTTTTATTAATTGGGTGCATTCTCTTCTCTTGTTTTATTATTTTCGTGGTCTTGACCAAGTTCTAGGTCAGTAACGATTACATGGGATTGGGTTAAGCTTATCTAAACATGCATTATCTGAATAGGGTCACATATTCTATCAATACACTATCTCTCAATTTGCAGAATTTTATCTTTCTTATGTTCAAAAGTATTGGACACCCATTCATCAGGTCAGCTGCATAACTTGACCTTTTCTATTTGTAATGCTATTTCTCCGTGCCTATCCACGTCTCTTGAGTGAAAAATTGATATAAATAGCTTGGAGGACTCTCCTATGAAGTCAGTGATGCCTGTGGTGGCTTCTGTTCCTATCAATGTATTCTGTTGGTTTGTGCCCACCCTTGTTGCTTTCGGAGGCTTGGTGCTTGATTTTGTAATGGAACAAAACATGCAAGCTAAACAAATGTGATTAAGAAACAATATGAGCAATCTGATTTATTTGCCCTGTATTTAGATTCCCAGTCACCAAATTACCATATAAGCAACAGTTCTTTGTAAATTATGATAGATTGCCCTTAGAATGGCGAATTTCAATTTGAACAGGACTTAAAAGTAAATGGCTGTGAGTTCTTTCAATTGTTTATGCTTCCTCTAGAATTCTCTTCAGCTCTTTCAGTTAAAGGGATCCTGAGCTATATAAGTGGTGGGTATCGGGTTTTGTTGTATTGTAATCTCCAAATCACTGCTGTTAGTTAAGATTTTCTATATCTGAGAAGTGTGGCATTAAAAGAGTGGAATATGAACATATATCACAAGTGGGATAGATGCTAACCGATGATTACATCGATTATAATTGGCATGGATTTGCTTGCCCCTCAAGTATATCTGTATTAGGGAGAAGGATTCTAATGTATCATTTTGGTGGTCGTGACCTTGAACGAAATTGATTTACAAGTAGAAAGATTTTAGCCAACCTCGTGGTAACAAATAGTGCAAAGACTAAAACTTGGAGAAGCTTTGGGAGAATAACTTGTTCAAAACACGTTTCTATTAACAAATGCTATTGAGAAGAAACTGAATGCTCAGTCTTATACCTGCATATTTTTTGCTGGAAAAAAACATGATTTTGTTCTCCATCCTAAAATTAATATAAATTTAGGTGGCATTAGATGTTTCATGTTTTTGGTCTTTCTCAAAAGATTATTCAGCTGAATAGTTTTATTTTCTCTGGCAGAAGATGACGATGAAGAATTTGAAGAGGCAGGTGGTGGTAGCCGTCTTCTGGGATTCATGTTTGGGAATGTTGACAACTCTGGTGATCTTGATGTTGATTACCTCGATGAGGTGCTTTATTTCATCCATTGGGGCTAGGATTTGTTTAATATCTCATTTTTATTCAAGTTTCGAGTTCCATGATAGAAAATGGACTTCTGAATGCACCATTCTCTCACCTGAATGTTTTGAGTCCTATGCTTATAGTTCTAGATTTAAGGACCTGTAAAATCACATGCTATATATCAAGAGTTAAAATTGTGAGGTTTCCTTGATTGGTTAACAATGGATGTCCACTATCCCTGCTCAGGTTATTTGCTTTGAGTTCATCTTCTTTGTTCTCATCCACCAACTGAAATCAATTGAAGATAAATCTGATTTATGCTTTTGCTATTTTTATTTTCTCCCTTTGCATGCCACTAAAAGATGGCTTTTGCAACCATGCTTTTCAGGATGCCAAGGAACATCTTGGAGCATTGGCAGACAAGCTGGGTCCATCATTGACAGATCTAGATGTATGCAAAGGATCATCCTAACTTTATCCACATGAAGTACCAGTATCATAATTATCTCACTTCCTTACAAGCATAGGATCATCCTAACTTTATCCTATTATTGTTTGAATTTCAGTTATCCGTGAAAGCACCACAGACTCCTTCTGATGCTGCTGAACAAGGTGGCATGTTTGCGAGAGGATATAATGACTGTTTCAGCTTTTCATATTTGTTTTGTACTCTTACATCTTTATTACTTTGATTTATGAAGAAATAGCTACATATGGTGGTTGTATTCTATAGGAGAATCTCTAGTTGGACTGTAGTCTTCTTGAAGAGATACAGACCTAATATGGCACACATGTAGTTGAAACGGTCCTCTTGCAGAGGGGAGAAAGAAGAAAAATAGATGATAAGAAACTGTTCACGGAGACTTTAGTATGAGAAGACGAGGTGGCTTTTCCCATTTTGGGGTGGGGGGGGGGCATAGACCTCAGTCTCAGAAAAGCCATTACTTTGTCCCTGGATATGAATAAAATAATCAACTCATAGGATTTCCTAATTTATATTTTATTTTGGCCTTACAAAATCTGTTCCAATGAGTTTATCACAGTAGTATATTTGACATGAACATGTGGTGGAGGTCACCTTTACTTTGGCCATGACTGCAGTAGGGTTCTAATTTAGACACAAATATTGCACTCTTGGTAATGCAATCTGAAACAAGACTTTTTTAATCTGGCTGAAAGCAATAAAGATACACTCTGTTAAGTAGGATTGTTGGACTTAAGAGATATCTTCTTGCGCTGAAATAATAATATATTTTAAATTCTCACTCTCTTCCCCTCTCGCCATGGCACGTGAAACTATACACAGTCAGAGACTGGAGAATAGTATCCATTTTGGTCATTGATTGGTCTATTACTTGTGATGAAATTCATTAATCCTTTTCTCTCTTGAATGACTTCTGATTCTGCCCTTTTTCTCTTCATTGTCTTTTCCTGTGGTTACTAGACTATGATAGAAAGGCAGAAGATGCAGTTGATTACGAAGATATTGATGAGGAATATGATGGTCCGGAGGTCCAAGCTGCCACTGAGGAGGACTTTCTGTTGCCAAGAAAGGAATATCTTTCTACTGAAATACCAATAAGTACTTTGGGGAATACTACTTCAATCTTTGATGATGATAACTATGATGAAGATGATGAATTGGAAAAAGAACATGAGGTGTTGGAGAACAATGCTAAAGTGCTACCCATTCTTTCAGAAGGTTCAGCTGGAAACTGTAGCCTTTTTCAATTTAAGTGGCAAATTCCTTTTTCTGCAGAGAATATGTCTATTCATGTTACCACCTTTTCTGTCGTTCAAATTATTGCTCTTCATGTAAAAAGGCTACTTCTGGATTCATGTACTGAGTTAGGTTTGAATTCTAGTATTATTTTGTTAAGGTATCTGCATTTCTTGATTTATGATTTTCTTTTTTGTCACTTTTGTTGCCTTGGGTAGAGGGTGGCCGATGGAAGGGTGTGCTGAATTGCAAACCGGTCAGCAAGTCAGCAATCTGAACTCTTATTATGTTTTGAGCTACTTGGTCTCTAACTCTTTTTGGCGAAATGTTAAGGTTTAGCCTTTAATTTCTACTGAGAAAAAGTGTATTGGAAACGTCGTTTTCTTCAACTTGCCTAGAGGATTCCAACTTTTAACTTCTATATACTATCCCCTTCTTCTGCTAGAAGTTATAAAGTCAGTTTTCTCTATTCTTGCTTTGATTTTTCACCAGGGGTGCCCTTTAGTGGCCTTCCTACTGATAATGTGGCTTAACATTTTCCCTTCACTTTTGTCCTGCTGACTAACCGCTTCTTAGACTGAAGCAAAAGGTGCTTTGTAGTACGTGGAAGCTTCTAACTGGTGCAGTATTAAGTAATTTTAGTATGGCTATTATTACTTATTTTTCCTCTTGCCTTCTCGTCAATTACAATGTTCTTGTGCTTGTCGTTGCTAATTAACATGTGGTATGAATGGTTTAATTTTACTGAGTTATCATGCTTCCTCAGCTGAATTAACTATGTCTATTTACTGGTTGAATACTGAGCTTTTCATATTTCAAATTTGCTTCCCAATAATTGACTGCCTATCAGTGAATTGTGTAGATCTGCGCAATGATGATGTGGAAATTCTTTCTCAAATGGAAAAGAATGATGATTCTTCATCTGGGGATGCATTTGAAGATGCGCTTGAATCAGAAAGCTTGGATGCTGAAATGGTAGAGTCCCAAGAGGTGGGCATTCGAGATTTAACTTGTCCAATACTGTTCTGTCTTTCAGCATGAGTTTATCCTTTCCTTAACCGAAGAGTTAGAGATTAGTTTCCTTATTGAGTGTACAAGTTTATGTACTGCTTTTGGAACTATTAAATGCTGAATACCGTGCATCTCATAAATGTGAGCTTTGATCTCTAGTTAACCATTTGAACATCTTCTATGGAACTAATTTCTATTATGTACTGTAATCTCTCGTCATTGTCAAATTCCCTTGATTACTGTTCCAGCTGTAGAGAATTCAAAGTCATGAAGTTGCTCAACTAATTGTGTTGTTGTCGAGGTATAAGTTTATGTCAAATCTTTTACTTGGAGCTGGTTGGTTATTTCCAGATCGTAATTGTTTCGAATAGTATATTTTTGCTTCCTTCAATGACATACACCTGGTTATGCATTAAGCATTGGTTGAAGTTCATCTTAGGAAATGATTGATTTTCCTGCATGGTCTAGAGGAAATTTGGTATGAGGTAGTTGTTATATGTTTCTTGAGTTTGTCAGTGGGTGAATTCTGGTTATATGCTGGAATATGTGTCTGTGGATAAAGCTGCCAAGATGTGATAGATTCTTTCTGATAAAGAATGTATGGTTCCCTTTCTGCAATTTGTGGCTGCTTTTCCTTGAATTTCATATCTGTGGACTTGAATTCTGATTGATGCTTCATCAGGAGAGAGGCTCCCTGGAGGAGGCATCTATGGATAAAAATACAACACCACTTCCTATCCTTTGCATCGAAGATGGACTGGCTATTCTACGGTTCTCAGAAATTTTTGGTATCTTTGAGCCTCTAAAAAAAGCTGTGAAGGAGCACCGATATCCTGTTCCTAAAGGCAAGTTTGCAAATTTCTTTAGTGCTGGAGGATAATATTCATCGTTTGTCCTAGGCCTTTGCATATTGCAATTTTAGCTTCTTGTCTATTGTTTCCTGCTGGTTTACTGTTCGGGTTGCTGGTTTTGCTAATGTTTTTCTAGCTTTTTTTCCCTTTACCCCTTTTTGTCTGTGTGTGTTTCTGGGGTGATATCTTTTCATCTTTGAAAATTTTCACAGAGATGTACAAGACTCTGAATGCAGCTGAACTTGTGGAAGAAGATGAGGAGGCATTCCTGAAGAGCTCTCTACAGGATGTTTCTGCCATTGGGCCAGCTCAAGTGATTCCAGAAAAAAGTTTAGAAAGGTTTGATGATGATGATTTTGACTCAGAAAAGTTTGGTGCTATTCACGGGACTGGTAACATTGATCTTGAAGATGAGCGAAGGAAAGATTCTTGTCACAGTTCGGAGCCATTTAAGGATGATCTGACATCAATACTTCTTACAGAAAGTAATGAGTCCTTTTGTTCTAACTTTTATCCTCTCGATCAATTAGACTGGGAGGATAGAATTATTTGGGATTATTCTCCAGTGTTGAGTAATAGCACTACTGAGAGCTACGAGATGCTTGGACCTGATGATGATGTGCTGGATGATAACAAGGTTGGGCTGGAGGCCGATCGATATACTTCAATACCAGATGCCAAAATTGAGTTTCACAGCCGTCCCATTTCTTTGGAGCCTTTTGGTTCAATCAATCTTTATGAACCATTACAGCCTTCCACCTCCGGAAGATCTTACCATCCCCAACTTTTACGGTTAGAGACTCGCTATGATCCAGATACTCCGAATGACATGAACGTCAGAAAGGATGGTGGTGGCCCGGAAGAAATTCTTCACAATGATGCTCTTAGACGTTTTGACAAGCTTACATTACAGAACAGGGATTTATTAGAAGGATCTTGGTTAGAGAACATAATGTGGGAACCCCAACAATGCAGTTCTAAGCCAAAGCTGATATTTGACCTTCGAGATGAACATATGCTTTTTGAAATTTTTGATAACAAGGATGGCAATTTACGGCTTCATGCGGGTGCTATGATTGTAACCCGTCCAATGAGGGCAAACACTGGGGACTCTTTGGAGCTTCATGGTTATGGAGGTTCCTCAGGTGGACGGTTTAATATCTCAAATGACAAATTCTATTCAAACAGGAAATCTTCTCAACAGCTAAAATCTCATATGAAGAAACGCACTGCTCATGGGCTCAAAGTTCTGCATTCAATTCCGGCGCTTAAACTGCAGACAATGAAAGCCAAGCTAAGCAAGTAAGAATGGAGTGTAGTCTTTTTTTTTCAGTTGTTGCCTGTTTCCTCATGTCTTGTATGTTTGCTTCATTCTTATCTGTCAAGGTCACAAGTCCAACAAGCCTCTGTTGTTCTTAGACCCTGAATCAGTATATTTATACGTATGACAATAGCGTATTGCTCAACAGATAATTCAAGAACTACCTTGAAAGTAGTATCACCAGAGATCAAGTGACCACCATGTCCATCTATATCGGAGCACAATGATCTTTTTCCTCATCATACAGACTACATGTGCTTCAATAATGTTTCCTGCTGATGAATGTTTCCTGATTTTGTGCTAGATCTTCGTTTGGACTTTAAACTTTTGATTGAGGACTGCCAGATTTCTGGGACTGTAAAAGGTTTTGGAAATCTCAGAGAAACAATGGGTCCATTAGTTTAGAAAAACTTTTGCACCTTTAGAGCAACTCTGGAAACCTGTCCTGTAGGTGCTCCCTGGCCTTTAGGGTACTGCAAGAGTTGCAAAGGATGTATCACTTCCGTGATTTATATGTTTTGAAAAAAAACACTTCATACCTTTTTTTTTTCCAAGGCACATAAAACCTCCTAGGATTACCCAGGTATAGTAGCTTTGAGTTTACAACAAAAGAAGAAAAATAAGTTTGGGATTGCTGTGGTGTTATGTTGACTTTACTTTTGCTGCTTTGGCATTGATCTTACTGTTTCCAAGAGTTAGATGGAAAAATGTAAACAGGTCTCCTGCTATAGCATTTCTAAATTCCAGTTTCTTCCTGGTCCAATTATCTTACCAGTTATTTTAAGAAATGGTTTGCTGACATTGTGCATTAGCATCGTGTGTCTGTGTATGAATTTTGTGTGTGAGTGTTTTCATGGATTTTGAACTTGTATATAACGGTGTGGTGAAATTGTCTATACTGACTGCACATTTGAAACTTTTTGCAGCAAAGATATTGCTAATTTCCATCGACCAAGGGCACTGTGGTATCCTCATGATAATGAGGTGGTACTTAAGGAACAAGAGAAGCTACCTAAGCAAGGACCCATGAAGATCATAGTAAAGAGTTTGGGAGGAAAAGGATGTAAACTTCATGTGGATGCTGAAGAAATCATTTCTTCAGTTAAAGCAAAAGCTTCAAAGAAACTAGGTATCAGTTTTCTATTATTTTTGGTTCTTTATTTTAACAATTTCAATTGCATATTTTGACATTTCTGGGAAAATTATGTTGGTCTTTTGCTTTCAATTGTAGATTTTAAACTTAATGAGCCAGTGAAAATATTTTACTCTGGTAAAGAGCTAGAAGAAGAGAAATCTCTGGCGGCACAAAATGTTAGACCTAACTCATTGCTGCACCTTGTTCGCACAAGAATACACTTTTTGCCTAGGGCACAGAAACTCCCTGGTGAGAACAAGTCTCTACGTCCTCCTGGGGCATTTAAAAAGAAATCTGATCTGTCTGTGAAGGATGGTCATGTCTTTCTAATGGAGTAAGTGTTTCAAATTCTTCTGATCATGTTATGTTAAAACATTTTTATTATCTTGTGGTGCTATATATTGACAGTTCATTGATCCATCCAAAGTTTGTCTTTCAGTTTCTTACTTGCTTGATTATCTTGTAATCATATGGTTATGGTCTTCGACTTATTTTTCCAAAAGATGATGCAATGCACTATGTGGAGTCCTGAATATTCTTCTCTTCCTTTCTATATATTGGATATTATACTAATGAAACCTGAAGGAGGGAGGTTCTTGAAATCTGTATTTGATAGGCTGGATAAAGAATGTGGTTCTTTAGGCACATATTTGTCATATGATGTCTTTTCTGTGTCAATGAGGGTAGTACATGCGGGTATGCGTTCTATTCAAACTCTGATTATTAGTTTTTGTGTGGTTTACTTGTCCTCCCACTTAAACACCCCCCCCACCCACACACACACACACACACACCAAAAAAAAAAAAAAAAAACCAACCCCAACACACACAAAAAGAGGAAGAAAATTATTATATCAGTATGTAATGATGGAAATGTAGGTACTGCGAAGAGAGGCCTCTACTCCTGGGTAACGTTGGAATGGGTGCAAGACTCTGCACTTACTACCAAAAGTCCGGCCCAGGTGATCAGAAGGGGAGCTCATTGCGAAATGAGAATAGTGGCTTGGGGACTGTCATTGTCCTGGATCCTGCTGATAAGTCCCCTTTTCTGGGGGACATAAAGCCTGGTTGCAGTCAATCATCTCTTGAAACAAACATGTATAGAGCACCTATTTATCAGCATAAGCTGTCATCAACTGATTATTTATTGGTCCGATCTGCAAAGGGAAAACTATCAATTAGGCGAGTTGACAGGATTGATGTTGTAGGACAGCAGGTGCGGATGAAAAATTTCCTGGTTGTTATTTTAAAGTTGTTTCCTCTGTTCCATTATGTCCTCAGACTGCAATTAAATGAAGGTTTGAGTTTTAATGAAGTGGAGCTTTGTGATGTAAACTATAACCCTTTTTAGATTAACATTTCCGTTAATTGTTCTGCCATGTCCACAGATGGTATAATTATTCAATAACAGAATCACTATTCTATCTCTTACATTGGGTTATTTATAACTTGTATGATCAAAATCACCATAAATGTTAAAACATATTGGCAAAATGAGTGATTCAGTATTCCTAATCATTCTACTTGTCATCATTTTAGGAACCTCACATGGAGGTCATGTCTCCTGTATCAAAAAGTGTTCAGACATACATCATGAACAGGCTGCTGGTTTACCTTTATCGTGAATTCCGTGCTGTTGAGAAACGTGGTGTGCGGCCTTCAATTCGTGCAGACGAGTTATCTGCACAGTTTCCTAGTCTGTCTGAAGCATTCCTTCGTAAAAGGCTTAAACACTGTGCTGATTTGCAGGTATTATTCCTTGGCGTCGGCTTTACTGGTATATATTACATGAATAATTACTATTCCCCAGCTGCCCTCGATCAAAAGATAATGATGATGGAAAATAAAGAAAACATTGTGCAATTAGAAGTTTGCAACATAGAAGGGGAGAGAGAATAAGAGAGAGAGAGAGAGAGAGAGAGAGAGAGAGAGAGAGAGAGAGAGAGAGAGAGAGAGAGAGAGAGGGATGAAGAATTTCAGGACATGCCTGTCTACTAGAACACCTTTCTAGATTTTTTTTGTCCCTACTTGAAGCCTTCTGCTTACCTACTGGTCTTTTTGTCCCGACTTGAATCCTTCACCTTACCTCGTTTCCTTTCCAATTTCATCCCAATTTTTTATTGTTGGTCAGCTATGTATGTAATTAACCTAATTTGCAATCTCAGCGAGGACCAAATGGACAGCTGCTCTGGGTGATGAGGCGCAATTTTCGAATTCCTTTGGAAGAGGAATTGAGGAGGATGGTGACGCCAGAAAATGTGAGTTCTTAAAAAAGTTAACTTCCCTCCCAGCTTCTCTTTTCGATTATTATGTGACATGACTATGGTCTTTTCATTAAGTAACGTGTAGCAGAAAGTCATTTCTCTTTTCAAATGATTTTGATGAGACTGTTCTTAAAAAAGTTAACTTCCCTCCCAGCTTCTCTTTTCGATTATTATGTGACATGACTATGGTCTTTTCATTAAGTAACGTGTAGCAGAAAGTCATTTCTCTTTTCAAATGATTTTGATGAGACTATAGTTTTGGCACTTATGTTTCTCAGCATTTGAAATAGAGAGATCTGTGATGCATTTACTGATTATTTGGTTTGATTTAAGAGTTTCTGCTGAGGCTACATAATCTGATTTTATCCAGAACCAGGATGTTATCACTTAGTCACTTTGACAGTCAATTAGACAATTATGTCCAGAAACAGCAAGCGGTTTCTTTGTTTCTTGCATGGCTAGGAACTTGCTAGATTACAGATGGGAAAAGGAAGTGTCTTAAGGAACCCTTCTTCCTTACCTTTTGTCACAAGCCTCTGCCAAACTAAAATGAGGCGAAACCATAAGTTTCCATTTATATACTATTTCAATATCTTAATTTCCCCATTTAACTATTTTTTCTGTTAATTCCTTATGTTTACTGGATTTTGTTTTAATGGCTGTGAAACACCTGCCTACTTTGGACCTTTCTTCCCTGCCTTTCACAAGCCTCTTCCAATCCAAAGCAAGGCAGAACTAAAAGTTTCCATTTAGAGGCTATTTCAATATCTTAATTTCCCCATTAAACTATTTTTGCCTTTCATTCCTTATATTTACTGGATTTTTTTTCAATAAATAAATATGTTTCCTTTGGCCTTAGGTTTGTGCCTATGAGAGCATGCAAGCTGGCTTGTACAGGCTCAAGCGATTAGGGATCACCAGGCTGACGCAGCCTACAGGTATTTTGTCTGCAATGAATCAGCTTCCAGATGAAGCAATTGCTTTAGCTGCTGCATCACACATTGAGAGGGAACTACAGATAACCCCATGGAACTTGAGTAGCAACTTTGTTGCTTGTACAAATCAGGTGTGATATAAAAATATATATTTACCAATGTAATTCTGTGTATATACATTCTTTGCATGTGTTATGAAATGAGAACATAGTCATCTATATTGGTGGAATCCTATTGTTCTATGGCATTGACTTTGATTAGTTTGGTTGTCAAGGGTTTGATTTTATTTATTTGTTTATTTTTTTGACAAATTACTGGACTGTTAAATGGTTGTCTTTTCTGCCATGCAGGGCAGAGAAAATATTGAGCGTCTGGAAATCACTGGTGTTGGCGATCCATCTGGACGTGGGCTTGGTTTCAGTTTTGTTCGCAACACTCCCAAGGCACCAGTGTCAAATGCAATGGTCAAGAAAAAAGCTGTTGTTGGTAAAGGGTCAACTGTAACTGGGACTGATGCAGATTTACGTAGATTAAGTATGGAAGCAGCAAGAGAGGTGTGTTGGGCTGTACTAAAATTTATTTCATTTCTGTGAAAATAGAGAATTTGTCTGAAAACTCAGAATATAATATTGCTGAGGCAAATTTTCTTACTCCATCCCAAGTTAAATTTCCACATTTCTATTTTTAATTGTCTCAAAATGAATATCAAGATACCTGGCCTCCTTGATGTGATTGATATGGATCGACAAACTATGGACCTACAGTTGAATTCAATTGTTAAGGTTAAGGATGATCTCCTAACTTTTGTGCCACACCTAATGTGGATATTATATTTTCATGTCTGTATTGTAACCCTTTAGATGTGTGAAAGTGATTGTTCAACCTTTTTTCGTTTTTATATTAGTGTATATGTGATATGCAGGTCCTTTGGCTCATCGATATCAGAAGCTAATTTCTACTTGATCTCTGCATCCTTTCTCTACACTATAATGGTAGCTAAGCATTTTACATATCTAGCATCCTCTATAGCCCTCACTCTTCCCCCACCTTTGAAAAACCAACACCCTTCCCCTCTCCCCTTCCAACACAAAAGGAAGAACCCAAAACAGGTCGAGATACACAAGGAATAGGGTGGTTTGCAGGAAGGGAGGTAAAGCCAGAATTACAATCCATAGAGGAAAAAGGTGGACAGATGTTTTAGCGTGAGAATGGGTGACTGTGGGAGCGAAATACTTTAGGAATATCCTTCCCAGTGGTACCTTAACTGTATTTTCTTTACCAATGATTGAAATGACCTTGCACAACTTCATATTTGGATATATTTTTGTTTGAGTTTATGTTCGGTTACCTCTCTTTCTCTCCCTGTATGTTTCCCGCAAATGCTTTATTATTGTTGTCTTGTATTAATTTCCCATTGTGTACTTTAGGTGCTGCTCAAGTTTAATGTACCTGAGGAGCAGATTGCTAAGCAGACCAGGTGGCACCGGATTGCTATGATTCGCAAGCTTTCAAGTGAACAAGCTGCATCAGGTGTCAAGGTTGATCCAACAACAATCAGCAAGTATGCTCGTGGCCAGCGAATGTCCTTCATGCAGCTGCAGCAGCAAACTAGAGAAAAGTGTCAGGAAATTTGGGAGAGACAAGTTCAAAGTCTTTCAGCTTTTGATGGTGAAGAAAATGAAAGTGACTCAGAGGCTAATAGTGACCTGGATTCCTTTGCTGGGGACTTGGAAAATCTTCTTGATGCAGAAGAATGTGATGACGCTGAAGATGGTGGCCTTGCTTCCAAACATGACAGTGCTGATGGTGTGAAGGGCCTTAAAATGAGGAGGCGCCCTTTCCAAGCACAGGCAGAAGAAGAAATAGAAGATGAGGCAGCAGAAGCAGCAGAACTATGCAGGATGCTTATGGATGGTATGGAGAGTCTTCTTTTTAATTTTTCTATACACCATTTATCTCACATCAAATTACTGCTGCCCGTTGTGTATGGGGTTGCAATTTTTCATGTCATTCGAATATATGGACATCCTTATCTCAAGTATGATCTGCATGTTCACACAACTAAACTTTTTCCTTTGTGGTTCTTTTTAAGTGAAATTTGAATAATCTAGATGCTAGATGACAGTTTTTTCTTAAGGGGTCTCTTTTTTCTACGTTTAAGTCCTACATGCATGTAGTTCTGCGAACTCAGGTTATTTTTTTGTTTCAGTGCTGCCACTGTTGCTGACAATTTATACTTCTGCTCTTACTTATGATGGGAAAATAATAAGCGATATATTTCTATGAATTGTCGAAGCCAATAAGTGTGAAGGTACCGTGCAAAGTTATTTTGGAAGCTAAGTAAATTAAACTAAGTAAATTGTGACGGGGGATATTAGCTGCTAAAAGAAAGAGATTATAAAGGATGGGGAAAAATTTAACTCTTCCATCCCAAATTAGGTGGTTTTCAGCATTGTCTTCCGAATTTTCAACTTCTCTCTAATAGATATATCAACTTTAAAAGTCATTCATTGTGTCATCTCCCTTCTAACTTCCACCAAGTGTTTGGCCACTCTTTAAATTAATAAATTGATATTGTAGGAAATGACAAATTGATGATTTTGAAAGATATTTATCAACTTAGAGAAAAGTTGAAAATCAGATAGCAATTTGTGAAAAAACCTATA
Organism: Catharanthus roseus; assembly: GCA_028651295.1. Lineage (NCBI taxonomy): Eukaryota > Viridiplantae > Streptophyta > Magnoliopsida > Gentianales > Apocynaceae > Catharanthus > Catharanthus roseus. The sequence continues at coordinate 2,443,214 of JAPQWS010000108.1, read as the reverse complement.
TTTTTGAATGTCAAAAGCAGCTTTTTCTGAAAGGTGTGTGCTAATTTTTTTTGGTCTGCCAATCTATTTGGCTACTTTCTAGAGAAAGATTAAGCTTTCTTCTTGACTACAGTGTTCTTCAGCTTTGTATTTACTTGTATGTCATTATATAGGGTGATTAATTAAATTTTGGGTTTTATCTTTTATCATGACAATTATTCTGCAGATAAAGAAGCTGCTCGAAAGAAGAAGAAAAAGGTGCGGGCTGTAGGGGAGCAAGTTGGAGACACACCAGTCTCACAATCAAAAATCGGGTCTCAAACTCTTGATGGAACCAAGAAAGCTGGCATGGTTGTCAAGAAAAGCATCCAACCTGATGGACAATTGTCAAAAGAGAATCTCACTAGAGATCCGAAAGAGGTATTGCTTTCTTCCTCCTGTTTCTTTTTCTTGTTTCTTCAAGCTGGTCCAAGTGTGATCAAGCAAACCCTATAAGGTCAATGAGTTAGTGTAGATAAACGATTTAGGATTGGAATAAAAAAGACACCTTGCAAAAACTAAACTAAATTTCAGTTCTCAACTTTGTACAGCCTCTAAAGCGTAAAGAGGTTAAGGAATTGCTACAAAGAAGTTAATTAAGGAGGAAAAAATGGAGTAAGAATGAACATGATATTTTTTACTTTTAGATCTGACCACTTTTTCTTCATTACTACATCCACAAACGGTCCAAAACCTCATGCAATAGTATATTATTCCTGTTTAACCTATTATAGTGCCAATAATACTATAGTGATTAGATCAATTCGCCTACCACCTCCTATCTCATTAAAACCGGTCTAGGAAGGCCTGCTCCATTCCTCCATCTGATGGAGTTGCAATACAATTGGCTATCATGATCACCTCTTCTAATGGCTCCCTGCAGCTTACCTACCTCCTGTTCACAATGAATTTGTGATGCATAGGAAGCTTAGCAGGTAGGAATGACGGAAGTTGGAGGTTTTAAATCCCCTTGGAGTACAGTGGGGGAGGTAATGACTGGTTTTTGTTTTAACCTTGTCTGGTTGTGGTTGGGTTGGGTGTACAGTTTTGGGGTTTCAATTTATCTTTGCTTTGTTCTTTCATTCTGGTTGAATAAGGGTTAGTAGCTATAAGCGAAATAATCAGAGGAGGGAAGGTAAGGTGGAGTATTTCATAAGGTGAGACTGACCACATGTTCTACTCTTAAATGAGTCATATGACGTTGCTTGAATCCAACATTAACACTAATTAAAATCACTACCCGACTCCCTAAGTAGTGATGTTAAGATTTTTCTCATTGTCTCGTTTAGTGGGTGCAGGATGAGAGCTTCTCAACCAAAAGGAACCTTCTTGGGAAAGTGAAACCCAAGAAAAAGAATGATGTTGAAGAGATGGATCTACTAAAGAAGAAAGTCAAAATATTGGGTGATGGAATCAAGGTATCTCTTTCTTGATCCGTCGGGTTTTTTGCTTTATTCCTTTTAACACCAAGTTGGTGCTTGTACTGCCAACCTGGCTTGGGTTCAAGTATATCATCTGTTTAAGTTGTCAAAGCCATATCTAATCTTGACGAGTACGGCCATGAAATATTCTTCTGCTTGCAAAACAGATTGTCAAAGAAAAGAAATCGGCAAGAGAGAGTTTCGTCTGTGGGGCCTGTGGCCAGGTATTTGCCCACTTTTACCGATTTTCGTTAATCTGATAAAAGGGAAAATACTAATTTTGTTTTTCCCTGTGCATCAGCTTGGCCATATGAGGACCAACAAGAATTGCCCAAAATATGGTGAAGATCAGGAAGCACGTACTGAAAACAATGACGCAGAAAAGGGCTCACTAAAGCCTAATTCCTCGGACCAAGCTGAGACATCCCAGCAGAAAACTTCTCAAAAGAAGCTAATACAAAAAAGCGCTACAAAGCTTGCTGTGGTTGATGCTTCTGAGGACGAGAAATCTAGTTTAAAAGGGAAAATTTTGAAGGTCAAATGTGGCATGAATGATAAACTTCCTGATAAGCTGACTCCTGCCACCTCACAGAATTCGGACAAACCTGTAACTTCAGATGCTGAGACTGGAAGTAGATCTGTTGTCAAAGTTAATAAAATTATCTTTTCGAACAGGAAAACTGAAGATGTGCAGGTTGAATCGAACAAGCCTTCAGTTGTAATAAGGCCGCCAGTGGAGATAGAGAGAGACCAGCCTCGGAAGAAAATCATAATCAAACGACCAAAAGAAATTAATGTTAATGACGTAAGCCAAGAGGGTAGCACAGGAACCGAGTATAGGAAGACAAAGAAAATTATCGAACTTTCTAGTCTGGAGAAGCATTGTATGTCTGAAAGCAAAAACTTGACTAATCTGGAATTGAGCAGGAAAAGCAGAGAAGAGAAGAGGTGGTTTGAGGAGCAAGAGAAGAGGAGAATTGCTGAAATACAGAGAAGAGAAGAGAAAGCCCGGAGGTTATATGAGGAACAAACTAGGGCCCTAGAAGAGCAGGAGAGATTAGCTGAGCTCAGAAGATATGAAGAAGATATTCGAAGGGAAAGGGAAGAAGAAGAACGTCAGAAAGCAAAAAAGAAGAAGAAAAAGAAGAAAAGACCTGAAATCAGAGATGATTACCTGGATGATCTCCCTCCCAGAAGAAATGACCGGCGAATACCTGACCGAATGACAAAGAGGAGGGCATCAGCTGAGAGTGGAGGATATAGTGCAGCCTATGCTCCGCCTACAAAACGCAGACGAGGAGGAGAGGTGATCATTGTTAATTTTACTTCTATTCTTGCTTAATTGGCTAAATAAACTATTAAAGTCTTCTGTTTGATTGGATAACAAGTCTCCTGTCTACTCATACTCCTTGATGTGGAATTTCTTTCTATGCTGTTGTGTACGAACTTCTCCCTTCCCTATTTTGTCATTTCATGGAGTTGATTGAAGAAAAAAATTCATACATTACCTAGAATTTCTAATATTACTTCCGTAAAGATCGAGTGGGATGTGAAGAATGGAGGTCTAGGCACTCTACCAACTTCATTATGTGTCTGAAGAGTAGGCAACGTGGTCCTTATCCTGTGTTATTTTAATGTTGATAAGAAATCCCTTCTGTAGTTTCTTGCTGCCAAGCTTGTTTTAATGTTGATAGAAAATTCTCTGTAGTTCCTTGCTGCCAAGTTTAAAGCATTATGTGCTTTGAAATGTTTTCCTTTAACCTTAGTTTAGTGGACTGCTGAGCTGTTGTTACCATTTCCATTACCATTACCGACTATGAGAAAGCTTATCTGGTTTAAAAATTGCAGGTTGGTTTATCAAACATTCTGGAGGGCATTGTTGAGACCCTGAAGGATCGACATGACATATCATTCCTTTTCTTGAAACCAGTTTCGAAGAAGGAAGCTCCCGACTACCTCAAAATCATAAAACGACCAATGGATCTCTCCACAATCAGAGATAAAGTAAGGAAGATGGAGTACAAGTCTCGCGAGGAATTCAGGCATGATGTATGGCAGATCACATTCAATGCCCACAGATACAACAATGGACGCAATCCAGGTATTCCTCCCCTTGCAGATCAGCTTCTGGAACTTTGTGACTTCTTACTTGACCAAAATGCTGATGGCTTGGCAGAAGCCGAAGCTGGTATTGAATATGGAGATTCTTAGGTAGGAGGATTTTTCTCCATATTGTGAGAGATTTTTTTCTTTTTCTGGCTCTTCTTCAATGGGGTTTTTTTAATCAACAGGGCATTCATTGTTGGTAGCCCCATTTTGTAGCATTTGTATATTATTGTCTTGAATATATATGTTCAAATATGATTTGTACAGCAGAAAAGGAAAAAGAATAATAAGCAAAATATATTTATATACTACACCTTTCTCAGACTCCTCCTTAATCTTATGGTCAACAAAACATTAATCTAACCGGAAATTTTTCATAGAACAAAAGAAATACATTTTAAGGCCAACCAACTTTGGACTTGAAAGTAACATGCAAGACTAGTATTTTTGTTTCTAAAAAAAATGCGACTCAACTCCACCATTGGTGTACAGCAATCCCTTGATCTCTCAAATTTCCATACAATGCTAAGCATTGCCAATAAGCTCTCTTGCTTTCGCGTGCTTCTTCTTCATCATCATCATTATCATCTTCCCACTGGTTCTTGCACTTCATAAACAATTCATCAACTAAACATATTGTCTTATCCTTCATCATCTCCTCTACAACTTTTGCTTCTGCTTTCATCACTACAAAGTCTTCTTCACCTACATTACTCCTCAACCAATCTGATACCCCAATAGGTGCCGCCTCTTCGATTCTTGAACCATCATCATATTCTTCAACATCCCATTCGTACGTTTCAAAATGTTGGTTCCTGGTTGGGTAGTTCTTGTAAAACCATTCCTCAGTGCCACCATTTTTATCATCTGAAATGAATATTCGGTGCCCATAACCTGCCAGGGAGTCCCCCAACAAGTCAGGAAGGAACCTGATTTGTATGGGTCTATTCATTGATTTCAATAGTGCCCGCCTAGGAGAAGCTCTAGGTGGTGGCTCGAGCAAGGCATCTTCTAAGCCTTTGAGTGCCATTTTTCTGGCTTCTCGTCTCCTGGCACAGAGTTTCGAATTTTCTGTAGGACCCGCTGCCAGACTATCTTTTAGGCTTGATTTTCTCATTGCCACCATAGTTCTCTGGAATCGCCTTATGTACACAATTCTATAACCTGGCAGCTTCTGCAAGAGAACCAAAGGTTCATTGTTCATCTCTGTGATGACAATGCCATCAGTCTTAAGAACACGATGAACAGAATTGATACTCTTGAACTTCAATCCCAACACAAAATTAAATGCCTCATTCGGAATTACATCCAAATTGGATTCAATCGCCACATCAATGCCATTGTCGCTTAAAAACTCCAAATCTTTTCTAGTTTCATCCATGGCGGAACCTATAATCAGGCCCTTGTGTCCCCTTCTAATTAGGCCTTCATCAAACAAATCAGGAAACATGACGGGCAACATTCTCAAATAAGAATCCATATCAGATTCATTTGAAGAACCATTCATGAAAGGGCCAATTGAAGGTAGGGCAAGCAGAATAATGGCCAAAAAGAATGATCTCGAAATGATCCGCAGTACCCGTGAATCCGGCAGCTTAATTATCAAAATCGGATCGGAATTCAATCCGTTCCCAATGCTATGCATCTCCTTAAACCTGAATTCATTCTTAAGCCTATTCCCGAGAGCCAATCCCATTTTTTTAACTTTCTTCAAAGGGAAAAAATCGACTTTTCATAGATGAAAGCTGCAAGCTATTGTTCAGGAGAACAAATTTTGTTATTGCGAGAGAGAGAGAGAGAGAGAGAGAGAGAGAGAGAGAGAGAGAGAGAGAGAGAATCCAAATCCAAAGAATGGAGAAAAAAGGGGGGAATTTTCATTTAGCGAGTGCAAAATCTGGAAGCGGTGTGATTTCCACCCACAAGGGCTACACGGGTACTTCTTATTCTTGACCAAAGAAGAACCAAGTGCCTAATTCTCCCAATCTCCATGCTAATTTTCATGGGGGGTTCTTCTTTCTCTCTCTTCTCTCCCTCAGAAAGTGGGTCAATTCAAAGAGAGTTTACATGTTATTTTGATGATCAGATCTTTCATAACAGAAACTCACCAAACATTAACCCTAGAGAAAGAGAGAGAGAGAGAGGCAAGAAAAATGAGGCTCCTCCAGGAGAAGGAGGAGGAGGAGAAAGAATCGTGAGCAGAAGAACGAGAAGGCGAAGGCGGCGAAGAAGAAGAAGAAGATGATCAAGCAAAGGGAAAAGGCAGTTTTATTAGAGAAGAGAAGAGAGGAGGAAAAAACGGATGGATGAGATGGGCCATTGATGTCCCCTTAAATAATAAAGAAAGAAGCCCATATGCTTTTGCTTGCGTGCGTGTGTGTGTGGGGACTTGTCCTTTTCGTTTCGGCTTCTTACGTTGCCAGTGAAGAGGGTCGAATTTTGAGGAATTACAGCTACAAAATTAGTTACACTTACATTACATACATACATAGAGGGAGAAACAACTTCTGGCGGTAACAAATACATTTACCCTTTGCAATCAAAATACCATTCAACAAATAAGTCAACTAGTAGTTTTGTGGTAGAAAATGGATCCAAAATTTTGAATTTGGATTACACTTTTTCACACTAATTTCAGTTAGAATAGTAACATTTACTAGAAATTGTAAATTCAAATTACATTTTGTTGTAGTAATTACGGTTACGAATCGGGACAGTGAACTATGTTCTTTTAACAGTAATTGCGGTTCAAAACAGAAACATTTCATATGTTGAGAATTTTCATAATACTATAAACATCATATGAAAATGAAGGTTATATATTTATGTGTCGGTTATGAATATTCATAGTAGTTATAATTATTTAATAGAGTCCATTTACTAGAGATATAGTTCTAAACTAAAAATTTATGACCTTAAGTTAGAGGTGCAAGACTAATCTATAAACAGATGGATAGCACACACAAATGGAAAGACATAACATAATGTCATACTCAAAGTCTCATTAGCCTCTATTATGTTTATATAGTTTCTCAGTATCTTAGAAGACTCTCATATGTTTGTAGAAATCGGTAATACTCTAGGGTTTGATATCGTTAATGCAAGATGCTGCCAAACATAAGGCTTCATTGTTTCCTCGAGAATATTTCGCGGAACTCAATTGCATACCAAAGTGCTAGTGGGACGAAATAAGTCTTAAGAAAAGCGACATTGTAATGTGTCTGGGAGTTATCTTAATCCCACTACTACTATTTTTCTTCTAGCAGTTTTAAGGCTTATTTCGAAGATGACTCTAACGTTATAAAGTGAGAAGACTATATCATATTAAAATAATTGTTGGAAAGAGGCTATGTTGATAATAGAAAAGAATGTTGCATATGCATAACTTTCTTAATATGGGCGAAGTGTATGAGATAAGTGAGAGGCAATGTGAGAGAGTACAAAAGAGAGAAAAAATTCTGGATTTCTTCAACTTGTGCTGTCATCTTCTAGCGGATGATTAGGTTATCATTTCTTATCCAATTGAGCTGAAATTTGGATTGGTGGTAGATGAGAGAGGCAGTACTTCAATGTGAATGATAGAGATCATCTTTGGACGGTCGGATCAGAAATTGTCGGCTCCCGACAGAACGATCTATAATGTTTTCTACTTCTATTTCTCTTATATAGTACATAAAGAAAGGATACAAGTAAGAGATTTCTTGTTCTCTCTTAATTTATACATAATTTTTTAGATTTCTTCATTTATTGGATAACTTTGTTTAAAGTATTTTTACTTGGAGAATGCATGTTTAATTATATAATAATATCATACATATTTATGGTTATATAGTTGCAGACATGTCCAGAGATGTGATATATGGTAATATATATTGTTTGTATTTTATCTTATCTTTAGTGAACATGATATTTTAATATGTTTATAATACGGTATAGCTGAAGTAGCTCTATTCGGATAGTAGTAGAAAAGCTAAAGCAATAAGAATCTTACTTTAAAGTCCGGCTATTGAATCACTGTTTTCAACTGAAGGCCTATTAGCTATCTTCCCTAGCCTGTCAAAGCTAGTCTGGAGATTTTTTTCTCAGAAAAGGATCTTAAATAGCCTCCCGTTAAATCCGAAAATGTTTTATGACTTCTCTATTCTTTTCTTGGCATTTCTATTTGATTCTGAAGCTGAGACATTACAATCGTCGTTTTACACTTGTACTCCAGCTAAGAAGGGAAAGGTTTGATGCGGAGCGGGAGAAGGAAGACCATACCACTCGCTCCTGACACAGGCGCAATTATTCAATATCATGTTATGATAATCTTCTGGTTTTAGAAGATTATATTTTAGGAGAGAATAAAAACTCACAAAGCTAAAGTTGCATTTTGTAGCAAGTTGTATATTGATTTTCAAAACATGATAGACGTGGAAATATTATGATCCACCGCTTCTAAATCCATTGGGATTTGAATTTGAGTTCTTTACACGTCCCAATATAATTGTGTGATTGAGAAGCAGAGATAATCTTAGATGATCAAACTCTATTTGTTCTTAAGGTTATTAGGAATGAAGTTGTATTAACAACTTGTTGACATTGAATAAAATTATCATATTAGAGAAATGTATTAAAAGAAAAGATCTATACTAATGTATTTGGAATTTCAAAGTTGTTGAGCTGGAAAGGCTCATGAATGTCAATAAAAATTTTGTTGAAAAGGAATTGAATATGCATGATTATAATGCACATTAGTTTATAACAAATAGAACCAAAGGTTGGGTCTATAAAGGATTATTGCTTTCGTTGAATCAAGAAAGTATTCAATGAACCAGAGTACAAGAGGGTTTTATAACTATAATTATATCAAATATTTGGTTAAAGTGATTGTTATTTGTATTTTAAGATGAGTTAAATGTTAGCAAATATATTGGAAAGATCTTACAAGAGAGCTCTTGTATTAAAACTTAAATGGAGATAGGTCACAAGTCTATATCACAAACTCATCAATAATGGCACTTGACTCAACCTTTGGTCGAATGTTAAGTCTTGAGTTCAATGTGTTAAAATTGTTATTTGTGTGATTGCAAGCACTATGACGTTATTATCCTTCCATCCTGAGTAAAGTGCTTCCTATAGGTTCTGTAAGAAGGTTGAGTTTAAAACTCTTAATGGACCTAGATGTTTAATGAAAGATTATATACCATGAAAATATTTGATATGCAGAGTCCACCTATATGAATGTGAAGTGTAGCCGCTTCTTAGAGTTAAGGACTTGACTCTTACAGCATTCATGAATCATATACAGATACATGACCATAATAGTGTTTGTTTAATTATAGTGTTTATTGGTTTTGAAATCTACGTATAAAGTATGTTTAGTTAATCAGTATAGAATCGCTGGTTCAAAGATTTATTTTACCATACCATTATGATTAATTATGACGTACTTTACTAAGTAAAAGTTCAATTCGCAAGCTACCATTTGTATATGATTTTTTCAGATATTCTGAAAATGGTGGGAGATTATTAGAGATTTTCAGAATACTACGAACAACCTGACTAATGGATATATCTTTTTATGTATCATTTACGAATGTTCATAGTAGCTATAATTGTTTATGAAAGTCCATTTATTAGAGATATAATTCTAAACTAAAGAATTATGACCTTAAGATAGTGGTGCAAGACTATCTATAAAAGAATGGATAGCATACACAAATGGAAAGACATAACATGATCTCTCACACTCAAAGTCTCATTAGCCTCTATTATGTTTATATGTCTCTTAGTATCCTAGAAGGCTCTCATATGTATGTAGAAAGTGTTAATACTCTAGAGTTTGATATTGCTAGTGCAAGAAGCAGTTAAACATAAGGCTTCATTGTATCCTCGATGATATTTTGCTAAACCCAATTGTATACCAAAGTTTTGGTGCGGCAAAATAAGTCTTAAGGAAAGTGACATTGTAACATACCTTTGAGTCATCTTAATCTCACTACTATTTCTGTTCTAACATCATATAACTAAGGGTCAACTTGAATTAGATTTAAAAATGAAAAATATAGACTTTTTACTCAGGATACGTAAAAGGTGAATTGTTTGTAAGATGAGAGGTGGAGCCCAAAGTAAAAAATAAAAGAATTAGCTTTTTTCAACCCAATCTAAATGGACCTTACTGTCCAGAAGTGGGGATCAATCTGCCAAGTAGTAGTTTCGTGGCAGAAATAAAGTAAAAGTCTTGAATTTGAATAATATGTTCTCTCCGTAATCAAAATCGGAATGATAACATTTCAGATAATTGATTTGACTAAAAATTATGAATCAAACCACATTCTTTCACGGTTGGGACGATAATATTTCACATGATCGACCCGATTAAAAGTTGATGACTCAAGTTGAACTGACTAGAATCCTACATAGAAAATTGAAGCTTCAATGTTGAAATTGGGAGGCACCCTAAAAGGTATTTGTCCCCTTGTTTACAACTACTATGTCCGGTCATTATTATAAAGGGTTTTAGGCTTGTGCCAAAAAATTAAATACAGTAAAAAGAACAATTGTGGTATCAAAGTACCCTTTATACCTTTAGTAATTAAGGATAGATAGATAATAATAATGTAATAAATGAATAAAGAGATGGGTATAGGTGTGAAAAAACTATAATAAATAACCATTAAAAAGTGTAAAATTCCTTATATTTTTTTTACCATCCTCAACCCCTAAAACACCTTATATTTCTGAATAGAGGTAGTGGCTTATGGAGTTTTTTCGGGACTCTAATTGGTTATTTGACATGCCTCTAATCAACTACTACTATTCATCTTACAACAATAACACGGTTGGTTGGAGGCTCAGTATTCACCAGTAAAGATATTGGATAATTTAAGAAGAAAAAGAATGTTATTAAACCATCATGCACATATTGCAACACTAGTGACGGGACACAACTAGGGCTGTAAATGGGGGTGGGGGGTGCGGGTGGAGGTTCTAACCCGTACCCGAATGGGTCTATACCCGTTTACAACGGGTAAGGTTAAAATTTTATACCAGGTCACGGACCCGTACCTGTGTGGGTATATACCCGTTCATAATGGGTAAGGGTTTTATGCTTGTGCAAAAAAATCCAATGCATTAAAAATAATAATGAGTCAGAGTATGAAGTGCTCCTTGCGGGTCTACGCATGACTTGCAATAAATGTGGATCAACTGATCATACAAAGAGACTCGCAAATTGTCCACGGACATGTCACGGGAATGTTTGAAGCGAAGAAGAAAACATGAAAAAATATTTTGAAATCGGAAAGAAACTTCTCTCTCGATTCGACTGTATCAATTTCGAAAAGGTAAGTCGAAAGAACAATCAGAAAGGTGACGAGTTGTTGAAGGCCCTATCTGAAGATCACATTCCTGGGGTATGGTTAGAGCCCTTGGCCAAGAAAAGCATTAATAATGATAAGGAACTGTTGTGCGTCACCCCGAAAGCAACCGGATGCAGTCGATTGAGGCTACATATTGAACGGCTCATTATTGGATGACGCTAGCCAAGCACGAAAAATCCAAACTACAGTAGCACGATATGTCATCCATGAGGATCAATTAGAACAATGGGGAATTGACCGTTACTAAAGTGCGTTACCCGTGAAGAGGGAAACTACATTTTGCAACAGAAATGCACAAAGGAATTTGAGGAGCACACATAGGGGCCAATGCGCTAGTTCAAAAACTTATGTGATACGGCTACTTTTGGCCGACAATTAGAGAAGACTCTCGAGAAGCAGTTCAAACCTGTCACCAACGCCAAATCCACTCCAATGACCATCATGTCTCACAGAACGAATATCACTCCATTACGTCACTAATACTATTTGTCCAATGGGGAATAGACCTCTTAGGACCTTTTCCAAAGGCCTGTGGAGAAAAAGAATACCTTGTTGTCGTGGTCGACTATTTCACCCAGTGGATTGAGGTAAAAGTGTTAAGCTCAATCACTTCCAAGCAGATTCAAGATTTCTTCTGGGAAGACATTGTTTGTAGATTTGGAATACCAAAAATCCTAATAACGGACAATGGAAGACAATTTGATGCTAGATCATTCAAATAATTCTGTGAACAACTAAGAATGGAGCAACGATTCGCATCTGTCACACAACTGCAGATGAATGGACTCGCAGAAGTCTCCAATAGAACCATATTGTGGGGTCTAAAAAATGGCTAAACAACGCGAGGGCCAACTAGGTTGAAGAATTGCCTAATGTTCTCTGGTCCTACAGAACAACCTCGAGAAAAGCAACTGGGGAATTGTCGTTTAATCTAGCTTTGGAATCGAAGCCTTGATTCCAACAGAAATTGGTTTCCTAGCACATGGAATGATCACTTCAACCCTGAGCAGAATGAACTACTCTTGCAAGAATATTTGCTCCTTATTGAGGGTCTGCGCAATGACGCTGCTTGGAAGGATGAGCATTTCAAATGAGCCCCCGCTAGATACCACAACTCATGGGTACGACCCTTAGGAATAAAAGTTGGAGACTTGGTCCTCCATAAAATCGAAGTTAGTAGATAAGAGTCTTTGCGAAAACTAGACGCTTTTTGGGAAGGAACATATAAAGTCATCAAAGTTCATGGCAATGCTGACTACATTCTTCAAGACGTAGGAGGAAGGCAATTACTAAAACATGGAACGATACAAATCTTAAAAGTACTACCTGTGAGGAACTTGTCAATAAAAATTTCTTTCTACCACTTCTAATATTGTGTAAAAAAAAGGGGGGAGAAAGAGGACAAGCAGAAGATAGGCCAGAATCATACCAAATCCTTCTTACATTGAAACACATCGATTACATTACCACAAGAAAAAAAAAAAAAGAAGCCAACAACACCACAAAACAACAAACTACTGCAGAAAACAAGCCAACGGAGATTGGTACTATCATCGTAACCTATTATATCAAAATAAACCCTTCAGCATTTCCCCCGATCATATTCTGTCTTCTTCATCGAAAGACTATTCCAGATCATTAATATCCATAAGAAAAGAGGGCAATGCTATGATACCGTCGAACTATGAAATCGAATATACTATACCAAATCTCCGGTAATGCATGCCAGTCAACGTCGAGAGCCACTAGGTGACAATCAACGTCATGAGGAAATACTTGCGCCGTGTGGAAAAATGACGAAACACGTGCATATGAGCAAAGGGCGTGTAGTGGTGATATGTCATTACTGCCAGTTCGCCCATTATGACACCGGGAAAATGAACCCAGGACTTGGGAGAATAAAATAACTCTATCGGTTCATCCATGACACTTAAGCAAATCCTTAAGACCTCAATAAACCAACCAAAGTTCTAATCTTCTCAGTCGCACATTTCAAATGCGCGACCGAATTTCACAATGAACCTTCGAGGATGACCATTTGTGAGTGACCTAACAATCAGGCAACGCCCTGAGCAATGACATAAGCCAATTGCTAGAGGCCCAATGGCACCATTAGGAAAAGGGCGAGACGACAACATCTTGGAAGGTAAGTCTCAAACTTAAATATGTCAGGTCAAAAATTCTCTGAATAAGAAAATGCAAATGCCTCTCTATATTTATAGAAGGAAAAAGTGATAATAAGTCCTTTTAGCTACTCAGTCATCAATGCTTAATTGATGATTACACCTTGAGGAACGCAAAGTGTATTAATGATGAAGCATAGACGTTCTGAATGCATTGGTGGCTCCCTCATTTAATTGAAGTGATTTGGAACGTCACTTACACAACTCATGTAAGTGTCTTTGAAAGGATAGAAGTCTATAACAATGTATGACGGTCAAATATCCGTCGACGTCAAGGTCAAACGAGCACACGCCAAAACGGGGTCACTAACCCCTAGGCCAACTCCAGACACCCGTATAAACAAGATGATCAACATCTTTTAATAAGGGACAAACTGGGTACGTGCAATCTAAAATAAGCGAGACACTGGTGCATCTCTTTCATGTCTAGCCCAAAAAGTGGTATCTCTCTTTGGCCACATACACACAAAGCACAAGTTGACAAATTATCACATAAAAACAACTTATATATTATGAAAATTTTTCGTCATTGGACAAAAAATAGCTCGGCTATAACACTAAGTTTATCAAAAGGATGATCGCTACTGTCCATATCTTGCAAAGACTCCTCTAATAGGACGACACAGCCGTTCCCATCAACATCTATAGGATTCTCTAATGGTGCGGGGATTGACGGGAGTGCAGAAGTAGAAGCACCAGAAATTTTTGGAGGGCATGCCTCTTCCTCACGGATGAAAAAGTCCCCTAGCAAGCAAAACACCTCTGTTACGGCCCCCGAGCGAACAAACAACACCTCGCCGTCAAGATCATCTGCATCATCTCGTAGGAAGGAGTTGGAGCCTGAATAACCTGGGCAGTATCTGCGTCAACTTGATATCCTAGAGCGGTCCTCTGAACATCTGCCACAAGGTCCTGGATGACCTTTTGAATTGCTATTAGCATTCATCGGTAGAACACGTTTCCCATATGCTGGTCTGAATAAACCACTCACAAATACCGTTCACCAACTGCGGATTCAGTTGACCCTCCTTGTTCAGCACCAGCCCAAGCAGCCATTCCACACTGGCAGATTCAAGCAACAGCTTTCGAAGGTTCTCCTTCTCGTCAGCCGTCACCTCTAAAAAGGGCACCTTACCCTCTATGTCTGCCAGTTAACATTCCTTTGCGTCACGATCTGACTTAGCCAGCTAACACCATTCGCCCAAAGTTACGAAATTTGATTTCAGCTCTTTCAACTTTGCTTCAAGCTCATAAACTAATTTTTGGCTCGCATCCCGCTCTCGTATCATTGTGCTCTTAGTATTCATCACTTTTCCCTTGTGTAACTTCTACTCGTGAACCTCCTCCTCCAATATTTTTATCTTATCATTTGCAATAGTGGATGCACCCAACATTGCTGCCTGCTAGTGGAAGAGCAACTCATAGCTAAATATCATCATCTACAAGAAGAAGAGTATTGTCAAAAGATTATCGCGAATGCACAAATACAGTTATTTTCAAAAACTAGCCATTACTTACCTGCATCAATGTTGCCGAAAAATATGTCATCAGTTCTTCAGAAGAAATTTGGGAGCCAAAAATCCTGTCTCGTGGCAGGACTATGTGGTCCAGCATCTCTGTGCAGACACGCGGATCAATGGTAAGGTCGTTCATGTTCAAATTCCAGTTGAAACAAAACAAAATCTCTTCACCTCTCGTGTCTAACTTAAGGAAGGGATACTTATAAAAAAACGGGTCATCTACCTTCGGAACAGGAACGTCCTTGAAAGAGAGGTTAACAGACTTCCCGTTATTTGTGTGACATACAGAGAAACAGTCACCTTCAAACTCGTAGGGACGTTTTGACGCATTTGATGAACCACCTCTCCGCGACGAGGATGTATCCGTTATGGGGCAAGGATGAGCAAATCAAGGCGTCACAGATACCCACGAAGGAGTACGTTCAGAATCAGCGATTGAATACGATCGTTGACCATCCGGATAGGGGAAATCCCACCATCGTCTTCTATTTCTTCACCTGCTTGCACGAAAGGATCTTTTCCTAAAAAATTGTAGATCTCATCAGAATCTACACCCGCCTGCACGAACTGTTCTCGCAATCCTTTCACAGGTTTACCTAGGATTGCAAGACCAGTACTCAGACAAAAAGAAAGGAACAAAATAGGAAAAGAGAGAAATAACCAAGAATTTATCTCATCGCAACAGGTCTAGTTGTATTGGCTCGTTTTCTCTTAAAACATGATGAAGAAGCCCTTGTGAACAGAATGCCTTCGGTCACGGGATCAACAACATTCTTTCTTTGGCTTCTCGCATTTCCAGGTACTGATGGTCGCCTGGGACCAAGTTATCACAGACGGTTTCAAGGCACACCACCTGTCCCCAATGCCAAAGTAGCAGCCGCAAGATAAAACATATATTCATTACCCGACAAGCGAAGAAAACCTACATCAATAAGAGTCACAAAGACAAGAAGGATAAATTGTAGAAAAAGGCAACAAAAACTCTACGAATACTAATGTAAAACGGCTCTATCAAATTCTCCGCCATAAAAATCACAACTTTCCAACAGTAACCATGATCAACTCTCCCTATTTCGAAGCTGAACTGGATAACAGTCAATAATCTCCCTGTAATGCTGTAATTCAGCATCCAGCTTCATGGGAGGACTTGGTAACCATTTACGTGTAGTCCAAGAAGACTTCAAAGTAGGGTCTGGGTCCCGTACAAAGAAAAACTGGTCTTTCCAATCTTTTATCTTTGATGGTTTCGAGAGAACCAAGGGTTTCTTCAACGTACGAGTATACCATCCACTTTTACCGTAGCAGACTCCATGGTATCTCCAAAACAAGTCACAACTCGTCGGAAGCCCTAGCACTTAATAATAAAGCCCACAAGATGTCGTGCAAAAAGACGATGCACTTGGCCTAAAGGAAGATTCCAAAATCTTAACACTTCAACCACTAAGGGGTGAGGAGGAAACACATCCCAGATTTCAGATGCTCTTCATAGATAGAGTAGCACCCGAGAAGGAGAGAAGACGTCCTTGCACCCTAGCCAGAACGAAGAACATATTCATCAGGAATCAAGTGTTTCTCATGAATGACCCCCAAGAATATATCTGTAACCACACTAATACAACTAGTGGCCCACCCTTCAAAAATTTTGAAATTGACACATTTGCCAAAAACAGCCGCTATCGTCTTAGGAGGGAGATAGCCATCAGAAACCTAGGGTTCGTCAAGGGCAGGGAAAATAACCTCTACAGGGTAAAGCCTATACTTCAAACCAGAAGAACAAGCAGAAACATAGACATTACCTGAAGGAAGTACGACTGTTAGAAGAAGCCATCTCTATGATACGGGAAGCAGCTACTAGAAACTAAGAAAAACATAAGAATATAAGAATTAAATGCGGAAGAGACAACAATCCAAACTAAGAGAAACAAAATCACCTACTGCCACTAATTAACACAAATTTAAGAGGTAAAAGAAACGAAACGATAAGACAAGAAGCATCTCCAAAAATCCAAGGCGGCAAGTCAGAAATAAAGGATGCGTTGCGTTCACAACACACCTTTTAAAGGAAGGTAGATGATAGGACACAACCCCATCACTTAGCCCAACAACAAAATTAAGCCCAAACCGCAAGTTCGGCTCAAACACCAGCTCGGCACGAATGGCGTGCACAAGAAGCCAAGAGCCAATCAAGAATGACTATAAAATGGTCACCTCTTCCCTCGTTAATGCTTGATCTGAATTTCCGATAGTGTGCTCTTTACTCCCTCACCTATCTCTCCTTGAGTTTCTCACTGACTTTTGGGAGTTAGTTCCCATCGGTCTCTAATTGTTGTTTGTCTTGCATGGTCCAGCATCTACGGTCGGAGACTCAAGAAACCATCAACTAGTTTTGGCACAGCAACCACAATCATGGCTTGAATCTTCACTTGAGGCACCAGTATGATTGTTGTTGTTCTTCTTCCTTGTGATCTTGTGTTCGAGCTACAACTTGGTTCCGATTAGTCCTCGATACATCGACAACAAATTAAGCTGCCAGTTCTTGAGAGAGAAACATGTCCAAAATCTTGCTTTCTACCTCTTCATTTGAGTATTTAATGTTCTGGAATTTGTCAATTTGGCTTTTGTACTTCTCAATAAAGCCTTCATAAGCTGGAATCAATTTTTCTAGTATTGATTTATGAAGCTTTTGCCTAAGCTCTCTGTCCTTTACTAACATTTCTTCATGTTTCTGATGAACATTTTCGATCACATTGTTGAAGATCTCAAACTTCTTTTTGACATCTCTATTATTGGATTTACCAAGAAGGGAACTCCAATTGCCTTGTCGTTTTGATTTCTTTTCACTCAAATATTCAAGAACACCACTCCAAGTTGTCTTCATATAATCAGTCATGGATTCCTCCACTTTGTTGCTCAACTCCATCATGTAATTACAGCCAAGAATTTCTTGCAAGTCCTGTGAACTTTCAATCTTCTGAGCAACACTATGAATGTTGTTCATCAAGAACATATGGCCTAAACCTTCATAATCATAGAACTTAGATTTGTCTCTCAAGTTATATATCAAGAATGCAATTATACGAGTAAAGTGGCTCTTTAGAGGAGATTCTGAAGCAGCTAAATCATTCGAGTCCTTCTCAAGTGCACCATTCCAATCGGAGAAAGACTCGCTGTAAGTCAAAACCAAATCAATGTGACTAATTACACACTCAGTCAGGCGATGAGTTGTTCCTCCTAGTGTTGGATTTATAGACAACTCTTGAGACCTGGCGCTCTAAGACAGAAAGTAGTCGCGTCAATTGTTGTCGTAGCCTGCAAACTTTATCAGAGGCATGGTCCTGCATATTCTTGGTTAAGTATAAACCGTGTGGAAAAAGGGCATTTAGAATAGGGATGATATTCAACATTTCTTGGTGAAGAGGCAATAGTATCTCCAATTTCTGAGGCAAACCACAGATGGACAATAGTGAATCCGGAAATTCAAACAATTTCATAGCAGCATCTCCAATTATTTGCACATTACCTTGAGCATCTTGAAAGAGCACATAAAGATGTAGCTCTAATATAAATACGTTTTGTGTACAAATCCTGGCTACTTGTATCCACCCTTGAGTCTTTCCATTCAGTTCTTCCTAGTACGGAAAAACAGGAACTGCTTCAACATTCCTTTTCTTCAGAAGATGATTACATGACATGTTGATAGTGTCTTTTCGCCTTGTAATGTAGATTTGAACACAATCTTGAAAATGATCTGTGGATCTCAGTGTTTGCACGATATGTTTAAGGCCTTGAACATCTTCTGCTCTCAAAACTAGGTGTAGATCCTTGTAATCCTCATAATACATTCAAATAGTACTGCTATCTGTTAATGAAATTGACGTAGATATTGAAGTAATTAGTTTCTTGAAAACATACTCAGCTGATACTAGTATTGTATACTTAGTGGATTTGATCAGTATATTCTGGAATTCATGCTTCAGCTGTCTTCATAGGGAATCTGCAAAACTTCCATGTTCCAACTTGAAATGAAATTACAGAAATGGGAACAATACAAGAAAGTAGGAAATGAATTCTGATGAACTCTAATCTAAGTGTGGAAGCTAACAGACTGACTTTTTCAGGCAAAGAGTCACAACAATACGAAACTTTTCTTCTTCTGGGAATCCATACCAAATCCAGATATTTCTTATCAATCAATTTGGCAATGACTTCTACATAACCCACTTATTTTGACCTCTACATAGTTATCTTTGACATTTTTATTTTTATTAAAATACATGTAAAGAACTGATAAGGAAAGAGCCAAGTGAGGCTAAGGTTAATAGTTACATAGTTTCAGCAACAAATTGGTTGGGTTCCTATTTCCAGTAGCCTCTATGCTCACCTCCACTATGATCCGTATTACTAACACAATTTTGCAAGTTCTTGATCATGTCCATGGCAAAGATTTAGTCTCCAAACATGTTACTCATCCAGGTGTTCATGGACATGGAACTACCATTCTCATCTGCACCTGTTGCTTGTATCGACTGCAATTTGAGCTGGTTCTTGAAAGAGAACAGATTCATGATCTCTTTCTCAAGCTCTTTAACTGAGTATTTAATGTACCTTTCTGGGTGCTGGAATTTGTCAATTTGCCGACTATGCTGCGCAAGAAATTTTCTATAAGCTGGAATCAGATTTATCAATATGGATTGACAAAGTTTCTGTCTAAGATGCTTATCTGGTACTTCCAGTTTATCTAGTCTCAAATGAACATTCTTGATCATGAGATTGAAGTTCTTGAACTTTTCCTTTACATCTCTGTTGGAATTTCTGAAAGGGGAACTCCATTTCCCCTGTCGTTTTGATTTCTCTTCTCTCAAACAAAGGAAGACACAATTCCAAGTTGTCTTCAGATAACTAGTCATGTACTCCTTCACTTTGTTTCTCAATTTTGCCAAGTAAACAGAGCCAATAATTTCATGTAAGCCCCTTGAATTTCCTATCTTCTGAGCAACATGATTAACATTGTTCATCATGAACAAATGTCTCAAAGATTCATGATCATAAAACTTAGATTTGTATCTCAAATTATATAGCAAGTATTCGATGATTCGAGTAAAATGATGTTTAAGAGGGATGCTCTGGTCTTGCTCCAATTCTAGAGAATCAAGTTCTGCAGCAATTAAATCATTCGAGCCCTTAACTTCTCCAATCAAATCAGATAAGGATTTTCTGTAATTAAAGATTAAATGAATGTAATTGATCACATACTCAGTCAAGGGATGAACTGCGCCTGCTGGAGTTGTATTTATGGACAGCTCACGAAGAACATGGCGCTCAGAAGCAAAAATTAGCCGCTTAATCTGCCGAGATAATCTGCAAACAGTTCCGGAGGCACGATCGGGGATGCTTTTGTTTAAGCATAAACCTTCTGGAAAAAGGGCTTCTAAAACAGGCATAAGATTCAAGAATTCTTGATAAACTGGTAATAGTATTTCCAATATCTGGGACGAAGACGAACGGCGGCCGGAGGACATTAATGAGTCAGGAAATTCATCAAACAGCTTGGCGGCAGAATCTCCAATTATATGCACATAACCACCTTCATCAGCATCCTCACCGGCGCCGGAACCACCAAAAATATGCTCATAGAATATCTTCTCCGGTAAAAAGACATTCTCTACACAAATCCTCACCATCTGTATCCACTTTCCGATCTTTTCACTCAGATCTTCCCAATAAGCAAAAACGCGAACCGATTCAGAATTCATTTTCTTGTGAAGTTGACCAAAAACCCTGTCGACGGTTTCTTTTCGAGTTGTGATGTAAATTTGAAAGCAATCTTGAAAATAATCCGTCGATCTCAGCTTTGTTGAAATACGTCGGAGATTTTTAATTTCTTCTGGGTTCAGGGCGTTATAATCATCGTAATGGATTGAAATGTTGGTTGTGTCAGTTGCTACTGATGGATTGATCATGGAGTTAAACAGGATGTCATGGAATTCATGCTTAAGCTGTTGGTGGTTGGGAAGCTGCAAGACTTCTTCCATGGCAGAATTCATAACAAGAACAACAGAGGTTGTAGAGTATATACAAGAAAATCAATAAATGGATTATATTGAACTTTCATTTCATACGGAGAATTCCCAAATACAAAATACTACTATGTACAAATTATGATAGTTGATTTGGTCATCTTTTCTAGTCAAAAAAATGGAAACTAACATTAAATTGTCGTAGGAAATATTAAAAAAACAAAACCCAATAATTTAAGAGAAAATGCCTCAGTAACGTCCTTAATTCATTTTCATATGGTCAAACTTAACTAAAATATTGTGTTAATCCCAAATTATTTTTAGACCACGCAGAAGATTTTTAATATGTCAAAGATATCTCTTATATGTTGCTTATGTTGATAGTGTTCTTATATAGTGTTTATGTTGATAGTGTGCAAAAATAGTATGATCAGAATAGTGAAGATTGTCAATCGGAGACGATCGAAACGGAAGGCAACTCTTTATGATTTTATAGAGTCGACCATCTGAGGATGTATCTGCTAAGGCTTCGGGGTAGTTGGTTGTGGAAAGAAGATGTTGAAGAAGTCTGAGACCGTTTGGCAGCAGACCGAATCTGCCTCTGGAGGTCCACAGGAGCCTGACATGATTCTATCATACAGTAAACGTATCGCTGCTATATAACGTGGACAGGTATTTTTTACAATCCTCTTCTGTATTATTTCATGATTATTATGCATGTGTAAATGTTTGTAATGTTTTTTCTTAGTATATCTTATATTTTTGTAATGGAGTTTTTATATGATTGATCTAATGCAAGATCGACTTGTATTGAGATTACGTGGTCGTCATGCATCACTGTTGTGCATGTTCCAATACGGGCGCAGTATCCTTTTATCTGCATTCGTGGAGAGATGGCAACTAAATACGAACTCATTTCATATGCCATTTGGAGAGATGACGATCACATTACACAATGTAGAGCTTATACTTGGGATATCTGCATATGGTTAGCTACTGGATGAGGTTTTTACCCAGGATCAGATCATCCAGATGATTAATAATGGTTTGGGGGTTAAGCTTTCCGTCTCCAAGGGTAGTGATGCACAGCGTGGGATTCCTATGTTAGTTATATCCGTGGTCGGTGATAGTACACGTTTATTCATAGAGATGAGGGCATCTCGTTACTTGATTTCCATTCTCAGTAAATCTCTCTTCCTCAATAAGAGTGGTCTACCTGTAGTGAGCTACGAGTTATGGCCTATAGTGAGAAATCTACGAGGGTACAAGAAGATGGCGTGGGGTGCTGCAGCATTGGCATGGTTTACAGGAATCTTGGACAGGCCTCACGTTCGGACGCCCAGGAGTTAGGAGGTTCTCATCACTATTAGAGGTGTTCTTCACTATTAATAAATATTTCTTTTGAATTTATATACCTATACTTTATATTCTTATACGTAGGGTTTTTTATTATAGGGTTGGATATATCGATATTTTCCTATGTTCACACAGCCTATGAGGTCTTGTGCAGTTCCAAGGAGTCTTTGTATCCACCAGTTTTTGATGATGGGACATAGAGCAGGTACAGTTGCATTGGACGATTATTGGATGAGGTTAAATATCATGACTGCGGCAGAGGTTCGATGGATACCTTATATGGTAGCAGAGATACATGGGGTACACTTTTCTACATACCACGACCTCTTAGCTTACTTTTCTTGTGTAGAACCCATGCACGAGTGATGTATTCAGTAGTTTGGTCGGACTAACGGGATCCCACATTATCCCGTTATTAGTCCAGTCGAGCACTGTAGGCTGACTTCAACTAAGTCATATGTCGTGAGACACACTTTTACGAGGGCCTTCTGGTATGATGCTACGAGTCATTGTGTGCATGTTGATCATATACAATATATTGCTATGCCACCACACGCTTGCCATCCGAGTTATATGCCGTGGTATCTTTGATATAGTCATCTGATGATATAGAACTCGGAGTTACTTCCTGCTAGAGTTGAGTTGCCACCACGATCTCAGCCACCAGCTATTGTAGTACTTGACTCCTTAGGTCTTTATGTTGGGAATGATGATCCGGATGATGTAGATATCCAGGCTGCGGATACAGAGAGATGTCTCGTCTTGTACGTAGATGGCGTCTGTTTGATTAGGTTTCCCAGAGGTTCATGTCATTATGTTTATTTTACGTACATAGCATGGATTTGATTTTTGCTTGTTGTGATGGAGTTTTTATTCTACGTATGATGATGTTATGTTTATTACAGTTATTACTCTTATTATTTTTGAAAATCAATATCACAACATACAAATAGATTACTAAATAAAAAAAAACTCCATAAAATTTAAATTAATGTCACAACTTTCAAACAAATTATATAATTACATGTAATCATGAATAAATTCAGAAAAGATGACACTCAATCAATAATATCCCCATCAATAGGTTATGAAGGGGGATACATCGGGTACACGTATGAGCCACTCTCTGAACTGTGATTGATATGGAACCAAATAATCACGTACGTCCTGATGAGCATGCTACTCCCATAATAGATTTATAGGGGGCATCATAAAATCTTCGTGCAAATATAACTATAAAGAAAAATAATATATTTATCAGCAATTACTTCAAATGAAACCAACATATAGACTTAGAACGATTAATTAATTAGATCAATTAAAATAAATCACTTACATCAATAAAGTACTCATGATATACCAAGTGGCCAACCAAAATCGTCCTTTGCGGAGGGCCACCAACAGATGTATACGACAATATTGTATTACTCGTAGGATGTCGAATGATAAGTACTACGCATACCCGGTAAAGATTTATAACAACATGCAAATGATCATGTGCTTCTATTCAATATTCTCTCGGGCTATTCCTTTGAAGTGCACACAACTATTAAAACATGAATGAACCGTTTTTCGCATAGTATACTTACATATAAAGCATGATTATTTCTCATTTTGTGCCAAGTTTGTTTACGTAAAATAGCCTATTTTTCTACATCCCCGTTCACAACATATGAAACCACCCTAAACCAGCAGTTACCATCGCCTCTTGGATTCATATAGTTATCAATTAAAGGATATATAAAACGTGGGAATCATTTACGCAAGGGAAATCACACTCCGGACCATCACCAGCTAGTGGAACAACAGATGAATCCACTGAACTCCGACCACTGCTGCTTCCCCTACCCCTAGACTCAGAATGGCATGGCGACATATATGCGGTGGGTGTCCTCTCCTACAGGATCCCGATCCTGACCCAGATCCACTACTGTTCTGAACGATTTATTTACAATCTGTATATGCTCCTAGTGTGACTTTTCCCTCCTCGTCGAGTCAGCCTTTTTCCAACTCTTAGTAATGACTGTGTCCGGAGGAGAAGTTAACGGTCCTTCGTGGTTTGGCAGTTAGACAGGATGTAAGATATCTTGGGTAGCACAACGTCACTCCATGAATTGTTAAAATATAGACAAAACGTATAATTAGCCTAACTTATTAATTAAATTTAATAAAATAAATCAATAATAACATTTTTTTTTTTACATACTTGTGTTGGTGGTTGTTGTCTAAACTCTTCTAAGAAGTTCCTAATATCATTCTCCTGATACGCTATGTCATTCACGGGGTTTGCATAATTATAATGTTCTATTTCCGATACCCCGTCTATCTCAAGTGATGACTAAAAATGTAAAGATTGTCAACTTTTAAAGCAATGTACTTAAGATATCTAGTAATCAACTCGTATGAATATGGTAAACCGTGTGAACTCCGGAACTAATATCTCCAAAGATTCTCTGGATCGTTCATGATCTTCATGGCTCTAGTTAACTCTTCTTTAATAATCTTCAATGCCAGATGACATACATTTCTGCAAATCTCGGTTGACGCAGGATCACTTTTTGCTTATCTTTCTACTTCAACTGGAAATATTCAATTATAGTCTTAATGGCAAAGATCTGTGACACAATCTTTGAATGCATCTTACTGAATACAATATCAAAGTCACCGTGACATGTTTGAAGGAACATCTTCGATACTGAGTGTTTAGACTCAACTCTATTCGTGGTCTCGAACTCGAAATATAAATTTTTTCCGGTTCACACTCTCACGAATTTATATGCACATACAAATATGACAAGAACACTGCATGCTGCTCCAGTTGGCATTCAATTTTTCCACTCTCTTTGCATAATCATCTGGCTATTGGCAGTTCACTAATCTTCTCCAGGTTATGTGTACAAACTTTTCAGCTGCTTCCTTACCAATTGCTGAAATTAATTTTCTCTTGATATTCTTTTCAATATGTCTTCGACACATCATATAGTATGATTTATTGAACACTACATATATCACTAGTATCAAACATGTTTCCTTATCGATGACCACTGACAGTTCGAGAACATCAAAATATAATTTCTTAAGTTGTTATAGCACCCATTGATAAGTAGCAACTTGTTCATTACGCATGAACACAGTGGCGATACAGAAATTCTTTCCTGTAGGTGTCATCTCGACTGCCTCAAGCAATGGCATGTCGCACCTAAGTAAAATATTAAATTTTAAACTTAACAAAAATAAATAAATAAAAATATTATAATTAACTTAACTAAAATACTAATAAAACTTAATTAATTCATTTTAATTTTAAATAACATATAACATACGCTCAACATATTTTAAATAACATATCACTCTAAACAATAATTAACATGAGATCTTAGATATTTATAGCAATTAATAAATAGAGACCGAAATACTTTATTATTAGCAACTTACTTTTTCGTTTTGTAGGTTGTGTCTAGTACAAATACATAAGGCCACGTCTTCAACATCTAAATGGATGTCGGATGCGCAACAATTATATCGCTAAGCACTGTGCTCTCGTCACAATTCCTCCAAAAGCACGTATATCTAATATTGGAACACTTCTTCCACTATGTTGCGACCCTGCATCCTATCTTTCTTAATCTTCGTCTGAGCATTATATATAGTTTGAGAATTGCAAAAAATTATATAAATTGATTATTAAATTAAAAAAAATATATAATATCATATTCAGTCTAAAAGAATTAATTTAAGCTATGCAACATAACATTACTATAACATACCTCGCAGCAGTATACAATTTATTCTCTCGTAAATTCACCATTATAAAATGAGGCGCCACCTGACATCTACTCAATTGCTCGGTCAGCTTAATCTCCTCTTCCGTAAGTCTTGCCGCCTGAGAATGATCCTAGTAATAGTCACCAATTTAATGATTGTACCTTCCATGTGTTCTACTAACATCCTCCTCGCCTTTTAATTTAAATGGACAATTACATTTCTTAGTTCCATATGAATCCCTACGTTTTGTAGGAACTTGTTCTACTTCTTCATCGTTCTGTATAGCCTTACTTTTTTTTTGCCTTATCCCGATGGCAACCAATATAAATGTACGGTCTAAACCCGAAACCATTTTTAGTAAAACAATACGTAATCATCACATATGTGTTAACTATCTTTGCTAGTTTTTTACCCAATCAACCAAATCGTCTTTCGGATTAAATTCACAATCCGTTTGAAATAAATAACAACGATCTAAGAAATCCTCTTATGTAAAATATCCTCAAATTGCTCAGAATTTAATCCATATCCTCCTATACAATATTAGAAGATAAAAAATATAAACAACTCATATTTTAAATAAAAATAAAATTAAGTAACGTAACAATATATTTATAACTTTATTAACATAGTAACTTGTTAATTAGAACATAAAAAATAAACATAACGTAAAACTAAACATATTAATTATAAAAAAAATTAAAACATATTAATTATAATCAAATTAAACAATTAATTATAACATAAACAAGATAAATACTAACGTTAATTAACATAATTAATAACATAATCATATTAAATAAGAAAAATGAATATAAAAAATAATCATATGAAAAAAAATTAATATAACACATAATTAACCTTTACATATTAAAAAAATGCTGAAAAATGATGAACGGAAGCAGCCTGCTGCGCCAGCTCTTTCGTTCAATTTTTCAACATGTTTGGGATCGTTTTTGCCTCAAAATTAATATTTTCTAATTCAAAATCTTCAAAACTATCCATTTTTTAATGTCTAAACCTTCATAAATCTTCAATAATCTTTAAATAAAGTTAGAGAGTAGTTACAGAGAAAGAGAGTAGAGAGAGAGAGAGGTTTTGGTTGGAATGAGAATTTTATGAAATTTTCGTAATTTTATCGTGAAATTTATAAATACGCATAATTGTTTATGTTGAATTATTTTCTCAAACCTAATTATTTACTGTAAAGTTAATAGACTAATAGATAATTATAATATAGCTAAATTTAGTTTAAATTTGTCAAATTTACTAGTTGAAATGGAAGAATACTTCATCATTTCTACTGTGCATATCATAACACTTTTTATATCTCTATGGCATAGTTTGGTTGGAGTGGAAACATAGAGGGGAGTAGGAGAGAATGTAAATGTTGACGTAAAATATCATGTTCACATTGTTTAGTTGCAACGTAAAAGTGGAGGGAGTGTAAATTAGGAGGGGGAAGGGGAAGTCAACAAATTAGCCCCTCTCGAAACGGACGGATTGAGACATAAATGATGTTAAAAAATCTATTTTATCTCTTACAAATTAATTTATTATAAATTTATCATAAACTATACTCATATCCCATATATATATAACATTTCTAGCTTTTTATGTCATTAATATAATAGTAAATTATATATAATAAAAATTATTTACCTTCCATTTTTCACTCTAACCAAACAAAGAGGAATAAATGTGATTAGTTCCTTCTCACCCCAATCAAACAATTTTGAAGTAAATGAATATATTTTTCACAGTGGAAGTAAATGATGTCACTCTCTCTTTCCCGCCCTTTTTCCATCCAAGAACCAAACCATGGCTAAATTAATAATATGATTGATTTTTTCTTTAAAAAAAAAAGAAAAGAAAATGTTCTCTAGAACAAAATATGGGCTTTGTAGTTTCTGATTCGAAGGGCTAGATTGGTTTTGGGCCGTTAGTTAGGCCCATAGTTTCCATACGCACGGGATTATCACGTGTCGCGAGAGCGTATCCCGTATATAGGACTGGACGAACTTGCTAGCAGAGTAGCAGAACAGCCGAAAAGAAGACGAAGATATTTTGTCGACGGCAAAATTCACAAAATGGGAGTGGAAAAGGAACTCTTGAGACCCGGTAACGGACCCAAACCCGTTCCCGGCCAGACCGTCACCGTTCACTGCACTGGTTTCGGTTAGCTCCGATATCTTTATATTTTCTTATCTCTTCGTATTACAGTCCATTAGCATTGCCATTTGCCGCTGTTTACGATTTTAATTTTTTTTGTTAATTTTAATTTTCATGCAGGAAAGAACGGTGATTTATCTCAGAAATTCTGGAGGTAACAAAAAATTTATTAAATTTAATAGTTAAGCTCGCTAATCTAAAACCCTTAACTATACTTTAAAAGAAAAACCTAAAAACTATAATTTTTAAAGTAAAAAATTCAATCTTTTTTATTTAGTGGGTTCTTTACCTGGTTTTGGTTTTTCTTTTTTCTAATTTCTTGTTTGTCTATGTTTTTTAAATTTTGTGAAAATATAGCACCAAGGATCCTGGACAGCAGCCATTTTCGTTTCAGATTGGTCAGGGGAAAGTTATTAAAGGTAAACATTGCTGAATCTATTCTCATTTCTTATAGATTTTTATGTCAATATTGAATATTTTTGTTATATAAACACCGGTCTCATTTTGCTTAATCAAGATATATTTATGCGTTGTATCATGAACAAATTTTCTAAAATATTATTAACTATTTTAATTTGTTATTTTTGTGAGGAATTTTTAGATGTGTTGATTCATGATTTTTCTTTGTATAAAGCTCCCCTACCGTACCCTCCCTTCCCTTGGGTAATTAGACTGAGCAATGTTATCAATTACATGTTGTCGGCCTTGCAACTTATCTTGGTGTTAAGTTGTGGATTCAAGAGAGATTGGTAAAGCAAATTTCATCCCAGCTTGTTCGCATTGGTTTATGTTTCTCGACAGCCAGAAACATGTTCAGTTTCCTTGAATTGCTTTTAAGATTTTAAACTTATCCTCTCTTGGCTTGAAGTGACGACTACGGGCCCCATTTATCGATTTAACTGCTTTGCATAATTGGAAGAGCAAATTATATTGAAAGAAATTATCTGATAAGTTCATCAACAAAAGAAATGATCTTATATGTCAGATTGTCATTAATTTTTGCAAAATTGCTAATGTTTACAAAATGGGAAATAACTACCTTCTTTGCAAAGAGAGTGGTGGTCTTTACTGAACTTGTTTCACTAAATTGAGTAATTTGACATTCGCTAATGTCACTGATTCTGGAAGTCTACAATTTTCTAAGACAAGTGTTGTTCGTAATTTACGCTTATAGTCATGGTGTTCATGCTATTTTACCATTTTTGGTGCATGAAGGTAAATTAATATCTACATGAATGCCTTTTAAATTTCTTCAGTTCAACATATCATGGCTCTGGCTCAGTTGGTTTTCTTATCATCTTCTTGCAGGCTGGGATGAAGGTGTGCTGGGAATGCAAGTGGGAGAAGTTGCTCGCTTACGGGTAAGGGAATATATTGATTCTCATGTGTTCCTTTCTGATATAGATTGGTTACAATTTTAGGAAAGAAACCATGCATAGGGTTATTTTGACTTAATTTGGAGATGAAGATAGATAGGGGATGCATAGAGAAGATAAACTGAACAGAAAGTTAAGATAGTTTTTCTTTACCTATACCCAACTATTTTTGTGTGAATAAATAGACACAAAAGAAAACTTTTTTGAAGAAGACATGGCTTCAATTATAGTGATGAATATATTTAGCTAAGTGTAAACCATCGTTTATATTTTGCTTATACTTGATCTTTTGCAGTGCTCTCCTGATTATGCTTATGGGCCTAACGGGTTTCCAGCATGGGGTATCCAGCCGAACTCAGTTCTGGTTTTCGAGATTGAAGTACTGAGCACCAACTAACTCACTTATTATTTACTTGTGAGACGGAGAATAAACATATATTCTAGTCTTGTTCGATATGGTACTCTACGATATGGTTGTTAATGTAAACAGGAACAAAACGAGTCAATAGATGTTGTACGTGTGATTTGGTGCTTTACTTAAAACTATTAATAATAGCATGGCTCCTTGTTTCCAATTTGGCTTGTCTTGTTAGAAATGGATCAAAATTTTCTTTAACCTTTAGACCATGGTTTCTTCGGCCTTGACTTGTATGTCTGGCACTTGAAATATGAGGAGAGGTAGATACTGGGCAGTTGCTGAATGCATCTTGTCTAATGGTTAGGCTGATGTCTAATTGACATTGCATATCTGCGTTCCTTTGGGTTTGGCAGTGTATGAGATAGATTTTCATCTTCTACCCTGGTTTGCTTCAAACTAACATGACTTGTTGAAACCCCAAAAGGAAGTGAGTTGCAATTTTGGGGGTGCGGGGTACAAAATCTAGACTATTTTTGTCACCAGAACGCTCTCTAAGAGCTCACTATTTCTACTTGACAAATGTTATTGTCATGTTAAAATGAATATTTTAGGGTAATTATAAGTATTTAGCCCATGTTTAAATAGCGGGTATTATTATTGTTGGAATTATGGCAATAGAAGAAGCTGATTGGAGTAGAGTTGTAAGGCAACACATTATGATTAGTCTTGGTTAGGAAGAAGCCAATAGGCAAAGTGCTGTGTGTCTCTCAAAGTGAAGACGTTAAGATGAAAGAAGATGGGGGGGGATAATTTTTGAACAAGAAAAGAAACGTGTTGGGTTTGATGATGATATTGATGTGGGAAACTTTATTAAAGAAAGTGATCAATTTGTGTTTGTTTTACAGCAAAGTAATTTATTTATTAATGTAATGTAAATGTAAAATGAGTATGTAAACATAAGATAGGGTGGTTACACCTGCCTGCCCCTTTATAATTAAATTTCTAATTATTCAACTGTCTTTGTAATTAAATTATTAAAAAAAACTCATGGAGATAATTTGAATAAAACAAGAGATTATTACTTTGCTTGTGTTCATTTATTTATGTTTGTTTATTTGAAGCATGTCCTTTGGAAATCATACTCATTAATAAATGTTCAGTGAAGAAGAAGATGCAAATATGCATGCTTGCGCTTGCCTTCATTAATCAAGTTTACCCTTCCTTCTTGGTACCATATATGCCTGCCTGCCCAAGGTGGTGTTCTAGATCTCAATGTACTGACTGGGTATCAATGTACTTACTGGGTGGTGGGTGGCGACGATCGATAATTTCAAAATGAATGTTTCCAAGGGATTATATTTAAAAATTTACAAAAAAGAATTCTTGTATATATATATATATATATATATATATGAAAGGGTACATTCTTTATTAGATTATTTTTGTTTTGATCAGTCTTCAATCTAAACACCTATATTTCTTTTAAACAAAAAAATATAAGGCCAATTATTTGTACCACATCAATGGGTAAAATAATTCAAACACTTTTATTGGCAGACAAATGATACATTTTAAGAAAATTATCTTATAAAATAAATCTTTATTAGAGAAGAAATTTCAAAATTATTGTATTATATGTATCATAAATTTTACATCCAAAAGATACTGAATATCCAATTTTATAATTAGAATTTATAAAACTCAAATATGCCAATGGAAACCTAAACATGTAACTTTAGATATGTTTTGTAGATGCTTCGTAAGTTAAGTTCAAATTAATCTTGATCGTATGTATATTCACGCAGGTATTAATCATGATCGTGTATGCACACAACAGTTATTAAAAGGCAATCTGATAGTTCTTCTAGAGGGGAATTTGAGGACAATGATCTCTTTTTTCGTTATGTACAACATACCGAATTGGTTGCCATTTACTAGGCCGTGCACCAGATATCACCAATTGAAAGGCTTTACGGTGATTTAAGGGCTCTCTGCGACATTCCCTACTGGTTTGGTTTGTTTTGACATGGTCAATTGATGATATGTGACCTACTATATCTTTGTGGAATCATTCTTGATCAATTTTGCCCTTGTTGTTATGGACAACTTCATGCAGTCCATGACTGTTCCTGGAGTAAGGTTGCATAGGTATTATTTTTACATTCTAATCGTCAGTCATGTTTCTTCCAAATTTTTATACGAGAGGCTGTGGCCACTCTTGGCGCATACGAAATAGAATGGTTCATGATATATGAAAGTTTCTACTGGGGAAAACAATCTAATATTTCCTATTTTATTATGGCAAAATGATTACATTATATAAGTTACAAACTAATCCTCTAATCTATAGGATATTATCACTATTAGGAAACTGCCTAAACTTAGGATATATACGTTATAGAAATATCCAAATAAAGAAAGTATGTAAATATAGAAACTATCTAAATATAGGTTCCAACACTCCCCCTCAAGTTGGAGCATGAAGGTCGGCAATGCCCAACTTGCAAGCTAGTGGATGAAAGGAGGTGGGGTGAAGAGCTTTAGTAAATATATCAGTCGATTGGACCGCGCTTCGCATGTAGAAGGGAGAAATAAAACCATCTTGGAAGGCATCTCGGACAAAATGGCAATCAATTTCAAGATGCTTAGTCCGTTCGTGAAAGACAGGATTGGCCGTAATGTGAAGTGCGACCTGATTATCACAATGTAGAGGAATAGGCCGAGTGATGGGAACGTGAAAATCCTGAAGTAGATGAGATAACCATTTTAACTCACACAAAGTCATCGCCATAGAGCGATATTCAGCCTCAGCAGAAGAACAAGACACAGTGTGTTGTTTCTTCGTTTTTCAAGAAATAGGAGATCCACCAAGGGAAATAAAATATCCCGTGACAGAACGGCGGGTAAAA
Organism: Catharanthus roseus; assembly: GCA_028651295.1. Taxonomy (NCBI): domain Eukaryota; kingdom Viridiplantae; phylum Streptophyta; class Magnoliopsida; order Gentianales; family Apocynaceae; genus Catharanthus; species Catharanthus roseus. The sequence continues at coordinate 2,410,652 of JAPQWS010000108.1, read as the reverse complement.
GGACATGTAGCCCAATCTGAATCACAGTATGCAGTCAATAACAAAGGAGACTGAGACTGAAGAAGTATACCACGACTGGGACTTCTTTTGAGACATCGAACAACACGAAGCAGCATCCCAATGAGCATAGCGTGGGGTGTACATGAACTGATCTAGTATGTGAACAGCGTAGGCGGGCTCAGGGCGAGTAAGAGTAAGGTAGATCAATTTGCCAATGAGACGGCGATAGCGTTCTGGCTTATCGAAGTAAGAAACAGTAGCTTTGGCCAATTGATGATTTGGTTCAATAGGAGTAGAGGCCGGTTTAGCGCCCAATAAGCCAGTCTCAGAGAGAATTTCCAAAGCATAATTGCGTTGGCACAAAAATAAACCTGAAAGATTTCGTGCAATTTCGATACCCAAAAAATATTTAAGGAGGCCCAAGTCCTTCATGTGGAAGCAAGCACTCAAGGAGGCTTTAAACTTAGTGATAGAGATAAGAGAATTTCCATTAATTAATAAATTGTCCACATAGATGAGGACGTATAAAAAAAATTATGCCGGGAGTAAGTAAAAAGAGAATAATCAGTATAGGACTGAGAGAAACCACATTTACGGAGAGCGGTGGTGAGCTTCGAAAACCAACATCGGGGTGCCTGACCGGGGTGAGAAGGGAAAAATCCCGGTGGGGGGGGGGGGGGAGGGGGCGCATATATACTTCCTCTTGTAAATCGCCATGGAGAAAGGCATTATGGACGTCCATCTGATGTATCAGCCAATTTCGAGCGGCGGCAACGGACAGTAGAGTACGAACAGTAACCATCTTAGTAACAGGAGCAAAAGTTTCCGTAAAATCAATGCCTTCGGCCTGTGTGTTTCCTAAAATCACCAAATGGGATTTATACTGTTCAATTATACCATCTTCTCTATATTTGATAAGGAAAACCCATTTACTACCAAGTGCACGTTTACCTGGAGGCAAGGTCGTCATAGACCATGTGCCATTTTGCACCAAGGCATCAATTTCTTCTCACATGGCGGCACACCATTTAGGATTAGACGCAGCTTGAGAATATTTGGTGGGTTCCGTTTCCGTAGTGACAGATGCTAGAAAATGCTGATGAGGAGTAGAAAAATTATCATAATTTATGAAGTTTGTAAGAAGATAACGGGACGTACTTGAGAAAGCCGTGGAGGAAGATGGAGCAGAAGAAAGGAATATAGAAGACTTCCAAACTGCATTACAGTCAAAATCTTGGAGCTGTGCCGGGATAGTTTTAAGACGTGTACTTTTTTTAGTGCCAAAAGGAGTAAGAGGCATGGTGGGTGGAGATGGATATTTTGCTGAAAATGTATGTGGACTGAGGGGAGCTGGGCCAGATGTAGGCAAAGAGGCCCTTGGAGAGGTTGGTGGGCTGGCTGGGGAAGGCAGGAAACTGGCGGGGCTTGGGCCGAGTGCAGGAGGCCCATGCGAAGGAAGAGAAGAAGCTGGAACAGGTAGGGTTGTTGGGCCGCGCTGGACTGGGCCAGCGGAATCTGGAAGAGTGGAGCCATCATGGGGGTCTTTGGCTGGGCCAGGTGAGACTAGGCCGTTGGGCTGAACTGTGGCAGCGGAAGATGGGCCAACATGCGGGTCTTTGGCTGTGTTGCGGTTCTGGGCGGTTTGCTTGGGTGATGGGCCATCGGCTGGGACTGGGCTACTATTCTTGTGTGTTGTGGCTGGGGTTGGACCAACAGCTTGGAGGGTTGAAGCTGCGGGGTCTGGGTATAAATAACTTAAATTTTGTGCCCCAAAATTGTAAGAATGAGAACAATCTGGAGAAGTTGCTGCAGTATCTGAATAGTCTTTATAAGGAAACTTGGTTTCATCAAAAACCACATCTCTAGACAGAATAAATTTCTTGCTTTGTAAATAATAAAATCTCCAACCTTTCTTGTTGTAAGGATAGCCAAGAAAAACACAAACTCTACTACGAGCACGAAATTTGTCTTTGGGAAGATCATGATCATGGACATAAGCAAGATACCCGAAACTTTTGATGTGAGAATAAGATGGCTTCTCGTTATATAAGAATTCATAGGGCATCTTTCCGTGTAACAAAGAGGAGGGGGTGTGATTGATAAGATATCCTGCTGTTAAGACACACTCTCTCCAAAACTTTATAGTGTAAGTTAGCTTGGAACCACAAAGCCTGAGCAACATTGAGAATATGACGATGCTTGCGTTCTACTTGACCATTTTGTTGAGGCGTGCCAACAATAGTGGTTTGATGTTTCATTCCATGTGTGGAAAAATATGATTTTAAGCAAAGAAATTCCGTGTCATTATTACTGCGAACTATTTTTACAGTTTTGTAAAACTATGTTTTGACCATGACAAAGTAGTATTTTAAAACAGTGGCTACATGGCTTTTCTCAACAATTAAATAAATCCAAACTGCTCTAGAATAATCATCAAGGACAGTAAGAAAATATGAAGCACCAACAGTGGATGTGGTTTTTTTGTAAGGCTCCCAGAGATAACAGTGAATTAAATAAAAAATGGCAGATACTTTATTAAACTTAAAGAAAAATAACTATGGGTTTCCTTGGCACGTAAACAAATGTTGCAAGGAGTAGTAGAAGTGTTTTCTTTGAAAGTTCTAAAAAAATTTTCACGAGAAAATCCGAAAGATGTCCTAATCGGATATGCCACAAGGTGCTTGAATAAAAAATACTAGAAAAAGCGAACATATCCGGCAACGAGAAAGATTTATAGAAGTATATCCCATTCCTCTGCTCACCCACTCCAATTGGCCTCATTGAAGTATGGTCCTGTATCACACAAAAGTCATCAGAGACAGTGATAAAACACTTCGAATCTCGTGTTAACTGTACTAATGAAATTAAATTACACTTGAGCTTAGGAATTAAAAACACACTCAGTAATATTAGTTTCAGGTTTAAAGGAACCATTCCTTCTTGCTGAACAAGTGCCTTAGCACCATTTGGCAGGCAAACTGTACATGGATGTATGGTTTTTAAATGTTTAAAAAAATCTTTCCTACCAGTCATGTGATGAGAACAGGTCGAGTCTAAAATCCATAAATTTTTCATACCAGAGAGTGTATCAGTTTGTGTAGGAGTGGGATTATTGAGCAAAGTCAACATTTTTTACCATTGGTTGGATTCCAAATTTGGAAAGCTTCCAAATCTGTTGCTGCCATTTATGGAAGTGTTTCCAAAACTGTTGCTGCCATTCATGGAAGAAGAAGAAGAAGACGCACCGCTGCCATTTCCGTTCACAGCTGCAGCCCATCCTCAACCGTCGTTCGTTGCTGCCGGTTTGTGTCCAAAGCTCGCTGGTCCGACAGGGGGATGCCGTCCGCGATCCGCGCTCCCCCTGCCGTGTGAAGACCTACCTGCTGCATCTCCTCTTCGTTCGCCACCGCGGTGAGTTGCAGCACTTCCATGGAAGCTGCCACGACATCTTCGGAACGGGGTTCCCTTCCTTCAGAAGGGGGTTCCATTCCTTCGGAACGGTGAGCTACAGTTCCATTCCTTCGGATTCCATCGGGTTGGAATCCTCGGAACGGGTTTAACTCAATAACTCAATAGCTACAGTAAATACAGTAAAGGATCGTTTCCCCCTTTAATCCCCCTCGAGGGGAGATTGATCTACATTAGCTGCAGGAGCGGTATTTCCCCTATTCTATTTCCTTAATCGGAAATAGGGGGAAGCTTCTAGTTCGGCCTGCTCCAGATTTGGGCCATCATTCGGGGAATCCTACCAGAAGGAAGCAACCTGAGACATCATGCCCTTCCCGGTGACAATGGCTGTAGAACAGACTTGAAGAAGAAGAAGAAGAAGAGGCGCGATCGTTACATCACCTGTTTTGATGACGGCGAAGGCCGCTCCGTTGCCGCTGTTGTCGTCCATTCGAGCCAAAATTTTGTGTTGTTCTTCTTTGCAAATTTGGGCAAGAATTGTTCTCAATTTTGGCATGGATTCCTGTTGAATCAGATGAGATCGAACACTTTCATAAATTATACCATTTAATCACATTAAAAATTGAAAGATTTTTTCTTCATCTTTTTCATTTATAATAACTACTAATAAATCTGTATCTGTAGAAGATGGGAGTTGAGTATAGTTGTCTAACTCATCCCATAATTTTTTTAAACGCGAATAATATGCCTGTATTGAGTCGCCTCATTGTTTAAATTTGCCAAAGTGGTTTTAACTCATATTTTCGGGGTCCATTCCCAACTAAAAATCTTAACTTCAAATCTGTCCACAATTCATTAGCTCGTTCAGAGTAGTTTATGGAAGAGCGGAGAGATGGTTCGATAGTGTTTAAAATCCATGAATTCACTAAAGTGTTTATTTCCCACCATTCTTCTTCTTTGTCCGGGTCACCTTTTGGGATAAGGATTGTTCCATCTATGAATCCCATTTTTTTCTTCGAACATAAATCCAAGTGCATGGCTTTTGTCCATTCAACATAGTTATTGTCTTTGTCATTTTCCTTTTGTCATTTTCCTTTAATTGGACTGTCGTTATGATCAGCCTTAAACCATCAGAGGATGCCACAAAGTAGGCATCTTTTTTTTTTTTTCTACGAACATGGCTTTCTTCTGCCATATCATTTTCAATATTGCCAGCATCTTTCTTGTGGTAACTCATTATGAGAATTTAGACAATGCTGGCTCTGATACTATGAAAGTTTCCAGTAGAGAAAACAATCCAATATTTCCTGTTTTATTATGTTTTATTATGGCAAAATGATTACATTATATAAGTTATAAACTAATCCTCTAATCTATAGGATATTATCATTATTAGGAAACTTCCTAAACTTAAACTTAAGATATATACGTTATAGAAATATTCAAATAAAGAAAGTATATAAATATAGAAACTAATCTAAATATAGGTTCCAACAATATAGATTTTATAGTTGAACCTTTTACTTTGATTGTTATTAGGATAATAAAAAATGTAGTTGATTTGGGAACCATCTATTATGGATAATTCCTTAGCTTGTAATCAATTATTTTGTTTGGGATATAATATAAATCGGGTTTTATTTTTACCCCAAAAAAAAGTTAGAAAAATATTTATTAGAAATTCATAGAGCCGTAACTTAAACTCCTAGAGAGCAAAATTTCGAAGCTTTGGAGGGACAAATCACGATTTAGCTAAAATAGAAGACCGGAAAGAAAAGGAAAAAGGGAAAGAGGGGGGCAAGTGGTACTGGGGGGTCGGGGGGTGGAGGTGGTAATGTTGGTATCTGATTCTTCTGATTTGCCTTCTATATAACGCTGCCTACCCTGAGTTTCTACCGCATTTTTCCCACTTTCAATCAATTGCAAGTCAGTTACAGTGAAGCCATCAACTGTTCATCCATCTTGTCTCTCTAAATTGTAGATTTCAAGGGTGGATTTATCCGATCAAATTGTTTTTCTTCCCACCCTGTAACTTGTAAATCCTCTACTGCTTTGTTCTTTTGCAAAAAATTACCATATGCTGATAATTCGTAGATTATTTTCCATAATCTTGGTTCTTAAGATTCTTTTAGCTTGGAACGCGTTTTCTTGGATCATTGTTGAATCAATTTCTTTTCTTTTTCCTCACTTTCTGGGTTGATCTCTGGACTCGTAACGTTTTTCCCCCCTTTGTTGTGCTTTGAGATTCTTTTCTCCCTTTGTTACTATGAGAAATTATTCAATATTTTCAGTAACGCATTGTTCTAGTGCTTATAAGGAATATATAGAATTAGAAATTAAGGTGGAAGCTTGGTCTTGTATTCTTTCTCTTTCGGTTTTGGGTAAAGTGGTTTTTGACTTCTTAGCGTTCGAATTGCTTGGATATATATGGCTTTTGTGTGTTAATTGGATAAGAAGAAACTTTCATGAACTATATTATTTGTTTTTACCCCTTTGTTAATGTAGATTTCCTTAGATGTATGATGGACAGTGTCAATCTCATGTATGCAGGTAATCAGGGGACATAGTACTAGCACAGTGGCTACATTAATAATCTCTTGTGGAAGTCTTCAATATGCGGTGGATTGGTTTGTCAATTGATGTGTTTCGCGAAGTTATCTCCTTGAACTTATATTGCAGGGTTATTCTGTAAATTGTGTTATATTTGCAATTGTCAATTCTGGTTTAAGCTGTTTCTTCAAAACCTTGTCTTCTGACTAGCACCCATGGGATCCAATCACCTCTATTTTCTTGCTTGCTACATCTATATGATTAGCTGAAAAACTGATGCTGCTGTAAGCTATTTTGAGCCCTTTTCTTTGAAATATTCAGCTCCACTTAGAATCATTGTCTATAACAGCCCCAACTTTCTTGCTGGTTGATTTTAGTTCCATAAACTTTTTCTTGGTACTCTCTTTCCGCTCTTTTGGTATTTCTTTGGTTCTTCATCTGCTATCACTTTTAGATAGACTCAGAGTCCATTGACGGTTCAAAAGAAGTTATGGTGTGCCAAGCAGCAACCCAAACAAGATTTCGGACATTAAAACATGAGAATGGGGTTGCAGGAAGAACAACTATTATAGTTAAAGGAATAGCATGCTTTCAACCTTTGCAGAATTGTCAGGTTGGTGAAGATTGATTAACCATACTAGTTGTCTGAATTTTTGATTCAATTGTTGATTTTTTCCCCCCATGAAGATGCAACTTCAAAATTATGGATTATATGCACCTTCAAGTTGATTATTGACAAGGCACTAACCATATTGTGTTTCTGTTGCTTTTCTCTAGGCTGAGTACTTCCGTCATTTGCTTAAACCTGTTACGTAATTGGTGCTACTTTTACATTAAGTCTTCAATTCAGAGCGAAAGTTTTCTTCTTTATTTTGGTTTCTAGAGTTCCAACATTGCAGATTCACCGTATAGTTTCTGGTATGATTCTAATCAACTTATTGGCAATTGAATTAGATTGTTATGATTCCTTCCTGGAATGTATGTCTCAATGGCTTTTCTGTTTTTGTGTATCAGATTATTTTCTCAGCTGGATGGTTCCGGCTAAAGATATTCATACTTTTAAGCAACAATTTCTGCGGACATCTCCTTGTTCGAACAGTGCAAGTCATTTCCTTGAACCAGGACCTTCACCTTTTGGATGCCTTGGTTTAAAAGAGGACCAACTGAATGGAGTTCATGGACATCTCCAACCATTATTTCCTCATTTTGAGCATTTAGCTCCCACTTCAGCCCCGTATTCTGAAGCTTATGGTGGTTTTTCTGGTAAACATGGGGTCCAAGCTATACCAAAGGATGTACTTCATTCCTCTGCTCAGAAGAGGTTTCTCATTTTTGATCAGTCTGGAAATGATATCAGACTGTTCTCGAGCTCTTTTCACTTGCCTTCCCAAAATCAGGGTCTTACACCCAACATGCCCACGGTTCCTTGGCTCAAAGCAGGCCAACCATCTCTATCGAGGTTAATTGATAAATCGCATGAGAATTACACTAGCAGTGAAGGAAGTGATGTTCGAGAAGACACAGAAGATATTGATGCCTTACTTAGCTTCTGCACGGAAGATGATAATGAAGTTGATTGTGAAAATGATGAACTAACAAGCACTGGGCACTCTCCCTTTGCAACCACTGGGGGTTATGAGGGGGCTGAAAATGTTTGGGAACTTTTTGAGGAAGTTGACAGTACTGATTGCTCAACTAAAAGGCAAAAATTGCTTAATGGGGGGTACGAGAAGTCATTGTTGAAGGATACTGCAATTTCCCTAAAATTGCTTAGATCTAGCAACTATGATGATGCTGTGGAATCAAGTTGTGCTGAAGGCAAGAACCCGGATGGGGATATGGATTCCACACTAAGCGCCCGGCAGAAGCAGGCTAAATTTTGGGAAAAACTAAGAATTCTCCAAAGTATACTTCCAGGAAAAAAGAGTAAAGATCCACTCTTGATCATTGACGAAACAATAACTTACTTGCAATCTTTGAGGCAAGAGGCTAAAGGTTTGGAAGTTAGTTAGCCATCTTGAAGGAATCATCCGCTCCCCTTTCCTTTCAAAGTAGCCTGCTTGCTTTTGGGGAGTTACTGTTCACTTTGAGAGTGGAATGAAGGCATAAACTATTAGTTTTTAAATTCTGTTGGATATGAAAAAAGCAAGGTAGCTTGTGCTCTTTTACCAAGTTTTAGTTATCAGTATGATGAGCCAATAAAGGAGAAGCTTAATGGGATGAAATTTGCATCTTTTTACCCTGTAGAATTGAAGAAAAAATGGGGTTGTAATTGCTGACTACAAATGATTATTTGAAGCTTTTTGGGGATTAAAGAAAGTCAGTCCTGGAACGCATGGTGCGATTTGGCTGTAAATGAGGACCCTTTATTCCAAAAAAAATGTTGAAAACGCCATGGATTAAGTGCATGCGTGGTTGGTGAATTGGGGTCCCGCCTTCCACCTCAAATTGTCTTCTTGATTCTTCTCTCTGCTTTTCCTTTTCTGTGATTTTACCATCTGTAAGTCTCATCTCACAGCACAGGACCGGAGGCACTAATGATGAAATTGGGTAAAAAAGCATGAATTTAGCAGAAGGCAGAAAAGGGCCCTCAAAAGATGATTGAATCTTTGCCTTCAACTCTCTGGTTTCCTCTCTTTGCTTTGGTGACTTATGAGCTGTTGCAGTGGTGTGGTGGGCTCTCATTTCTGCCTTTATGAGTTTTTCTTTTCTTGATGTGTTTTTTATTAGCACGTGGACCTCAGTCTGGATATTATGCTATTTACCATAATTTTGTGTGTTATTTATTATATATATGAAATAAAATTTTCCAATCTTGCAGATACAGAAGTGGTAATGTCATTCTTAAATGTTTATGATTGGGTAACATAAATTACGTTAGGAAATACAAAAATTACGGTAAAAAAATTTAAATATTTTTCCATTCAAAATGCATTTTTTTACTTTCTTTTTAAAAATTATGGTGATTTTTTAAAATTCGAAGATTTTAAAGTTAAAAATGAATAATGTTATCTACACTATACGATTAATTTTGAGATAAAAATTACAAAAAAATACATCAAAAATTAAAAAATATGCTATATGTATACTTGAGTCTCGTTCTGATGCAAGTAGGGATATTCTCGTTCTAGATCTTGTCGCAATTTTGGCGCGAGTAGGAATATCTCCTTGCTAGGTCTTGGCTTGGTGTAGAGATACTCCTACTCGCGCCAGGATATAGCTCAAGTGTGCAGATGGTGTATCTTCGAATCTTCGATACACTTTTTTAATTTTATTAATTATTAATTTTAATTATTTTATATCATTATGCTAATTTTTTAATTAATTTCATATTATAATATGATATATATTAGTATTTAATTTGTTTAGCTGATAATATAACAATATAAATTTATTAAAAATTCATATAATTTATAAAATATACAAAAAATAATTAATTCAATAATATAAATAATATTAATAATTAAAAAAAAATTATTGCTATTTTTGTTTTTTTTTTTTAAAAACACTAAATCATCAGGTTGGTGCATGATCAAACTGAATGGTGCCAGGAGTTGACACAGGGAAGGAGATACCGCACATGGTCCTGCGCCGAGAAGGCGCCAGGACCACTATTTTTTATTTTGATGCACTTTTTTTAAATTTTTACACTGATTAAAATTAAAAAAAATATAGAACAATATATTAAGAAATTTTTTTTTTTTAATTTTTAAGGGTTATATTTGAGCAGATCGTCCTTCGAAGTCTTGAGATGTAGAGAGAAGTTAGAGAGAAAGAAGGTAGAGAGAGAATGATTTAATGAAAATAATTTTTTCGCACGTAATTTATCGACATGGTATAAAGTACTTTCTTGAGAGAAAATCTCATGTAAAGATCTCATATCTACCGAAATGGCACCACTATCATTATGGTGAGATAGTAGCGCTTAATCATAACAAATAAAGGGTTTACTACTAGTTTAGTTTAGAAACACATATCACGTTTCGGACATCACACAAATTGAGAACATAGGCTTTAGATGCTTTTTTCTTATATGCAATTAGAATACCTTTCAAATTAATATTTTTTATTATTATTATTTCAACAAGTTTGAGTGTTAGAAGAATTTAAAATGTTAAATTCTATTTTTTATGGAGGGGTATAATACATAAAAATTCATTAAATGTTATATTATTTTTACAATATGACAAGTTAAAAAAATTCGAAGAGAGTATAAGTTATTTTGGACATATGCACAAAAATTGCATTGAGAACGACATAATTTTTTTCAAACAAAATACTTTTTATACCATTTAATATGTAAAGATAAAGAATCCAAAAGTTAATACAATAATTTAATAATAATTTAGTTACTATCTTTCTATACAGATAGTGATTTAGTGGTAGTGGTACTTGATGGATGATCTTTTGTTCAGAAAAAAAATTAGTTGTACTTAATCATTCTTAGTATTCACAATTATAATAAATTTTGTTGAAGGATTTTAATGAATATTATTTGTTATAATTGTTTAAATACTTTTAAATGATAATAATAACAATAATTTTTTTAATAAAAAAATTTATTTCGTGCATAGGATGAGTTTTAAGACTTAGTACTTATATCATGGATAAGAAGAATTACATAAAATAATAAATTGTGAGAATTATTTAAAAAATACATTTATACAAAGAAGAAAGAAGGGATATTTGATAAATTTAATTAACTTTAATTAGTCATTCGTTATTCTTAAATTTGTATTAAGAGAAATTGATAATATTAGTCATTAAACTATTTTTTTTTCTTAACTTAGTCTTTAATCTTTGTTTCTATTTGTTTAGTCCTCAACATTTAATTTTGAAAAGTTTTAGTCATATCCTATGACCGTCAATAAAAAATCATGTGAGTCTCACTTGATTCATGAGTAAGGTTGAAAAAATCATTTCATTTACTCAGTTTAACCATTACTCTATTAAACAAACTAATGGGATTTAATCGAATGCTTGGAATATTCTTGGAGTTTATGAATTTTTTTTTTAAATTAGGGGAAAAATAGTTTTTACCCAAATAATTTTCAGATACTCAATTAGATAAATTTTTTCTAAATTTGGAGGGAGATTTTTAGGTATTTAAATAAAATTTCATATAAACTCAAAAATATTTCAGGTATTCAATTAGATGTTTTATTTAATAGCTTGATTGTGAGTTGAGTAAGTGAAGTATTTTTTTTATATTTAATTCGAAAAAAATGAAATTTATTAAGATTTAATATTAAAAAATGGAAGTTATAGAAGAAGATGGAAACAAAACTGGAGTTTTTTTCCCGATTTTATAACCCTTTTGAAAAATAGGCATTAAAATAGTTCAAATTTTTTTTCCAATTAAGGCCATAACGCACAGTCATTGTGCATTATAGGCTTTGAAAACGCACAGTGACTGTGCATTATCCTTAATAACCATCATAACCCATCCGCTAATCATGTTTATTGACGTGGCAATGACGTGGTGGAGGCGGGTGCATATGTGGTTGATAACACACAATCGTTGTGCATTATCTTGACTAATAACACATAACTGGAATGCGTTATTATAGTGATAACTCACAACGGTTGTGTGTTATCATTTTATAAAAAACCCTACCTGCGGTGCGCCGCCCCATTTTCTCTTTCTTCCTTCTTCCCTTTTTTTCTTTCTTCGTCAGCCGCGCCTCCCCCTCCAATTTTCTTCTTCGCCTTCTTCTTCCCATTGCCATTACTGCGCTTCCTTCTTCCATTTTCTTCCTTCTTCTTTTTTCTTCCTTCTTCCATTTCCTGATTTAGCATTTCACAGCAGGTTCCATTTTCTCCATTTGACATATACATTTCCTCACTAAAAACACAGAGACAATAGGTTTACCAAGGTATGTTCTTCCTCCTCTTGTTCGCTTCATCTTTTTCTATTCTTTTATTTCTATATTTACTTGTCTCTTTTCTAATTTTTTAGGGTTTATTTTTTTGGTTTTACCGGTACTTCATTGGAGCACGAAGGTTTTCAAGTTTGTGGAGTGGCGGAGGGGAAAGAATACCACAAAAATAAAAAACCCCAAATTAAATTTATTTCAATTTTTCGGGTGAGTTTATTTACGTTGATAATTGTTTTAAAATTTTTGTGTACCATGTTTAAATTTTTATTTTGTTTTAATTTTTATTATTGTTTATGTGAAAGTATTTTTTTTTTTTTTTGTGGTTTGTGAATTAAATTTATGAATTTTAATATTATTATTTTTATGGTTTTTACAATTTGAATTTTGTAAATGAGTTTATAGGGTTTATGTTTAGAGTTGTTGTTATTGAATTTTATTTTGGGTTATTGATCAATTTTTTGGTTGGTCTTTTATGATAAATTTTTGAATTATGCTATTACCGTATTTATTTACTTTATAAATGTGATTTGTTAGAATGTGTTTATTTATTTATTTATTTACATTGTAAATTTATGAATTAGGGTATTATTAATTTATTTATTAATTATGCTATTAAATCATGATTGTTTATTTTTTTGTAAAATATTACTAGCATTCCTAGAGTTATGCAAAATTAATGTAATATTTTATTGTTAACATTTATATAATTTTATTGAATTTATATAATATTGAATTCCTAAATTGTGTATCGTAAATTATAAAAAATTGCATTTATATGATTAGATTAAAACCTAATAAATTTACAATGTGAAATATAAATTAGGGTTTGCATCAATAAAATCCTAATATGAAAATCCTAAACCTTGAATTCAATAAACCATAAATAAAATCGCACACTATTGATTTATTAATATTATAAAATTCTTATTTGCAAATTGTCATGCTAGTAATTTTGGGAATGTAATTTTAACCTGTAAACAATGTAGATGGAAGAAGTGCCAGTACACGTGCATCCGGTCCCATAAACCCTGTTGTTTTGACAAGACAGAACGAGCATAGATCTGGGTTGATATGGAGCAACGACCACGAGACGTCTATTACTGATCTACATTGTAGGCGTTTCGGTCGCAATTTATTTTAGTCCTACAGTACAGCTCCTCGTAGACTGATTGATATTATTGATAGGACGGATTTTGAGACAGTTTACAGGTTCAGAGACGGATGATGACCTAATCTTATGCACCCGTGGATTCATTTTATTACTTCTGGGAGGTCATATGCTTCCCGATTTCTCTGGCAGTTTGGTTCATGTTCGCTACATCAGTCTGTTAGAGGATTTTTCGGCCATCGGCACATATAGCTAGGGTAGTTGCGTACTTAGTTGTTTATATAGGCAGTTGTGCACGGCAGCTTTAGGGGGTGTACGACAGATAGGGAGAGCCTTACTCTTACTACAGATTTGGGCGTGGTTGCGTATACCAGTGTTGTGGCCTCAGGTTATCCGGTATGTGCATGACAACCCGCTTGCTCCCCTTGGTGCTATGTGGTGCATATCATTTGACTGCAGCCAACTGCCCACTCACACTCTAGTTACGTATAGAGACCAGTTAGATTTCATGCCATGTGATTAGGTTATAAATTAAAAATCCTTTTCTAAAACATGTAAACCGTAAATTTATATGAGTATTATTTTTTGATTGATTTTAAATTCTTGCTACACAGTTTGTATGGCTCCCTTATAATGACCACAGTTTGGTTCCATCTGACCTCTAGCGGGTAGAGGTGCCACTCATTTGCTATGAGATAGTGGAATATCACTTTCTCGGGCGTGTCCTGCGTCAGTTTTCACATGATTAGAAAATACCGGATCCGTGTGATACTAGGCTTGATCTGCATTGGATTCAGCTTAGGCACAGCATGTTAGCCATATACAAGTCTGGCATCAATGGCGACTGCATATTAGGGATGGCCCTGTCTTGGCAGCTGATGATTTATCATCCGCCAGGGACGAGTACATTAGATGGTATCGGGACATCACACGAGTGTACATCGAAAATTCAGCAAATCGTGATACCCGTACAGTTGGATATCAATCTACTAGGGTCGATAGATGGATGATAGAACGTATAATTTTTTATTTTTGATTTTTGTTAGTTATATTCATTTATATGTGATCACTAACATTTTTTTTTTCTAAGACTTCCATGCTGCAGGAGGTAGATGACATGGCTACGGGGGTTATACAGGGATCACCATCTTTTCCCATGCAGGCAGCTAGTTTTGCAAAGAAAGTTCAAACAATCATCCGCAGATGTGTGGTATCCATTGGCGGTACTTTGGGTTGTACTCCATCTCAACACGATATTCAGCAGACATTTCCGGTGCAACCATCGCGTCGCCGCCCTCAAGAACCTAAACCCAGATCGTGGTGCTCGTGGAGTAAAGAGGGGGGCTCGTAGATTGCCTGGTCGTGGAACACGTGATGGCCACCCTCCTGTCCCTCCTTTTCTAGGCAGACACAGACATGCAGATCCCGGACATGAAGTGGAGAGAGGTGAGGGATCTGGAGGACGTGGACATGTACATGGTTTCACATCATGTTGACCCATTTGATAGCCCAGGCTTAGATATGCTAGCTTTTAGTTTGGGTTTGACGCTACCTTTCCAGTCACTTTGAGGTGGATCCGAGACATTGCGCGCGTCTCCCCCTCCGGGTTTAGGGTTTGCCCCATTTCAATCACCACGGGTTTTCATCATTTCGTGCATCTCCTCCTCCAGGCACAACAGGTTCATCTACACTGCATCAGCCTATATCGTATGCATCTTCATCTGATGAAGAGGAGTGGACGGATGACACAACACATGTACAACAGCTTGGATTCGGACATCGTGTTGGGAAAAAGACTACGAGTTTCACGCCATCAGACTGGCCATAGTTGTACTACCCATTTGGAGTTTTCATTTTCTATTATTTGTAAATTAAATTTCAATGTAAAGTTTTCAATTTTATGTATATTGTTGATTATTTTGTTTAAGTTATAAGATGGTATTTCATGTAATGAAAGTATTTCTACTACTTCAGTGTGTACAATTAGGGTTTAGGGTTTAGTTTATAATTAGGGTTTAGTGTTTTCTAAATTAAGGTTTTATTTTTTTTAACAATTAGTTTTTTTTATAAATTAGTGTTTTATTTTTTTAAGTTTAGGGTTTTCTTTTACCATAATTAGGGTTTAGTTTAAAATTAGGGTTTTTAACATTAGGGTTTTATTTTTTTATAAATTATGCTTTCATTTTTTAAAGTCTAGGGTTTTCTTTTACCATAGTTAGGGTTTAGTTTATAATTATGATTTAGGGTTTTCTAAATATTTTTTTAAAAAATTAGGGTTTTATTTTTTTAAGTTTAGGGTTTTCTTTTACCATAATTAGGGTTTAGTTTACAATTAGGGTTTAGAGTTTTTAACATTAGGGTTTTATTTTTTATAAATTAGGGTCTTTTTTTTTTTTTAAGTTTAGGGTTTTCTTTTACCATAATTAGGGTTTAGTTTATAATTAGGATTTAGGGTTTTTAACATTAAGGTTTTATTTTTTTTTATAAGTTAGGGTTTTGTTTTTTTTAACAATAAGTGTTTCATTTTTTAAAGTTTAGGGTTTACAATTAACATTAAGGTTTTCCTTAAAATTATTATTCCCGATATGTACATGTGATTTATTTGACTTGCAATAATTAAAGACACAACAATTTTTTTTTCGCATTTACTTTTTTTTTTGGTGTTGTCATATCAAAATTTTTTTCCACTAAACTTTTACACCCTAAAACCGACATGCCCATGTGGACTTCTTATCTCGGAAATAATTCATGACCAACCCTCAACCTTTTCATTGTGTTGTCTAGTCATTTTTTTTTTCAGTTTGTCATTACTCCCGATATAACACTCTTAGTCAGTTTGGTTCAATAATTCAAAACCCAACCCATTCATTTATTTCATATGCCATGTGTTGTCATGTCATTCCAAAACTTTTGTACCATAGACCCGACAATGCCATGTGAATGATGGTAAAATTGCAAGAGAAATAATTCATTGGGTTTGTCTTCACTCTCGACAAACCCATGCGGGAGAAATTGAATTATGGAGTGTTGTCATTCACAAAGTTGAAGTGACACTTCAACTTTAAACCACTATATATACATACACCTTAAAATGCATCTTCAGCCATCACAACTTCTCAACCATTCTACTTTCATTCATTTTCCATTTATAAATTACTTAACTTCTTTACATTTCATCCTCTAAAAACCCTAAACACACCAATTAAATCAATTTAATATGGAAACAATCCCCCCTGTTAGAGTTATGCTATTTTGGGATTCAGAAATTGCAAGGGATGCATATGGTTCCTATTTCACCGGAGTAGTGTGGAAAAGTTGGACATTGCCAATGAGCCGAATGATTTCATATAATGAATTGGTAAGGAAAATATTGAAATACCGAGATATGGATCCAAATCTCTAGATTGTTCGAATGACAATGAAGGTGCCTTCATACTATGAAGTGCATCGTATGTTTTACTTTAATTTATATAGCATGAACAACGATGAAGAAATGCGTTATCTGTGGACTATTTCACCTCACTACGTGAAAGAAGGGACTCATATTCTCGTTGAATTCGAGCAGATCCAGCAACATAATATTCCAATTACACAGGACATAAATACAACAAATATGACTGAACATATTACAACAGTAAACACATATGGTTTCTGATGAACTGTCTATGTTGTACCCTACCGTCAATGATGACGACGATGAAATTGATCAATCGGACGGAGATGATGTGTTTTCTAGTCTATCTGAATTAGATGATGACAATGTACCGGTAGAAGAAGAGTTACAAACTCCTATAAACCCTGTAAATCCTGTAACTGAAAATATAGTGCCCCAATGGGAGAGTAGCCAACGGTTCAGCAGCGCTAGGTATGACTACACACATTCTAGAGCATTCCTAGATATAGGCTCGGGTTCTCCTATAGATGGCCTTGTAGAATCTGGTACCATACGGTTACTCGATTGGAACGATTTCATGACTGACATTCAGTTAGGCATGAGATTCGTTGACAAAGTGCAAGCAATAAGTGCGGTTCGTAAGTGGTCCATTAGTGTGGGACGTAAATATAGAGTTGTGAAAAGTAAAAATGATACATGGACCGCTAGATGTTACCATTACAGTGATGCTAATTACTGTTCATGGTACATCTATATAAAAAAGAAAGCAACACACGGTCGATGCAAAATAACCAAATTCGTAAAAGAACACACATGCCTTATTCAAATTGAACAAAACAAGCACAGAAACTTGTCCTAAAAGTTTATTTCAATGTCAATATCGCACTTAGTTGCCAACGATCCTGAAATACCTGTGTCAAACATCATTCGAGAAGTGTACATATGGTTTCAAACGGGTTATAGTTACAAGCGGACATGGTATGCTCGAAAATTTGCCATAGAGATCGTTTTTGGTAGTTGGGAGACAACCTTCAATATTTCACCGAAATATTTACAAGCTGTATAGGATTCAAACCGAGGAGTAAATACAAATTTTTTTTCACAGAACAAGCAGTCCCCCTAGTTATGTTTTCAAATTTGTTTTCTGGTGTTTCTCGCCATCTATAGACGGATTTCAATATTGTCGGCTAGTGATTTCTGTGGATGGAACACACCTAAGGGGACCATACAAGGACGTACTGTTAATTGCAAGTATGTGGGATGCCAATAATCACTTTTTCCCACTTACTTTTGCAATTGTTGATAAGGAATCCTCCGAAAGTTGGAATTGGTTTCTCGAAAACCTGCGAGATTACATTGTCAAAGATCGCTACGTATGCCTCATTTCTGATTGCCATAAATGTATTTTTTCTACTATTCAAAGTAAACCTTTATGGAAACCTCCATTTGCAGTTCACCGGTTTTGTTTACACCACATTCGAGCAAATTTTAATAAGACTTTTAAGAACACAACCCTAAAAAGCTTGATGTGACAGGTCGGAATAGAATCAAAACAATGGAAATTTGACCGTGTTATGAAAGAGATTAAAGAAAGAAATGTGGATGCTTACATTTGCTTGATGAAGTTGGACGCAGAGAAATAGATACTGTTGCATGATGGCCGGCACATACACGGTATCATGACAACCAACATTTCTGAAGCACTTAATAGTGTGTTGAAGAAAGCTAGGGTCCTACCTTTAAAAGACCTGGTTGAACTAATATTCAACAAACTAGTTAGGTACTTTCACCAACACTGTGAAGAGGCTGAAGATTGTGTGCATCCATTTCCAACCCGAATTTTTGACAAGTTCTTGCGGATTGAAATGAAATCAAGAGAACACAAAGTTACAACTTACAATCCGCGAGAAGTAATATACATGGTCTGATCTCCGATCCGGGTTTCTAGTACTGGCAACAACGTTTATACATCGCGAATAAATAATAAATCATGTACTTGCAGAAAATAGCAAACATATACATTGCCTTGTTCTCATGTTCTTGCAGTGTGTAGAGAAAATGGTTCAAGAGCAGATACTTATGTGCCGGAGATAGATTCACGACAAACGTACAGAAGAACTTACCAAGCGAATTTTCATCCGGTCTTGAGTGAGAACTTTTGGAGGGATGTTCCTTTTAATTTAACATTTTATCCTCCAAACATGAAAAAGGAACAGGGTAGGAAATAGAGCAAGCGATTTCAGGGGAAAAATAGATTATAGAAATCTGGATTCTCCCCTAAGATGTGGCAGATGTCGCATGCCAGGACATAATAGAAAAAATTGTAATAACCCCGAACCAAGCAATGTATAAGTTTGTTTTCTTGAAATTTTTGTAATAAAACAGGTTTCTATTAATGAATTTTTTTTTCAATTTCTTCTAATTACTACTTCATTGCTCTAAATTTTTATAATATCTTTATTATTACTTCTTCAGATAACTTTTCATGAAATGGTTAAAAGTTAAACATATTTTCCAAGAAAACAGTTATAAATATTATCATAACAAATACGCTTAAAATAAGTTAAATATTATATATACAGTCTTTTTAAATAAATTATACAACTATAAGTTTTGAAAAAAATGTAAAGAAATTTTCAGTTCTAAAAATAATTTTAAAAAAATAAAAAAATAAAAAATAAATAACTGACGTGGCAGATAACGCACAACCGCTGTACGTTATTGCTGGGTCATAACACACAATGGTGGTGCGTTATTCGCCACATCGGCGGATAATGGGGAGAAATTATAATTTGTTGATAACGCACAATGGTTGTGCGTTATTAATAATGATAACGTACAACCATTGTGCGTTATGACCATAATAAGGATAAAAAAAGGTAGACTACTTTAGTAGTCAAATTTCAAAAATGGTGTAAAGAAAGAAAAAAAAAATCCAAAACTAATATGGGAGGCTGAGAGTGAATTTTATTCAATGGAGAAAAATAATAAATAGATAATATATATTAAGGGTAAAAATGGTTTATCATAAAGGTTTGTCCTGAATTTAAGACTGAATTCTTGAAATATCAGTTGCCTTATATCAGCAATAAGGGTCTATTTGAATTGATAATTTAACTTGGAGATTATTATTTGAAACCCTTTTCTACAGGATGCAACCCCAAATATCCAATTCTTTCGATTCCACTTTCTCTTTGTATGACTCATCTTTTTTTTTTCCCCCAAAAAACTTCATTCCAATCTTCCTGGCGGTCTTTTAAGCAGTTCAACTAGTAGGGCATTAGCCTCAGAGGCAGGGGTTGGAAGTAAGTGCGGGTGTGGGATTGTTGGAATGGGACGGGACCCTCTCCAAAGACTAATCTAAGGGCGATGCTCTTCGGATCGATGGTCAGTTATCTTATTCTATTCTATATTGTGGATATTCTGGAAATAAATTGTTATTCTGCTTCAGAGACTCCTTGAATCTACTCCTGGTTAAACTTAAGGACCTCGCAAGGAATCTATGTCCAGAACTAGGACAGAAAGGCTCTATCCCCCGCGAGGAGATTACGCTCTCCAATCTTCTAATTAAGAAGCCATAGTTGATAAACTATCTTCGACAAGATATCCCTCTATTAGGTGGTATAATGAAGAAATCTAACCAAATATGAAAGAAATCTTCACAAAATAAGGTTAAAATATTAATCTCTCAGCACGTTTGATACATTGGAATGATATGGGATGGAATACCTTTACCAGTCGAAATCCTTTCTCATTCGGAATATAATAGAATCTTTTTCCCATTTCCGTGTTGGGAAGGAAGAAAAGGTAGAATGAAATGATTCATTTTATTTATTTGGAAAAAATATTATTTTATGTCAGAATGGATGAAATTATATATAATATGACCTAAATGTCCTTCTGTTATAAAATGTGTTTTTCATATCATAACACACGTTGAAGCTCCCAAAAAATATCAAATATTTTATTGAAGTGTAAATATTCATATATAAGGTTAAAATAGTAATAAAACAACTCGTTTTAAAGATCAAAACAAGAAAATACAATATCTATAAATTAAAAGCTACAGAATTATCATCTTTACCTGTTGAACTTTCTCAATGCGTAATATTTATTTCCAAGGGATGGTAGATAGTCTATGTCACGATTTAATTTATGTCACATTTCTTAATTGCGCTTAATATATAAAATATATTGAGGGTACAATAGTATAATATTTTTAAAAATGATTCTACTTTTTCTGGAAAGGCCTTTCTATAAATTTTTAGGTGGAAAGTTTTTTCCAACTCCATCTTGGAATGAGCTTTCTCGTAAAAAGACTATTCCTACTTCTGTTTTAGAAACTAAACATTGGAATAGAAAGAGAAGTTGGAAAAGTCATTCCATTCTATCTCATTTGTACCAAACATAGTATTAGTGTATTTTTTCATTTTTACTAATGCAAATAAAAAAAAAACGATTCTTCAAAAACAAATAATAAAAAAAAAAAGCGAGTTAAAATTATTCAACAAGAAAAAAATCTGTCCAAAATTGCAGCAGCACTGGCGGCTTACCCGGGCCTCGGCTGGTCGCTCGTGGCATTGAACCAAGGCTGGTCCATAGACGGCCTGTCGTCTTACCTGTCCTTTTTTTTTCAAATTTTTTTTTTAAATAATCGAACAAAGCATTCAAATTGGTTTAAAAAAAAGTGTCCAAATTGGTTGCTCCAAATTGATATTTACAAGAGCACATTCATTGGGATTCTCAGAAGAAAAATAAGATTTGTTGAGGTAGATTGCATGAGCACTCATGGACAAAGGATTAACTGTTATATACTTCTTTAAGGTAATGCATGTAATGAAACTAGGATTAGAAGGATGGTGGGCAAAATTATATTACAAACTTTTTTAGAATTTCATCTATATAATAAACATTTTTCAAATATAAAACTGTTCAAATAATTTCAAATTTAATAAAAAATATATCAATCATTTTTCATAACTTTTTAATTAATCTTAAGCATTTGTGAACAAAATTGCTAGTTTGCCTCTTCCTCTTCTTAAAATTCAGTCCTTATTATAGTAACTCTGTGGCAATTTTCCAACGAAAGGGGGAGGAGAAGGGGGAGGGAGGGATGGTTGACCTCTATTCTTTCAATGTAGTTCCGTGCATACATGTCCGATCAGTATACCCGGCCTGTTCTTGCTGTGCCCAGTAACCAACTTGGGACAAACTGAATCAGTCTTGGCGAACAAGATGAGCCACTTCAAAACCAGCCCTGGTTCTCAACTCGAGCCAACTTGATTTATTTTTTCTTTTTTTACTTCTCAAATTAAATCTTACCTCAAAATCGATGTTTCTCAAACATCTTTCATCGGTTACATTCATATCTTTAGCCATATTAGATCAAATTAACAATTTTGAATTAGTTTGAAGTTTAATATTTTAGAGAGAAAAAAATGGCAGAGAGAGAGAGAAAGATTTAGGTTGCAACGTGTGAAAATGGGTTGCAAATAACAATCCTCATTTACCTTGCACTTCAGTCTATCTATTTTTACTCTATGTCCCATGATGAACCTCTAGTTATCAAGTGTTCTAGATCCTACAAGATAGAAGGCCATTAGAGACTAAGGGGACTGGTTCCCCAAATGCTCTCTGATGCCTAAGTCAACGATGAGATCAAGAACAGAGACGTGAACATTACCTGAAGGAGTAGTGTTCAGTCCTTACAATAGTAACTCTATGAAAATTTTTCGGTGAAGGGGGGATGGGGGTGATGGGGCGGGGGGAGGGGAGGAGGGGAGAGGCGAGGGTGGTTGACCCTCCTTCTTTCAATGTATTCCATGTATGCATACCCGGGCAATATACCCGAGTTATTCTTGCTGTGCCTGGTAACCAACTCAGGGCAAACTGAATCAGTCTTGGCGGACTAGCTGAGCCACTTCAAAACCACCACTGGTTCTCAACTCGATTTTTTTCTTTTTTACTTTTCAAATTAAATCTTAACTCAAAATCGATGTTTTTCAAACATCTTTCATCGGTTACATTCATATCTTCAGCCTATTAGATTAAATTAACAAGTTTGAACTAGTTTTGAAGTTTAATATTTTAGAGAGGAAAAAATTTGTGGATAGAGAAAGAGTTAGAGGAATATGAGAGATTTGGGGGTTGCAGTTGAAGTTGTTTTCTCTCCCCTATGCGACCGTGGGTTTCTAATGACCATGTTCCTCTCAAAACAGTAATGGCTGTGTTTGGTAAACAGGCTGAGCTAGAGGGGTTTGAAGGTCAGGCCACTATTTGGAGCAAAATGAAGGATATAGCCTTAGCAGGTTTGCGGGAGAAATATTCGATCCCATGAATATTTAATTTTATGTACAGGCACGGATGTAAGGGCATATTCTCCCCTCCCAGGTGCTACTCTGTATATGAGGAGCATCTGAAATCTAGGATATGTTTTCCTCCTCACCCTTTAGTTGTCGAGGTTTTAAGGTTCTGAAATCTCCCTCTTGGTCAAGTCCATCCTCTATTTGCAAGAATCTTGTGGGCTTTATAATTTCTGTCAGGAATTTGGCGTCCCTACAAATTGTGATTTGTTTCGAAAATATCATGGTGTTTGTTATGGCAAAGGTGGGTGGTATACTTGCACATTGAAGAAGCCCTTGGTCCTATTGAAACCTTCCAAGATAAAAGATTGGAAAGGTTGAATTTTCTTTCTACGGGATCCTTGTGCTTTATTAAAGTGATCTTGGACTACCCGTAAGCGATTGCCCAGTCCCCCCGTGAAATTAGGTGCCGAGTTACAGTATTTTGGAGAGATAATTGATAGATATCCAGCCCAACTTCGAATTAGGGAGAGCTAGTCATGGGCTCTACTAGAAAGCTGTGGTTTTTATAGAGGAGTGTTCGATAGAGCCGTTTTACGTTAGTATCTGAAGAGTCTTTATTGGTTTTCCCATTGTCTTTTTTGGATTGAGTCTTGTCTTTTTGTTTTGTAATGTCCTTAACATGGACTTTTCTGTGTCTGGTTTTGTTTTGGCAGGGAACAAATATATGTTTTATTTAACTACTGCAACATTGCCTTCCGAGGCAAGTGGCGTACCGAACCCATTGGTAGTGACTCGTTCCAGTGCAGTGAGTGCTGCTGTCAGGGACATACCAAAGCAAGGAAAGTTGCTTGGGGTACTGCTACTGGTTCGATTTCCCCTGAGGGGGCAGCATCTTCTTGGTTGAAGAGGAAATGCGCAAGTATGACTACTCTAGGTATGTTGTGTTAGGACGTTGTTTCTTTTTTCTTTTTTTTACTCCCTTCCATTCCTGAGTACTGTTCTTGGGATCCTAAGTAAACCTTTAAAGTATTGCAAGAGTAGTTTCTTCGAGTAAGTGTATGCTCTGATGATATTTGTGCTTTGTTAGAGGAAGACCCATTCTTGCAGGCCAATGAAGGAATGGAAGAAGAGGAAGAGATGTTGCCAATTCGTGCGGGGCAGTAATCTGGGTCCAACCCTGATCCTAAATATATGACTTTCTGGGTGTCGGTGAACACTTCGATCTTCCAAACTCGTGCTGCATTTGATACTCTCGTGTCACAGAGGGATTCTTCATCAAATGTGTCGAAAAAATCTTACTATTTGGGGCCGATTGTTATGCCGTAGGTCAGACAAATAAAGAGAAGTATGTCCTTCTTCCTTTCAAGAAAGGGTCGGCCTTTCAGGTTGATGACCCATTCTTTGATAAATATTCTATGCCGAAATTGGAGACAGGTGGAGAAGAGATTTTATTCCGGCTCGACTGAGATTTGAACGTAAACGACCACTCCATTGATTCCCCAGGTATATGTAGAGATGTTAGATCACATGGTGCTTCCGCGAGGCATTATGTTTACGTCCTTGATTTCTTTCCCAAAATTGATGAAATACTTTCCAGCCACGTTGATGCAGGTGAGGATATATGTATATATATGTACTTTATTTTTGAACTTGTACCTAACGTTTGATAGAAGATGGTGTATAGCCGAGAATTATTGTTTCGGTCGCAAACGACAATGTTGGGTGCGTCCTCTATTACGAACGAGAAGATCAAGAAATTGGAGGGGAGAAGATGTTGAAGGGAGAGTTGATGAACTCCAAAAATGCGATGATTCGTGAACGCGATGTGAATCGCCAGTGTGTCTATAAGCTAGAAGCAGAGCTGAAGTAATTTTGCATCAATGGGTGAGCGGTGTCAGCTAGTTGAGTCATCTCGTGATACAAAGGAGCGTGAATTGACTGATATGGCCGAAAAAGTACCTTTGGTGGAGGTGGCCGTGGATGAAAAAGAGTGAGATCAGCAAAAGGCATTGTTAGAACGCGCTGGCTTGGAGAGATTGCTTGGTTTGGTGATAAATAGGGAGGGACGTTTGAACCCTCATCATCTAATAGGTATATGTGATCAGGTTCGTATGGACTACCAATATATGCGAACCTTGTTTTACCTGTAGATTTTAATAGTGGTTCAAAAGGTGGTTCAGGACCTTGTGGCTAACATCCAGAAGACGGCTCCATGGTATCAGGTTGGAGCGGATAGTACTCAGGTGGTGCAAGCTCCTACTTCTTTGTTCAAGCACTCGTGGCTAAGTGATCGAAATTTTTATGGATATCCTAAAGGGAAAGTGCTCTTTGTTCGCTCCGGGTCTTCTATGGAGGTGTCTTGTTTAATAGAGGATTTTTCATAAGGGACGAATTGGCATACCCCCTAAAGATTCTGTTGCCTCGACTTTGGTGCCTTCCCCACTTCAAAAACAGTAAAGCATTCCCCAGATAGGAATACAGAGGCAAGTGGTATTGTTCCGCCCTCAGGGGTTTCTTTGGTGGACATCAGGGAGGGCCATCCTCTTATGTAGTTTGTATGATGAATTGTTGTTGTGATTTTCCAAGAGGAAAATTCTTTTGTAATAAATGTCTGTTTTCATGACATGTTTTCTCTTCTTGAAGTTTTATTTTGTTGTGTATATTTTTGTGGCGAAAGAGGAAAACCATATTAGGCTAGCTGTGGGGAAGACGTACTGGTCTTCACTTTCATTTGGGGTGCCTGTACCTGGGCTTCCCCTCCAGAGATATTAGTCATCTTATGGTTGTGGGCAGTAGAGTTAGCATTGTGGTTAGCGAACCCTCGTTTGCGTGTACTTGTTCGACCCTTATAGTGATGATGGCTTGACCGTACTTGGTGACATGGGCTTATGACCTATTCAGATAGACTTCTTACATGAGTTAATATGAGTGACGTTCCAAGTCATTTCCATTAAATGGAAAAGCGTCAGTGTAATTAGAATGTTTGTCTATTTATGATCTTTTGATTCATAAATGCGCCGTTTGTGATCTTCAAGGAATTTAGATTTGTTCAACATTAATTACTAAGTAGTTGAAGGGTTGATCTTCACCTTTTCCTCTCTATAAATACCAGGAGGCAATATGCAAGTTGTGCACTTGCGTTTAGAAGTGAAGCCTTATCAGCTGAGACACTATAATTCCTAAGTAAAAGAATTATTTACCTTTCTGACAATGGTTTCTTCTCGCCCCTTCCTGTATAGTGCTATTGGTCCCTTGGCAGTGGGCTTCCGCCGCCGACTGGAGTGGTTCCTGACCATTAGGCCTCCATGAAACGATTATCCAAGGAGGATTGTGGTAAAGTTTAGTCATGTATTTGAAATGTGTGATCGGGAGGGCCAAAACTTTGGCTGGTTCATTGAAGTGCTGCAGATATGTTTGAGTGCAAATGGACAGGCCTTTGGAGTTGTTTTATTCTCCAAAGTTCTGGGTGCACTTTTCCCTGGTTGTTGTGGTGGGGGAGCCAATGGGGATACTTATCACTTTTATACAATTTTCTCACATGCGCGTATCTTGGCGTTTCTTTCATACTGCTCAAGTTTTCCCTCAAGAAGTAGACTGTCACTTGGTGGCTCCGGGTACAAAAACTGGGCTATGATACCGGGGTTTTGGAATTGTATATTCCACCACTCAATTTAATGGCTTTATAGCACTGTTGACGTTTCTTTTGGATATTGAGGATTTGGAGGAGTCATGAGATAAAGAAGATTAAAGGTTTACGGGGATAGTACCACTCCCTGTTTAGATTGTTTTAGGGTTGTCATTTCCATTTCCTTCTTCTCTTCTCTCTCTCTCTCTCTCTCTCTCTCTCTCTCTCTCTCTCTCTCTCTCTCTCTCTTTTTGGGTGATATGATGTAAAGGCGTGAAGCCTCATTTTGCTAAATCAAGAAAGTATTTCGGGTTTATAAATGTTTTTGTTTCAAATGTTTAAAAGATAAGCAAACAGATTGATAATGACTCGTTACGGGTAGTATTTTTTTAGGCTAGTATCATTCTATGTCTTGGCTAACTGTCTTCCGTCTGTGTCTTCTCAAGTGTAAGCTCCATTCCCGTAGGCCTTTATGACCTTGTACAGTCCCTCCTAAAATGCATCTAACTTGCATGAAGGCTCCTGCCCGCAAACTTCATGTTTCCTTAAAGCCAAATCTCTGGCTTTTATCCCTGACGACCGTACTCGGTAGGTACCAGGCCACTGCTAGTTTGAAATGTTTGCCTTTTTGGTAGCTTTATTACGAAAGTCTTCTATAAGAAGCAAATTTTCTTGTAGGAGATGTTCATTTGTTATGGGCCGAAGTAGTCATTCCGTGTGCTCGGGGAGCTAATTTTTGCTTGAATCAAAGCTTCCAGGCCAAAAAACAAGCTAAATGGTGACTATCCTGTACCTTTCTGCGGGGTGGTTCTATAAGACCATAGGACACTCGACAGCTCTTGGATCCAATTAGTCGTCGCATTATTTAGCCATTTTTTGAGCCCTTGCAATATTGTCCTGTTGGAGACTTCGCAAGTCCGTTTTTTCTGCGGGTGCGCAACAAATGCGAATCGTTGGTCTATATTTAACTGTGCATAAAATTCTTTAAACAAGATTCCGTCGAATTGCTTTCCATTGTCAGTTATGAGTATTTTTGGTATTCTATATTTTCAAATAACATCTTCCCAGAAGAAATCTTGGATTTGGCTGGAGGTGATGGAGCTTAGGGCTTTTGCCTCTAGCCGTCGAGTAAAATAATCAATCGCGACAATGAAGTACTCTTTTCCTTCTTGGGCCCTTGGGAAAGGACCCAAGATGTCTATACCCCATTAGGCGAATAGTATGGGAGAGGTAATGGAGTGATATTCGTTCTAGGGAATGTGATGATCGTTAGAGTGAATTTGGCATTGATGGCAAGCTTGTACTATTTCCTTGGCGTCTTCTATCATCGTTGGCCAGAAATACCCGTAACACGTGATTTTTCATACAAGCACGTTTGTCGCAATATTTACCCACAAGTCCCGCCGTGCATTTTTCTTAGAATATAGTTACGTTTTTTTGCAGGTGATGCATTTGAGTAGCGACCAATTCCCTATTGTTCGGTATAGTTGGTTGTTATGAACCATATATCGTGCTGCTACGGTTCTGACTTTCTGTGCTTGGTAGACCTCGTTCGGCAAGGAGCCATTCGAGATATAATTTTTTATTGGAGTCATCCAGTTATTTTCAAGGTTTACACATAGAATTTCTTTGTCGATACTCTTTTTCATCAAGGGTTCTAGCCATATTCCGGGAATCTGTCTCTTGAATAAGGTTTTGGACAATTCATCTACTTTTTGGTTATTTCTTCTGCTGACTTTTTCGTACTGTGTGTTTTAATCGAGAGATGAGTGTTTTTGCTAACGCGAAATATTTTTCATGTTGTCTTCTTTTGATTTTAACATTCCCGTGATATGTCCATGAACGATTTGTGAGTCCTCGTGTATAATGAGTTGATCCACGTTCACTGCTATTTTAATACTCAAGCACAACCTTTTTATCCTTCTTTAGTGCTATCCAATCAGCCCTTTCATGTTTAATTATTGATAGAAACGTCTCTCAATAGATCCTTAAGGGACCTTTGAAAATCTGTAGTGTCATATACTGTAAGTATAGTCTTATTCTTGATTTAGTCTTCTAATATATTTTTTAATATATTATTTACAATATGTGGAACCATGTGATTAACTCGAACACGTTATTTCTTTATGAGAATGTCTCCGAATTATTTATGTTTGGCCAACTCTCATGCCATAATTTTTTTTAAGACACATTTTATTCGTGCATATACATAGTGTCGTCCTTGACTTCTGAAATCTAACCATATTTTAACCGAATAATTAACACGTGTTCCATGCATGCCATATTGTTGATGGAAAAATTATCTATTTACTTCTTTCTGAATACGTACACATGATAAGTATCTAGCTAAAATGATCAAATTTTTGGAGGTTAAGGACATAAAACAACACTCATAAATAGTTCATGAGTAAAATATATTTTAGAAAAGATTTAATGAATGACTAGTTAAAGGTAAATAGTTTAAAGGTATTTTTAATTATTTTTTTCCTTATTTAGTATAATAAGTTGCATGTAAAAATTAACTTAATTAGTGTATTAGATAATATATATTAGACCGCATTGAAAATAGTATTTGTTATCTATTTCAAATAGATATCATTGTGACAATGACATTTATAAAAAGTTATCTTTCATGTACGCATTCAGGAGATTGTTGGATCACGTTTATGTTATGTAATAATTTCATGGTGTGTGAAACAAAAGGGACCTATCTTCACCTCAGCATTTAGTCATCTCATACAGATAGTCATGGCTATATTCCATGTTTCCTTACTTCATCAACAGATTAACCTTTAATATATACTTTGCTAATCAAAACAATGTTCTGTTCTCAGTTGTTTAAAATAATTCACTTTTTAATTTATTTTAAGTCATAGATTGAATCCTTCTCGCCTGCTGACATTTCAAATTGATCTTCTTTTTTTTTTTTTTTTTTGGTTGATTTAAATTTATTGCAGCATTATGGGATCCATAGTAGTGATTGTTGGGTTGTATATTCTTCTATGGGGAAAAAGCAAATAAGCTGCAGAGTGTGATGATCCAGGTACAGATAGCAATCTAAACTTGGCAGTGACAACAGTACCGACTGCTGCAGTTTCTGTCAGTTCAACTCATGGGCATCTATCTCTCTATAGGGAACTTGTTAATTAATTGCAGTCGGTCAAGTTCATTTTCTTCATCATGTAACTAAAGAATTAGCAGGACAAGAAATGCAAAATGCAATTTGGAAGAAAAAAAAGAGCTGTGTAGTTTTGTCCTTGAACCCAAAATGACTGATCAAAAATATAACAAACGGAAATATGTTGATCCATGCATGGACATGATGCCCTTTTTTTCCTTTTCTTTTTTCTTCAAAATGATGTATTTAGTCCAAAAGTTATTTATTTAGCAAAACTCAATTAACGTTATAATTCTAAATGTTTTTGAACAACTTATGAGAAGTCACCTGTTATAGTGGATCTAAGGCTTAGGCTGGTGGCCCAAGTACCCACCAGTTTTTAAAATTAATATATAAATTTTTTAAGTTGCATTAATTCAGATCGAGATTAGTAGTCTTGTCCCCTCTCAGTATTTCGAGAAAAAGCATTCTTAGTTATGAAAAATGTATATATATTTATATATGTTAAATGGATTTGTTCTATGACACACCGTAATAATGATTGACTTTTAATTTAATATATAAATTTCTTAAATATTCAATAATTTATATTAATTTTTAAAATTTATAAAATTTATTAATTTAACGATAATATGGTTTGTTTTATTCATACCCTCCAACAATATATATATATATATATATATTACGTTTAATCCCAACTCCATTAAAGATTCAATTCTGCATCCGCCTTGGCTGATGCTAATTAATCATTGTCTTTTTGTCTAGCCTCATCTAAAAATAACTGAAGTGTCAATCACATTATTTTTTTTGGAAGCCTTGATTAATTTCAGTAGAGAAGACATAAAAGTCTTTTTTAAAAAAAAAAAAAAAGAGAAGACATAAAAGTCTTATCACATGACTTATTTAATAGACAGAACAAAAATTATTCTTTTGTTCAAGAGTGTAATATAAATGACACTTTTTTTAGAGGAAACACAGCCAAACTTTTATTAAGAAGGGAAATATGCTAAAACAACGGAGGAAATACTATCAAGAAAAGAACCCTCAAACCAAAAATAGGGCATATACAGAGAACAACCAAATCGTGTTAGTTTATCTGCAACCACATTCTGAATTCTATGCACCTTTGTGAAACCCAAAAATAGAAAGTTCTAAATTTCCTTGTAGGAGTGGTGTGACAAAGGCTCCCATGGGGACAAATCTGGACCCGAATTGTACAGCTGCCGAATAACATTTTGACTATCACATTCCAATCTAATCGGTCCAACTCCACACACTACAAAAAAATACTGAGATAGCGACCGATTTTTGCGACCGATATTGTCGGTTGCATCTCAATCAAAAACTTTGCGGCAGAGATATGCTCTCATATATTTAGCGACCATTTCACGACTGATGTGATAATGGGTCGCTACGTTTAACAAATTAGCTACAAATTAACAACCGATTTTGACGCTCGTAAAATTTTAAAAATTCTGACCAGTTTGCTATCACCTGTTGGTCGCATTATGACATAAATAGCCGATTTCATCCTTTCCCTCTCTCATTTCATTGAACCCTCAACTTTCTCTCTTCTCTTCTGCAACGACGACCACTCGCAGCCACGACCGACGCCTTTCACCACGACTCCAACAACGACCGTTGCTTCTATCTCTTCCTCTCTTCTCCTTTCTCTGGTTTTTCCATCACCTTTGTCTCTTCTCTCTTTGTTTTCTTCCCTTCTCCTTTCTTTGCCGCTGGTGCACCTGTGCTCCATGTTCGCTACTCGAATTCGAAGTTTTCCAATAAGGTGCTGCCAGAACGGTGACGAGGTGAAAAGTAAAAACTGTAAGTTTTGAATGTTTATTTTTTATCGTCATTTTTTGCTTCTCTGTACATTAAGCATTCTATTAGTTTGAAAATATTGAAGATATGTCCAACTAAAATGACCAATCCATGACGTCACGACTTAGAATTTGTGTAGTTTACTGCAATATTTTGGTAATCTCCAGAGCAATAAAGATGTTGAACTAGGTGGTTAGAGTTTTCATTATGCTAGTGAAATTAATGGCTTTACCCATGAAAATTCTAGTTAGTTTGTCTTTTTTAGTTTTTACATAAGATTTCTTCTCGAGTTCCTGTCCTTCAATCTGTTTGCTGCACCTTTTGCTAATCATGCGATCTTCCCTTTCATGCCAAAACTCTAACGTCTTCAGTTTAAATAGAAACTTGCATCTTTTGGTTGTTGTCACCTATAATTGAAGGATTGGGTTGCTTAGAATCATCTTTTATTAAGATAATTTGTGTGTGTATGTGTTTTTTTTTCCTTTTGGGGAAGGGAAATCAGATGCTTTGTTAACTAAAATAAATGTTTTATGTAATGGAATAGTTATGAGATGTGGTTTTCTGAGATGTGTTTGAAGAATATGACACCATAATTGTTTTCATTTTACCAATTTAAAACTAAAAACATTGCTTTTGTAATTCCTGGTTAGAATGAGCTTTGAAAGTGCTCCAAACATGCTTCTTAAAATTACTGAATCTTTTTTATAGATGAATCTTAGTGTTGATAACAATTTCTAATTTCACTTTGTTAAAGTCAAATTAAATGGATAAGAGTTGGGTGAATTATGTTGATTCATGACCTGAACAATATATCATAGGGGTAGATAAAATTTATAGAACTTGTAAGAGAAAGAAAGGGCCTTAGTGCTGTTCTTCATCCATGTAGAATTTTCATAAATGTGTTATCTCATTCCTTGTGTACAACATGTCAAGGATCATTTTTTAAGCAATAGAATGGATAGGACATAAACCATGGGGCTTCATGGTGAAATGTATGTCTAGATGTTGAACTTCAGGATTGCAAAACTTGTAAAACAATGAAGTATATTAATTATTTATTGGGTAGCCCAAACTCTTTAAAATTATATATGTTGCATTTATGTGGCTTTTAAAAATGGAAAATGTCCAAATTATAGGGGACACTGTCAAAAATTTGAAAATCTTATAGAATAATACTTAGATGTCTAAGTATCATTATAAGTCATCAAGATTGAAAAAATAGAAGTATTTGTGCTTCTATTCTTCTCTTGTTACTTCTAAATTAAAATAAAAATAGAAGTCTTTGTTCTTCTAGTTTTGAATGTTTCGTAGGTATGAAAAATTGAAAACATAGAAGTGTTTATGCTTCTATTCTCTCTTTACTTCTAAGTTAAATGAAAAATAGTAGTCTTAGTTCTTCTATTCTTGAACATTTTACGGTGTCAAAATCGATTAATAGAAGTGGTTGCGCATCTATTCTCTCTTTACTTTTAAGTTAAATCAAAAGTAGAAGTCTTTGTTGTTCTATTGGACGAGCTTTTCATTCTTACTTTAAACATATGTCTTCGCTTCCTTCTTATCCTGAATAAGATTATTCGTTTGTTGTGCAGTTTGTTGGTATATATTTTTTTTTTTTTAATTTTCAGGATGCCTTAGTCTAGAAATAAACAATTCATTTAAAAAAAAAAAATCAAAACATGCAACGAAATTGAGACGAATATCTGGTCGCAACACTTTCGACGGAATTGAAACGGAATCGCTGTCGCAACTATTACGACGGATATGCGACGGCTTTCCATCGCAAATTCGTCACGTTCTAAAACTGGTCACATACATGACGACGTCGTTATTCTGTCGCGAAATTTGGCTTGAAACAACATTATGGCGATCGATATTCTATCGCATGTCTGTTGCAAGTTAAGGATTTGCGACAGATATTGCCATCGCTATTTAACTGTGTTTTTGTAGTGACACCTCTTTGTAAACTCCACACCAAGTAGCACACCAAGCATTTCCCTGTGATCTACAAACAACATCCTCTGGAGTTGCAAAGCAGTTGTTGCAATCACCATGCCAGCACGGTCATGAAGCATAGCTCCAATGCTGCCACAACCACATCCATTGCCATCTCTATAGAGCGCTACATCAGTGTTCACTTTGAAACTCCCAGGTTGTGGCTAACACCACTGCAGACCAGCCAGTGTCTCTTACAGGCCTTTGGTCACCGTGCATAGCCTGCACCAAAACTCCTCCAAGAGGGCGCAAGAAGCCTCCACAATCGCAAAAACCTGACATCCATTCTTTTTAAAAATTCTACAACACCTCTCATTCCACAAGCTCCACAAAATCAACACAGCCAAATGGAAGACTTCCTTGGACAGCTCTTTCAAACTGACAAGTCAGTCTTGCCATGAAGAAACTCGGCGCCACATATCAGGCATTTCACTACCAGCACACTCCCACACTCTTCTCTCACATATTCACAAGCTACCAAAACATACACATGTATCTCCATCGCCTACGCATAGAAAGGGTAGCGCAAATCATCAATATCCATTCAGCATCCCAAATTCTCTCTTGTGGGCATACAAGAGGCACAAACTCGATACATGAAATGCTTAACATTGGAAGGTACCTTCATATCCCACCACACCTTCCAGATTGTATCAATACCGGAGGACAATTTCGGGCGACCCCCGTATCTCCTACTAATGCATTCTATTCCCAATTATAAGGTGACAAACTTGTCATCCTTCATATAACGCCAGACTATTACATCAACAGGAAAATAGGGGACAAGAAGGATGTTAAGAATGATCTTCGCATCTCTCGAATTAAACAGTTACTTTACCATACCCTCTTTCCACATTCCCAAACCATCAATCAAGTCCCCAACCATCATAGCATGCTCCAAAAAGGGGTTTTGGGAGGTAACTTGAAACAAAAAAAGGGGATGGGCAACCACAACTCCTTCCACACACGAACTGAATTCCCGTTCCGAATTTTCCATCTCAAGCCCCTCACTAGCAAACCTCTGGCCTCCTAAATAGATTGTCAAGCGTATTAAGCATTCGGTGCAAGAGTTGTATCCATAAAATCAAAAGAAGGGTGGTAATTTTTTCTCAAAGCTTGGGCCAGAGTTGACAAGAGATTCTGTAAAATGTGCCAGTCCTGCTTTGCAAGTAGAGCCACATTAAACACTTCAAGGTCCCAAAAAACCAACCCTTCCCACTTGCTCCAACATAATTTATCCCACTGCTTCCAACAAATGCCTCTCTCTTTACCCCTCCTCCTCCATGAAAACTGTTGAATCATGACTGTTATCTCATCATAAAATGTTTTCGGCAGCAAAAAGACAAACATAACATATGTTAGAATGGCCTATAGGATAGACTTCAAAAGAACCTCCTTCCTAGTTTGTGGCAAGAACTTTTCTTTCCTTCTTAGATTCTTCTTCCCCACTCTCTTTTTGATATATTCAAAAATCTATTTTTTGGAACACTGCACTAGATAGGAAAGCCCCAAGTACTTGCCACTGCCATCTAGCACTTCTAACCCCAACATTTCGGCAAGTAGTCCCCCCACTTATCATACTTAGAAAAATAGATTGTAAATTTCGCCATGCTCACTTTTTATCCCGATACATGTTCATATTAGAGGATGAATGATCTAAGAATCAACAACCCCTCTGGAGTAGCTCGCTAGAGCAGAAGACTATCATCTTCAAGCTACTCCATAAGGCTTGACTTTCAACTCACTGAATCAAGACCGAAAAACCTTTAGAGTAGAGCACAAACAAGAAAGGACTAAGGGGGTCACCTTATCAGATCTCTCAGGTCGGAATAAATTCCTGAGATGGCTACCTATTAACAAGGATCCGGAACCGGATCGATGACACATACTTCATGATCCGCCTAATTAGCCCTATTAGGATCACATCCTCTTTGAAATCCATTCCAGGTAGCCCTACTCCACTATGTCATACACCTTCATCATGTCTAATTTCAGCACCATATAATCCTCAGAGAGAAACGTCCGCCCCTATTTCATAGAATGAAAGGCCTTGATGCCCAAGATGGCATTCTTAGTTATCAGATGGTCAAAGACAAAGGCACTCTATGACCAGGGATGGCAATGGGGGTGGGTAGGGGCGGGGACCCCAATCCCTGACCCCATCCTCTTCTCCCTGCCTTGTCCATATCCCTAACCTCTCCCTGTGCTTGGGTATGAAAATCAATCACATCCCCAACCCAACCTTCTCTAATTAATCCGCATCCCCAACCCATCTCCGCACTTGGGGATCAAATCTAGCACCATCCCCGTCCAAGTCCATTGAGTATTTGGGGGGCCTAAGTAGGAAATTTTTTTTAAGGGGCCAAGTGAAAAATTAAATGTATTATTTTCAATAACCTTGCTAAACACAAAATAATAATATGTATGCTATAAAATCAAACGAATTAAAACTTAAAAAATAATACAAGTAATAATCCTTTAAAAAAAGTCTAACCATGTTAAAAATAAATAAATATTTATATAATAATAATAATTATAAGAATAATGGGGATTAGTAGGGATGGTGCGGGTGGGGATGGGAAAAATTTGATCCCCGCCCCCAACCCATCCCCAAACTTGGGTACAAAATTTATACCCATCCCCACTTGGGTCCCCAATGAAACGGGTACTGATAGGTTAGGAGAGGGTAGGCACACAGTTAGACCCACTCCATTGCTATCCCTATTTGTGACTAATCTATCACCTCCGGAAAAAAGCAGCGCTGATCAAAACCTTTGAGATCAGCTTGTAGCTGACATTATACAGATCCTGATCAGCCGAAATTCAAACACCTTCTTCGGCATCAGTATCAGAAAAGTCTCATTCAGGTCACCACTATTAGTATCCCCATTCAAAAAACCAAGGACCATTTGACAGATATCCGAACCTACCACGTTCCAAAATTTTTTGTAGAACATAGTATGGAAGCTGTTTGGGCTCGATGCCTTAGTGGTATACATATCCTTCAATGATTTACGAACTCCTCCCTCAGTAACAAGGCATCTCCAAAGCCGATATGCTATCCGAACAAAGCATCTAGAAAAGCACATCGGCTAACTCAACATCATAGTCTACCTGTCCATGCTGAGAAGAAAATAAACGAAGATAAAAGTCCACTACATGCTTCTCCCGCTCACCCTCCTCAGAGAGCATTTGTCTCTCCTCCCAATCCGGCTCCCCAATCACATGCCTTCCTCTAACTAGCATAGTGATGAAAATTGCTGGTATTCCTATCCCCTACCTGAGCCAATTAGACTAAGAACGCCCTCCAATATTCCTCTTGCCGCTCAAAACAACTCTCCAGTCGGGACTGTACTTCCAATTCTATCCCAACCCCCCTTCTCATCATCTCACCCACGGCTTTTTTTCTTTCCCAACCTCCTCATATATCCTCCCAAAGCTCTTCATCCCCTATTCCTTTAACACCCTCCCGTCTCCCTCATTTTATTTAACAGCTCACCCCCCGTCTTCCTAGAAAGAATGTGACACAAAATTGAATCCGACAAATTACTGATATAATCAACTAATGTTTCCTCTTCACCACAAAGTTCTTTTTGTTCCTGATATTAAGAAATAGTTCTTTTCGTGAGTTAAATCAGCAAGAAATGCCAAATTTCTGCAACAAAATTATCTTTGTGAACCACAAGCACACACAGATATATATATATATATATATATATAGGAAAAAAGAATATGAAGAGTTTTACTCTCAACAGCTCATCGATCGATTCTGCTACTACAATTGAGATAAGTAATTACAGCTCCTTTATTTTAAGGCCTTCATTTGGTTCGAGAATTTTAATTTACTACTTTACAAAACCTTTCCTTTTGATTAGTTGTTTTGGCGGGAGAGGGACTAATAATAAAATGAAAATAAAGAGACTACTATTTCCTAATACCTAACCCAACACGCAAATTGCACTGTCAATTTTTAGGAATTGTCCTAGCAAAATATAGGAACGTAGTTCAATATCGAAACCACCCATCCCTACCATGTATTGCACATTTGGATATGAAATCATCCATCTCCGCAGTGTAACGCGCATTTGGCCAAGCCTAAAAAAAAGCTAAGTATCTAAGTGGCTAATGAAAAAGATATTGGCTTCACCCAAAAAAACACAAGGGGCATATTTATGCAATTTCTTTAAATCTTAAGTTGTTAATATTGATTGATCTACTCTGGTACGAGTAGGCTACGTGAACTTCCAGTCTATTTATTTCCCTTTGGAAACTTTGGGAGTCGATGGCTAGGGGAAGATGTGCAGGGAAAAGTGGTAAACAAGCTTGAAGTGATTGCCTTGACACAAAAGTTGTCTGAACATTAACACAAAGTAATCTCTTTTTCTACTCGCTGTACTTTTATTGAATTCAAAATGATTTGGAACACAACTTTTTTTTGCCATTTTCCCTGCTTTCTTATTGCAATACCATTCTGGATGCACTTGGAAAGTGAAAATCCATGTTCCAACAAGTCTCAGGCAGGTAAATGCCTGCTTACTGCATTTTCTTGAAAAAAAAATCATTTCTTGACTTGACCTTTGTTCATGTTGGTCCTGGATGAAACTGCTATTTTCAATTTATTTTGATCTCTCAAATAATTTTCGTAGACTTTAATGCTTAAGTTGTTAAGATATTCCTATAAAATTGAAGTACAGATCCATTGAACTGTCCAAAGAGACCCTTTCAAGTGGGCAATGTTGTTATGTCAGTAATGTTCTTCACACAGACATGACTAGAAGTGGCAGGTCTAATCATGCTTGCTCCTTTCTAGTTTTGCAAATGACTGTTTCATTGCTAGGCCCATTGGTGGCTGAGTATATCAACAAGGACTGAACCAAATGGGGTAAGGTAAGGGCAGCCGTCGCGCAATCCCACAAACCCCCCACCCCCACCCCCGCCCCCCCCAATACCCCACACACACAACATTTGTAAAAATCTTTCCTAAGTGCCATTTTTTTTAAATTTTAAACATTTTTCCTTTAAATTCATCCTTCAACATTCTGAAAATTTTTCTTTGTATAAATTCTCACATCCTTAAACTTAGAAGTTTGGTTTCATCAATCATGTCCTGCTTTGGCACCGGAACTAGAAGTGATGATACCACAGCAACTTCTGTCCTAAAGGTCCATTATGTAATATACATTTGCTGCAGTTCATTGCAGTGGTTGCAATGGAATGGATCAGTTAATCAAACGGATGCTATTTTTGTCATGTCACATATTTTTGCAGCATAAGCCAAATATTTCTCTCCAAAAACCAAAGAACACAATGCAACAACCACAAGAATACACAGAAATGAAAGAAAAGGTTTGAAAGTAATAAAAAAACTTCCTGAGATAACTCCTGCAATGAGGCAACAAAACATAAAACCTTCTCAGAAACACTCACTCAAAAAGAAGCTGACAAAGGAAGGAATGGTAACAAACAACTTTAAGAATGCAAAAGAAGTAAAAAAAAATATAGAATAAACTGTGCAAAGTATCTTACTTAAATGACCTAATCAAACTTATCAATCATTAAGAAATGGAATTTCTCCACCTTCTTGGTGTCTTTCTAGTCTGTTCTGTATTTGGTGGGATATGAGATCCAATATCATGTGTTTCCATATTTGTCATCTTAGTAAGCTTGCTTAGTTTTTTCCATCCTGATGTCCATGCTGATGCTTGTTTTGGCTTCGTAATCTTATCAAACTGTCTCTGCAAGTTTTCCATGTCATGTTGGAGTTCTAAATACTTAGTCTTTACAGTTTCCAGCTCAAACTTGAGAGTATTGATGTCTTTCTTGGCTGTTGTCCATCCTTCTTGAAATGATTGTGGTGTCCCTTCAAGCAATGTTTTTCTGCTTGAAACCATTGGCTGGAATTGTGAATCTCCGGCTTCTTTGAGGGCGCTATTGGCTATTGCATTGCTTATCTTCACCTGTTCAGAGAACAGAACTTGCACCACTACTCTTAATGGAAGCCTTTCATTTTGAGCAGCGTGCATACATGCATCAATAGACAGCTTCTGGCAATCCATCACCCGGCATAGCCTCTTCCTTTCGTGCTCTGATAGTGTTGGATGAGCCTGCAAAGTTTCAAAGTGTTAAAGTTATTGCATTGAGGTCAA
The DNA here is from genome assembly GCA_028651295.1 of Catharanthus roseus. Taxonomy (NCBI): domain Eukaryota; kingdom Viridiplantae; phylum Streptophyta; class Magnoliopsida; order Gentianales; family Apocynaceae; genus Catharanthus; species Catharanthus roseus. The sequence goes on along the minus strand of JAPQWS010000108.1, from coordinate 2,371,303 downwards.
TTTGTAATACTTACTGATAATACAAGAGTAAAAGGAAATAGCAAGTGAGAAGAACAATAACTAAGGAAAATTGCCTTGAGGTAAGAATCAATTGCTCGGTATAGTCCATCGTCACAGGTCCTCGCTGATTCAGGTAATGCTTCTGCCAGGACTTGAAATTTTGTCAATGAGAGATTTCTATCTCTAGAAACCTCTGTCAGGTAACTGTCAACAAGTCTTGCCACTCTCATCTTAGCATTTGGATTTGTAACCCTTTGATTTGCTTCTGAAAACGATTGTCTACTAGGACTCGAACTTTCTGTCAATTCTTGAACAAGGAAATGCTCTAAAAGCCTTTGAACTAAATCAACATCATATAAGGTATCGGTCTTGCTATAAGATGGAATGAGAAGATCTGGCAATGTAGCTTGTTCAAACTGCATTCCCACCCTCTTTTCCAATTCAGTAACCAAAGCAGGAGCGACTTTCAGCATATTCGCCATTCTAAGAAGCCGAAGAAGGAAGCTGCAGGTAACACTATCTTTCTGTGGAGGAATTATACTAATAAGGCTTTCAATAATCATTCTCTGATCTTTTGCCTGGACACTTGGTATATCATCTTTAGTTCCTGCAACAATCATGTGCAGCCCTCCTTTCCAACTGCTGCTACTGCCATTACTATTACTGCTGTTGCTTCCATCATCAGCTATTGTTGATCCTTCCTTTATCAATCCAGGTAGCCATTTAGCTGCATAATGCATTATTGCAGCCCCGATTAACTCGTGCCTCATTCCTTTAACCTTAATTGCAGTGATTACGCGTACAAAATGATCGATTCTTAGAATCGAAACATCTTCAAACCACCAATCAGGAGGTACCTGTTGGTTTCTGCTTGGACTTGAATCTTTTTCACTCCATTTTGGACTAGAAACCTTGTTTGTTCTTCCGGTATATTGCCACCTTATTCCTTTGGGATTAGCACAAGCTTTCCAAGCAATGGATTCGCTGCATCTTCTCACAATTTGAAGGTTTTCGGACCAAGGTGAAAGTTTCTCACAATTTTTCAATACTACAATTGAGTCTCTCCATGAAGATAAAACTACATAGCTAAGAAAAGCTTCTGTCTTGAATATCAAATTTCCTTCTTCTAAATCCTCTGTCATTTCTAGGTACTCTGCTGCACATCTAAGGCCAGAGATGTTATTTGCTGTTAAATCAACAGCAATTCCATAGCAGAACTTTGCTGCTAACTCAAAAGCCTCAGGTCCACCAGGTAAATCATCCATAACTACCTTGCTGATATCTTCCCGCGTTTCGTAGATTAATCTATTCATTTTTCCACTTCTAGAAAGCAAAGGGTACTTGAAAAACATGAAAAAAAGTGTCAAAATTATCATTCATCTAAAAACACAAATCATGATCGTTCATCATTATTAGTACTATTGTTAAGAATAAGGTTGGTTCTTTACCTTATGTAAATGGAAACTAACATCCCCAATTTGAACTAAAAAGTCACTTGGGATATCAGTTGCAACATACCTAATTTACAGGACAAAACATTTCAATCATTTGATTCAAAGTTTATTGTTTGCAATTATGTTTGAAAAGACATTAACTTAAATAAAAAAAATAAAAAAAAAAACATACCAAGATTGACCTCTTTGTTCAAAACCATCAGTCTTTAAGCCATGCTTATTAGTAGTGAGTACTCCATTGCCATAATCTCCAGCACCTCTACCGGATTCGCTTTCCGAGTCCCACATGGTTTCTTTAACTAAAAATTCTGAGAACCTCAGATTGAATGTCAAAGAAAAAATTGGCTCAATTTGTGAGTTGTGAGTTGTGAAGAAGAAGAGCACAGAAAGAATGAGTTCTGCAAGAAAGCAGTGGGAATGAGTAGTAGTAGTATTAGTAAAAAGGAAGAATCCCACATGGGAATGCTTGGAATTATCTCTAATTGTCGGTTTGCTACTGATATAATCAAAGGCCTTTCGACTCTACAGGCTGTGAAGTAATGGGCTGCAGTGCAGAGAGGTTAGTACAGGTTTTGGATCATTTTGCCTTTTAAGCTTTAAGCTCCTCCTCTGGTTCTTCAGATGGATAGATTGTATTGTATTCTCTCTTTCTATGAAGCTACCAAAGAGATTTTAGCTCCTGAATTGAAATGATTGATGAATCTTGTTTCAAAATACTGTGCAGAAATTTGTTATCATAAGGAGAAATGATTCTTGAATTTTTTTTTTTTTTTTTTTACTTTGATGGTAAGAATAAAAATGTCCTTTTGGTTTTGGAGTTTTCCATGTAATGCAATAATGGACCACCTTCAACTTTTCTTGCTTCTTTTTTGGGAGAAATCCTTAGGTTATGTTTTATGCATTTCCATCATTCAAAAGTAAAATTTTTGTTATAGATTCAGTTTATACACATGGACTCAAATTTTTTAAACTATATTAAGTCACTTTACCTACCTTATTAAGATTTGATTACGTTTTTTCTATGTTAATGGCGGATATGAGGAGGTGCTTGATGATATGACTTAATATACTTTAAGAGATTCAAATACCTCCTTATTAACTCGTTCCATAACAAAATCATTTAGAAGAAAATATTAATCTTTTACTCCCAAAGTTGTTATGTGTGTTTTATGTTTGAATGAATTTGGAGTAGGATTGTTGAAGAATATTAATGCATGGGGGGCTACTAGGTATTTATTGTGAAAGGTTGGTTTGGTTAATTGTATTTTCACTAAAACAGAGACAAGAGGCCAATCGTATAGTGATTTCATTTAAAGGCCTTAATAAGTAATAACACAATTGGAAATTTTTATCAGTTATAGTAATATCCATGGTCATTATTGTTTCTAAAAATTGATAATTTGATTTGAGAGTTGATAATATCCTTGTCACTAATTATTCATTTTAATTTTAATTGAAACTTTAAGGAGAACACAAAATATATTGTAGGGCCATATTATATTAAAGCTACAAATGCTATTTTATTAATTTATGACATTAATTTAATTCAGTGTATGAAAGTGAGTTTGGGGAATGAGAAGAATTTTGCAATAAAACACTTCTCCTACCAGACAATGATGGTGAATCAGAGATAAGGTTTGTGGGTCCTTTTTTGTGGACAAGAATTTGGTTCCAATTCTTCAATCTAGCCCACAATCATCTTCTTTACCCTTTCTTCCCTTCTCTCGCTCTCTTTTTTTTTTTTTTTTTTTTTTAATTATTAAAAAAAGATTTCATTTGCATACACCTTAAATAGAATTCTACCAAAATATACCTTAAACAGAATATTACACTAATAGATTAAAAGTAACACATTGTCATGATTACACATTTAAAATTTTGTGCGACTAATAAGTCTGACAGCACTTACAATTATTTATTTCGCAATTGTTCGCGATACCAAAATGTATATCACTAAGATTGTATGAATATTTAGAGTCATGGATATATATATATATATTATAGAAACACATCACACTTATTGCATGTAAGATAGAATATTATACTCTCACATGCAATAAGTCGCTGGGTGTCTCATCACATTTAACCTAGTGAGACTCTAGAATGGACTTTTATCGTGTATGCTTTCAACTGATATCTCGTGATATCCACTAGACATCTCATCACATGAAATAAGCGGCTAGGTGTTTCACTACATTTAGCCTTCCACTACCTACACTTTCAGTTGGTGCCCTCCGAGCTTGATAGCACTTATGGCTTACTACTTGACAATTGTTGTTAATATGCCAAATTAAAATTCCAAATTTGCCACGAACACTTAAAATCTAAGGTGTTCATTGTTCAGTTTGAAGAAATTTTGTGTTGCTTATTTGGAGAAAATTCCATTTTTTTCAGAAAAATGAAAACCAACCGAACCAAATAGTAGTCCAAATCAAAATAGAAACCCGAATTTTGATATCAGTCCTAGTTCATTTGTGAATATATTTATTTTTTTCTTAGATACCCTTCAAGTTTTTATTTGTTACATATAAGTCCTATGCAATACATTATACAATTCTGTTTTCGATTCGATTAGGTTTGAGAAATTAAAAAACTGAAAACCAAATTGAATAATATTTAGGAGAAAAAAACCGATCGAATTGAATTTTTTTAACAAAAAATCAAACCAAATACCGAATTATATTTCGATTCAATTCGATTTTCTCCAAACAATGTACACTTCTACTTAAACTTTTACATATATATATATATATATATATGTGTGTGTGTGTGTGATGAGTTCAGTGTCCTGATCTTAAATCCAAAATACGTGCAAGATCAAACAAACAATCACCAATGGGGGGTCTCTTTTCACCTCTTATGCTTAAGTGAGTATAAAATCGGACAGAGTAAAGGATATATATATATATATATATCTATATCACTTGAGAAGTAAAGATGAACAATAATACCTCTATTTCTATTTGGATCTTCCTCTCAGTTCTTCCAAAACATTTGATGTGAGATTGTAAACATCTAAATCATTTGAATCCTTTGAACCTTCCTTCACACTTTGGAGTTTTTCATAAGGGAACCGATAAAGTACACGTGGAAAGATACACTCGAAAAATTAAAAAAAAAAAAAAAACCATTTCCCTCCAACTCTTTCTCTCTTTAAAACTATTTTCTCTCACCTCTCTCTAAAAATACTTTGAATATTCTTCAAATTCTTGAAGAAACATGGATGATTTTGAATAAATTTTTGAAGAAACATTGATTTTGAAGTAAAAATTGTCAAATTGTTGGAAAAATTGAAAATTTTGTAAATTTTTTTATTAGCTTTATTTTAAATTAAACTTCAAATATTAAACTAAATTATTATTTAAGAATAAATTATTGGTTAAATTTTTTAACTATTCCAAACTAATCCAAATACAAAGTGATATAGAGAATACATAAAACACTAATAACAATTATCGACGTCTTAAAGTAAATAAGTGCATAATTGTTGAACTCATTAACAAGTAAGATTATTATAATATCAAACTAAACATAATTTGAATTAAATTATTAAATTTAAACAATTAATTATTAACTAAATAAATTAAACGTTAAAATACACACATATACTAACAAAACAACTCATATTATGATGTTTTACTTTATTTATTTTTTACACGAGGATTTCTTAAATGATTAAGGTTTAAGAAATCATTTAGGGTTAGGGTCTAGAGTTCATTAATTTCTAACAATATTTAACATTATCGAATTTCTTTAAGAAATCAAAATTTACTTTTATTTATTTTTTAAACGATTCATTAATAATTTCTAATTTCTTAAACAAACAATTCATTATCAATTTTTGGGTCATGGTTTAATTTAGATATTACTATTTTAATAGTAAACCCTAAATCCTAACCCTAGCCTTAAATCATTTAAGTTTAGATGTTAGTTTTAGTAGTAAACGATAACCCTAAACCTAAACCAAACCTTAAATACTTTAAGAAATTGATAATGAATTGTTTATTAAAGAAATTAGATATTATTAATGAATCGTTTAAAATATAGATAAAGTAAATTTGGATTTCTTAAAAAAAATTCGATACTATTAGATATTGTTAAAAATTAATGAACTCTAAACCCTAAACCATGAATTCTGAAATCTAACCCTAAAGTATACACGTGAAGATTCAAATATAATTAATTTATAACAATATCTAACAATAAATTTAGAAATATGCACGAAAAATTCAAATATAATTAATTTTTAACAAAATTTGTACTATTAAAAAATGATAGTATACGCGCTTATTTACAATTCAATCGATTTAAAAAATAAGAATGTAACGGATCGGATGAAACTCCCCCACGGCCGAAACTCTCCCCAAGTCACGCCTCCTCCACCCCACCTGTCCAATTATCCTTTTTTAAAAAAAATATTTATTAAGGTTATTTATGTCATTATATTAATTATTTTTAATATATTTTATACAATTATGTTAGTATTTTAGTTCATTTCATATCATAATGTGAGTTGTTTATGTTACTATATATGTTTATTTTAGCGTTTAATTTGTTTAGTTGATAGTTTATTGTTTAAATTTAATAATGTAATTCATATTATGTTTAGTTTGATATTATAATAATGTTACTTGTTAATAAGCTCAATAATTGTTATTGGTATTTTATGTGTTCTTTATATCACGTTGTGTTTGGATTAGTTTAGAATAATTTAAAAGTTAACTAACAATTTAATTCTTAAATAATAATTTAGTTTAATAATTGAAGTTTAATTTAAAATAAAAGTTACAAAAAAAGTTTACAAATTTTTTTTAAAAAGTTCATATTTTTTGTCCTCCCAACTGAATTATCCAATAATTTCGATTGGGTTACTTGAAAACATGAATTTTCAAATTTTTACGTGTATTTTTTAGATCTTTGTGTTTATGTGTACTTTATCAATTACTTTTCATAAAGTCATTAGACTGCGCCAATTAAAAAAAAAAAATATTCTTCATCACTAATATTTGTTGGATCACAGAAATTGAGCTCAAATAATGAAAGTTGGTGGCCTGTTCTCATCAATACCTATACGTATTTCATGTGGGGGGTAGTCCGTAATTTCGAATACTCCAGAAGGATCAACTAGCTTCAATTCCTCACTAGCATACCCACTCATTGTAGTAATAATTAACCAATCTAGCTAGTGCTATAGTAGCATGGTTTAAAATTTATTAGGTATGGGAATTGGATTGAGACAAAGTGTTTGATATTGATAGTTTCTGCTGCGATTTTTTGATCTCTGCATGTGCGTTTTTCTCTCCTCAACCCTAATCCCATATCGCCCATGCTTCTGCTAATCATTCGGCAAGATTGTCTTTTCCATAACTACCATTTGAGTTCAACAACATATTGGAATCTTTATAAAATGTCTTCTCAACTTCCTAATCTGCCTACTTTGTAAACATTAACAAATTTAGTTGGATGAAATATTCTTTCATTTGTTTTACTTGTCATATTTTATTAATTTTTATATTTTTTTACTTATTATATTGTGAAAATAATGCATCTGAATTATTCTTTCCCATTATCCCTTCTCATGCATTAAAAACAAATTCTAACATCTTTTATCCTTTTAACTTAGAAATTGCTACTAATAAAAAAGAAAAGTTTTAGAATAGTAATGAGGAAAAAGAAACTACTTCATATAAAAAAAAAATCTAAAAGTTTTTATTTTTCTTAAACAGTATAATATTCAAAATGTGGCAACTAATAAAAAATTGAAGAAATAATAATTAAGGGATACACAACTAATCATTTTGACAATTATTTTTGTTATATAAAATAGATATCTCAAATTAATTATACTAGTTATGATCCCGTACTTGAAGTATGTGTATATTTATATTCTATATTAATAATAAAATTTAAACATTGTATTCGTAAATAATTATAATATAGCAAAATACATATTATACATATCATTAATTTATCAAAAACCAAACTTGATATGCTTTAATAAATATATATAATTTTGCAAAAATATATAAATATATTATTTTAATATATTTTACGCGATATTTTCTTATGCTCCAATATTTATTCTTTTCAACGCACATTTTACATTTATATTGTCTAACACAAATTTTGTTATAATGTAACTTAAAATTCTCATTACTTTCATAATCGTTCTTCCCTATTAAACAAAAATGCCTAACAGTAAATAAATTTTAATATGAGTTCATTTAAAATTCTAAAGAGAGATACGATACAAATAAACTGGTAAATAACGAAAATTTGAAGTTGAGAAGGTAATGTTTTATGTAAGATGTAATTAGATAAGGAAAATAACGTATGAGATTTACGTGGGCAGAGTCACTTTGTATGGTACTTGACAATAGCACTTTTTTTTGTTTTTGTTTCTCAACCATAAGACTCTACTAAACTATTAAGTGCATCATTGTACTAAAAAAACAGTATATCATTATAATTTAAACTTTTCAGTTAAGAAAATTACCCAAAATACTCATAAACAATTTATACTTTTATTTTTTTACCCATTAAATAATTATTTATTTAATCGTTATTAAATACAATTTTACTTTTCTCTTTTTACCCATAAATAATTATTTGTTTAATTTCTACTCAAATATTATTTTCGAGTTGCTGATAATATACCATTAACAAAACCACACCAGCAATCATAATTTGGTATTATCAACAAATCAAAATTTTTATTTGGGTAGAAATTAAACAAATGATTGTTTATGGATAAAAAAGAAAAGTAAAATTGTATTTGGTAGAAATTAAACGAATAATTTTTTATGGTAAAAAGAGAAAAATGTAAATTGTTTAACAGGATCTTGGGTGATTTTCTCCTTTCTAGTTCTGCGTTTTATGAGTTTAGCGGATAAAGAAGGTTTTTTATTAAAAAAAAGAACAAAAACTAAAGAAAAGAAAATTGAATATAATTATCGTAAAAGAAAAAAATATAATTAAATTATTGAGAGAAAAGACTTTCAACCCAGAAAAAAAAAAGACTTTCATTAAAAAAAATGGAAAAATGATGTAAAAAAGAAACAAAGACAAAAGTACAAAATTTTCATGCATGCAATATCGATTCGGGTCCTCTGTCACTCTTCTATCTCATTGTTAATTTAATAAATTTTATTAATAAAATCTACCACATAAAAGATAAATTCTAATAGTAAAATATTATCACTAAGAAAAAATATATTATAAAATGAAATGAGATAAAGAGATGGTAAAAGATGTGACGGACCATTTTAGCACTACAAAAAAAAGAGCAATTTACCGACGGTCTATCTCATCGGCCTACTGTCGATACCACTCAAGTGCCGACAGCATATAGTCTGTCGGCCGTTGGTAATTATAGTTTCCGACGTGCTTTCGACGATTCATCAGTAGCCGACACCCGTGCTCCGTCGAAAACAGATACTGGCGGTATTTACGATGGTTTTCTTTGCCATAAACTTGCAGAATGCCATCTCATGTGTTTGACAGTTCTTTTCGAAGCATACAATCTTTGCAATCTAGGAGTTAATGAAAAATAAAATATTGTCTTCACCAGCCTCTTCTTCCCTCTTTTCTTCCTACATACATTGTACAAGTGACTGTCACAAAACTTACATTCCATTCTGTTGGAGTTCTCTTTCCAATAAAGCATACAACCATTGGGACACACATCAATCCTTTGCACGGGCAATCCTAATCCAAATATCAATTTTTGCATCGGTACTAATCTTCGACCATATTATTTCCTGTCAGAAACTACTTCTTTATGAATACACAAACATTATTTTACGACTTTTGAGTCCATTAATTCTCAAACTTAATATACACCAACTCTGCATATGCAGATAACACTGAATGTCTGTCATCGCCTTCAACCAACGGTGTCTCTACTGCTATTAACATGTCAAAAAAAAATTTTTTTCCAAAGGATTATGATTAGTTTATTCATGAGGGATAAAGTTTGGACCGGCCGCATCAATTATCATCTCGCCATAGGAGTTCATTTTCTCCGGCATTAACCATGTACCCAACATTTGACCGGATTGTACCAGAACGTTCCGCAAGTACATATCCCTTATCATGTGGCCATATTTTTTCACTATGACCTATCCAATTATGATAATAAGGCACAAAACCCCACCGCAAAAGATGATCCTTCATATCATCTGTTTCAATAAATTTCTTATTTTTACACTTTACACACAGACATCTCATCTCTTTTGTACTTTCGTTATTCGTTTCAAGATAATGTGAAATAGAACCATTAACCCCATTAATGAATTCACTTGTAAGACCCTTAACTCCAAGCACAAGTCCTTTTTTGTACATCCAACTACGATTCTTATAGTTTCCATAGATTCTAAGAATGATTAGGAGAAAGAATTGTTAGTTCCATAACTTTTAAGTTACGATTATAAAGTTTAAATTTTAGACATACTTAAAAGTATTATATAATATTATAGTCTTAACAAGGAGATATAATCCTTTTATAATATTTATAAGCAAGAGTTTTAAAGTTTAGATCAGGTTTAGGGTTTCGATTTTAGGTTGTAGGGTTTGGGGTTCATAAGATTTAAAAGATTTAAAAAGTTTCAACTTCTTTCATTTAAAATTTTACGTTAAGTCTAACATTGAAAAATTTTCGGCAGAGTTTCCCCCCATATTATGGATATTTTCCAGGCACACATGCCACTCAAACAAGCAACACACACAAAACCAGACCAAAAATTAAGAGTAAGGGCTCACCTAAAGAGTCAGGGCTTCCTCGTAAAACTTTAAAGAGTAAGAACTCCCTTGTAAAATAAAATTTAAACTAATTAAACACATACCTCTAACGTGTAGACGAAGAACAATATGTCATTGAACTCCTCAAGAACCAAACTATAAGAAAAAAAGAGAATAATATTAAATTTTGAACTTAAGCTACAAAAACAACAATTCAACATATTCCCTCACCCTATTCCCACAATTATCATCAACATAAAACAACATATCCAACAACAAAAATAACAATTTAAGGAGATTTGAGCAAAATAGATTCTAACAAACTACAAGAATATCCTTTGAAACATATCAAAGATAACTTTTTAACCTTACTGTCACTCAACTAATATTTGACTAACAAATCATTACAAATTTAGAAGTATAAATCCTAAACTGTCCTTTTATAAACTTATACATTTTATGTGTTATTATCTTATGGAGATTTACTAAACATCCTATACTCGACCAAATTTTTAATTGATGGTACTGCCTATCCTTTTCAACGGAATTCCTCAATTCCTTCGGGACATCATCTTGCTCTTTAAGCTCCCATAGAAGGGTTTCTTTCGGATCAAATTAAAATATGTACAAATATCAAATGATAAAATGAAACTTTAAAAAAACTAATTAAGAAACAAAAAATAAATAATAAAAAATAATAATAAAGATTCTCTAGCAAAGAACTAATTAATAACCAACCAATAATATAATACTCTCTTCGGTCAGAAATATAAGGGATTTTAGACAGGTTTTACAACTTTCAATAAATATTTATTGACATTTTTTCCATTTTCCCCATATTTCTATTCATTTATTTCATTTCCCACTATCCATCTCTCTCCTCATTTATGATGATAGGAAGGATATTATAATTCAAAGATTGCTTTGTTTTTTAAGACCATTAATCTTTATACACAAGTCTAAAATACTAATATTTCTGACTGGAATAAGTAAAAATTAACATGTAACTTCCCAAAGAGGATAAATAAATTGATTTCACACACTAGCTTCTCTAAGATCATGGTTTTACCCAAAAAAAAAATTCATGCCCCAATTCAATTTTGTTCACTGGTTTCCGTTCTTTTGCTCCTCACCTTTCTTCTACTTCTCAGAGTACCATTAATACACAATGTTCCAAGGGCCTTATTTCAAGTTTTTTCTCTTTTCTTCCTTATAAAAAAATTTAACTCTTTTTGAAAACTTCCCTCAGAACAGCTGAGCTGCAGTTTGTGAAACCAAAAAAAATGCTGAATAATTGTAAATTAACCTAAAACAGAAAAAATCCAATGGAACAATAAGCAAACAATAAACTACAATAACCCAGAAATTCGGAACATAAAAATTAAAAAATAAGAAAAAAAAAGTAGTCAATGGCGGAACCAAGAAGAGAAATATCGATAAAGAGAGGCTATTGTCATGTGATAGTAAGAAGAAGAAGAAAAAGAAGAACACGTCATATGATGAGAGAGAGAGAGAGAGAGCATTACGGGCAACGACAGGGACGGTGGATGTCGGCGGTAAGGAATCCGTCAGTGAGATGGCATGAGGGGTGGGAGGGAATTGACTGCTGTTTTCTGGAGAAGAAATTTAGGGAAGAAGAGAAGGCTTTGCCTGATTTTCTAAATCTACTAATTTATTATTGATGGTTTCGACGCCAATCCCTGTCAGTAATAATTTCCAACATTTATCGACGGAAAAACTAGGAGAATAAAATTTACACTTCACCACTTAAAGAAGCCATCATTAACATCATCGATAAATTATTTCAAATACTGAAGGAAAAAGTCCTGTTTCCAAAGCCGACGGTACTACAAAAAACCGACGGCCGTCGGTTTCCCGTTGGTGATTACTGACGTTTGATTTAACCATTGATAAATTGTTGTTTTCTGGTAGTTTAGGTAATGTAACAGTCATAATATAGTATTTTATTGGTGTTCATTCTAAAAACACCCACCCTTGTGTTTTTAGTCAATTGTCAATTGAGTATTTAAACTTTCAATTTGACTATCAAATATCCAAATTAGGGTTCCGAAAAAAAAATAACTGTTGACAAATTTTTAATTTTAGCGATTAAGTACCCAAGTTAGGGTTCAATCGTTATTTTTTTTATGGAACCTTAATTGGGTACTTGATTATCAAAATTAAAATTTCAGGTACTCAATTGACATTGACTAAAATTAAGGGGCATTTTTTGGAATTAACTTATTTTATTACTAAAACTTTTAAAATAAAAGATAAACTGAGAAAATGATAAATCCTGAAAATAGTATTATAATTTTTCTTCATAAAATCCTTAATATTACTAATTAAAGATAAAAAGTGTAAGAAGAAAATAGAAATAAAAGTTAAATTTTATATAAAATAAAAAGGCAACAAAATGGATGAAGTCCTTTAATAATTTATTTGTATTCGTGTGAATATGACATATGCTTAATAGTTTCAGGTTCTTTTCTTGATATTTGAAAAGTATAGATACGTATAGTGTCATTTATTAATTGTGTTTATATTTCATTATATATATACTGTTTTCTCGTAATTTTTGGATCTCGTAGAAAAATTCAGTGAAAAATTGATGGATTTTGTTGTGGATTCAAATTTGGCATATAGGAAAGGTAAAAAAAAAAAATCCTACGAGAATAAGAAAAAAATAATATTTATGTTTAAAAATTGAAGTTGAAAATAGTTGAAGATCATAAATAACAAATTTCTTAAACTTAATTATTTTTAAACTTAATTAAGGAGTCGCATTATATATATTTTATTAATATAACTCACAGAAAGAATCATTGGACCATGTGACTTAGAGAAATAGACCTAATTCATAACAAGATTTTTTTTAGTCTATTAAAAGATATGTATAATGTTTATCCAAAAAAAAAAGAAATGTGAGACCAAAGATAAACAAATAAGTTTATTATTTTCACTCCCTTATAAAATATACTACTGAAACTACAAATTGAGTTAAATAACGAATACATTCCACAATCTCTATTTAGAAAAAGAAAGAAAAAACCCTTCATAATCTTCCCTTTTATCTAGGTTATAACTCATGATCTCCAAATTTTAAAGAAGGATAAGAAGGTGAAGAAGAGAACTAATAGGATAAACATGTAAAAATTGATAAGTTAAACTTTGAACCTAACTCTTATAAGATTCTTATTTATAATTTTATAAAAAAATAAAAAATTACATAGTAGAGATCCAAGGGAGAAAAAAGTTACTTTCTTTCTCATGCTAAACAAATTAGTATATGAAATAATTTCTTCCTCAAATTTAGGCAAGAATTTGTCGACATAATTACTTCCTCCAACCTTATGGAATATCTCATTATATGATGCAACACCTTTTATATACCATTTACAATCCTTATTCTCATGGTCATCTATACAAATATATATATATATATATATTAAAACCCAAAACAATTTCACCAAGAATCAATCTTTGATGATCTTTCAAAAGTGGGGATAAAAGGGACATTGATCAGAAATAATAACGTCCCATCCATATTATAATGATCAATCCGAACTGTAAAAGAGTTTGCATTAAGAAAAAAAACTAACCTCATAAAGAACAAACATTTGATGAACTTCCAAAAGTGTAACAAAGAATAAATAATCGAAATGAAAATTTTCTCAAAAATTATTTAAATTGAATTGCTAATTTATTTATTGAAATTCAATTCTTTATAGATTTCTATTTTTATGAATAGAATCTGGAGGTACTTTGGTCTTTTTTCTTAGTGATTTAGAATAAGAACAAGTAAGAGACTAGCTAGAAATTTCCATCCCAAGATATCTTGGTGTTGATATATTCCTTTTATTAGGATCTTAGCAGAGGGTTTCTCTTGATTGAATCCAGAAAAAGAAGACTACTACCCTTCGCGCTTCGCTAAGTCTAGGTAAGGTATCCGACAGTCTCATAGGTGAAAGAAAAAAGAATAGTAATTGAGTGAGTTTTGCATTCATAAACTGATATAAAATATGTCTCAATATTTCTTGGTGAAAAATTATTGGAAGCAAAACGAAATTCATCATAAGAGATCATCTGGTGAATTATTTCTACTAAAACTCTTGGAAAGAAAAAAGGAATTAAGGGAGATTTTTTACCTTATCAAAAGGAAAAGCTTCATTATGCAGGGCAGGGTTGTTCTCCTACTAACATCAATTATAAATATATAACCATGAGAGGTAATTAAGAAATGTACCTTGGCGGAGGTGAAGAATTAATTAGGCGGTGGAGAGGAAGAGGGTATCAAATGCCCTTCATATGAATAAATTTGGTGGTGAAGCTTCAGAATTGACTTTGTTACGTTAACAATGTAGACTTGAATAAGAAGTGATAATTAATGTGATATAGAAACTAGGGATTGAGGTGTATTAAATGAGAGATACTCCAGTTTCAACATGTTTAGAATTTTGCTTCAATCAGAGTTAGCTTCACATTATAATAGATTATCTTTTATTTTTTATTAAATATACATAAAGATAGAAAGTCAAATTCATATATGATGGGATAAATATATTTTTTTGAAAAGGTAATAAATGTAAATTTTGAAATAGAAAGTTATTATATATTTTGAAAAGATGAATTGGTTGGGATTTTTCAAAAATTACATATGAGAAACTCATTTATCTTTATATCTTATTGTTTAAATATTAACTTTTTAAAGCTTTTGTATAAGTATTTATCTTCCTTATGATAAACATGTTTATTTTTATATTTTTTTTTCTTATTTTGCATGGAAAAAAAAGAAGAAGACCTCCACTCAGCCCTGACCGGATGCCAAGTGACAAATTATTATCGCTTTTGCTTTCATTTATGTATGTACATATACATATTTGACTAATATTATTTTATTAATTTTAATTTTAATGTAATCTACCTTAAATAGAGGAATACAGTTATCATTATTAATTATCTCATTTCTTATATTTTTTATATTAGAATAGGAAGTAAAAATGAGAAGGTGCTGCGTGGACGCAGAGTGGTGAAAGTGAGCTACATAGAATTTTTCTGTTTTCATATATATATATATATATATATATACAGATTATATTATATATTATATCTTTTTTTCAATAATTTATTCTTATTAGAATATTAATTTGATTAACTTTATTTTATTCAATATTTTAATTTAGGCAATGTTCTTCATTACTTAAAAAAGTAGCTTTTAGCATAGAACAGTTCAAATAGAGGTTCGAGCTTAAAATAAACTAAAAAGAATCATTTTGAAAAGTTGTTATAGGGATGTTTTTTAAACTGGTTCTGCTTATTATTGATACGTTCTAAATTAAAAATGTTAGAATATTTTTTAAAAAAAATTAAAAGCATTTCTTTCAACTACTTTATATGTATAAATATGTATTATAATTTAAAAAATATTTATATTATTCAATTAATATCAGTGATTAGATAATTATTCTAAATTTTAAACTATAAAAAAATTAAAAATTTAAAAAATTGTCATTATTCATTCTTTAAAAAGTTAATCTTATCAATAATTTATTCTTATCGTAACATTAATTTTGTTGTATATTAATTTTAATATAGTACTCCTAAATAAAAAAAGATAAAAATAGTTATCATTATTAATTATTTCTTACTTTTATTTTTGTATACGAAAAAAAGGCAAAGTTCTACGTGAAGTTCTTATAACACTCGGTATAATTTTATTTTAATATATATACTTTATTTTAATATATATATATATAGATAATCTTATACCATTTAATCTGATCGAACTTATTTTTGGAGTTACCCACTCAGTACCAAGAAATGCCATACCCAAGCAATGAGGGTTGTGCTAATATTATCAAAATCAACCTACCAATAATAACATTAGTAGCAAGTATTTTATATAGGGAGAAAAGATGATAGGTCCAAGACAGAGAAGGATATATAGTGGCAGGAGTGGTGCCAGGTCGTCTTCCCACGTGCTTCTCTACTATGGTTGCTGGGGTTTTGCCTGACATTATGAATCAAACCCCCTCGAGGCCACACCGAACCAAATTTCTTCATATCTTATGAGTCTCATCAGACTTGCCCAATATACAAGTGAAAAATACAAAATGATGATTTAATGTGTGAATTTCTAATTTTAAATGAGATATGTATAAATAGTATATATATATTATATAAGTATAGATTTAAGTTTTAATTTGGCTCGTGGAGACGGAAGGAAAGGGATGGGAAATGAGGAGTAGCATACTTTACTTCCCCTAGAAGAGATATATTCATTTACTTCAACATTGTTTAGCAAAGGTGAGAGAAAAGTAAATCATAAAGTTATTATTATATCCATTGCATAAAGTTAGAAGTATCATATATATGCGGTAGGAGTTTAGTTTATTATAAATTTGCAATAAACTAATTTACACGAAATTAAAATAGATTTTTTAACATTATTTATGTCTCAATCCGTCCATTTTGGAAATGGCTAATTTGCTGATGTGGAGGGGACTCCCCTTCCTCATTTACATCCCCTCTACTTTCATGTTACAACCAAATGATGTAAATAGAACATTTACGTCACGAATTTTACATTCTCTCCTACTCTCCACCCTGATTTCAGCCCAACCAAACTAAGCTTAAGTATCTATAGTCACCTTGGGGTATTTATTTTGGCAGGGATGACGGTTACCAAATCGAGCTTGTAGATATTGCCTGACCCATGAGTCGCGCTCTTGAGTATTCGGGCTTGGGGTGTGACATTATAGTATTAGAGCATGATTACCAGCCGAATGTATAGGAATTAAGTACTATACTGGGCCAAGTAGGACCCGTGGGTGCTGTCAGACTCATGATTCGTGCTCTTCGCAAAATACTTCTATTAAAATATGTGAGAAGTATATGAATAATATATATAATTATGAGCCTAAATATTCTAGTCACCCTTGTGATATTTATTAGGGTATAGTAAGAAAGGTTGCCAAATAGTGAGCCGTTGATGCTGCCAGCTGATCCATTAGTCGCGCTCTAGATCTGTAGGTGCAAGATATGACATTTATGGTATCAATATGTTATAAGTATAGATCTATCTAAATATCTTCGAACTGTGCTTCCGGCCCCGAGACGTGACATTAATTCTATATCCAAAAAATATTTTAAGAGAAGAGAATGTTAAGTTTTATTATTAAATAATTTTTACTCATAAATTAAGTATGTAAAATATTTTCAATACTTAATTAAATTTAAAAATAATATACAACTTACACTCCTCGTAAAAGATTTTTATAAATGTTGAAGCAGTGGTTGCCCTACGCCTTTTGATTCTATCCATAGAGGCAAAGAGGGCTATATTCATGGAACTTGCAAGAGGCAAGTTTTGTTCTCAATACTATTCTTTACAATGACTTCACAATAATAAACAAGCCGTGCAATTTAAATTGGGGGATTTGATCCCTTTGCAAAAAAACACATGATGATGAGTAAGGTCGATAGACATAAGTAAATATTGGAATATTAATCAGAAAAATCATTCATGAGTGAATGCATATATATGTTTTGCAATCAATCATGGCGGCCCCTTTTCATTTGGACTAGTCACAAGAAAATTGACCAATCGATAAACCATGTTAAGGTATGTCCCTCTCCCTTTTTTATTTTATTTCTCCTTTCTAAAGGAAATTTTATTCATGTATTTGACGATATTTTTCTCCAAGCCTGCATTGATTATAAGAATGAAAATAGTTGATAGTTTTTTAATTTTAATGAAAGATATATTTTATGCGAAAAAAAAAGATGTAGAATTTAATAAAAAAAATAAAAGAATTTAAATTGTTAAATCTGATCCAAATGTATCGCTAATGTTTGAAAATAATATGAGAAGGTAAATTATATTAAGGGGGTCTATAAATGTGACAAAAGAATATAAAATTTACAGGTGAAAATTTTCAAATTTTATTTTTTCCCTCTAACTATTTCTCTCTCACTTCTCCTTACATTTCAACGATTTTAAGTCAAGATCTACCCAAATCTAACGGTTAAACAACTAAAAAAATAGTAATACATTGTTTTATACTCATTTATTTACATTTTGATCGAAAAAAAAAAATCAAAAAATAAGGTTTGATCTTGGTATGCCAACTACTAGTGCCACCAAATAGTTTCGTGTGCCAATGCCTAGCGCACCAACCCATTTCTTATGCTACTGGCTGGCACACTAGGTGAGTTGGTGTGCCAACAGCTTTTTTTTTTCCTAATTTTGCTCATTTTGTGTGGTTTCTACTCATAATCGAGGTTTTCTTGTACAAAATCTTAAAATTTATCCATTTTTAATTTCAAAATCTTCAAGATTTTCTAGAGAGAAGGTGGAGGAATGCACTCAAGAGAGAAATGGTTTGGGAGGGAAAAAATAAATTTTGAAAATTTCGCGTGTGAATTTCATATTCGCTTATTCACACGTGACATTTATCGACACGCTTATATTAATTAACCACTATTAAATCAAAATATTAAAAAGAAATTAAAAATTAAATTATATTAGATTAAAAAGGATTAATAATAAATAAGTACCCCAAAATTAAAAGAATTGTATATTAAAGGATAATTTATTTTTAACGTTAAATTGAGGATTAATTTGGGGTAAATGTATAATTTTTAAAACTTATAATTTAATTTTCATATAAAATTCACCCCTAATTTCTCAAAATTTTTAAAACTTCATAATCTAGTCTACTCTCAAACTTTTTCATCCTTCTTTATATATTTCATAGAAACTCAACTTGGCCACAAAAAGTCCGAATTCGTATGCTAAAAATCAAGTCGGTTCACTACAAAAAAAATAAATAAATAAAAGGGGGGTAATACCAACGACAATTACCGTTGGCATCCTGTCGGTAGAAGTAAAGTACTAACGACAATCCGACAACAGACAGACCACTGGTCACTTCACGTTGGCAACAAAATGTACGTCCGACAACCATTTAGTTTTCTGACGGTCTGTCAACAGCAGATGCTTGTGTTCCGTTAGAAACTATTACCGATGGCCTGTCCAACGGTTGCCTTTCTTCGTCACTAAGCTATGCCGACGAGGCGACCGACGATGGACTTCCCGTCGTGTTACTGACGATATTTACTGACAGTTTTTTCTGTCGGTTTCTAGTTTTGTGAAATCTTTGGTTGCCACGGAGGTACCATCGGTGAGTTTTTTTTAATATAATTTGTAAAACAGACCCAAAACTCATTGAAATGAAAAAAAAAACCTAACAATAATAGTATATATTCATAAACTCATCTGTAAACAGTATCTATTCATAAACATCAAACTCATAACATATCCATAAACTAAAACAGTCATAAAACATAAAATGTATAAGTATCAAAGATCCTCAAGATCCCTAACATCACTACAGAGTCGGGGAGAGGGAGGAGGATCAGCAGTGCAGGTGCCCGAGGCATCAACAGAGGGGGGAGGGGGAGTAGAGGAAGATACCTCATGTCTGAGGTTCCCATAATTGCTGTCGTCGGTGGAGATATCGATAAAACGACAACCATAGTAGCTCTGACGATGCCCATTATTTGTGGTATTGGAGTGTACGACAAGTGGCTCTGCTCGGCAAGCCACCTCATGTGCCCGTCGAAAGTGGTGTAGATACTGGAAACAACAGCCTCAACCCGTCTTATGTTTCTCTACTCTGCTTCTAAATAGCATTATGGTAATCCAGTTGCGTCCCGACTGCTCTCAGCTATGAGATGAGCTGCCTTCGAACCAACTACATGTAACCAGCCACGGTCCAATCCACCATATGCAGTGGCCATCAACTGGAGATCATCTGACAAAGGATCACTCGTGGTTGCAGCTTTCTCCTCGACCTTTTGTTGGGCCATGTGAAATCTCGGCTACAATATGAAATGTTAGTTGAATAATAAGTTAAAGGATAATTTATTTTTAACGGTAAATTGAGGATTAATTTGGGGTACAAGTATAATTTTTAAAACTTATAATTTAATTTTCATATAAAATTCACCCCTAATTTCTCAAAATTTTTAAAACTTCATAATCTAGTCTACTCTCAAACTTTTTCATCCTTCTTTATATATTTCATAGAAACTCAACTTGGCCACAAAAAGTCCGAATTCGTGTGCTAAAAATCAAGTCGGTTCACTACAAAAAAAATAAATAAATAAAAGGGGGTAATACCAACGACAATTACCGTTGGCATCCTGTCGGTAGAAGTAAAGTACTAACGACAATCCGACAGCAGACAGACCACTGGTCACTTCACGTTGGCAACAAAATGTACGTCTGACAACCATTTAGTTTTCTGACGGTCTGTCAACAGCAGATGCTTGTGTTCCGTTAGAAACTATTACCGATGGCCTGTCCAACGGTTGCCTTTCTTTGTCACTAAGCTATGCCAACGAGGCGACCGACGATGGACTTCCCGTCGTGTTACTGACGATATTTACTGACAGTTTTTTCTATCGGTTTCTAGTTTTGTGAAATCTTTGGTTGCTACGAAGGTACCATCGGTGAGTTTTTTTTAATATAATTTGTAAAACAGACCCAAAACTCATTGAAATGAAAAAAAAACCTAACAATAATAGTATATATTCATAAACTCATCTGTAAACAGTATCTATTCATAAACATCAAACTCATAACATATCCATAAACTAAAACAGTCATAAAACATAAAATGTATAAGTATCAAAGATCCTCAAGATCCCTAACATCACTACAGAGTCGGGGAGAGGGAGGAGGATCAACAGTGCAGGTGCCCGAGGCATCAACAGAGGGGGGAGGGGGAGTAGAGGAAGATACCTCATGTCTGAGGTTCCCATAATTGTTGTCGTCGGTGGAGATCTCGATAGAACGACAACCATAGTAGCTCTGACGATGCCCATTATTTGTGGTATTGGGGTGTACGACAAGTGGCTCTGCTCGGCAAGCCACCTCATGTGCCCGTCGAAAGTGGTGTAGATACTGGAAACAACAGCCTCAACCCGTCTTATGTTTCTCTACTCTGCTTCTAAATGGCAATATGGTAATCCAGTTGCGTCCCGACTGCTCTCAGCTATGAGATGAGCTGCCTTCGATCCAACTACATGTAACCAGCCACGGTCCAATCCACCATATGCAATGGCCATCAACTGGAGATCATCTGACAAAGGATCGCTCGTGGTTGCAGCTTCCTCCTCGACCTTTTGTTGGGCCTTGTGAAATCTCGGCTACAATATGAAATGTTAGTTGAATAATAAGTTAAAGGATAATTTATTTTTAACGGTAAATTGAGGATTAATTTGAGGTAAATGAATAATTTTTAAAACATATAATTTAATTTTCATATAAAATTCACCCCTAATTTCTCTAAATTTTTAAAACTTCAAAATCTAGTCTACTCTCAAACTTTTTCATCCTTCTTTATATGTTTCATAGAAACTCAACTTGGCCACAAAAAGTCCGAATTCGTGTGCTAAAAATCAAGTCGGTTCACTACAAAAAAAAGGGGGGTAATACCAACGACAATTACCGTTGGCTTCCTGTCGGTAGAAGTAAAGTACTAACGACAGTCCGACAGCAGACAGATCATTGGGCACTTCACGTTGGTAACAAAATGTACGTCCGACAACCATTTAGTTTTCTGACGGTCTGTCAACAGCAGATGCTTGTTATCCGTCAGAAACTATTACCGATGGCCTGTCCAACGGTTGCCTTTCTCCGTCACTAAGCTATACCGACGAGGCGGTCGACGATGGACTTCCCGTCGTGTTACTGACGATATTTACTGATAGTTTTTTCTATCGGTTTCTAGTTTTGTGAAATCTTTGGTTGCTATGGAGGTACCATCCGTGAGTTTTTTTTAATATAATTTGTAAAACAGACCCAAAACTCATTGAAATGAAAAAAAACCTAACAATAATATTATATACTCATAAACTCATCTGTAAACAGTATCTATTCATAAACATCAAACTCATAACATATCCATAAACTAAAACAGTCATAAAACATAAAATGTATAAGTATCAAAGATCCTCAAGATCCCTAACATCACTACAGAGTCGGGGAGAGGGAGGAGGATCAACAGTGCAGGTGCCCGAGGCATCAACAGAGGGAGCAGGGGGAGTAGAGGAAGATACCTCATGTCTGAGGTTCCCATAATTGCTGTCGTCTGTGGAGATCTCAATAGAACGACAACCATAGTAGCTCTGACGATGCCTATCATTTGTGGCATTGGGGTGTACGACAAGTGGCTTTGCTCGGCAAGCCACCTCATGTGCCGGTCGAAAGTGGTGTAGATACTGGAAACAACAGCCTCAACCCGTCTTATGTTCCTCTACTCTGCTTCTAAATAGCAATATGGTAATCCAGTTGCGTCCCGACTGCTCTCAGCTATGAGATGAGCTGCCTTCGAACCAGCTACATGTAACCAGCCACGGTCCAATCCACCATATGCAGTGGCCATCAACTGGAGATCATCTGACAAAGGATCGCTCGTGGTTGCAGCTTCCTCCTCGACCTTTTGTTGGGCCTTGTGAAATCTCGGCTACAATATGAAATGTTAGTTGAATAATAAGTTAAAGGATAATTTATTTTTAATGGTAAATTGAGGATTAATTTGGGGTAAATGTATAATTTTTAAAACTTGTAATTTAATTTTCATATAAAATCACCCCTAATTTCTCAAAATTTTTAGAACTTCATAATCTAGTCTACTCTCAAACTTTTTCATCCTTCTTTATATATTTCATAGAAACTCAACTTGGCCACAAAAAGTCCGAATTCGTGTGCTAAAAATCAAGTCGGTTCACTACAAAAAAAAAAAAAAGGGAGTAATACCAATGACAATTACCGTTGGCATCCTGTCGGTAGAAGTAAAGTACTAACGACAGTCCGACAGCAGACAGACCATTGGGCACTTCACGTTGGTAACAAAATGTACGTCCGACAACCATTTAGTTTTCTGACGGTCTGTCAACAGCAGATGCTTGTGTTCCGTTAGAAACTATTACCGATGGCTTGTCCAACGGTTGCCTTTCTCCTTCATTAGCTGTGCCGACGAGGCGGCCAACGATGGACTTCCCGTCGTGTTACTGACGATATTTACTGACTGTTTTTTCTGTCGGTTTCTAGTTTTGTGAAATCTTTGGTTGCTACGGAGGTACCATCGGTGAGTTTTTTTTAATATAATTTGTAAAACAAACCCAAAACTCATTGAAATGAAAAAAAACCTAACAATAATAGTATATACTCATAAACTCATCTGTAAACAGTATCTATTCATAAACATCAAACTCATAACATATCCATAAACTAAAACAGTCATAAAACATAAAATGTATAAGTATCAAAGATCCTCAGGATCCCTAACATCACTACAGAGTCGGGAAGAGGGAGGAGGATCAACAGTACAGGTGCCCGAGGCATCAACAGAGGGGGGAGGGGTAGTAGAGGAAGATACCTCATGTCTGAGGTTCCCATAATTGCTGTCGTCGGTGGAGATCTCGATAGAACGACAACCATAGTAGCTCTGACGATGCCCATTATTTGTGGTATTGGGGTGTACGACAAGTGGCTCTGCTCGGCAAGCCACCTCATGTGCTGTCGAAAGTGGTGTAGATACTGGAAACAACAGCCTCAACCCGTCTTATGTTCCTCTACTCTGCTTCTAAATAGCAATATGGTAATCCAGTTGCATCCCGACTGCTCTCAACTCTGAGATGAGCTGCCTTTGAACCAACTACATATAACCAGCCACGGTCCAATCCACCATATGCAGTGGCCATCAACTGGAGATCATCTGACAAAGGATCGCTCGTGGTTGCAGCTTCCTTCTCGACCTTTTGTTGGGCCTTGTGAAATCTCGGCTACAATATGAAATGTTTGTTGAATAATAACTTATAAAATATTATATAAAATTTAAAGTTGTAAGTTATAAACATTATGAAAACTTAAGTGATAAATTTTAGTAAACCTACTCAAAACTTCTCTGACAGAAATCCACGTACTGCCCTATTTTATCCTTGCTTTAGTGCTCGTGAGTTCCTCCAAGTGTCTGCTCTTGGAGAACGTTTCTGTTAGATCAACTGCTACAAAAAACATTTAAGTTATTAATTACAGTGTAATAAAGTAACGAAATGAAATAAATAAATTAAACATCATTCTTAGCCTCTTTAAATGATGTTCTGTGAAGGATATAGAACTACCTGTGTGCTTTCCCGCTCCCTAATCCCCCGTTCCTCATTCTTGTTTCTTTTATTCCGTTCACAAAATGCATTGTACTCAGGGCTCTTCCAATACTTCATCATCTGCTCCCAGAACATCTTAGAATCTAAACTGACCTCTTCCTCGCCGCCCGAGCATTGCCAAGCAAATCTCTCATCCGGTCGCTGACTTTGACCTCCCATGCATGCCTCATCTTGGTCATGGATAAAAGCTATTCCTATACGTATGTTTTCTGAAATTTCAATGAAATATGAAAACATTAGAAAATAATATGCTCCTAATATAAGTATAATCAGTATAAGATTCAAAAACGTTCAAAATATCATAAGTATTAAAAACTTGTAAAAGAATTAAGACAAAGTAAAACAACTACAATATTGGATTAATTTACATGAAACTCTTCCCGCCACATGTCACGAGCATCCAGCGGGACCTTAGACCAATGGTGGTAAGGGCCGGTGAACCGCCCTGCATGATAGTTGAGATATGGTGGTAGCTCTCGAAGATGGATGTAGTCTGTAAATGTTAATGTTAGTATATATTAATTATATTTAATTATAGTTTATATAATTCTAACGATATGTTTTTTATGTCTATTGAACTTATCGATTTACATTCAGGGTTAATAACTGGCGAGTATCACTGGGAGGTGGCTTCCAAGCCGCAAGATCTGTATAAGGAGCCGCAGATGATGACGGCTGTGTGGTTGGTACGAAAGATGAACCAGGAGAGTCGGAACTGTCCGGTACCTGCATCTGTGTGGTCAGTGCAGACGATGAACTCGGAGCGTCGAAACTAGCTGGCACTTGTGTCTGTGTTAGTACATCCTGATCCGTACGTATAGGGGGATCGTGCTACACTAGAGTCAACGGATCCTGGTATGTGGGAGTCTATAGATCCATTTGTGTAGGAGGCAATGTATCTTACTGTATGAGGGCTCTAGATCATTTCTCTTCGTCCTCCGGCCATCGAACCTGTATAAACATAATTATAATTAGGGTTTATTATAAATATCATTAGTTAATAAACATGATAAACATAAGTACAAGAAGTAAAAAATTATAATTATAATGATAACATAAGTATAATAAAACATAATCATACAATGTTCTATATGTCGGAATCCTCATTAGGATCACTATCGGATGTAGCGTTGGAATCCTCGTCGGTCTCTTCATCGGAGTCTTTATTGGAATCTCCTTCGTCAAAATCCCATTCTATTGTAGTTTCATCATTTTGTACTTCTTCAGAATATGCCTCGACTGTGATATCTAATTCTTCCGATGAACGAGACTCGTGGACGAGAGGTCCTACTTCTTCAATCATCACATCTATTGCCGAACAATCGTGAATGTCCATGTTCTCTTGGAATGCATCATCTTGGTGGGGAACATCTATTAGGCGGGGTTGAGATTTCACCACTCTAACCCAATCGGTCCTCGGTCATTTAGAATCAGGATACGGGAGGAATGAAACTTGCTCGGCTTAATGAGCTAACACGAAAGAATCATATCCTCCATACCTCTGGTCTTTGTGCAAATCAACAACTTTATATTGAGGACGAATCCTCATTCCTCTATTCGAAGAATCAAACCAATCACAATGCAACAAGGCAACATTTTGGATTGGTGTTCCAGTCAACTCTACTTCAACTATTTTTTTTAAAATACCAAAATAGTTCAGTTTCACACACACACACACCATAATTATAAGTTTTTCCCTCCTCACCTCTATCTCTTGTGTGAAATCGAAACTCATTGATAATGTATCGCGTATATGTCTTCACTTTTTTAGGACCCCGAGATAGATTTTTTAGGAGTTGACTACACTTTTACGTGGGCTTGTGCATCTGTATGCACTTTTGAAAAGGTTAGTAAGATTATGTAACAATCATTTTTAATTAAATTTAAATGCTTAGGTGAGATTAACGTACGTCAACTAAAAACCACTCTACAAATCCCTCTCTTATTTTCTTTTGAATTTCATCATCCAATATATGATAATTGAGATTTATCAGTTCTAATTCGTATTTCCTGCACAAGTAAATTTAAAGTTTACGAGATGTGTATATTGTATACAAAATGTGTGTGAAGGGATTATTTATCGATTAACTAACTGAAGGTAAGGTTCTACTTCCTCACAATTAAGAAGGATACAGTTTCAGGCCGTTTTCCATTCTCGATCATCAAAGAATCTTTTTTTCATCTCGCCGAATTTTCTTTCTTGTTGATTACATATTAATAAAACCTCACTTTGATGAAGAGGATCCCGACATCATCATTTCACCTGACTCGTTTGTGGAGTGTAAACAAAGCTGATCATTTAAGCATTTTGTTTTTCTTTTTCCTCCCTTCTCTCACCCTATCCCCTCAATTACCATCATCACAAATCAACATATCCAACAACAAAAACAATAATTCAAGGATGTTTGAGCAAAATAGATTCTAACAAATTTACTAAACTCACCAAAGCTTCATCTACACTTCTTTTTTCTCTTTAATATTTCACATTTGTTAAAATCAAAACAAATATTTACAACATCACTTATCAAATGCTCAATTTATATATACAAAAAGATCCACTATCCAATTTATATCAAATGCTCAAATTACACAAGCACAAGAATAATGGTGCTTCTTAAACTCCACTAATCACAAATGATAACATTAGAAAATATAATGGCTCACGGTGATGTTAATTAGTTGATCCAAACTAGTTTTTTTTAGCAAGCAAAAGAAGGCAAATAAAACATTAAAAAAAAGGTTTCAAATATTGCTTCCTCTTTTTCTATGGCAAATAGTATTTATTAATCTTGGAAAAAAAAAAAGAAAAATAAACCATATTAAGGGGATATAATTTCAGGGAAAATAAAAGGATTTTTGTTTCATTTATCTTTGAAAGGATTGCTCAAATACATACTACTACTAGTGAGCAATGATCCCCACAAAGACAGAGAGGTAAAAAGAACGATCAAAATGGCCATTCAAATAAACTAATTACCTTCCTCCTTAATCCTTCTGTCTCTTTTTGCTTTATACCTTGAAGAAGTGTCGGCTAACTCTGATCAGTGTTTGTAGAGTCCTATTTTTACACGAGTTAGGATAGTCAAACAAGAAGAAACTAATTATAATTAAGGGAAAATAAAATGAAAACCAAAGAGCACCAGCTTCCATAAGCAGAGGAACCAAAGCACCATTAATATGTGAAGCCATAATTCCACCCATAGCATCAGCTAATTTCCGCCAACAAAAATAACCGAAATAGCCGGAATTACCAAGAAGTCTCATAAGTACCCTTTCTATTTCTTTGCCATATATCTTTCCTTATTCAGTTGTTAATCCATATATCTTTATTATTTAACTTACATTGTTAACAAGGTTTCTTACAACGCTACCTGAATTTTTTCAGTTAACTCAAAGAATTGAACCAAGAATTTCTTTTCCAGTTTCCTATTTCTAAAACGAAAGAAACAAAGAAAGTAATAATTTAAAGCGGCTTTATGAACTAAAAAAAACTATTTACCTGCTGTCTTTTGATGCAGCTCCGGCAACAGCGACAACAAAGCTCTAACAACAGTGGCAAATCAACAACAACTGGAAGAAGAAGAAGAAGAAGAAGAAAAAAGAAAATAAGAAGCAGAAGAATAGAGAAGAAGAACACCCATGTGATAATAGAGAGAGAGAGAGAGAGAGAGAGAGAGAGAGAGAGAGAGAGAGAGAGAGAGAGAGAGAGAGAGAGAGAGAGAGAGAGCATTACCGACGGTGGTAGTGGCAGTGGGCATCGGCTGAAGACGTCGTCGGCAGTAGGAAGTCCATCGGTGAGATAATGGGAGGGGTGGGAGGGAAATCGGTTATTGTCTTTTGTGGAGGTAATTTGGGAAAGCAGAGAAGGATTAGTCTGATTTTCTATATCTATTAATTTATTACGGACGGAATTCCAACCGAAATCTTTGTCGATGGTAATTTTCAACAGTTACCGACGGAAAGGCCGTCAGTAATACTGTAGGAAATTAAAATTTATAGCCAGCGACTTAAAGATACCATCGTGGTAAATTATTTCATATGCCGACGAATAAAAATACTGTTCCAAAACCGTCAGTACTATAAATAACCGAGTCAGTTCTGATGGTAATAAGCTGTCCTTTTTTTGCGCCAATTTTTCTCCATTTTTTTTTTTTGTCTAAAGTTGTAAAAACCCACGAGATTTCTTTGTCCATCGATGATTACCAACATTTATTTGGCTGTCGATAACAACCATCGGTAAGTTGTTTTTTTGTAGTGGTTGACCAAATTTTCGGTCGATAATCAATTGTCTCGAAAAATTTGCAAAAAAATAAAAAAATCTCCATATTATAGTGATTATCATTGCAAAATTTTGCATGGATATTATGGGTAGAAAGTGAAATAAAAATTGACAAATTTTTTAAATGAAAACAAAAATTTTTTCGAAAGGTTTCCAAAAAGAATATGTATGTTTCTCAAGGAATAGTATAATGCACATTAAAGACTAATACGAACCAATGAGATTGATGGTATTGAATATTTCTAACTTGCCAATACGAAGCTGGAATTCGTATGCTAACCATCACATTGTTTACTAACTTTTCTTAACATTCTCTATATCATGGTGATTCTTCGTATAAAGTTTTGCATGTATATCATGCTTAGAAATGGAGTTTCTTTTACTTGTCACATTTTATTAATTTTTGTGTTTTTTTATGTTACATTATGTAAATAATGTAACATTTAATGCACTTTTTCCTACTATACTCTCTTATTAAAAACAAATTCCAACCTTTTTAACTATTCTCACATAAAAACTTATAGAAATAATTATGAGAGAGAAAGGTGAAATGACTTTCTAGTGCATAAAAAAAGAAATAAGTTTGGTGTCTATAGTATGATAATTAATAAAAAACGGAGGGGAGTAATAATCTAACAAGTTTCTGCGACTACACATTAATGAAAATGAAATTGCTGAAAATTAAAGTTAATCTAGATTCTACTTATAGATAATTTCCATGACTTAGCAATCATATGTATTTTGATTGTTTATGCTATTTTTTTTCTGTTGCTAAATGATATGAATCTTAGATTTCCATATTTCCTAAAGTTTAATCCTGGTTCGTTCATGCTGATGCTCTTACGAAGCAATTAAAAAACACGAATTAGCAGAGAAATATCTTCTAATCTAATTAATTGCAAAAACATCCAATAAAAGCATCACTAGTTACATTGTTCTTTATTGAAGCTAATTCTGCGTCCTTCTTCATCTTCACTTCATTAAGAACGTTTCTAGACCACTCTGAAAAATAAGTCTGATTAACTCCAATTCTGCCACTCTTATAAATGGACATACACCGGCGATCATCGTCCGGGAAAGGACATTTATCACCATCGGGATCCCGCCATGCACCCTGGTGTTTCATACCAGACCAGCTGGCTATCCAGTGGTAAACGAACTGGCCAACTCCGGCAAGTTTTAACCATCCGTTAGGAAAGAATTCCATAACGCTGCTGTTTCTGTCCATTAGGAACATATTTGTTAACTGGGCACCATGTGGTGATACTAGAATATCTGTTGAACTCATCAGCTTCACCTGGGGACAAAAATCACATCCTTTAAGAAAATATTCAATTTTGCATTGATTTTTTTTCTTACTGTTGATATCATTAGTTTTTCATTAATAGATATATAATTTTTCTGACTTCAAATATATATATATATATATATTTTTATAAAAGATATTTTATATTCACTTAAAACAAACATACTTTACAAATTACAAAATAGTAGAACCACTCATAGATTCCTAACTACTCAAAACAGAAAAGACATAAGAGATAAAACACTCCTTAGTTTCATACTAAAAGGCAATGAAGAGACATCAGGGTCAAATAGAACCTTATTTCTTCAATCCCAAACTAAAAAATAAACTGTCCGAAACACACGAGATCATATATATATATATATATAATTTCCCTATGAAAGAATAAGAGGATTGAATTCCTTTATGATGGATCATGGAAGAGTATAATTAGAAAAAAATATTATAAATACTAATGTACGTTTATATATATAATACTTTTTTAACCGTTAAGCTTTGTTAATTTGGGACAATTCTTTTTTAAATTTTTTTAATATAAATAATCCCGTGAATTACGGATTATCTAGTCAAAAAGGATAAATAAAAATAACACTGTTATTATTTGTCAATCACTGATCTTGCCAAGTTTAGAAGAAGTATACACCCTTATCCCTCAAATTTTTTTAGTACTTGTATATTTCTTTTGTCACTTGTAGTATCATATATATATATATATATATATTAATTTTTTATGAATAGACTATGCGCCACTAACGTGATGATCTCCGTTTAAAAACATTAAAAGCCCTCAAGTTTTGGAATATATATTTTTGCCTCTAATAAAGAGTTGAGTGCATAAATAGGAATGAAAAATTTTGAAAAAAGAATTGACTCCAAATTGACAAAGCATCAAAAGCCGTGTTTTTTAATTATATACTCTAAAAAGATATAGATAATTATAAAATGTGACTAGTGAAAAAATAAATAAGTACTTGACAATCATTTACGCTATGAAAAATGTATACTCCAAAGTGATAATATTATATTTAGACCCATATTCTTAATTATAAAATTCCAACCCATTATCCCATCTTGAGAGTATCATAATTATAATAAATTTAAATCTAAAAATTCGTTTTCCTAAAGAATAGAAATGAATGGAGTCTAATGGACTGCTGAAACCCCGCGCAATTACAACATAATTTTTCAAGCCACCATGCATTACTACTCACTCCACTATTGACTATTTTTTCATCACATTCACATCACCTTATATTGTGCAAATAATACTATAATATAAAATGGATATAATTAAATTAATCAAATCTTAATGGGGATCATAAATAATATTTGATCAAATTAACACAAAATTAATGATTCGAGCACTTTATATAATACAAAATGATACTAATGATTTTGAAATAAAATTACGAGTTTGAGGCAAAATTAAAGAGTGAAGAAAAAAATGGAAATAATTACCTGTTCACAGAAGGTGAGATTATTAGAATAAGCAACAGTGAATCTACATCCATCCACTTTCCCACATTCTTTACCAAAAATATCAACAACAGCAGATTCATTCTTGAAAGATCTAGCTCCAGTCCTCATAAACAAAGTCATTCCAATCACTGGCAAACCATTTTCTGTCACATCTGAAATCCTTCCCTTTAAACTCACATTACAATAAATCCTAGCCTTGCACCTTAACAAATCGTATACTTCCATTCTTCTTTGCCTAGACATTCCACCTTCATTATGTCTCATAACAACAGCATCTTCAAAACAATACGAAGTATTTTCATCATCATCATCAGAATCATCGTCAACAACAACAGTCTCATTTCCCTGCACACTCCTCCTCACATTATCAAACACTTCGATATGAAGTGGTTCGCCAAATGTGGCTTCCATTAAAATCTTTAACCAAGGTCCCATTTTAGACCTAAGTTCACCCCAATGGTACAAAATCCATCTGTTTGGAGTAGTACATTTGTTCTTTATATGCCATGCTACAAAGGGTACCATGGCTGATAAACCATGCCATATGTTATCATAATTGTAGTGATTGTAGGATACAAATGTAAGTCCTTTCATCAGGGTTGCATTTTGAGGTAAGGCTTCTGGCCATGCAAGTGCATATGAATTCCATGCACCTTCATGCGTATCTCTACCTTTAAGGCATAAAATTCTTCCTTTTGATGACTTTGAAGGGAACTTTTGGTATTGAACTTCACCTTCTTCATGTGTATCATACATGGAACTCATGAACCATGTGTGACCTTGTTGAGCTGTTCTAGAGAAACGTAAGTCCTTTAGAGGGAGAAATGTGACCGAATCACGGAGTTTGGCTTTGAGATCACCATGATCATCATCTTGATGATCTTGATCAGAGCAAGAAGAAGGAGGAGGAGGAGGAGGGTCGGAATTGATTATGGTGTACTTGTTCCATTTGCTCATGAAAGTCCATGATGAATGTAGCTCTGGTTCAAATGATGATGATGATGATGGAGGCGAGATTGTTGGGGTCTGTAGAGATTGGATTTGGAAGAGAATGAAAAGGAAGGCACAGGTAATAAGAAGGTAAACAGAGAGTTTTGGTGAGTAGAAAGAAAAGGGAGAGAGTGATGATGAATTATTACGAGGATGTTGTTTGGACATATTGGTGTGAGAAGAAGAAGAATATGGGATTTTGAAAATTTTAGAAGATAGAGAATAGAGAAAGATAGGACTTATTAGCTGCCAATCTTGAGTAGAAAATGGAAATAATTTTAAAAAAAAGAAGATAATGATGAGGAACTAAGCCTAAAATGACAAGAAAAAGGCAAAGATAATGAAGTGGTAAGGAAAGGAGAACTATAGAAGTGATTCTGAAAGATCTATTTTTAAAAAATATAATAATAATTATCAATTTAATGTTGAGTAGATTAACCGATTCTATTGAGGCAAAAATTGAAAGAACAACAAAAAAGATATTTTTTGCACCCTTACTAGTATTTTTACCTTCCGATGGAAATGATAATTTCGTCTCCATTAAAATCTATAATTATCAGTCCAATATTGAGAAGATTAATCGACTCAATTAAGACTAAAATTGAAAAAATAATTAAAAAAATACTTTTCACACCTCTTACTGCATGTATTTTTCAATAGAAATAATCATTTTGTCCCCTATTGAAATCTATTCAATAATGTTGAGTCATATATAATATGCATATCACTACTTAAAAAAATGTTATTTCAAGTTTTGCAAAGTCAAAGATAGAGTACTTCTCCAAGGCCTACCTGGTGCTATCTAATCTTCAAAGTATACTCTACGTAAGAGCAAAAAGTATTAAAAGGAAGCTTACATTAATAGTATCTTCTTTTTAATTTGAAAAAGGGGAATAAAGCCTTGCTTGGTGGGATTTCAGGTTCATTTGCACTAACAACAATGCATTACGTAGTGGGAGGAATCACCAGTTTGGCAACAACCCATCAGCAGGCAAAAGCTACAAATCTACAATCAAGATTTTGTAGGTGTGCAAACAAAGCCTTTGCATTATTTCCAGATGCTCTTTTTATCACACATAATTTAACTTTTACGAAATTCAAAATCAAGCTCTACCAGATTATTTTTGGAGTTTGTTAAAACTTGGCCTTATTAGTATATGAGAGATGAAGTAACCCTGAAGTTACCATCCCATCCCAAAAGAGGCCACAATTTAAAGCACAAGGCAAGGGGTAAAAGGAAAAAAGCATTTGCCTCTTGCGATATTTCATTTAGCAATAAGCTACTTTTTCAAGTCCAAGAGTAAACGCCCCGAAACTTGAGCCAGAGCACTCTTTACTTCTCTTTCACTGCAAGTGAACACACACTTCTAGCTAGGATCCATTTCCAGCTCTGATGCCATGGAAACAGGGGAAAGAAATGAACTTCAACAGATTCTTGGACTTTCTAATAAGATCAAATATATATATATATATATATATATGTTCACAACAATTACAAATCCTGCACTCTCACAACAATGATACTTCTTCCTTTTCCCTTTACATTGTCTTTATAGGACTATCCTAATGGGCTAGTTTGAGAGTTTAGGAGAGAAAAGAAAAGAAGAGAAATTTTAAGTTAAAAGAGAAGAGGAGAAAAAAAGTGGGATGATTGAATATTCCGAATGTTATTTGTAAGTTTTGAATAGAAAAGAAAGGAAACATAGAATTTGGATAGAAGTGGAGAGGAAAATGTATTTTGACCAAATCAAAGTAACCTAACTTTAGTGGTGTAATATATTATTTACCTTAAGGGCAAAATGGATATTTAACCTTTTTTTAAAGGTTCCCTCCGCATCCGTCCGTTTCTCTTAACAAGTGGAGAGAAACAATTTTGGCATTTGAGCTGATGAGTTATCATCCCTTTTCTCTTCTTTTCTCCTCTCCTAGAACTCCCAAACACTAAAATTCAAATCCTTTCTTCACAAATCCCTTCTTTTCTCTCCCTTTTTCAACTCCCAAACATAGCCCTAAATGGCTCACAGATTGAATCAAGACTTATGGCTCAAAATGAGGATAAAAAGGTAATTTAAGGTGATATTAGATACAATCTCAAATCTCAGTTTTGAAATTCATATATTTCCTCTCACAAACAAATCAACTTTTACAAAATCTGAAAGAAAATTCTGAAAACCAAATCAAGTAGACCCTTAATGATGAGGTAATATGACGCGGAGAGGAATAAGATTACTTTTTTATTATGAAAACAATTTTATCCCCTATTTCATGATTCATGATTCTTGAACTAACAGCCAATTGCCTTCATAGAAAGAGTTTAGGCCATAAAAATCAAAGCCTTCTCCAACTCCCTACCACTGAAATGCCTTTTTTTTTGGCTGGGTCCTACCACTGAAATGTTACTAATGCAAGAAAATCCCTATACAGTACCTATGCTAAAAAAAATACAGATACCCAAATCTTACCTTAGCCTTAGCCATAACCATTGTAATAAACAACCAATTAAGAATCATACCAGATTTTATGGAGTAAAGTACCTCTCGATTGGAGTCCAAGCTAAATGTTTCCTTTGCATCTTACGTGACGGAGCAAATAAACAGCTGCTATCCCTTGATGAATGAACAATCAAATCTACAAGGGTTATATCCCCGAAAATTCCAGTGCTCCTCGTAATCACAGCAACAATTTTACTTCTTTGATAACCCATCACCGCATAATCAGCTTCAAAGAGTAGCTCAAGTGGAACTCACCTTGTACTAGATGTGAATACCTGCAAATAGTAACCAAGAAGTATCCCAGTTGCAAAAGGCTAATAAAAAAGATGCATCAGGAGTTTGATATTCAGCTTTGCAAATCTTGTCAAAACTGTTAGGCACAGTATAGGAAAGATACACAACACATTTCCCTGAATCAGTTTATTTACATAACAGGTCTAGGACAGCTAGCATTTGTTGGAACAGGTTTGAAATAGAAAAGGAAACATACATTACACAATTTTCAGGAAAAGGGAAACTATCTTTACACCAGTCAGCACTTTGTATGACTTGAATCAACACGTGCTCTTTTGGGCTAGAGAGCACAATTTTCAGGTTATTACTGTCCAGGGCAGTCTCTGCTAAGGGTAAGTCATCTTCCAGTCATGTTATATCTACACTGGAATGTGGGTTCAGATGCATTATTAGATAGAAAGTTAAGTCAGAATGCAGTGCAGAGGCTGCTAGCCTTCATGTTAGAGGAACATTCCTGCTGAATTGGCCTCACATGATTCCATGGCCTGCTTCTCTTGGGCTCAGATATTCTTACATGTGATATTGCAGCGGCAAGAATATCAACTAAATCATAGTCTTCACCTTCAACCATCTTGGTTGAACTATGGGTGCATAATGTAGTCCTAGGATCATCACAGAGATGGCCAGTGGCTGTTATCGTATCTCTCTCTGACTCTACCAAAACAGAGGCATTTGAGTGTCCTGACGTCATTTTTACATGATTCTTTTGGCTTGGCATGACTGCAAGTCTCTTTATTGCGGGTTCAGTGTAAAATGAGATCCATGGATGACCTGTAAAGGGAACACACCAGAATAAATGCCAGAGACGAGACACTTTTCCAAATTTTCAGTTTGTTGACAAGAATGATGGAGACAGTACAATATTTAGCATGTTTAACAAGAGAACCAACTTTAGATTTCCAGAAGATTTCCCCCTATGTTATTGCTAATATGCATCCACCATTGGATCATGGTGGATAGTTTGATGTATCAGGGTAAATACAATTCCCATATTTCATCAATCAAGAACCAGGGTATTCAAAGCTGTTTATATAATACCGCTTTCCAGCAAACACATAGTTGGGCGTGGAAATCAGATAGTGCTACCAGTGGTTTCCGTGTTCCATGTGTGTGTGCATGTAATTCTATATAACTTATACATGAGGTACTCTAGGATTCTTTTTCTGATTCCAAATGAATAAGATTGTTCTCCTTCATTAATTCTTTTGACTGTATATTGAAACTCGATGCTACTTTGGGGGTTTAAGTACTCACTCAGTACTTCAGCAGCTGTAAACCTCATGGAAACATCCCTCATCAACATTCTGCGCATGAGATCGCGAGCAGATTGTGATATGGATTCCCAGACTCCACCTTTGAAATCAAGATTTTCCTTCTTGATAGCCTCAAACACAGTTTTCAAAGAATCGCCTTGAAATGGCAGAAAACCAACTAAAAGTGCATGAAGGAGGATACCAGCACTCCAGACATCCACCTTTTCTGAGTAGTCACCCAACAAAACTTCAGGAGCTACATAAGCAGGACTTCCAACTACACCAGACAAGTTCTGACCTATTTGAAGAACGACCATCATCAGGTATCATATAAAGAAGTTCAAATAATGCTGAAACCAAATAAATTCTTCAAGACAAGTTAAAAAATCAAGATTTTAACTCAAGGATTCCTTGGCAAGATGACGTCCAAACAAGGTATCATCCATGTTATCAAACACATCGAAGGAGACAGGCAGAAATATCTTGCAGCTCAAATGATTGAAACAATGATGAAATGTACATCAAACTCAACACCCAAAAAGGAACAAAATGCCTCCAAGCAGTCACTAAACAATGAGAAACAAATAGTCCCCAATGTTTCAGTAAATGTCAATGCCATAAGTTTTCAGATGATATAGGCAACATTTGGTTAATTCAAATAAAATTTAGCATTTAAGGTATACTCAGCTCTTCACTTAAAATGTACCCTACTATTCATTAAACACTAAGGATTACCAAGCAAGCAGAACCGTGCAACATGTATCTGTACCAATCCAAAAGAAAATACTTCACTTACCATCTGATATTCTCACAGCTAAACCAAAATCTGCAAGCTTTATCTCTCCAGAGGCTGAGAGAAGGATGTTTTCAGGTTTTATATCTCGGTGAACAACACCCATCTCATGGCAGTATTTAATGACAAGCATCATTTCCTTAATTAAATTAGCAGCTCGCTGTTCAGAGTACTGCCCTTGCTTAGCCATTTGGTCAAGTAATCGTCCCCCAGGACAAAGCTCCATAACAAGATGAAAATTTTCAGCATCCTCATAAACAGCCTTTAGTGTGACTATACCCCGATGCCCTGACAGGTGCTGCATGATTTCCACTTCACGATGTACAGTCTCCTCCCCCTTTCTCAAAGTCTTGCAAGCAAATTGTTCTCCATTTTCTTTTTTCCGGCAAAGCATCACAGACCCAAACTTCCCTTGTCCTATAATGTCACCTAGCTCATACTCCTGATCGATCTTCTTCTTCCTACGCAACCTAGTGGCTGATTCAATGCACCCTATTTTTCTCTTAATACCTCTACCTGTTGCATCCAAACATGCATTACCACAAGGTGGGGCAGTAACCACACCTGGAACAAGACTCTTTCTAGTACCAGCATTGTCTTTTATTACGATTCCCTTGCATTTCTTCCTCCTCCTTGAGTAATCCTTCAATGACAGATGAGACAACGCCAATTCTATTGAAGTCAGATCTTTTCTATTTAAAGCTAACATATCCCCTCCTTTCCTCTTTTTGCCTAAACACTCCATTTTAAAACCCCAGAGAATCTCAACTAGAAGACCCTCTGGATATCATCTAAGCAGCTACACTATAAACTACAGCTAGTCATTATTAAAATACTCTGTAATAAAGATTTCTAAGCCAATCAGAAAATAGGTTATCCAAAAAAGTAGCCTCACTTCCCCCACCCAGATTAACAGGAACCAGCAGCAATTAGCTAACGCATGAGAAGTCCTAGATTTTCATCAAATTCTGCAATATCATGCAATCGAAGTCAATTAGAAACCCAATGCAAATCGGAGAACAATATGTTTAATAAAGCAAAACCGATCACAAGAAAAACTGGAAAAGAAAGAAAAAAACGAAAATGGAAGACAACAAAATTAACCGGTTTATTCCGAACCTCAGGACGTGTAAAGCCTCTTATTCCTTTTCTTCCGACCCATTTGCGTGAATGATTCAGAAGCCTTTAACATGGATTTGCTTCTTCTTCTCACATTGGTAACAACCTGGAAGAAGAAGAAATCCCCGAAACCCAGCAAAATTAGCAAGAAAAACACCAAAGAAATCAATACTGAATTCCAAAGAAATCACTCGCAGTTTAAGTAGAAAACCCTAAGCAAGCAAAAGCTAGATTTAGATTTTCATAAAGTAGAGAGGAAAAAAAGGATTACAATCAAAGAAAATTTTGTTATTTTTTAACCTTCATAGAGAAGAAATTCTAGGGAGGAGTAAACAAAGGTCTCTGCTTTTTTCTTCTAAGGAGAGGAAAAAGGAAAGGGCAATTATTTTCCCGTACAGAATCTACACGTGACCTATTTTCCCAATTTCCGTTATCTTTTTCGCGCGAATCCACTGATTTTAACGACCAACTCTTTGCCACGTCGGTGTTGATCAACGGCAGAAGCCAACTTTTTGGGTCCTACATTAATTGATCCAATGATTTTAACTTCCTGTCAAGGATATTTTACACAAGCAATAGTTCATCAAATTTACCAAACATCTCCTTATTGGATTCGGACAACGAAACCCGCATTAGTTCATCATTTAAAGTAACATTTTGAATTTTATGTTAACCCTCTATGAAGATGGATAGGTACACAAGAATATTTTCAGCAAATGTTATACAGATTTTGATTCTAGAAAAATATAGTGCACATGGAAAAAGTGCTATATTTATCTTGTTTATATGTATCATTATTTTTTTTTTAAACGAAAAAACAAAATCATGATGACTTACTTAATACGTCTTGTACACTGGAGGCGCAGAATTTAGTGTGCACAAGAAATCACCTTCTACTTTAGAAAAACCCACCTTCTACCTTAGAAAAATTGAAATTTCCAAAACCAGTTGAGTTACACTCATACGAACTACTTTTCCTAGTATGTTTTCCTAGTTATGTTTGGAACATGGAAGTCTCTGTTCACTTTCAGAAAGAAACACATTTGCTCCATCTACGAAGAAACATGGGCTAATCTGATGAGAGCATCACCATTCAACCATTTTGATCCGAATGTGTATACAAAACAGAATCATAAGACACTTTCCAGTTGGACTTTGATTACTTTATCAAAGAATCAGGTTGACAAAGATTCAAGAATCAGCAGGAAAGATGAACAAAACTTTCTTTCCAGATCAATGTCTCTTATTAATCCACAAAGGAATCACTTGAGGAGTGAGTTTTGTTAGATCACATGCATGCACAAGAAAGAAAAGAAAACAATCTCAGCAGACATGATCTATTGGGATCAGAAGAGTACAATTATAATACAAAGGTTGAGTCACAGTGGGCATCAGCATCTCTAACCGACCGGTACTGAAAAAACACAACTGGCACTGCAAAAACACAAATTGTAATACCAAAGGGCTCCAACCCATACTGCAAACTGAATGCCATTTTCATGTTCACTACAGTATCACGCTAATCACACAAGATTTGATGTGATATTGTAACAGAACGCTATTCTCTTTTTCATACTGCATTTTAGAGTATTGAGTTAGAGGCGGCCTAAACCGATAAAATAAAGCATTTAGCAAGATCACTAGTAAGATGGAATCTGCATCAAGAACAAAAACACAAAACAAATAAACCTAACTGGGCACAGAAAAGATAGTATTGAATGTTAGAACAATAGTGCATTTATCTGTCATAATACTACAAAATTGCATGGTTGAATATGATGAAAAATGCAAGAAAAAAACAGCAGGTTGAACTCAGGGCATTGATCTGTCCTGAAAGTTGCTGTCTTTATCTATTATTGAATATCATTTGATTGATCTCAAACTCAGTTTAATAAAACAAATACCAGCTAAAGTATACTACAATTCATCAAAATTGTCACAGCCCTTTTCTATCAGAACCATGTGTAAATCAACAGCTTTGTCCGTCAACCCAACTTCTGCAAAAGCCTTA
Source organism: Catharanthus roseus (assembly GCA_028651295.1). Lineage (NCBI taxonomy): Eukaryota > Viridiplantae > Streptophyta > Magnoliopsida > Gentianales > Apocynaceae > Catharanthus > Catharanthus roseus. Next base: position 2,330,856 of record JAPQWS010000108.1, on the reverse strand, counting down.
AGAAGTCTATTGCAGATGGAATTATCAAAATCTGTAGTTGTTGATTGCTTCCATTGATCGATGATTTCTCTTACCTCTTTCAATTGCCCGAGCATTAGATATGATGAAATTATGCAGGCATAATTCCGGCCTATCATCTTTTGCTTAGTTAGCCTCAACGATTTCCAGATTTGATCAATTCTCTCTTTGCTCCCCATGCCTCCATACAAAATAATGAGAAAGTCATACGTTACCCATTCTCTTTGTGTAATACCCTTCTCATTTTCAACCAGAGAGCTGGAATCTGACTCAACAAGGTGTCCTGCAGCAATATATACTTTGACAAGGTTCACGTATCTTGACCAACTCTCGCTCAAGCCAGGGTCAAGACTCATTTCATCAAGAATTCGTCTAACCTCATCGATGTTGAAAGCTGCAGCACATGAGCTTATCCATAAATTGTACGTAAATAGATCTGGTGCAACCTTCTGGCGTTTCAACTCTTCTACAGTAAGAGAAACTTTATCCAACTGCCCAACTGACATGTATAAGGTCATTAGCTCATTGTAAGTGAGGGCACTTAGAGAAAGGTTCTCTTTCTTTATCCTTTCAAAGAGGCTTTCAGCCTTTTCAATCAGTTTTGATGCAGCATAGGAGTGCAGAAGAGCGGTGTAGGTTTCACTAGTTTTTGCAGGGAGAGGCAAACCTTCAAAGTAACGTTCAGCAGCATCAATACCAAAGACTTTGGTCATCAAATCAATACGAACAGCATAATCAGAGTCAGATAATTTGAACTCATCATGAGCTACCATCCATTCAGTTATCTGCAAGAACATATGGTTGCATATCAGAAATAAATGCCAAATGAAAGTACATCTTAGCAATGAAAATAAGCTCACCATTCCTTCTTTTCCAGTTTGATGGTTTGGGTTCATTTGCTAGATGGAAATCCATACGTGCATAAATGTAAGGATTACATGAAGAAGTAATCACCAAACTACTGGGACAGGCTGAATCACCAAGCTATAGGGACAGGCTCTGGGCAAATGTAAGGTTTCTCCATTGTGACAAGAATATCAAATAACAGATATATCGAAAAAGCAGAATATGTCCACTTTTTCCTTTTGGAAATAGAGCATAATAGAACATAGGTCATAGAGCTAAAGTTAAACATCGTCAACCACTTCAAAGATTCCACAAAAAAAGAGCCTCAAAACTAAGTTTTCCCTTTTCAAATAAGCCAATAATTGTTATTAGACATAGAGATGCTACTTACTCAGTCTTTTAACATTGAAAATAATATCTCAGAAAGGATCGTCGAAATACAAGTAAGAGAATGTTAAAAAAGCAGCAACCTTTATATTTGATGCCACAATTACTCAATTTTAGAAAGTTCATGCTAATCACAACTAGATGACTGAACAACCATCATTCATTTATTACCTCACAAATTCACTTGGCCCTTAGCACAAGCATCAAAAGCTAACAATCCGCAATAACCATCATCATAGACATGAAATGATGTCCCAACAGTATGCAACAAGCAAATACCCAACTTGCAAAGACAAATGTGCAGACACAACAGCATAACATATCGGAAATCTTGAGTTTGAACTAGTAGCTGAATCATCAAAATATAGAAACTGAAACTTAGCTATTTACCCTTTGGTTAACTAGGGTGGTATCAGGAAGTCATGTCAAGGCAAACTGAACCATCGGAATAAGTTTTTCACTGGCAAATAATTTCCCAATTTTAGTTTCACTTGCTTGATGAATTAAGAAATTAGAGTAAAGATAAATTACTGTATTCTTATTTCTTGCATCCTTATTTCTTCTGGATAATTGAAAATCTTGAAAATCAAACTAACCTGCTATGAGTAATTGAAATCCTTTCCCTAATCTAGCCAACTTGAGCTCACAATTCTAGCAATCACAACCACTGCATACTAAAGATCCTTGCAATGAACTAAAAATTGAATCTTTTTCCTTTTGCTTTGTTCAAAAACCAAGACAGTGACAAAATCAAACGAACCCCTCATCCAAAACCAATAACAAGAAAATCTATAGGTTATTGAGCCAACTCTCTCAAAAATTCATCAGATGAAATGTAAAAAAAAGTCAGCAAATGAAACAGAAAAAAAAAAGACTATTCAAATTAATAAGAAAAAAGTGACCTCGAGGGCGTGCTTAAAACGTTGAGACTTGCGGAGTTCTTTAGAGATATCACGGAGATCAGAAATGGCAATTTTACGACCTTCGCTGACCCATCTATGGAGTACATTTGTGGCACTTCTCTTTGGGAGTCTAAGACTAAATATTCTGCTCTTTAAGTCATCATCATCTTCACCATGGATTCCATTTTCGATTCCTTTTTCAGCTTGAGCACCAGTTTCATCTTCTTGGTAAACAACTTCACTCCCAGAATTGAAAGATCGCAGCAGAGCCCTCCTCCTCTCTTTACTAGCATTTCTAGCAAAAATTCCCCCCTCATTTCAATTTGATTATATTGAAGAAATAGGAATAGGGTTCAACGAGAAAGGAATGGAAAAAAAGCTTACCGAGCTAGAGTGAGGAAGATGGAACGCGCAGCCATGGAAGCTGTTGCCAAACACAAGGATTGTACAGTCTCTCGAGGGGTATAACCAAGTGAATTAAAGGGGAAAAAAAAAAAAAAAAAGGAAAATATTGTCAGAAGTGGGATTTGAACCCACGCCCTCGTTAGAGGACCAGAACTTGAGTCTGGCGCCTTAGACCACTCGGCCATCCTGACTTGTGATACCATGGCCACATATTTTTGTATTTGATGTTAATTTTAAATTGAAGATGCATGTATCTTATGCTCTTAGTTAGCAAATCTTAATTTTAAAATTTAAATGGAGCTAAAATTTTGTGTGAGTAGATGTTTATTTATTTTGATCTTACAAGATAATTAATACATTCAATAAATGTGGGAGATAAGGAAAGATTGATGGGAGAGAAAGAATGAGCATTTTGATCATTGTCTTGTGCATTTATGTTGAACTTCAATCAATTTGCTCAACATTATTCCGACAAATATGGTTGATTTTAGATTCATGGATGAAAACAAAACCCAAATCAAAACTCTCTCTCTCTCTCTCTCTCTCTCTCTCTCTCTCTCTCTCTCTCTCTCTCTCTCTCTCTCTCTCTCTCTCTCTGTGTAGTTTCCACAGTCTCTGATCAACATGGTTTTGTTTGCATTAATTGTTTAATGACAATTCAAGTACAGGTTGATCTGCTTAAGAAAAGTGACCACAAACATCCACAGGATGCTCTGCTTAAGAGGAGCCACAGCCATAAATCCACATTTTCCAGTAATATTAAGGTTCATCAGGCCAGAAAACTAAACCATTAAAGGCCACAAGCAGATCAAGAATCTAACAATGCAGGAAAAGCTAATTACTCAAGAATGTACAATCTGTACATTTACTTAATCAAATGTTAAAGGAAGAGGATCTCTGTTCTTGTTCCAGCTGCTTATTTTTCTTGATTCCTCGAAGCTCGCCATAAAAGTAAGAAACAAAACCCCAAAGAGAAAGAGTAAGAGAAATTGCTTTTTCAACTTGAAATCTCTCGTGGAAGAACAAAACAGCCAAGGATTCTGTCACTGGTAGCAAAGTAGCAATTACAATACCAGATAGCAATGCTGAACCCAGTGAAGCAACTCCAATAGCCCCCAAGAAGAAGAATTGCCAAAGGATTGCACTTGCCACAAGTGTTCCATAATACGTTGCTTTCCCGAGCTCATATTCTCTTGCCTCTCTTGCAAATGCCTATAATTGAATTAGTGAAACGAAAATTTTAATCAATTCAAGCTTATGAGATACAGAAGAAGCTAATGTTCTAACATTTTTTTATACATTGGCGGAACAGAAGAGTGTAAATCGAACCCAAAACCTTACCATTCTAACATAGATCATGGTTATGTAGACACAATGGCAGAAAGAGATTACCTTGAAGTCATGGTTAAAAAGCATTCCAATAGTGCAGAATGCAGTGGCAACAAAGGATATAACTATTTGCATCTCCATCACAAGAGAATAAGTCATGATATGCTTATATTTCTTGCAAGTTAACTCCATCAATGGCAAAACAAATCCATACAGTGCTGATGTTCCTAGTGTCATGAAAAAGCCAATATAGTATTGTGTATTGGATTCATGAGCTGGGCGATCAGTGCTAGAATGAAATCCAAGAATAACAGCACCAAGAGACAATAGAAAGATAGCATTAATGATGAAATGGGTGAATTTTTGCTTAACAAGGAGAAAGGCAAATCCAGCAGTAAAAGCCAATTGAGTAGCTATTATAAGAGCCGAAGTTGAGACTGGGAGGCGGGATACTCCATATGCTGATAAATAGTCATCTACACCTGTTAGAAGGCCGATAAAGGCACATCGAAGGAGTAGACCGATATTCATGTTAAACAGTTTGGTACCAGGTCCCTCCTTGCTTCTCCGAAAACTATAGGAAGCCAGGAGGGGAAATATCAGCAATGGCCAACCTGCAGTTTGTAACCAGCTTGATATCCAGATTCTTTTGCCCCCTTTAACAAAGTAAAGCCGCTGTACCAATGGACCACCACAATTGCCAAGGCCTAACATCATGCAGTTAAACACCAAGAGGGTTCTTTTCATTCTTTTGCTCAACTTCTGGTCTTCAGGCAAGAGTTCATTGCTTATACTAGCTGCCTCCATCTTCAAATACAAGAAATCGGGATATCAATTTACTAAAACGCCTCAAGATTTCCAAAGCTCTGCAATATACTATTAGCTTTTGGTGGTCACTTTATCTATTCTAAGAAGGAAAAAGAGATGATTTGCCTAGTCTTTGCAGCAGCATATGTATTTTCTAAACAAAAAGACCAAAACAAGGACCAGAAACTATGTTCTCAAATTTAGGCAACAAGATCAAGATTCTAAAGCCAATGTGTATTCAAGAAACTGCTTATGAATGAAGGGACTATTTTTTAACCCTCTTCCTTCCAGCCCTGTTTTGATGCAAGAAAAGCACCAACATTACATATAGAAGCATGCAATTTTCCACATATCCCCTGTTTACCTTCACAAATACCTTTTCATTAGAAGCTTAATTTTTGCAAAAATCTAACAGCAATCTATCTAAGTCCTCATAAGTTTTGTGCACCACATTCATTCAAATTCTAGTGGGTTATGCAACAAACAAAAAAAAAAAAATTCCCGAATCCAGAAAAAGATAACAGCAAAGAAGGGTTCTTAATTCTTTCATGATTAAATCAGCTCCACATATGGATAATAGTAAATTAAACACCCATAAATGGAAAAAGAACAGAATGAAATAAACAAGAAATACCTATTCAGAACGCACTTCGATTTTTCAGTCCAGAAAGTGAAAGATCTCACCTTTAAGCTATTTAACAAAAAAATTAGAGGAAAAAAAAATCAGAAGAACAAAGTGGAAATTATGAAGACCCATTTCTCAGTTCGCCCCGAATTATGCATTTTTATACACTCTTGAAGTGAAGAATGGATTAAGAAAGAAAAGTGACGCAGAAACAGACAAGTGGTGATGACTGCTGAAAAGAAAATTGTGAAGGAGAAGTCTTAAAACCGGCAGAACCATCCAAAATAGAATATTGTAGCGGCGTAATATCCAATCCATATCATGGTAAAGGACATACACTAGTACTGGTCGAAATTAATCATTGGTATTAGCATTTGATATATTTCTTGAACCTCTGATGTAGTAATCAATTTCCATTTTCCGGAAATACCTTCAACCATTTTCGGATTATTCTAAAGGTCCAGCTTATCCATAAACCACTATTTTGTTTTTCATAAATAATTAAGAAAGAGTCATATCATTAGTAATGGTACAAGGTGATCGGCCGTGAGTGTATTGGAGGGGTACTACAGTACAAGGTGGATTAGATACTCTTCATAAATTATTTTTTTTACCATTTTTTATTCAATTCAATTTAAATGTCTTATTTCTCGTGGATTTTCATAGGCATCATTCAAGAAAAAAAATGTTTCATAAGCATCAAGATTTAAATGTACAAATAGTCAAGTTCAATTAAAAATTATTAATCTAAATAAAATCGGTAAATTTAAAAGTTTCAATCAAATCACTTATACAAATTTCTAGTTAGATCTCTATCAAAATTTATTAGGAATAATAATAGCCCCTTCCCCAACACCACCCACCCTAACTTGTATATGATTCCAATCTGTCCTCCCCATGTGGAGATGAAAGCTATCCTTATCTCCCACCCAATACCTCCATGAGAAAGTTTGATGTAAATTCTTGTGGAATAAGTGTACATGGATGAGGAATGTGAGCCTTCATCTTTGCCTTTGGTGATTATATATGGCCTTAATAGTAGTTTCTCCTTAGATCCAATAATACATGAATCACATTGAATATCTTTATGTTAATTAATTTTAAGCCTTTGCCTGCCATTGATTCTCTAATTTAGTAACCAAACAAAAGGTAAACTTTGACAAACATAATAATTCAAGATTGAAGGAGATGAAGAAATATATTCTCTGTTTCTCTTCTCCAACTCCAAGCTTTAGTGAAAAACTTGTTATAATCTTTGCCATCTTGTATGTTTGTTTAAGAATTGCGACTGTAATCATTCTGTAACGTTTATTTTTATTGTATTTCTCGTTTAGAATTTATTTCTGTTTTTTTTTTTTTTTTTTTTGTGTCGAATCAAAAATTTGAAAATTGTTTTAGTTTTAATAGAATTGAGTATTTAATATTAACAATGGAACAAGACATATATAGACCACATGGAAATTAGAAAGATAAGATATTAGTAATTATCCATGTTTAGATTGAAACTACAAAACAGCAGTAATAGTCCCGACACAATTATACACCGAAGTTATAACGGAATTTTCTTTGAAATAATGTAGAAACTAGTCATTCATGGCGGATCTTTACACGATCAACACATGTCTTGGCATTGAGTTTGTTAGCTTGTTGAACTTGTATATATTCCCTGTACTTCATTGGAGTGTAAGCTGGAAGAACATTACCTTCACTCTCTAATAACTTTGCAGCAGGCCTAACCATGTTTTCAGGTGATGGACCATTTGCCATTGCCAAAGAAATCCTTGTCTTTCTGTGATTAACAGTAGCTCTATGCAACACACTTTTGTATTTCCCATTACTAAATATCTACACAATGAACATTTATATATGTGAATTATCCACTAAGAAAACATGAAACAAGTAAAACTTTTAGAGTATAAAAACGTTCTAATTGTCACCTTTAGAACTTCTTTTTCCATTTCAATGTTTAGTATGCAAAATAGAAATAGGAAAACCCATCCACAGAAAAACTCATCTAAAAAAGAAATTATCTTTTCAAAATAGTAGAAAAGAAAATAATATATTATGTCTATTAAATCATCATGACATTAAAGTATTACAATTCACTTATGAAATTCATCAAGAAGAAAACTCAAGAATACTTATACGAGTTATAATTCACAACAATTATACCATCAACATATTAAAGTCATATATTATGAAAATTTCATTCATTTCCAATATTAAATAAAAAATTTACTAGAGACATAATAAAGGGGGAGTTATTTCATTCTAACTTTTTTGTCTGAACACAGTAATGGAAAAAGGATTCTTAATCCTTTCCAAACGAATGGAAATTTTAGATCAAATAACATCTCATTTCATATCTCATTTCATGTCATGTCATTTCAATGTATCAAATGTACTGTAAATATTTACCTCAAGTTGATCACCAGTGTTAACCAAAATGGAGTTGGGTAGGGCATTGACATTAATCCACTTTCCATCCTTTTGAATCTGTAATCCTGCAACTCCATTTTGAATGAGGAGGGTGAAAAGGCCATGATCGGAGTGGGGTGGCAGCCCCATTGCTAGTTCAGGTTGAGGACAACGTGGATAATAGTTTGCAACAAAAATCTGCATAGTTGAGTCCAAATCCAATGATTTTTCTGTATAGCCTTGTTCTAACCCAAGGCTTTTTGATACTCCTTCAATCAATTTTCTTACCACTTCTCTGGATCTTTTACAGTACTCCAATAATATGTCACTGCAGACACACATTGTAGACCCAGTTAAAATCTCCTCATTTGATTAACTAAAAAACAGGTAGCATGAAATCTTGTGAGGAATAATTGTCATGATTACGTCAGCGGCGTGTCAGAAAGTGCGACTCATAAACTTGACAATACTCACTACCTATTACTTGATTATCGTCTTCACTATACCAATAAGGATATCCAAGAGTGACCAGATCAAAAGTGTAGGACTTTAGGCGACTCTCACCCTCATGCCCGGAAGTACAACTCGTGGGTCTGGCAGCACCCACGGTCCACATTTAACAATTGTCCTCACTAGATTAATATCCCAAAATTGACATGAATACTTAAATTCATGACCTTATAACTTTTAAATGTAACACACTTATCCTATGTTCATGTGCGATAAGAGTATCACAATAATCACTTAAATTTCTAAAAGAATCAAGTAAATTTTACCTGAAAACTTGAGGGTTCTTGGGACAGTGAAAATCTGGATGCACAATGATCTTGAGATAATCCCTCCAGAAAAAGACCTCTTCTTTCTTAGTATTGAAGCTGGTGCCAAATCTAATGGGATCCAAGACATGCTTTGTCTCATATTGCATCTTCTCCTCCTCTGGCAAATTGAAGAACTCATTACTCACATCAATTATTTCCTTCATCAAAGTTTCTGGTATACCATGATTTACCAGCTGCAATAAATCATTCACAGCCACAATATAAGTTAACACTTGAATGCCTCTCATGAAAAAATTTTAAAAGAACAATAAAATATGAATTAGAACTAGTAAATTTCAGTCTGTAAAGTGCTTGTTAATGACATTCACTCAGGAAACTGCTCGAAAGACCTGTTAGGCCACTACCATATGCTCATATTCTTTCTCTTGGGACTAAAAAGCAAAAAATCTTGATGACTCAGTGGCCCGTTAAATTGGAGATCTTTTACTTATGAAATCCACATACTACTGTTGTCAAAATTCGAACTTTAGATCTTAAAACCATCTCTGCCGCCTTCAAACCAACTAAGCTATACCGATGTTGACTCTTATATTCTCTCTCTTCTTACAATAGGATTTTGCTTGCTCATATCCTGGGTTTTTTTACCCTATTTGGGCATTTTTTTTTTTTAAAAAAAAAAGCCACTAAAGTGTCCATTTATTTTAAAAAATGTTAGGTGTGGCCATAACGCACACAGCATGTGCATTATCTTTATTGATAATGCACATAACGTGTGTGTTATTCTTAATCCACAATTAAAAAATCCGCTTAATCATGATTAATGGTGTAGCATGAATTAGGTGGTTAACGTGGCATGACGTGGTGCTTATGTGGCTAATAACGCATACAGTGAATGCGTTATTGTTACGATAACGGATACGCCGAATGCGTTATTTTTATGATAACACATATCAGTGTCAATAGATTAAGAACCGGAACCCTTCCCGTCGTCTTCTTTGTGCTTTTGTTTTTTCTCCAACTTCTTCTACTTTCTCCAGATTTTCTTTCTTCTTCTTCTTTCTCCTTCACAAAGATTCCTCTTCCTCTTCTCCTTCAAACTCGTTTTCTTCTCTTCTATTCTCTTTTTCTCTTCAACATCTACATATATTCCCCTGTTCTCAAACTTCTTCAACAAAAAATTTAAAAACTTCATCAATCTTCAACTTCCAATTAGAAAGGTAAATAATCTTCAGTTGAACTTCAAATTTTAAGCTTTGATTTGAGTAATTTGTGTTGGGTAGTTAAATTTCTAACTTGAACTTTTTTTCTTGAAACCCTTGTTTGGTTTGCTAGGACTTGGATTTAAAATATTGAACAAAGTGCAGAAATCAGAGTTTGAAATATTTGGAAGTTGAATTTGAAAGTTTTTTAATGAAAGAATTCGAAAAATTCCGGTAACGGTTCAGTTTCGGCAACGTTCAGTTTTGGCGACAACAATTCCGGCAGCATGGTAATTTTTCTTGTGGTATTTTTTGTTTTTTGATGAATTTTAGAGCTGTTATTCACATTTATTTGATGAATTTTGGGATTGTAGTTTGCTGGAATTTCTATTTTGAAGTTTCAGGCTGATTTTAACATATCTTATTGATTTTTTATTTTTTGAATTTAGCATCCATAATTGTATAGAAGTTTTGCTTGTGTTTTTTTTCTTGTTTGGAGCTGATGAATTTTGGAGCTGTTATTCCTCTTTTTTTTTTTTTTTTATGAATTTTGAGTTTAGGGTTTGCTTGAATGTTTATTTTGAAGTTTTGGACTGATTTTTACATATTTGATTGATTTTATATTTTTTGGAATTTAGCGTTCATAATTGTATTGAAGTTTTGCTTGTCTTATTTTGTTTCTTGTTTGTTTCTAATTAGACAGAAATATTGGTGCTGTGAGCATTTCGTATATGTTCTAACAATTCCACATTTACAATTGTTGTAAATGTTATTCTAGTAATTCCATCTAAATTGTTGATTTCTCCTTTTGTTCATTTGTTCTAGTAAGAATGTTATCGTGACTTTGTACTTTGTACTTGTGGTTTTTTCGATTAAGAGAAAAATAAAATGTGGTTAGACCTTAATTCTAAAACTTTAAACATTAAACCCTAAAACCCTAAACCCTAACCTAAAAAATCCTATTTATAAAGTAAGTAATAATAAAAAAATTGTACTTTAAATTCTAAAATCATAAAATCATAAACCCTAAATCTTAGAAAGTGTGTGAGGGGAGATCTTAATCCTAAAACCTTAAATACTAAACTTAAATACTAAACTTTGAAACTGTAAAACTTTAAACCCTAAATCTTAAATCCAAAAATCATAATCTCAAAAACTCTAAACCCTAAAATTGATAAAGTGTGTAATAATAAAAAAAAATATTTTGTATTATTCAAATCAAGTGCTTATAAGACGATAATTAGTTATAAGAGACTAAAATTTACATACATTATCCTCTAGAATTAAATGTTCATTCTTATTTTCAATATAGAAAAAAATGAATATTATAGCCCTCAAAAGTTATAACAAAATTACTTTAGGGTGCGTAATGATAAAAAAAAATATTAAGTGTGAAATTAAAACATTAAACTTAAACCCTAAACCTAAAATCCTAAACCATAAACCTGAATGCTAAACCCTAAAACCCTTTCTTAAAAATGACTATTATAGCCCTATAAAATTATAATAAAATAATTTCAGTTCATATATCGAATAATAACTTCAAGGATGGACTATTTTGTCCTAAAATTTATAAAGTTTAATAATAAAAAATTTTGTACTTTAAATTCTAAAACCTTAAACCCTAAACCTTAGAAAGTGTGCAATACTACATCTTAATCCTAAAACCTTCATTTGCAGAGCATAGGTTTTGTCTGCACTACATCGGGCAAATTTCACCAGACCTTTAAGAATAGCTAATTAAAAAGTTTAATGTGACAGGCCAGAACCGAAGCTAAGCGATGGAAATTTGAACGTGCCATGAATGAAATTACAAGTAGAAATGTAGAAGCTTATAATTATTTAGTCAAGATATCCTTGGAGAAATGTACACTCCTGCATGATGGTAGGCACAGCCACGGAGTGATGACTACCAACATTTTAGAAGTATTTAACAATGTTCTTAAAAGGTTAGAGTCTTACCTTTAAAAGCTCTAGTTGAATTAATATTCAACCAACACTGTTAGGAGGCCCAGAACTGTGTGCATTCATCTCCAACAAGAGTTTTTGACAAATTTTTTCGGATTGAATTAAAATTAAGAGACCACACAGTTACACCGTATAATCCACGAGCTGGTATTTACATGATTAAATCTCCAATACGGCTTGATGGTCGTGGCAACACCATTTATACCTTGAAAATGAATGAAAAATCATGGAGTTGTGGCAAATGACACAAATATACATTGCATTGTTCTCATGCTCTTGCAGTTTGTAAAGATAATGGTACAAGACCTGATACTTACATGCCAAACATATATATTTGCAGGAAACTTACCGACGAACATATCAATCCAATTTTTATCCAGTTGTGCATGGGGACTTTTGGAGAGATATCTCTTACAATTAAACATTCTATCATCTAAATATGAATAATCAACATGGTCGCAACATGGTATAAGGTTTCAGGGAGAAATGGATTATCAACACCCAAATTCTTCTCCAAGATGTAGCAGGTGTCGAATGCCCGCACATAATAGAAAAACTTGTAATAACCCCGACTCAAGTAATGTATAAGTTTCTTTTTTTTTTCAAAGTGTTGTAATACTTTAGAGTTTATATTAATGATATTTCATCTTTGAATTTTTTCTAAGCACTTTTTTATATACTTAAATCAATTATAAATTATTATACTAAAATTTACAACAATGGACAAAAATATAAAATACTTTAAATTACTTCTACATACTTTTCTATAGACTATTTTACTTAAAACAGTTATAGTTATTATCATAAAATATACAAAAAATGACATAAATAAAATAATACTTTGTCTTTTTTTTTTGTAAAATAAACAAATTAATTATAAGTTTTGCAAAAAAAAAAAAAAAGACATAAAAATATTTTAAATCGATTATAAATTATTATAGTAAAATTTACAACAAATGACAAAAATATAAAATATTTTAAAATACTTCTTCGAACTTTTTTTAAAATATTTTTCTTAAAACAGTTATAATTATTATTATAAAATATACATCAAATGATATAAATAAAAGAATACTTTGTCCTTTTAAAAAAATTATTATAAGTTTTACAAAAAAAATAATAATGTGACGTATAACACATAAAAAAAAATATTATCCGTATGTATAACACATTTCAATCAGATCAATTGATTAAGGATAACGCACCCAAATTATGGCCACACTCGAATTCTAAATATAAATGCGGCGACTTAAGTGATTTTTTTTTTGTTTAAAAAGCCAAATATGGTAAAATGCCCGTGTCCTGCCATAGCAAGCCATTCCAACCTACCTTCGGACATCCGGACGGCGATGGTTCCTAACTAAAACTAAACTTGCTGTTCTGACAGAATTAATGAATTTTTACTGTTTTTTCAAAAAGCAAAATATAAAAATAAAAAGGCATGGAGAAAGAATTGATCAAGTACCATAAAGAAGCCCCAATCTTCACATGCTTTACCAAGATTCTCAACCACTTGAATCTGTTCATGGGGAGTAGCTGAAGTGAGCAGAGAAAAGTCTATGATAGGAATTGAAATTTCAAAGTCAGAAGCAGGGATGGTGTCTTCTTTGGTAATATTGCTGAAATATGCATAATTGGAGGGAATGGATTTAAGGTCAGGTAATTCAGCAAGTACTTTCACACATGACATAATTGTATGATTTGAAGATTTGAAGGAAAAGATATTATCATCACAGCTGCTGCTGCTGCTGCAATGGAGGATAGTTTATCTATTTATAACCCTGTATTTGCGTGTCTGAATTGAACAAGGAAGAAATGATAAGCTTGGGCGACAACGGAGATATTTATTCTCATGGAGGTGGAGAAGCAGGAAAGACAAGAAAAGGTTTTTGTCCTTTTTTTTTTTTTTTTTTTATTTTTTTATAATACTCTAAACTTATCATCAAAACATTTTGTCTACTGTATTCTAACTCCTAACCTTATCCTCTGTGCTGTCTGTGGCTCAAAAGCGGATACCGGTGTCCATCCATGCCTTGCGGGACTGCCGACAATGGAGCAGCAAGGTGTGGTGGCTGCTGAGAGAGATTGGTCAGGAATGTCAAAACGGACTTTCTGAACTGGACCTGTCTTGGTTTGAACTCGGCAGTTTTTTCTTTATCCAATTCATTTTTAAAAAATGGATACTAAATCGGTCCAAATTTTTTTTTAATCTTAAAGTGGCCATAACGCACATTAGATTATTGATAACGCACAACCCATCTAATTATGGTTACACCCCCTAATCCGCCGATGTGGCGGATAACGCACGACCAGTGTGCGTTATGACAAAGCAATAACGCACATTGGTCGTGCGTTATCTGCCACGTCAGTTTTTAATTTTTTTTTAAATGAAAATTTCTTTACAATTTTTGTCAAAACTTATAAACTTTTAACCATTTCATCTCAAGTTATTTGAAAAAGTAATACTAAAGATATTGTAAAAATTTAGAGCAATGATGTACTAATTAGAAGAAATTGAAAGAAAATTTTCATTAATAGAAACCTATTTTATTATAACAATTTCAAGAAAATGGCAAACTTACACATTGCTCGGTATGGGATTATTACAATTTTTCTATTATGTCCCGGCATGCGACATCTGCCACATCTTGGGGGAGAATCCGGATTTCTATAATTCATTTCCCCCTGAAATCGCTTGCCCTGTTTCCTACCTCGTTCCTCTTTCATGTTTGGGGAATAAAATGTTAAATTAAAAAGAACATCCCTCCAAAAGTTCTCACTCAAGACCGGATGAAAATTCGCTAGGTAAGTTCTTCTGTACGTTTGTCGCGAATATACCTCCGGTACATAAGTATCTGCTCTTGACCCATTTTCTCTACACACTGCAAGAACATGAGAACAAGGCAATGTATATGTTTGTCATTTTCTGCAACTACATGATTTATTATTTATTCGCAATGTATAGACGTTGTTGCCCGTACCAGAAACCCAGATTGGAGATTTGACCATGTATATTCCTTCTCGCGGATTGTAAGTGGTAATTTTGTGTTCTATTGATTTCATTTCGATCCGCAAGAACTTGTCAAAAATTCTGGTTGGAAATGGATGCACAAAAAATTTTTAGCCTCTTCACAGTGTTGGTGAAAATACTTAACTAGTTTGTTGAAGATTAGTTCAACCAGGGCTTTTAGAGGTACCCTAGCTTTCTTCAACACATTGTTAAGTACTTCAGAAATGTTGGTTGTCATGATACCGTATCTGTGCCTTCCATCATGCAGCAATGTCCATTTCTCTAGGTCCAACTTCATCAAGTAAATATAAACATCCACATTTCTTTCTTGAATTTCTTTCATTACACGGTCAAATTTCCATTGTTTAGATTCTGTTCCAGCCTGTCACATCAAGCTTTTTAGGTTTGTGTTCTTAAAAGTCTTGTTGAAATTTGCTCTAATATGTTGTAAACAAAACCGGTGAACTGCAAATAGAGGTTGCCATAAGGTTGACTTTAAATAGCAGAGAAAATACCTTTGTGGCGATCAGAAATGAGGCATACTTGGTGATCTTTGACAATGTATTTTCACAGGATTTTAAGGAACCAATTCTAACTTTCAGAGGATTCCTTATCAACAATTGCAAAAGCAAGTGGGAACAAGTGATTATTGGAATCCCACGTACTTGCAATTAACAGCACGCCCTTGTATGGTCCCCTTAGGTGTGTTCCATCAACAGAAATCACCGGCCGACAATATGAAAATCCGTCTATACATGACAAGAAACACCAAAAAACAAATTTGAAAACATAATTAGGGGGACTGCTTGTTCTGTGATGCAAAAATTCGTATACAGTCCCCTAGTTTAAATCCTGTAAGCTTGTAAGTATTTCAGTAAAATATTGAAGGTTGTCTCCTAGCTACCAAAAACCCTCTCTATGGCAAATTTTCGAGCATACTATGCCCGCTTGTAAGTACAACCCGTTTGAAATAATACCTGCACTTCTTGAATGATGTTTGACACAGGTATCTCAGGATCGTTGGCAACTAGGTGTGATATTGACATTGAAATAAATTTTGAGGACAAGTTTCTGTGCTTGTTTTGTTCAATTTGGACAAGGCATGTTTGTTCTTTCACGAATCTGGTTATTTCCCATCGGCTGTGCGTTGCTTTATTTTTTATACGGATGTACCATGAACAGTAATTATCATCACTGTGATGGTAACATTTCGCGGTCTATATATCATTTTTACCTTTCACAACTCGGTATTCACGTCCCAAACTGATGGACCACTTACGAACCGCACTTATTGCTTGCACTTTGTCAACGAATCTCATGTCTAACTGTATGTCAATCATGGAATCGTTCCAATCGAGTAACTGTGTGGTACCAGATTCTACAAGGTCATCTATAGGAGAACCTGAGCCCATATCTACGGATGCTCCAGAATGTGTGTAGTCATACCTAGCGCTGCTGAACCATTGGCTGCTCTCCCATTGGGTCACTATGTTTTCAGTTACCGGGTTTACAGAATTTACAGGGTTTATGGGAGTTTGTAACTCTCCTTCTTCCGGGTCATTGTCATCATCTAATTCGGATTGACTAGAAACGGCATCATCTACGTTCGATTCGTCAACCTCATCGAAGTCGTTATTGACGGTAGTGTACAACATAGACGGTTCATCAGAAACCATATGTGTTACAGCTGTAATATGTTCTGTTGGAGATATCACATCAGTATGTGATTCTCTTAGATTATCTTGGATTCTCACATCAGTATGTGATTCTCTTAGATTATCTTGGATTCTATAAGAGATTATTTGGTTAGAATCCTATATTGATTGTAACTTGGATACTTTGTATTATGCTATTATTATAGCAATATTCCTTATTAGTGGTTGGTTAGAATCTTATATTGATTAGGATTAGGATACTTTGTAGCCTACAAATAGTAGATCATAATGAATAAGAAGACAATTAAGTGAAGCATTCAATATTATTCTTCTCTGCACCCTAAATTTCTTAACATGGTATCAGAGCCAGGTTTGTCTAAGTTCTCAAAATAAGTTACGACAAGGAAGATGCTGGCAATGTTGAAAACAACATGGTAGAAGAAAACCATGTTCATAAAATAAAACAAGATGCCTACTTTGTGGCATCCTCTGATGGACCCGGGCTGATTATAACGACAATCCAATTAAAGGAAAACGACAAAGACAACAACTATGCCGAATGGGCAAAAGCCACACGCTTGGCTTTACGATCAAATAAAAAATTAGGATTTATAGATGGAATAATTCCTATACCAGAAGATGACCCGGATAGAGAGGAAGAATGGTGGGAAATAAATACGTTAGTGAATTCATGGATTTTAAACACTATCGAGCCTTCTCTCCGTTCTTCCATAAACTACTCTGAACGAACTGATGAATTATGGACAGATTTGAAGGAAAGATTTTTAGTAGGGAACGGCCCTGAAAATATGAGTTGGGAACTGTATTAGCAAATTGTAAACAAGAAGGAGACTCTTTACAAACGTATTATTCACGTTTGAAAAAATTGTGGGATGAGTTAGACAATTATACTCAACTCCCATCTTCTGCAGACACAAATTTATTAACAGTTATTATAAATGAAAGAGAGGAAGAAAGAATTTTTCAATTTTTAATGGGACTAAATGGTGCAATTTATGGAACTGTTCATTCTCATCTAATTCAACAGGAACCCATACCAAAAATGAGAACAATTCTTGCCCAAATTTGCAAAGAAGAACAACACAAAAATATGGCCCGAATGGAAGACAGCGGCGGCGACGGCGCAGCCTTCGCCGTCGCCAAAACAGGACGCACGGCAGCGCCACCACGACCACCGCCATCATCTTCTTCTTCCTCACAGATGGTCTGCAGCCACTGTCATCGGGTAGGACATGATGTTTCTGGCTGTTTCCTTCTCATAGGATTTCCTGAATGGTGGCCCAGATCTGGAGCAGGAAGAGCTGGCAGATCTGTTGCTTCCCTCGGCGGCGAATGGAGAGGTGACGCAGCAGGCAGGAGTTTGCACAGCAGGGGGAGTGCGGGTCGTGGACGGCGTCTCTCTGTCGGACCGACTAGCACTGGACATAAATCGGCACCAGCAGGCGACAACCGGGGATGGGCATACGCAGTGAACGGTGGGACTTCTTTCTCTTCCAAAAATGGCAGCAACCAAATTGGCTCACCTTCCACAAATGGCAGCAACCAAATTGGCTCATCTTCCACAAATGGCCGCCACTGTTTTGGAAACTTTCCAAATTTGGATTTCAACAAATGGTCAAAATTATTGACCTTGCTCAATAATCCCACTCCCAGACAAACTGATACACTCTCTGGTATGAAAAATTTATGGATTTTAGATTCGGGGTGTTCTCATCACATTACTGGTAAGAAAGATTTTTTTAAAAATTTAAATACCATACATCCATATACAGTTAGCCTGCCAAATGGTGCTAAAACACTGGCTCTACAAGGAGGAAAGATTTTCTTAAACCCGAAACTAACATTACAGAGTGTGTTTTTAATTCTTGAGCTCAAGTGTAATTTAATTTCTTTAGCACAGCTAACACGAGATTTGAAGTGTTTTATCACCATCTCTGATGAATTTTGTGTGATACAAGACCGTACATCGATGAGGCCGATTGGAGTGGGTGAACAGAGGAATGGGATATACTTCTACCGACCTTTGTCATTGCCGAATTTGTTCGATTTCTCTAGTATTACTTTTGATTCAAGTACTTTATGGCTTATCCGACTTGGACATCCTTCAGATTTTTTCGTAGAAAATTTTTTAGGCCTTTCTAAGAAAACTACAACTCCTACTACTCCTTGCAATATTTGTTTACGTGCCAAACAAACACGTGATTATTTTCCTTTTAAGTCTTAATAAAGCCTCTGCCATTTTTTATTTGATTCACTGTGATTTGTGGGGGTCTTACAAAACCACATCCACTGTTGGTGCTTCCTATTTCCTTACTATACTTGATGATTATTCCAGAGCAGTGTGGATTTATTTAATTGCCGAGAAAAGTCATGTAGCAAATGTTTTAAAAGACTACTTTGCCATGGTCAAAACACAGTTTCACAAAACTGTAAAAATAGTTCGCAGTGATAATGGCACGGAATTTCTCTGCTTAAAATCATATTTTTCCACACATGGAATGATCCATCAAACTACTATTGCTGGCACGCCTCAACAAAATGGTTGAGTAGAGCGCAAGCATCGTCATATTCTTAATGTTGCTCGGGCTTTGCGGTTCCAAGCTCATTTACCCATAAAGGTTTAG
Organism: Catharanthus roseus; assembly: GCA_028651295.1. Lineage (NCBI taxonomy): Eukaryota > Viridiplantae > Streptophyta > Magnoliopsida > Gentianales > Apocynaceae > Catharanthus > Catharanthus roseus. The sequence continues at coordinate 2,311,863 of JAPQWS010000108.1, read as the reverse complement.
GGGAAGTGCGTCTTAACGGCAAGATATCTTATTAATCGTACCCCCTCTTCTTTGTTACAAGGGAAGACGCCTTATGAAATGTTATATAATGAGAAGCCATCTTATTCTCATATTAAAAGTTTCGGGTGCCTTGCTTATGTCCATGATCATGATCTACCCAAAGATAAATTTCGTGCTCGTAATCGCGTTTGTGTTTTTCTCGGCTATCCCTACAACAAGAAATGTTGGCGATTTTATGATTTACAAAGCAAGAAATTTATTCTGTCCAGAGATGTGGTTTTTGATGAAACCAAGTTTCCTTATAAAGAATATTCAGATACTGCTACAACACCCCCTGAATTTTCTCATTCTTACAACTTTGGGGCACAACCTTTGAGTTATTTGCACAACAACCCACCTCCGCAAAATCCAACCCAAACTGATTCTGCTACAGACCCAATCCCAGCCACTGAAACCCATCTACACATACAAACCCACTGCCTAGACACAGCCCCAGCAACGGGCCCCTCTTCAGCCGCACCTTGCAGCCCAGAAAAGGGCCCAGACGCTGGCCCAACCTCTATAGCAAATCCTGCCGCGGACCAGCCCACTGGCCCATCCTCCTCGGACGACCCAGCCTCCCTCAGCCCACATACATTTCCAGCACCAAGTCCAGCTCCACCCACCATGCATTTTGCTGCCCTTGGCACTAGAAAAAGTACACGTCTTAGGACGATTCCGGCACGGCTTCAAGACTTCGACTGTCATGCAGCTTGGACGTCTACTATATCCCTTTCTTCTGCTCCATCTTCCTCCACGGCTTTCTCAGGTAAGTCCCATTATCCTCTTACAAATTTCATAAATTATGATAAATTCTCTGCTCCTCATCGGAACTTTCTAGCATCTGTTACTACAGAACTGGAACCCACCAAATATACTGAAGCTGTGTCTAATCCTAAATGGCGTGCCGCCATGCAAGAAGAAATTAATGCCTTGGTACAAAATGGCACATGGTCTTTGACTACTTTGTCTCCAGGTAAACGTGCACTAGGCAGCAAATGGGTTTTCCGCATCAAATATAAAGCAGATGGTACAATTGAGCGGTATAAAGCTCGGTTGGTCATTTTGGAAAATACCAAGGCCGAAGGCATTGACTTTACAGAGACCTTTGCTCCCGTTGCTAAGATGGTTACTGTTCGTACTCTCCTGTCCATGGCCGCCTCCCGAAATTAGCTGATACATCAGATGGATGTCCATAATGCTTTTCTCCACGGTGATTTGCACGAGGAAGTATATATGCAGCCCCCCCTGGATTTCGTCCTCCTCACCCTGGCCAGGTTTGCAAACTCCAGAAATCTTTGTATGGTCTCCGTCAAGCACCCCGGTGTTGGTTTTCGAAGCTCACCAACGCTCTCCGTAAGTGTGGATTTTCTCAGTCCTATGCCGATTATTCTTTTTTTACTTACTCTCGGAATAATGTCTTTTTATGGGTCCTCATCTATGTGGACGATTTGTTAATTACTGGGAATTCTCTTACTTCTATCACTAAGTTCAAAGCCTCCTTGAGTGCTTGCTTCCATATGAAGGACTTGGGTCCCCTTAAATATTTCTTAGGTCTTGAAATTGCAAGAAATCCTTCGGGTTTATTTTTGTGCCAACGCAAGTACACCTTGAAAATTCTCTCAGAAACCGGTTTATTAGGAGCCAAACCGGCCTCTACTCCTATTGAACCGAATCATCAATTGGCCAAGGCGACTGATCCTTCCTTCGATCAGCCAGAACGCTATCGCCGTCTCATCGGCAAGTTGATCTACCACACTCTCACTCGTCCTGAGCTCACTTACGCTGTTCACACACTTGCTCAGTTCATGCACGCTCCCCGCTGTGCTCATTGCGATGCTGCTATTCGTGTTGTTCGATATCTCAAAGGCAGTCCAGGTCGTGGCATAATTCTTCAGTCTAAGTCTCCTTTGTATTTAACTACATATTGTGATTCAGATTGGGCTACGTGTCCTATTACTCGCCATTCTGTTACAGGATATTTTATCTCTCTCGGTGGATCGCCCATTTCTTGGAAAATGAAGAAACAGCACACAGTTTCTCGTTCTTCTGCCGAGGCTGAATATCGCTCTATGGCTATGACTTTGTGTGAGTTAAAATGGTTATCTCGCCTCCTTGAAGATCTTCAAGTTCCCATCACTCACCCCATTCAGCTACATTGTGATAATCAGGCCGCTCTTCACATCGTGGCCAATCTCGTCTTCCACGAACGGACTAAGCATATTGAAATTGATTGCCATTTTGTTCGGGATGCTTTTCAAGCTGGTTTTATTTCTCCCTCCTACATTCGAAGCGATCTTCAACCTGCTGATATTCTCCCAAAGGCTCTTCATCCTACTCAGTTTCATCATTTAGCGTGCAAGTTGGGCATTACCGACCTTCATGCTCCAACTTGAGGGGGAGTATTGAGGCTTATATTTAGCAGCTTCCATAATTAGATATTTAGCAGCTTCCATAACTAAATATTTAGCAGCTTCTATATTTAGCTCATTCTCTTATTTAGATATTTCTATATGCAGAAATCCTAAATCTTATAGGATATTTACTTTCCTAATAGTTTAGGAAAGTAATCCACTATATAATGTAACTCTTTCAAGATAATTAAATCAGGAAAATTTAGGTTGTTTTCCCCACTGGAAACTTTCATGGTATCAGAGCCAGTTGTTGGGCTGCTCGAGTTGGGCCACCCGTGCGCAGATATCCAATCCTGCAAAATTCCACGCACCAGATGTTCATTCCTGGGCGTGAGGGGGTGTGTTGAGAATCCCACATCGGCTAAAAACTTAGACAGTCCTCCCCTCTTGAGGTACCTTTTGGGGTGAGTTAGGCCCAATCCCAAAAGAATTCTAACATGGTATCAGAGCCAGAGCCAGGTATGAAAAAGAAGAAGAAAAAGAAAAAAAAAATCTTTCACATCTATGACTTTATTCTCTTTTCATTTAGCTTGAACAATTCTTTTCGTTCAGTTTGGACAAGTTTTTGTTTTAGGTTTCTAATATTTCTTCTAATTTGCTTCAATAAAAATTTAGGAGATTATATTTTTTTTTATAAATCATATTCAAGTCATGTAGCTTCATCGACAAATATTTGAAGCACCTAGATTTAGAAATTAAAATTGGACATTGATGGTTGCTTTATCGAAAAAACTCTAAAGCGACATCAAAGGAATTTTCAATGATGGATTATGGAAGCCACTGCGACTGATGGAAGAAAACCACAACGACTGCGACTAATGGAAGAAGATCACAACGACTGCGACTGATGGAAGAACCACAGCGACAGCAATTGATAAAAAAAAACCACAGCGACAGCGATTGATGACAAAAACTATAGCGACAGTAAGTGATGGTAAAGACCACAACGACAGATGGTGGAAGACTACTAGATGTGCAATTTACACGTTACAAAAAAAAAAAATTGAAAATTATGGCAAGTTGGACATGCAATTTTTGCACGTTCCAACTTGAGGGAGGGTGTTGGAGATATCACATCAGTATGTGATTCTCTTAGATTATCTTGGATTCTATAAGAGATTATTTGGTTATAATCCTATATTGATTGTAACTTGGATACTTTGTATTATGCTATTATTATAGCAATATTCCTTATTAGTGGTTGGTTAGAATCTTATATTGATTAGGATTAGGATACTTTGTAGCCTATAAATAGTAGATCATAATGAATAAGAAGACAATTAAGTGAAGCATTCAATATTATTCTTCTCTGCGCCCTAAATTTCTTAACATGTTCGGTCATGTTTGTTGTATTTTTGTCATGTGTAATTGGAATACTATGCTGCTGAATCTGCTCGAATTCAGTGAGAATATAAATCTCTTCCTTCGCGTGGTGAGGTGGAATAGTTCATAGATAACACATTTCTTCATCGTTGTTCATGCTATATAAATTAAAGTAAAACATACGATGCACTTCGTAGTATGAAAGTACCCTCATTGTCATTCGAACAATCCAGAGATTGGGATCCATATCTCGGTATTTTAATATTTTCCTTACCACTTCATTATGTGAAATCTTCGGGTCGTTGGCAATGTCCAACTTTTCCGTACTACTCTAGTTGTGATACCCCGTACTCCTCCATTAGGTCAACTGCGACGGAGTAAGGTACCTGCGTGCCTCTCAGCACTAAACTTACAAAAAAAATACAAGACTAAGATACAACCGGGAGGAGCTGTAATGAGTATTTCTATGTTAGATAATGTGACAAGAATGAAAGGTTTTAATATAACTTTATAACAAAAGCTTCTTAAACTTATACATAGGTTCAAGACCGCTAAGGCCGTAGTCTACATAATCAAAATCTTTTGACTAGAGATGGAAGACTTCAATGATGCCGACTCCAATGACTCACCATGGCTCCACTAGCCAGATTTGGTTACCAAGTCATCTGAAAGAGGAAAAAAAAAAACATTTGGAAAACATGAGCGATGGACGCCCATTGAGTTCACGTGCGCGTGTGCTGTTCGAGGACTTTTCGTACGGGCAAATATATATCTCTATTTGTTTATAAAATAGATTTTCATCCCAGAAAATAAGTGCTTTCAAAACAAATCTTTTTACACAAAATATAAATTTTTCTGAGGGGTTCGGGCGCAGCCAAAAAGTCTAAGCAAATCAAGATACATTGGTGCTGCAACGACACCGAAACTTTTAAGAAAAACATGCATGCACCATGATAGGTTCAATGGACAGAGTTCGGAACCTTAAACGGGGTCATCGGAACAAGTTCCGGCATCCTGTAGTCAATACCAGCCTGGACTCCAAAGCACAATGTACGAACGTTCTATTTTTCAACCTCACACAATATATACATAAACAGGTAACAAGCCCTGGAATACCTACCAGGCTATCCTGTGCTACTCTAGCCGATGGACCCCTCCTGACCCAACCTGCTAGGAAATAGCTACTACCGCAAAGCATGATACGGAGTAAAATGCAATACCGCCTTGGGCCTAACTCTCCAATGGTACTACGCCTTCTGTCAACTGGATCTAGATCAAGAGTAACACTATCAAACATGTCGTTCGGAAGAGGCCCTCGTACGGGGGACTAGCCACGCACAGTGCAAGTCCTCTCGACATGTTGATCAAAAATGTATACCAAACCCTTTTTTGCCGGATTAGGGTTTTAATTTATTTTTACAAAATTATAGACCATCTCTCGGCCACACAAAACTTTTTAGGTATCGAAAAATCCCTATCTGCCGGGCAAAACTCGTAGCCATGACAAATGTATATATAACTTTGAAATGTAAGCTTTAACACATATTACCGAGTATAAAATAGGTTATGCCATTATGCTTACCAAAATCATGATAAATATCTCTCAAAGAAAACTTATTAAATACCTCCACAATTTAAAGTAAAGCAAGAATAAAACCGTAGAAAAATATTCATTAAAAAGACATAGTAAACATCTTTGAGCTCACATTTAAAATAAAAGTATTAAAAATACTTTTAAAACAAAGCCTTGATAAGAATATTTAGAAAGCTTGTAAAGTATGGTTCTTAAAAGAAATAATAAATATTTTAGATATAGTTTTAAATCTCAAAAACCCCTTCGAATAAGAAGGTTTAAGATATTCTTTTTAAAAAGAAATAATAAACACTTTAAAGAAAATGATTTCCTCAAAGTAATTTTAACACTCAAGACTTCCAAGAGAATTTTAAAATATTTAAAAATATTATTTTCAAAAGGAAATAAATAATTTGAAAATAATCTCTCAGATTGATTTTAAAATTCAAACTTGTAAGAGAATTAAACTATATGCATAAATATTTTTTCGGGTAATAAATAATAAAATATTTTGAATATAATTTCCCAAAAAATAACTTTTGAATTCAAAACATTTAAGAGAAAGTTTAAAAGTAGTTAAAAATATTATTTCAAAAGAGAAATAATAAATATTTTGAGAATAATTTAAAATAATCTTAAAACTCAAATCCTTTAAGAAAATTTGAAATATAAAAAAAAAGAAAAATATTATTTCCAAAAGAAATAATAAATATTTTGAAAATAATTTCTCAAAATAATTTTAAAACTCAAAACTTTTTTTAAAATATTATTTTCAAAAAGAAATAATAAATATTTTTAAAAGTAACTTTTCAAAATAATTTTAAAACTTGAAGCCCAAAATAAAAGGGTTGTAAAAATATTTCAAGTAAAAGCATCATGAAAAATATGTCACTAACTTAAAACATATTATAGTACCATAAGAGAATATTTAAAATATAAATATTTTAAAAACTTATCACATTTTTAGCATAACCCGTAATATACCACTGGTAAATATATTTTGTGCATCTTGTCAAGAACCAAAGGTAAAGAAATATAATTTTCAAGAAAAGAAAAATAATTAAATTTCTTTTAAAAGAAAAATGTTGATGAACTCACCTTGAGCTGCAGAATGAGTTAAACCTACAAAGAATATCATTCCAAAATTAATCAAAGAGCTCTATAAAATTATAACTATAACCCCATGATGACCCTAGGATGTACCTTAATTTATTTTAAACCCAAAGGGAAAAAATCTCCAAAATAATTTTATAATAATTCCTAAAAAATCATGAGTTGTTAAAATAAATCTATAATTATTAAATCTTAATATTATTTATGATAAAATAAAATAAAACTATAAAAAGAACAAAAGAAAAAAATAAAAGAAAAGAAGAAAAAGATTTACCTTGAGAGAGGGAGAGAATCGAGAGAAAGAGAGGGGAAAAAGAAAAAAAGAAAAAAATTAGAAAAGAGAGAAAGTGCAAAAGGGAAAATGGTGGCTGCAGAGAGAGAGAGAGAGAGAGAAGAGGTGAAGAACCATCCCACTTGGCACCACTAATTCTTATAATTGCTCTAAAGTCTTCCAAATTTCTAGACTTTCTACGTTGGCCTCAAACCTAAAAAATGATTTAAAATTCATATTAAACTTAAAATCTCAATCTCCAACTTAAAGCGTTAAACACTAATAATTCTAAAATAATCCCAAAAAGTTTTCCAATGAAAAATTCTTTCTTAAATTTTCTAAAAATTACCAAATGACCCCAAAACTTTTTATTCTTTATAAATTAACCTCAAAACTTTTGTTTGAGCTTACCGAGACTTATGTTAACTTTAAGGTGTTTATTCGGGATGTTACACCAGTAAATAGGGACTATATGCATCCCTTGCAATTTCAGAATCCCAAAATAGCATCACTCTAACCGGGTGGATTGCTTGCATTTTAAATTGATTTAACTAGATGTGTTTAGGGTTTAGGGATGATGAAATGTAAAGAATGGGGAATTTTTTAATTGAAAAAGAATGAATGGGAAATGAATGTTTGTTGGTTTGGCTGAAGTATAATTTTTAGGGTGTGTGAATGTATATATAAAGGTTTAAATGAATTATTGGGTTCACATGCCGAGACTGAAATGAATTATTGGGTTCACAAAAGTAACGGCTGAAACTACTGATAACGCACAATCGTTGTGCGTTATCGACAACTCAGAGCCACATCATCCCCACATCATCGCTATGTCGTTAAACATGCTTCATAATGTGGCTTAATCCAATTATTAAAGATAACGCACAACTAGGTGATAACGCACAATGACTGTGCGTTATGGCCACTTCCGAAATAAAAAAAAAATTTTGAGCCAATTTAGTACCCATTTTTGAAAAAATGGGCTAAATAAAGAAAAAAACCGGCTCACATTTATTCGAATCGACTAGCTTGAATTATTTTTTTAAAAAGAATTAAACAAAAAATTTGAAAAACAATAACATAATTTTAATTTCAAACTATCTTTATTATTTAAATATATTTTATTATACATTTATAAAATTATATATTCAAATAATAAAAAAATTCTTTCAAATAAATCAAAATTTTACTCTATTTCAATATTTATTATAATCAATAATTATAATATAATATATGTAATTATAACTTATTGTAATTGGGAGTGAGGAAGTGGGAAGAAAAGAAATAAATTGAGGGATAAATGTTAAATTGGTCTCTCAAATTTGCCTTGAAATGGTTGAATTTGTTTCAATCAGTTCGTTTTTTTTTTTAAAAAGCTTTCTGTCAATGAATTCACGGTCGAATCTCTAAAGTGGTAAACTTGTAGGTAGGTGTAAATGAATAAAACAAATAATTGGGACTTTTTCCCTTCAACTTCTCTGCTTCCTTCTTCCCCTTCTTCCCACCCAGCCTCCTTTCACACAATGCCGGCCCGGCGACGCTGCTGCCTCGTCGCACTCACTCACACCTCTTCCCTTCTTCTTCTTCACGCCTCTCATATTCTCTCCTTCTTCTTCTTCTTCTTCCCGCTCTTCTTCTCCTACTTTGTCGTGTGTCGAATTTCAAAGTCTGTCGAGTGAAGATTTCTTCTTCTTCAGCAAAATTGATTTCTCTAGCAGCGGCTTAGAATCAAGCTTTGTATCAAAATTGCATTCAATTTAAAATTGGGGTTTAATTTGTGTAAAATTATCGGTGCTTATTGAAATTAAAGGAAATTATAGGTTTCAATTAAATTTAAATTTACAGAGACCAAGGAAGATTCAAGAAATAATACTTCATGATTCTGAAATGCAAATAAAAATCTCAATGATACTACTGGAATGAGATGGTTTCTCTACGATTTTCTATTCAAAGATTCAAGAATTATAAACTCAATACTTGTGGCATTAGTTTGTTTAATAATTTTTTGCTGAGAGTTTTGAGATGGTCGAGAATTATTGAGATAATTTTCACACCATAATATTTAACATTGATGCATTTAGCATCACTTGGGAGGTATTCTGGTTAGGGCTGTAAACGGGTCCAGACCTTCAGGGTACCCCAGACTCGGACTCGTACCCTTATAGTGAAACTTGGACCCATATCCGGACCCATACCTTCCAGGGTATAAAATTCTGGACCCAGACCCGACCCTCCAGGGTCCAGGGTATACCCGTACCCGTATGACACTTTTCTATTTTATTTCCCTGTTAAACAAAAATATGTAAAACAATGTATAATTCAAAAAAAAAAAAAATTAACATGATTAACATAATCTCCTTAACATTTCTTTCAACAAATAAAATCATTTAACATCTCTAATTCACATAATTAAAAGTTCAAATATACACAAAATCGTCATAGTACATTAATCGAATAAAAATAAAAGTTCTAGTTCAATAAAATACATTAATCAAAGCATTTGGATTTTGGATACCGCTTGCTCCTATTTGTCTCCTACAAAAGAAATATTGAAGTGAGTATATATTATAATTTTATAAGTGTATGTAAAATAGAGATAATTATGAAAATGTAACTAAAGATAAAAAACTCACATCAATTTTTCTCTGCAAATGCAACTGAAGGGATGGAAGAACTCTCAACAATATCATTGTCATCAAACACATGTGATGTGATGTGAGTGTAGTTGGTTGGTAAGTAGAGGTAGTAGGTTAGGGTTAAAGATAAGAGTAAAATAATATGTTAAAAAATTATAAATTATATATTAATATAATATAATATATAAAATATATTATTATTTTATTAATACGGGTATACGGGTCTGGGCATCACCATACCTTACCCGGACCCATATAGCAGTATAAATACGGGTACGGGTCCGCGGGTTTAAAATTTAAACCTTACCCGCTAAAAACGGGTACAGACCCGTGCGGGTACGGGTAAGACCCACCCCGTTTACAGCCCTAATTCTGGTGGAAAGAAGAGAAGAAGGCAGTGGCGGCAGCGGCAAGGGTGGTTTTTCTGTGAGATGGTTAGGAGTGTAAGCGGGTGCAGACGGGTACGATACTTTTGATTCAGACCCTTATAGTGAAACATGAACCCGAATCCAGACCCAGACTCTTTGGGTGAAAATTTTATGGACCCAGATCCTCTAGGGTTTCAAGTATACATGTATCCGTATACCATTTTTTATTTTTTTCTATTAAACAAAAATATATATAACAACGTATAATCCTAAAATAAAAATTATAACATGATTAATATAATTTTCTCAATATCTCTTTCAACAAATACAATCATTTAACATCTCTAATTCAAATGATTAAAAGTTTTAAGTACACACAAAATCCTTACGAGTACATTAAACCATCAGAGCATTTGGAGACCGCTTGCCCTCATTTGTCTCCTACAAAAGAAACATAGAAGTCAGTATATATTATAAGTGTATGTAAAACTTGTAACTTTAGAAATAAATTATGAATATGTAGCTAATAATAAAAAAACTCACATCAAATTTTCCCTGCAAGTGCAGCTACAGGGATTAAAGAACTCTAAACAATATCATCATCATCACACTCTAAAAACAAATTAGATTAGTTAACTAATATAGGAGGGAGAAAAACGAACTTAGAATAATAAAATAAAATACTTACTTTTTTTTTGCTGAAAGCTCAATCCAATCCGTTGTAGTTACCAATGCCTCAACCATTTCAGAAAGTAATGATGCACGTGTCCTCATCAACCACTCTTCCCCCAATGCTAAATGCAACTCCGATGCAACGGTAATAGCTGTAACGACTAAAATATCACATGCCATCTTTTCTATAATAGGATATTTTGGAGAGTTTTCTTTCCACCTATTCAAAATATTAAACCTCTCATGCCTAGGAAATACAAGTTCTTCTAAATATTGCTCTATTTCCATCTTTTGATGCATACAAATAGTAGCGGACTTATTTGTCTTATACCATTAATCAAAAGCAGAATAATCATCTTCTGATATTCTTCCACCAGATATGGGATATTGATTATTACTTACATAGCTTACTTGACCATCATATTCAATGTACAAATCTGGAAACGCAGTCTTAACTCTTTCAACATAACGATAAGCATCACTACCATAAATGACATCATAGTAAAACTCTATCAAATTCATTTTAAACATGGGATCAAGCACAACAGTAATTCCTAAAACCAAACATGATTCCTCCTAACATTTTTCAAACTTTTGCTTCATAGGACCAACCATAACTTTAAGAAAATCATATTGACTATTTTCCCATTCCCTCAACTTAAGTTGGATTTTACACATATCAGGGAAGAAGACATTTGAAGTTGGAAAATTTTTACCACTAAAATGATTAGTACAATCATAAAATATCTTCAAATATCCATGAATTACATAGCAACTTTCCATTCATCCTCAATTAGAAAAAACTTATAATTTCTATCAATTTGTGCAAGATGGTTAAATGCTTCCTTAAGAGGTAATGCATACTCAAGCATCAAATATGTAGAATTCCATCTAGTTTGGACATCCAAAGCCACTTTCTTCTTATTTTTCAACTTGCATTGTTGTAAAGCACACTCAAATTTCTAAGAAGCATAAGTAGATTTTTTCAAATACTTTCAAAATTAAGTCTCCCAAAACAGTCAAACCATCTTGCACAATCAAATTAAGAACATGTACACCACAATGAACATGAAACAAATCACCACCAAGGGGAAGCCGTACTTTCTCAACCATCCAAGACTTCAAATGCCTAACCATTGAATCATTCGATGATGCATTATCCACAACCATACAAAAACAATTATTTGTCCAAATTCCATTCCAAGATGAGATTATTGATGAATCGAAATAATGCCTCACCGTCATGAGGATAAGGAATATGTCTATATGCAAGAATCTTATTTTTCAACTCCCAATTGTCATTAACATAATGAGCTATAAGAAAAGTATATGTAATATTAGTATGTCATGAAGTCCAAATATCAGTTGTTAATGTGATTCTACAATCAAGACCATCCAAGAATGCATACAATTTTATCTTCTCTTCCTTATGCACTAACATCATTCCCGCGCTAATTGTATTTCTAGAAACAAGCTTAAAGTTGGGATTCAAACTATTGCAAAATTTCTCAAGGAATTCATGCTCATACATATTGAAAGGATAATTGTGCTTGATTATCATTTTGCTAAAGCCCTCATACTTTTTTCTTGATTAAATTTGAAATTACTAAGTTCAATATTACCTGTCATAGTACTTTTTGAATGTTAAATTTGTTAATGTCCTTTGAACCGAAGTTTTCTAGCAATACAAGCTTTCAAATATTTAGGCAAATGAGTAGTCGCCGCTTTGCTGCCGCTAGCGAGTTTTTCTAACGCACCAATTACACTGAGCTTTAATACTTCCATAAGGATCAATCAACCTTGACATTCTTTCCATACATCCGATATTTTTTTTTTTTATCTTTGAGGGATCCGCTTGATCTTCTAGGTTTTCCTCGACATTCAACTCAATCACCTCATTGTAATTAGTTATTTCTATATCATCAGCAGTAGTAGATGCCTTAGAACTTTCAGTTGGTATTGATTCAACATTTCCAAGTGTACCTGACATCCTAAATAAAACATATAAAAAGGAATTTAATTAACTCAATAGGTAATTTACTCCAATTTCCTCAAATATTCAACAAACATTGAAGGAAACCAAAGAGCACAAACCTTTCTTATGGATAGAAAGTGTGCATATAAAAAAATAAAAAACTAACAATTGAAAGTATTACAACTATATAGAAGAAACCAATATTACAATTATCATATATAATGAAGTACTATAGAAATCCACTAAAGAAAAATTTCACAGCTTAGTATAGTTCCATAATTATGTGATTCACAAACACAAAAATGATAGTGGACTAGAGATACACTATATTAATCAGCTTATAAAGACCATTTTGGTGCACAAAACCAACAAAACCTCTATACACTATGCAGCTTATAAATCTGCCAATGGAACCCAGAATCAAATTGGCATATACCAATTTCAGATCAAGAACTCCCACATCACATGATTTCTCAAGAAAAGTTGGTCCAAATTAATTATGTCCTAACTAATCCAAAAGGAGATTTTGTAGTGGCGATAAACAGAGGCAACTCCAAGAGTGAATAGGTATGAACTTAAATGCCAAAACTAAATATAATTCACCTTTCCACCCATTTAATACTAATAAACTGGATATAAAGAGAAGAAGACATCCAGTTTATTTTTCCATAAATTCTTATTCTCTTTTTCTAACTTTTTAAATATCTTTATCTTGTCTTGTAAACTAACTCTTGGCAAATTTACCTTAACTTGAACTTAGTATGTTTAGGAATTTAATTCAGAGGTTCACAACCAAGACATCATAAGACTGATAGAGTTTCCATGACAAGAGTGATATAAGCTGGGCTGGGCAGTACGAGTATTAAAATGGCAACACTTCAACCAAAATTTTATGTCAATGAACTCAACATCACAGTGATTAAGTACACAAGAAAGACTCTTAATTGTCTACAAAGTGTGCTCGACAACATGATAGTATGAATATAATTAGCTCCTAACCTAGCATGGCGGCCCCATCTCAAAAAGGTTAAGAAAGGACAAACATAATCTAAAAATAAACCACACAAATCTTGCAATGCAGCCAGCAGCAAAAATAGTATAGCATAAATCCGTCGATAAAAAATGTCAAGAAGGAAAATTTGTATAGAAAAGTACAGAAGAAGTTGAATCAATCTAAGAAAAAGAAAAAAAGGAAATGAGAATGGGGACTGGGGGAAGAAGAGAGAAGAATGAATTGGGAAGACACATGAAATAATTTACCTGTCGGAAGGAAGATGGAAGAATAGAGCAGTGCCGATAATAGTGTCGGAAGACTGTAGAGCAGTGTTGGCAGTCGGCAGGTAGTTGGACCGATGTTAGTCGCAGTCGATAGCTGGCATCAGTATGGAAGAGTGGAGAATTGGAGGAGGTTTCGGCTTTAGAGAGAGGGAAAATAGTCAGTGCGACGACCAGAAAGAAGAGAATGAATGAATTAGAAGAGTGAGACTGAGAGAAAGAATAGAATAAATGTATAAATTATGTATTAATAAAAAAATATAAAAATAATATAATATATTAATTTATTATAACGGGTATACGGGTCTGGGTATCATCATATCCTGCCCAGACTCATTTAATAGAATCTATATAGGTACGGGTACGAGTTCGAGTTTGCGGTTATAAAATTTTAACCTTACCTGCTATAAATGGGTATAGACCTGCTCGGGTAAGACCCACCTTGTTTACAGCCCTAGAGATGGTACTGCAACTTGGGGGGAGTAGAAGAAGAACAAAGGATTTTAATTATTCATTTAGACCCCAAATTGTTTCATTGTTTATTTTGGCCCTGAATTATTGATCCATAGTGTTTGACGGTTAGAAATCTAACGAAAGACTTGATTGGAACAAATTTTATATTTTGAGAGACTCTTTAAGAAGTTTATAATTTTTTAGAACTTTAATTGACACAAAGTTATATTTTAAGAGATCAATTTGAAATTTATCCTAATTTGGGGGAAGAGAAACCTAAATCTATATTTAGGAATTTTTTAAGGGTGGAAAAGAAAGGATATGGACTAATCTAAGATCCCCCAAGTCCATACTCAATCTCCTCAGACTCGATTGTGCTCAGAATCAATCTATACTAGAAGAAGGAATGAAGTGAACAACATAAGAAAAAAAGGTCTCAAATGGTGAAGAAGTTTTAAAATCTACCTTGAATAATGTAGTTGAGGCATTAAAAGAAGGGAACTCCATGATTTTACAATATGAGACAAGTGTGTATACGGACAGGAGATCTTCAAGGAGTTCGTTGCTATTTGGATTGAGAAGGAGTCTATTGAATATTGTTACTTGTTTCTAATTCCAAATCCTGACAAGTCAAGGGGATTCTTTTGGCTATCCATTTGAGATGCTCAAGAGTATTTTATCTAAGGTGATGACTGCTAAGGGATTGCTATTGTGAACAACTCTAAGTCCCTCTTGAAGCTGTAAATTAATTGCTTAGAACGTTAGAATATGTGTTAGGTTATAAGACATGATGATCCTTTATTATTTTTGCTAAAAAGATAATTGGTTTTTGGACATGGTACTTGGAGAATTTCAAGAGACAAGATTACAGTGATACAGCTAAGATTGAAGGTTTTGTAATGAAAATCTATGGTCGAAGCTCTTCTTTGGTGGTACATGGTTGCTTTGCGCATTTCTGTAGTCTATATATTCTTCACATGATTTGTTAGGTTCCTGAGGATTCTTGAGAATTTTCCTTTCTAGATGGGGTTTTCTTGATGAGCCTTTCTTTGAGAAGAAAATTTATGAATTGAGGTGTTTCTCCTTTATTGTTTTCAAAGGAATTAGCCTTTATTGTTTTCAAAGGAATGAGTTGATAGGGCTACTTCCCCTACTCTTTTGGAATACAAGATAATATTAATGATTCAGTCTTTATATGGAACTGCATGTATATGTTTTAAGAATTAGGAATTACTATCTAATTGATAAGATATTTTATTTCATGTCGGAGTGCTTATTGCAGATGTAGTTAGACTTTTATACACCCGAACAACTTATTCTTAATTTGATTTCTCTTTGGATATGCATTTATATGGAATTTCCCGTCAAGTATCTGCTTTTGTCTCTCTTCCTCTTGTTATGATATTCTGAAGTTAAGTCTTAAGTTTCTGTTACAATGCAGGTTATAATTGAAGTACATAGCTTTAAGTTGTAGATTAGTAGATGGAGATACTCTTTTCTACTTCAATCAATGGAATGAAAGAAGAAAAATAGTCATTTCTTAGCAGATTTCAGTTGTAACTTTTTTTTGATTTTGAAAACAGTCTCTTTGTGCTTTTGGTGTATTTATCTCTCGTGTTCATCATCAAGATTTAGTTTATTACTTGTGAATTTCATGGCTAATACAATATGATTTTGCTAACACTAGTACTTTTCTCTTGTTCTATACTGTAATAGTAGATATCAGATATTTTAACTTGATTAGAACGTGATTGAGTTGGTTAAGGAGCTTTCAGCAAGAATTTGCCTCCTGATATTCTTATTCTTACAATTTGTTAGTTAATAGATTTTTCTATGAAGGGAAATTTGGTGTGAATAGCTTTATTAAGGAAATTTTAATACCGTGTCCTTCACTCTTGGATTCCAAATTCTATCCCAAGTTTTTTGGTTTTTTGAATTCTATCCGAAAAGAGCTCAAGATTGATGATATGGGTACAATAAAGGTAGCAGGCTGAGAAAAGATATTTTTAGTCCTCAGAAGTTACAGTTGAGAGTTTGGAGAAATCCTTGACATGAAAAGGTTATATTGATAAAATTAACCTTTACACTAATCTTTCTTTCCATTTCTTTCCAAACTCCCAAATGAAAAATGATTGCTTGTTTTTTCTTTTCTCTTGAACTCCCAAACAACATTTCAATAAATTAATTCACCTCATTCCCTTCTTCTTTGACAACTTAACATATCTCTTCCTTTCTCTTATCCCTAAACTCCCGAACTAGCCCTTAAGAATGGATTGTTATAATCTAATTGGGAAAGAGCTTTGCAAATTCACTAACTTAGAATGGAGTGCGATCTTTAGGGAGGAAATCATCCGGATTTGTTTTTGGAGAAACAGTCACTTGCATAATTTTGACATTCCAATTCCCTCTACCTTTGATTGGTAAGGGATGTTTTGTATAGAGTTAGAAATATTCTCATGGATGTGTATAATGTTAGTCCTAGTGTCTTTTGGGGATCATTTTGACCTTGATCTAGATAGGTGGTGTTTTTTATGGCCTTGAGCATGTGCACTTATAAATTTTTTTACTCTGTAATGAGATAGATCCCGATATCAACCCAAAAACCTTTTAACCTTATCATCAAAATGTTAAAATGCTAAAACCCTTACGCTATGTTTGGTACGCAAAAATGGTGTGGAATGGATTGACTTTTCTAACTTCTTTTTCCATTTCAGTGTTCAGTTTTAAAATTAGAAGTAGGAATAATCTTTCCACAAGAAAGGCCATTCCAGATCATGAAGGTGAAAAGCCTTCCAAATAGAAGTGGATTTTTATATATGATACTTTCTTTTATTTTGACATTTAAAAAGAGTTAGTTTATAATTAATTTTAATCTTGTATATGAATATTTACACTTTAATAAAATATTTAATTCTTTTTTAAAGTTTTAATTGCATGTTAGGATATGAAAATTACATTTTATATCAGAAAGGCATTTATGCTATATCATATATAATTTCATTCCAGTATGAATCATCATTATAAGGTTCTTATTGCCTTGGTATCATATTCACAACCTCTTACTCATTAGTCTATCAATATTCATATGTCTTATTTCGCAATAATTCTCGTTATGTAAAAAATAGAGAGTATCATATAAGAGATGGGTATTATATTCACCACTCCTTAAAACTAGCGGGCCCTCAAAAGCAATTGATAATTCTCTTAACACTCATAACTCCTGCTTCTTGATAACTGTCCTCTTATGTTAATACCATAGACCCTCACATTCTCATTAAGGCAAATCCAAAAGTCCAATTTATGTACTTAGTAGCACATGTGACCAATATTGAAAAAACCAATCCGTGATTGGTTGGTTCGACGTGTCGGAATGGTAATTGGTTACTTGTCCAGTTTTTATATAATAACTACGTTAAAAAAGAATCAGTCATAATCGATGAACCCAATTTTGTTATTTTTTTTTCTAAAAAAATTTTGAGTCTCTCATCGTTCTTCTCACAGATGTCTTCATTCTTTTGCGCAAAGGTCTTCAAATTCTGATTAAAAAAAAAAAAATTAGATGTCTTCAATCTCTCAACAACCCCAAAATCAATTTAGCCCTAAACCAAATCAAAGGAGGAAACACAACAGAGTGTATATTTCCAAAAAAAAAAAAAAACCACAAAATCAATTTTCTTTATCCTAAGGGATTGAAACTAGCTTTTTTCTTATGCCTTGCGAATTAGCTTTTCTTCATGCCTCTACAAATCAAAGAAAGATTCTTCACTTGAATGGCTTCTAACTGAATTTCTTTGAAGAAAAAAAAAAAAGAAAAGAAGAGAGAAGATAGATGGAAAAGAAATCAACTTCTTTGCATCCTTTGCCTTTTGAGGTTTTTTTTCTTTCTTTAGCCCAATTTCAAGAAATGGGTACTAAATAGGCCCATAAATTTTTTTTAAATCCGGAAGTGGCCATAACGCACAATCATTGTGTGTTATCACCTGAGATAACGCACAATGGTTGTGCGTTACCGCTAATCACCGGTTTAAGATGTGTTAAGCCGTGTTAAATAGCATTTTTAACGTCGTGACGGTGATGTGGCGGTGATGTGGTCATAACGCACAACCGTTGTGCATTATCAATTGGTGATCTGGCACTGATGTGGCAATAATGCACATCCATTGTGCATTATTATTCATGATAACGCACGTCCATTGTGCGTTATCGTCCATTGTGCGTTATCATTCATGATAACGCACGTCCATTGTGCATTATTATGAGTGATACGCACAATGAATGTGCATTATCACGTTATAAACCCTAGCCGCGCCGCCCATTTTTTCTTTCTCTTTCTTCTTCCTCCTTATTTCTTCTTTCTTCTTTCTCTCTTTCTTCTGCCTCAGTCGCACGCTCATTTTTTTCTCTCTTTCTTCTTCCTCCTTATGTATTCTTTCTTCTTTCTCTCTTTTTTCTGCCTCCTTATTTCTTCTTTCATTCTTTCTTCTTTCTTATTTCCTCCTTGAAATTTTCAGCCCCTTTCTTATTTCCTTTTCTCTTCATCCTAAAATTGTCATTTTATCTTCATCCGCTCTCACTGCTCCGTCGCCGCCGCCGCTTGGTAAGTTATTTTCCTCTTCCTTTTATTTTCTTCCTTCTTCTTATACTTTGACTTCTCATCTTCAATTACTTTTATATTTTATTTCGAAATTTACAATTAAAATTTAGTTAATATTTGAAGTTCAAGTTTGAATTGGCGAGACTTTGCTGGAACATATTACAGCGGTAACACAAATGGTTTCTGATGAACCGTCTATGTTGTACAGTACCTTCAATAACGATGACGATGAGGTTGACGGATCGAACGGAGATGCTATCGTTTCTAGTCAATCTGAATCGGATGATGACAATGACCCGGAAGGAGAGTTCCAAACTCTCCTCAACCTTGTAAATCCTATAAACTGGTAACTGAGAACATAGTGCCACAATGGGAGAGCAGCCAATGGTTCAACAACGCTAGGTATGACTACACACATTCTGGAGCATTCCTAGATATGGGCTCGAGTTCTCCTATAGATGACCTTGTAGAATCTGGTACCGTACGATTACTCGATTGGAACGACTCCATGACTAACATACAGTTAGGCATGAGATTTGTTGACAAAGTGCAGGCAATAAATGCGGTTCGTAAGTGGCCTATCAGTGTGGGACGTGAATATCGGGTTTTGAAAAGTAAAGTTGATACATTGACCGCAAGATGTTACCATCATAGTGACGATAATTACTGTTCATGGTACATCTGTATAACAAAGAAAGCAACGCACAGTCGATGGGAAATAACCAGATTCGAAAAGGAACACACATGCCTTGTTCAAATTGAACAAAACAAGCACAGAAACTTATCCTCAAAATTTATATCAATGTCTATATCACATCTAGTTGCCAACGATCCTGAGATACCTGTGTCGAACATCATTCAAGAATTGCAGGTATTGTTTCAAACGGGTTGTACTTACAAGCGGGTATGGTATGCTCGAAAATTTGCCATCGAGAGGGTTTTTGGTAGCTGGAAGACAACCTTCACTATTTTACCTAAATACTTACAAGCCGTACATGATTTAAACCCGGGGACTGTATACGAATTTTTGCATCACAAAACATGCAGTCCCCCTAATTATGTTTTCAAATTTGTTTTCTGGTATTTCTCGCCATGTATAGAAGGATTTCCATATTGTCGGCCGGTGAATTCTGTGGATGGAACACACTTAATGGGACCATAAAAGGGCGTACTGTTAATTGCAAGTACATGGGATGCAAATAATCACTTGTTTTCACTTGCTTTTGCAATTGTTGATAAGGAATCCTCCGAGAGTTAGAATTGTTTCCTTAAAAACTTGCGAGAATACATTGTCAAAGATCGCCACGTATGCCTTATTTCTGATCGTCACAAAGATATTTTCTCTGCTATTCAAAGTCAACCTTTATGGCAACCACCATTTGCAGTTCACTGCTTTTGTTTATGCCACATTCGAGCAAATTTCAACAAGACTTTTAAGAACACAAACCTAAAAAGCTTGATGTGGCAGGCCGGAACAAAATCAAAACAGTGGAAATTTGACCGTGTAATGCAAGAGATTCAAGAAAGAAATGTTGATGCTTACATTTACTTGATGAAGTTGGACCAGAGAAATGAACACTGTTGCATGATGGCGGTCACAGACACAGTATCATGACAACCAACATTTCTGAAACACTTAACTGTGTGTTGAAGAAAGCTAGGGTTCTACCTTTAAAAGCCCTAGTTGAAATAATATTCAATAAACTAGTTAAGCACTTTCACCAACACCGTGAAGAGGTTGAAAATTGTGTGCATCCATTTCCAACTCGAATTTTGACAAGTTCTTGCGGATTGAAATGAAATCAAGATAATACAAAGTTACAACTTACAATCTGTAAGAGGGAATATACATGGTCAAATCTCCAATCCGGGTTTCTAGTACGGGCAACGTCTATACATTGCGGATAAATAATAAATCATGTAGTTGCGAAAAATGGCAAATATATGCATTGCCTTGTTCTCATGTTCTTGCAGTGTGTAGAGAAAATGGGTCAAGAACAGATACTTATGTGCCGGAGATATATTCGCGACAAACGTACAGAAGAACTTACCAAGAGAATTTTCATCCGGTTTTGAATGAGAACTTTTGGAGGGATGTTCCTTTTAATTTAACATTCTATCCTCCAAACATGAAAAAGGAACAGGGTAGGAAACAGGGTAAGCGATTTCAGGGGAAAATGGATTATAGAATTCCGGATTCTCCCCCAAGATATGGCAGATGTCGCATGCCGGGACATAATAGAAAAAATTATAATAACCTCGGACCGAGTAATGTATAAGTTTGTTAATTAATATATCATTATTTTAAATTTCAATATCTTTAGTATTACTTGATGAAATGGTTAAAAGTTAAATATATTTTCTAAGAAAACGATATAAATATTATCATTATAAATATACTTAAATAAGTTAAATATAATAAATACAGTCTTTTCAAAAAAAATTATACAATTATAAATTTTCCCAAAAGAATTTTTCATAAAAAAAATTCATTAAAAAAATATTACGTTATCAGAGTGTGCGTTATTACCTAATCATAACGCATATTCGTTGTGCGTTATCAGCCACATTGGCTGATTAAGCAAAATGTGTAATTAGTGGATAACGCACAATGGTTGTGCGTTATGGTCACTTCCAGATTAAAAAAATCTAAGCCTATTTAATACCAATTTTTTTTTTAAAATTGGACTAAAGATAAATAAAACCGCCTTTTGATTTTGAATGTTTCTGCCGTCGCCACTCTTTCTTCTCTTTGCTCAAACAACAGCCCCAACTTTATTTTCTCTCAATTTACATGGCTACGAAGAACTTTAGGAATTTTAAATTGTGGGTATAGTTTTAATTTACCCACCAAAAAAAAAAGTATAGTCTTAATTTAAACGGCGGTGGTAGGAGAATAAAAAAGAGAAGAAAGGTTTTATAGTTATTTTTGTGGGGTTTTATATTTTTGGATCTAATTACAAAAAATGGCCAAAAATTCTTGTTATACAAATGAAATTAGTGTTTTGGGCCCAAAAAATGAGGAAATATAATTATTTTTTTTAAATAAGGGAATATATATCATCATTGTTATATATATTTTAAATTATTAATATTTATAATTATTATATATTTATTTCGATTACTAATCACTAATTTAACCAAATCAATAAACTAATACCATTTAACCAAATCAATGAACTAATAATACCTTCATCGGTTCAGGTCCTAATTTCATATTCACTCTTCAATCCCAAATTTATAATTATATATCATTCAAACAGGTCCTAATTTCATAATTATATATCATTCTGACATTTCACATATATTTTAACATTTCATATATATTTTAATGTAGTTTCATGTACGTAGGACAGGGGTATCACATAATCTTATTTGCCTCATTGAGGATTCTTTCAAACACTTTACATAAGATACACCCATCACATAATTTGTTTGCTTCATTTCAAGAAATGCAGATTCTTTTATGTTTAGGGCAAGCAATTGCAGCAAGACTTGGTAGATGTAATTTCAATTGCTAACCTACAAATTCTCATGCACAAGCATACTGGCAATCCAGATATGGCAAACTAAAACCAAGACACATATAGATAAAGCAAACAGGGAATTCAGGATTATCACACTTCCACAACAATGACAAGTTTTATTTACACTTTTTTTTTCTGGTCCTTTGCACCTAGACTAGGCAATATCCATCATTTTGGATCAGCCTTTATACATTTTCTTCCTCATTATTATTGTTCAATAACACAAAACAATGGGAACTCTCCATCTTCTTGAAAGTTCTCCAGAGACATTTGAATGGATGATACACACTTATATCAAAGTGATAAAATATGACAAAATTGATCAAAAACTTCTTGGAAGAGTAACAGAGCTCCTACTGTTCTTACTGTAACGTGATAAGAACACCTTAGCACTGCAAGAAAGTGATCTCATCACCATTGAAGATGAAGAAGAAGAAGAAGACCCCTTTTGTAGTGATGATCTCCCATTTGAAGAACTACTACCAGCTGATGATGGTTTTGACGAATTTTGAACAGAATCATCAGCTCCTTTTGAACTTATTTCATTCATTTCCAAATCTTTCTTATCCAAAATCCTATCAGAAGAATGAACTTGAAATGCATTAGTAATAGCAGCAGCACTAACCATCAAAGCAGACAAGGAATCCACCGAAATTGATCTTCTTAGCGGTTGAAATCCATCCTCTTTTCTTCTAGCCTCATCTTCTTCATCTGATCTCTTGAATGTATTTTGAGTTTGAGCCCTCGACCCATCTTCAGATTCTATCTCAATACTAACACCTTGAAAGTCTTCATCTTCACTAACCCTCCTGGATTCTCTGTTATTTTCAGAACCCTGCAAAAGGGATTCTTCAATTCTGCTCGAATTGAAGCTACTCTGCCGCGGAGAATGTAAAATTGCAGAATTAATCACAATCCCAGCACGGCACAAAGGGCAATTGGTATGAGATCTAAGCCAAGTATCAATACAATTAATATGAAAAGCATGATTACATTTGGGCAAAAGTCTTAGGGTTTCATCTTCTTGAAATTCATTCAAACAAACAGAACAATCTGTTCCTTCAATTAACCCATCCCCTTTTTTATATCTACAAATTGTAATAGCATTTATAATCGAGGGTTCAAGCCCAATAGTTCTAATATACCAAATTGGATGGTCAACCATCGGTCCATGATCTTCATCAAGAAAATCCAAACGGGCTTCCTCTTCTTGCGGCGGCGAGGATGGCGGTTGCTGCTGCTGCCGCCTTCTGGGACTATACCAACCTGTATAAAGTTTATAAACAGTATAACCTAAAAAACCTAAGAAAGCGGCGGCCAAAATAGAGAGGGAAATAGTTAGAAAAAGAGAAAGTTTATTAGATCTGCCGGGATGATCAGCAGTATAAGGAGGAGGAGGCGGCGGCGGAAATTCATCGAAGAGGGATCGGCTGCAAATGGGATAGCAGTGAGATATACATGGTATTGGACAAAACCCATTTGGATTCTTTATTAAATCACAGTATTTTTCACAAAGTTTTGTGATGGAATCATCTTCAAAAGAATCATTAAGCAACTTCCTTGGATGGAAGGACATGACTGATTGATAATAATATCAATTATCATAACCATTCGAGGTGGGTAGGGGGTAGGAGGAAAGTTAATTCATTTCTGGGAAGAAATTTTTGGCAGAGATGGATAGGAACTGGTGGGGAAGCAGATGTGGAGTTTTCTTTTCTTGTTCATGGCAATTGCCATTGTTGACTTTTAGTGAGGTCCAGGTTACCTTAGGACTTTGTAGGCGGTGTTGCTCTCCCACTCATAATTGCAAATTTTTTTGTTTTTTTTTTTTTGAGGGATCGAACAAATTGGTCCATACACGAATGCTACACGAATGCTATCCACAGCTAAACTAATTATCTTACCACGTCTTAAGTATCCGTTATGAATTTGCTTAAAATAATAATATAATATAAAGATAAAAAATGTAAAAAAAGAAACATGTAAAAAAAATTAATAGAACTTAAAAATTAAGTTTGAATCAGGCCCTATAGAGAACTTGAGAATTAAGTTTGAATCATGGTCTATGGAGATATCATGAATTAGCTTAGATTAATATTTTGAGAGTTTACTTCTCTCAAGGAATATATTAAAAATGAGAACATCTTATAATTCCATAACTATTAGATAATAATGTGCAATAATATATCCATGTAAAACCTTTTATAAATTAATAAAAAATCCATAAAAGGTCGATCACACTCCAGACATGATTTAATATTGTTAATTATAAAATTTATATCATACTGGACATCAATAGAACATCCACAAAGTCAATTTTGTAACTCTTCTAGAGTTAACAAAATATCAAGTAAATTTGCAACTTTAGCAAATAAATAACCTATAAAACTTTTAGTTCACAAATACTTGTATATAAATTAAAATACTTCAATATCGAACATAACATTTTATGATTATAATTTTTCTCCTCCTAATGTGGAGAACATTAAAAATAAAGAACCATAAGAAGCTAGCATAACAAATTTTAAGATAAATTTTATGGATATATATATTCGATCTTAATTTCATATATTTATAAAAATCATTAAGACAATAATGTTATGTTATTCAAGAACGGGTTCACTTACATGTTTCAGGCATATGCTTATTGAGTCCTTCAATGATTTTTATATAAATTCTTAGAGTTTAGTATGTTATTATTCAAACTCAATCCACCACCATAAATTTTATTTCTTCGTATCAATATTATTGGAACTTTACGAAGATTCTTATATTATAGCTTATACAAGTTCACCATTTATTTATTAATACTTATCTTTTTGGGATTACACGTCATGTGTATAATTCCTTCAGGGAATACATATAGACTTCAAGTGTACTTAATAATTGTTCAAACTATTCATAATTTCCATACCAACTTTTATATAATATTTTGGCCAAAAATCCCTAACATATTATATTCAAGATCCTCATTCTAATATGTCACATGCACATAAATATCGTCGACGTTTTGTGCTATTTAACGGTTCCATATATTTATATCATGATATGATACAATTGTGTTATTTTATGGTTACATATATTTATATTATAACATGATACAATGAGATATCATAATTATTATGACTTCAGTACCTAAATTTTTTTCGGAAACAATAATAAAGTCATGTCATGAAAAATTTTGCTAGAATTTTCATCTCCTCGATTTAATCACATAAGACCATCTTAAATTAATATTCCTTTACATATGCAAGGATTTTATTGGAATCGATTTATTCTACCATGTGTTTCAAAATTATAAATAGTGGTAGATTGTTTTTCGGAGACATTAAATAATAGGAGCATTCTATGTAGAAATTTCTTTTATCAATAAATATGCCTGGCCATTCAACTTTTAAACTTCTGATTCAAATTATCTTTTATATAAGGATCAAAATGAGACACATAACTTTGTCTTTATCCGACTATATAATTTTTTCAATATCATCTTAAATATATTGTGGTGGAATAATATATTTATACAGTCCATGTATAGTAGATAGAAAATATTTGGTTCCTCACCATAAACCAATTATAACAATGAGAACTTAATTAAATAATATGTTGGCAAAATATAAATAAGTACAACAAATAATACATCCATTAACTCAAGGCACTTATAGTTCTATAAAATCGTTTACTAGGTCTATAAACATGTTCTACAGGAACGTTCAATATTATACAAATATTGTAACATCATCAATACCATTAGGATAAATTATGTTAATTGGGGAATCTAAAATATGAGCATTATCTTGCAAAGCTCAGCTTGCAAGTCAACAATAATATATATTACCATGGGTCGATGCATTAACTATATATTCTCTCTAAACACATTAAGCCCTAAATAAATAATGATTATTTATAAAATTATTTTGCCTTGAAAATTAGTAGTACAAATAAACTCTGTTATTTCAAGAACTTCTGGTTTCATAAAAATATTGTCACAAATTGTTATGACAATTCGTATTTTAATGATCCGGGACGATCCACTCGGTTATGCCAACATTTACTATCTTTGAATTAGTAAACTTCAAGTTTACTCAATAATGCAATATAATTGCATCAATTTAGTGAATTACAAAACTATATGGGGAGAAAACAGTAATTTATATAATTCAAATTTATTTTATAACTCATGATGATATAGCATAATTATAATGTAACTTTCTTGGTCAATATACTCTTCCAGAATTTTTTAAATAATCAGTTCTTCTAGAACTGTCTGTTAACTAACTCTTCTGAGTCTTTAGTAAATAAGTTCTTCTAGAACTTTAATTAAATATCTTCTAGATATTATAATTTAGAGATTTTAAAATATTAGCTCTTCTGAAATTTTTTATAGATTAGCTCTTGGGGAGCTTTAATTTCAATGCATTAGCTCTTCTAGAGCTTTCAATTAATTAACTCTTCTAAAGTTTTAGTTTATACTGCCATTTATCTCCCAATATATATTTTTTTCGCTATTCTTGAATATATAATAAATCAAGGGGCATATATAATATAAAAAACTCATAAAATCATAAACAAAAGTTAAGTTCTTTCCTAAAAAAATTGACTACATTAACAAGTCTATACATCAATAGAATTAATATATGAAATCAATAATAGCATAACATACCAGATATTTAAAATTTCGTTTGGCGTACTACAAGTAAGCTACAAACTCTCTATTATATTGCATCAATAATATTTATTTGGGATTATATGTTCCCTTTTCCTTTCTCATTTTTATTACTTCTAGTCATAATTTAGATATTAGGTTTAGGAGTCATAATAATTACAAATTATTATAAATAATTATAATCACGATATATATTATAGAAATAAGATTTCTAATTGCATTCACTTCGAAGAATGATATAAAATTATTAAAAATATCATAATATTTCATCAAAAATGACTTATAATCA
The DNA here is from genome assembly GCA_028651295.1 of Catharanthus roseus. Lineage (NCBI taxonomy): Eukaryota > Viridiplantae > Streptophyta > Magnoliopsida > Gentianales > Apocynaceae > Catharanthus > Catharanthus roseus. The sequence goes on along the minus strand of JAPQWS010000108.1, from coordinate 2,284,678 downwards.
CAAATATAAAATATTATATAAATAAATTTCTAATTGCATTCGCGTCAGGGAATGACATAAAATTATTTGGAATATCATGACTCTATCATTTATTCAGTCTCAAAAGGTGATCAATAACCTTGAGATCTTCTCTCTTATTGTTGTTTCTACATGAGCATATTTGAGATACATAAAACGCAATATTATTTCTATATTATTTTAATTGAGGAAGAATCTAGATCAAATATAATATTACATACTGATAGATTGATCAAAATATTGTAGCCATAGAAATACCCAGTGATGATAATGGGTATTGGCATAATAATCATCTTCTAGTGATTGTGCATTCCTTCGATATTAAGCCTTCAGGACCTCATATATTAATGAGGAAAGAAATCTTTATAATCGTAATTTCTCTTTTAATTGCGTCTTCAGGACTTAAATAAATTTATACAAGAATCTATGAAAAAAATATTTGATCTTTCCATGACATCAAGTCATATATTAAAAAGAAAACATAAAGTAAAGAAAAGATTCGATTTTTCTTACCTCAAGAATATTTTTACCTTCAGCGAATTTTGAAAAATCATCTTCAAAGTCTCGTTCTTCAAACAATCATGTCATCCATGCAATCATGCTGATAACGTATTATGAATTTGATGATCACTACATGACGAATTGCTAAAAATAATAATATTATATAAACATGAATAATATAGAGAAATAAAAGTACAAGAGAGAAAAAAATAGAACTCAAGATTCATGATATTACAGAATCCTAAAAGGATCGAATTAAATCAATGGGGATATCATAAATCCAAATAGGATTAGTATTTTGGCAGTTTAGTTTTATTCAAAGAACGTATTTAGACATCCTATATATTCATTAGTTTCCTAACATATTCTTATTTTTAATACTCATTTTAATTTGAGGATTATTTATCTCGATCTACTTGGTTCTATATTCTTTTTTTTGCTCATTTTATTTTGACAATTTTTTTATCTTTAATAATTTTGATGCTACTAATGCGGCATAAAGAGGACTGTCAACGGATTTAAATGAATCAGACTTGGCCCAATTCGACCGAATAATTCGAGTTTAAAAAGTTGAGCTTGAGCTCGACTCATATTTGTTAGGGCCAAATTTTTTGTTTTAATTTTTTTTAAAAAATTAAAACAAAAATTTTGAAAGATAATAAAAGAATTTTAATTTCAAACTATTTTATTATTTAAATGCCATTATTTATTTATAAAGTTACATATTCAAAGAATTAATGTTATATATTTATATGTAGTTTATATGCAAATTTTTTACAAAGAAATAAAAAAGTTCTTTCAAATGAATCAACATTTTATTCTATTTTAGTATTTATTAGATTATTTCTTAATTGTAATAGATAAATATAATATAAAATATAATTATAATATATAATATAGTATAATATAATAAAAATTATAAATATTAACGTATACGTGGGTTGGACTTGGACGGGCTGAGTCTACCTAGGCCCAAGCTTGTCCGTTTTACAAAATAAGCCCAAATCTAAAAAAAGGGGCCGTGTAAGCCAGGTTTCAAGTGGCCCAAACTCATTGACAATCCTAAATATAGGAGTAGAAATATGTTTAAATAAATTTTAAACTAGTCCCTCAAAATATGTTATTATATCAATTGAGAATCTCACATTTTAAACTTTTCCTAAAAAATCTTTCAAAATATAAAAACTATATCAATTAAATCGTTCACATCATTTTGCAAGGATTTAACGGGTCAAAATCCAAATAGTTAATATCATTTGAACCACTTGAGCAACAATGTAAATCTAAGCTTTCAAAAGAAAAATTATAAATCCATTGTCTTCAATCTTTGCTTTATTGTCTTCCGCCTTGTTGGTGGCGGTAAGGACAAAAAATATTAAAAATAAATAGTTGTTGGAGTAGAATGAGTAAAAAAAAAAAAAAAATAGGGCCATGTTTGAACTAAATAAAAGTTGTCAGAATAAAATGAGTATATAAAAAAATATAGGATCAAATTAAGATTGAATAAATAGTTATAGCACTAAAATTGCTAATAACTCTTATTTTTAAATATGAATTTGTTTAACATGTACTTTTGAGCACGCATTATTTTTTAATTTTTTGAAAACCTGTAATATTACATCAACATATCTTAGTTTACATTGGGAAGCGACTATGGGGGGGATATCGTGGAACCAAACTTGATGGGCTAAGATTCTGGCTCCCATATATGCCAAGTTATGTGCAACATCATTAATTTTTTCTATTAACATGCTGAATACTAACTAAATTAGAGTTCGATATTAAAAAAAAAAAAAAAAAAGAGCTTAGAGCCTTGATAAAATCGCCTGCTAGGGATAAGTCAACTATCGAGGAATAAACTTGATCTTGAAGTTGCTAGCTATTTGTCTAAATAGTGAATGATTTCATTCTGCAAAGTTAGGCGAAATATATTCCTTGGACGACTGCTGAGCGTCCATGACATGCATAGGCATATCTAGGTAGGTGTTGAGCCAGCGCAACTAGAACTGTGATATGACTATCGTTGCAATCACACACATACCAGTATCTATTGGATCCACTGAAGCATCAACGTTGATTATAACCACAACTGGTGGGGAACATTGCCACCTTGAGTGCGCAACCAAACGAGATTCCGATTGTGGCCCATAACTAGTGATTGATGCATTTTTTTGCTGCCCATATGTGTTGAATTCTTGCATCATAGAAGTAGCCAACCCGACAATGTCTTCTGCTGATGTACATTGCTCTTGAACTAGTGAATTATGTGCTTCCCACAACTGCCACCACAACATAGTGACCATTTGCAAGAATTCAGGCAAAACTTATCCTTGGTGCTGACTAATGTAATCCAAACTTCGATACAGGAGGGTGCATTTTCCAAACTGAGTCCAAATCAGAACATACAAGTTTCCATACCTTTTGTACGATGTCACATGAGAATAACACATGGAAATCCATTTCTAGTGCAATATTACATCCCGAGCACCCTAATTGTCTAGGAGATTTTAGAAACATGTCTTCGCAGTAGTTTTGCTCGAGTAGGCACAGTCTTATTACACCACATTCAGATACAGTTTTTAACTCGGGGCGTGACTACTAAGCCCATAAGGCTTTCCATTGAAAACCTAGTTGGCCTTGGGAAGTTGTTGGTGATGGGTTTCCTTGCGCCCGGGCCAATTGACTCATCACTACCTAATATGTCGATGAGACAGTAAAAAGTTCAAATTCTAAAAAATGCAAAATAAAGATATTCAGACTAGGCTGCAAACAAAGAGGGATAAGGCAAATGGCCTCCACCTCATGTGGTTGGAAGAAATATTGTGACACTAGGATATTCCATCTTCTTGGCATCCAGGAAATAAGGCCAACGACGTACTGATTGTACAAAAGAGGTTTGAGCATGCGTTATTATGATTCCGCGTTATATGATTCTAACATATGTTTTATGTGTTAATGTGTGTTCAAGGTAGCTTCTTTTTTTTTTTTTTTTTTTTGGGAATGTGTGTTCAAGGCAACAGAAGACATTGTTCCCATACTTATAATGCATACTAAAATATGGTTAAAATGTAAATTGAAAATTAAATATTTTTAAAATATTGGAAATTAATTTTATTTATGATATATTTCGTAGTTTTTTTTTTTTTAAAAAAAAAAATGATTTACGTTCCAATTTCTTTACTTTATATCCATCTCAAGCTGAACTTTACAAGCTGTACAAAAAGGCTAAATCTAATAAAGAGTTAGAGTTAGAACAGTCAATCCTAGAGGTATCAACATTTTTAATATACCTTCACCATTAAGTCCCTAACTCTAATACCAAAATCCTATGGTAGAACACTGGAAGGGGGAATGACTAGCTCGTAATCATGAGAATTTTTGTTTCTCCAAAACCAGATAGTGTTTGTCACCTCTCTAAAGATGAGGGTCCAGTGAATCTTGTGACTTGAAAACCCCATTCCAAATTCAAATTATTATCTATCAATCTAATCAGATTTTGCTCCGCTTTGAATTTCCACCATTCGGAATTTAGGACTAGCCAATGCCATATCTTTAAACTCCATTCGCAGTCTCTAAATACATGCAGAGAGGTTTCATCTGTCCTTCCACACATTCTGCATATGGGGGAGTCAGCTGCCCTTTTGTGAAAGAGAAGTTCCATGATGGGAAGTTTCTCCAGTCTAAGAGTCCAGAGAGTCAGAGTAAGCCTTAAAAGATTTTCAGAATCCATATCTTCTCCCATTCTTTCGACAAGTTCCTAGTGCCATTGCTCGCTTGCAGTGCATCATAAGCTGCTACCACTTTGAATTTTTCCTGTGTAGCTGTAGCATCGCTTTACCTTTGAGAAGTGATCAGCTCCGTAGCACTTGCTCCTACCAGGATGCCAGGCCATGTAAACAAATAACCAGTCTTTCGGAAAGATGGAAGTAATGGGGATCCATACTTAGCCCAAAGCAGTTTCGCCCACAATTGTTGAGCTTTTTCTATCATTTGCCATGCCAACTTTGCATAGAGGGCTATGTTCATCCATTTCAAATATTAAGCCCAAACCACCAAAAAAAATTTCCCATCGAGTCTTTTCAGTTCCTCAATGGTTCTTGTTGGCAGTTTATTGATTTGCATTGCATAATAGGAGATGGGCAACGTGACAGATTGTATAAGAATACTTTTGGCCTCCTTCGAGAGAGTTTCCTCTTCCATCCTCCAAGTTTCTTTCCTACTTCAGACAGTAGAAACTCAAATGTCTTTCCTAAAGAACACCCATGTATGATTGGCATTCCCAAATATACCCCAAGCTCCTCCGTCAACGAGACCCCAAATTTATTAGAGATAGAAGCTGTGAAGGCGTCCGATGTATTTCCGCTTACAGAAAGTTTAGACTTCTGAGGATTCACTTTTTGACCACTGACCATACAAAAATCTTCTAACACCTCTGTGATAACCGAGGCCTAATTGTGTGGAGGCTTCACTTAACAATAGTAAATCATCAGCAAAGAAAATATGGAATATGGCAGGCCTGAATCTAGAGGCCTTAACTTCTTTCCATGTACCATTTGCAACTGCTTCCTAGATGTTTTGCCTCAGAACCTCCATACAAAGGACGAAGAGGTAGAGTTGCCTCAATCCCTGCTGAGGTCTATAGAAGACTAAGACTGACCGAGGAGATACACAACATGATCAACTCTTCAAACTTGTTAGAAAACCTAATAGCAGCTAATAAAGATTGCAAAAACCCTCCGTTGACTCTATCATAGGCCTTTTCTTGAGGACCATGGCTCCTTTCTTCTGAGACTTTTTCTCTATACTGTATAAGTTCCTAAACAATCACGAAATCATTTGTTGACTATCTCCCACGGATGGAACTGGTCTGACATCTCACTTCTCTTTTTCCTTCTTCTTTTCAACTTACCAAACTAGGACTAATTGATTTTAGGCCAAATTTTTATTTTTTTTTTTAAAAAAAAAAAGTAACGCAAGAGAAGAAGGTGAAGGAGATAGTAATAACTTGCAAGGAAGAGGTTACTTTATTAGTAAAGTTAGGAGGAATTTTAGGCTTAAAGTGATATTAATATTTATCAAACAAATTGCATCATACCTTGGCGTGCTCATTTCTGCTACACCATTTTTAACGTTTCAAATCACATCTCTCTGCACGTTAAATTCTTCGATTAATGGAGTACTGCACCCCCGGACCCAATATCACTATTCAATTCAATCTTAACCCTAGGCCATGTCTGCAGCCAGAAATTCTTCGTATTATAAGCTCAAGGGCGCAATTACTTTGCTTCAATATCGCTATAGAATTTCTTCATCATCTCCGACCGCCCAATTGCAGAGCTACCATTGGAACTTGGGGTATGGTGGTAATTACATGAATCAAGGACTTGGGCTCATCATCAGTGCAGGAAACAGAGAAGCTGGTACGATAAAATCTGACTTCGCAAGGTATCAATTTGGCTGATTAATTTTCAATTAGAGTGATTTACTTCTATAATAATACTATAATCCATGGTTTAATTTCTTGATAAGTGAGCTTAATTTCCCGCTTTGATCATTAATTCTTGTAGGGCGAAAGACTTTCAATCACCGGTGCCACCGCCACCGCCATCGCCATCGCCGCCGTCTCAAAAGCCCTTCATTTCCACATGGTAATTCTAAAAATGTCCCAGTACTTTTAGTTAACTGTCAATTGATAATCTAAACTTTTAATTTGACAATCAAATACTCAAGTTAGGATTTAGTAAATAAAATAAATTTTTAATTTTGATAATCAAATATCCATATTAGAGGTTTAATTAAATTTTTTTTTTTTATGAAATTATTATTTTAATACTTAATTATTAAAATTAAAAATTGATATATTTAATTGATAAATTAATTAAAAGTATTGAGATGCTTTTAAAATTAACCTAGTCTGGCGTAATATGTTTTGCTCATCAAGTTGCACTGTATTGCTTATCAAGTTGCACCCTATGAAAGCCAAGAAAAAAGGGGATTTATGAGGGAAGATTTTATTATGAATTCACTCAAACGAACATTTACTTTTTATCAAGTCACATAAATCCTCTTTGTTAGTAGTTCTAATATTTACATAAAGACATGATGCACAAAAGGAATGAAACTAATGTATTCATATTCTTGCATATGAATTAAAGAGGTGGCAAGAAAATTTTAATTAATTATGGTAGGATAAAAATTACTCACTATTGATGGTGAACTTAGAACTTAGACCATTAATATTAAGAATAGATTTAAGGATAACTTAAATTTATATTTAGGATAAACAATGACTAATTTAATGGATAACTCAATGATTAGTTTAATTGGGAACTTCATGAATTTTCTAAAATTCATCTAATTTATCTTTGTTTTATTATTTTTGATGTAATGCACAAAAGACTATCTTGAGTGATTTGTTTTACTCATTTTATATTTCTATTGCGGAAAAGGTTTGAAATTTGAAAATTTTTTAAAAATTAATGCATTCACCTAAGTGGAATTGGTTTACTTCCGGCAGAGAGAAAAGAAAAATGTAATTTGTTTACTAAAACAAATAAAATAAAAGATAACTAGAATTCGTTTACTTTCAGGACCAAAATGGAATTTTTTTTTTTAAAGCAACTTTTCTTATAAAACACACTTTCAAGAAGAAAATTAAAATTACGTATCTAAAACAATAATATCATCGGGTATTGTAAATATTTTTTATAAAATTGTGATACCGTACAACGATATTAATTAATAATGTAAAAGTAACACTCACTTTATTTCTTTAAAATTCACGCTCACTTTCTTTCTTTAAAATTCACGTTTATTTTTTTTTTTCTAGAATTCAAGTCCACTTTTTCTCTCTAAAATTCATGAACAAACTTCCTGTTTCAAAAATTAAAGAAACTTTTGTAATAATAAAAAATAAATAGTTAATAGGTTTATATAAAATCATTTGTTAATGAAAAATTTACAAAATTGTTGATGGGTTTACACAAACTCATTTGTTTATAAATTATAATGATGTCGAATAGACACTTTATAAAATTAATATTTAAGGTGGCCATGAATGATCCATTTAAGTCTATTGTCTATTTAAATCTATCCATTTGAGTTCATTAGTCTTTAGAACATGGATAGACATTTATCCATTATCTATGTATTTATTTAATAACCTTCTAAAAATTTGCTAACCCGCACATTTACTGCCCCTAAATCAAATCATAGTAAGATTTTCCATTTGTGAGAAGGCATAAGGCGCTTTTTTGTCACTAATCAATTAATTTCAGATTAAAGTCACTTTTTAAAGATACGAAGGAAGTGGGAGGGATGTTGAGATTAAATGTTTAGATTCTCATCAAAAGTTGTAGTTCCGGGTAGAGAAGTATGCTTCGTAGATTGAGTACGAGTCAATGAGGATTATGTATTTATTTGATGCATAATAATAGAATTTTTCTGTCTCTACATGCTGAATACTTGAAAAGATATCCAAACAGATGTAAATTTATTGCATAGCTCTACAAATAAAATAAATGACTTTTTCAAGGAAAGATGAATCATTATTCAACTCATAAAAAGGGTGAGAAAACCTTAATTGCAGTCAATGCACATTACTCAGTGTCGGTGTAATGAAAGCAAAAGTCCACAAAATTTTTGGGACATCAAAGTTGAAGAATAAATCTATGTATCTGAGTTGTCAATTTTTGTAAATTGAATTATTCAGGGTCAAGTGGCTTTTGGGCACTGTGTTGTCAACTCTCCTACCCTTTTGGAAGCAAAAATGGGAAGGACTTCTACAACTAGAAGGTGCCCCCCCACCCCACCTAATCTAATCCGAATATTTCAACCAGAAATTAATATTTCTTCTATCCTTTTAATATCTTTCATAAATAATAATAATAATAATAATAATAATTTTTGCACCATATGTATGATCGATCTTATAGTGGTGGTGGTGGTGGTGTTCAGGGAAGGTTGAAAAGGTTGTAGAAGAGGTGGAAGAGGTGGCAGAGGTGGTGGAAAAGGTGGCTACGGTGGCGGAGAAGATATCAGCAGAGGCTGCTGAACAACTTCCGGACAATTCCATCATAAAGAAAGCAGCTTTGGCTGTAGAACACGCTTCTAATGCCACTGCTGCAGATGCTCAATTAACACAAAACTTCATTCATAAAGTACATATCTCCCCTAAATACTGTTACTTGATTTTTTCCAATCCCTTCTTTCAAGATCGAAACTATATTTTCATATTCAAAAACTCGTTGGATTGTGAGAGAAAACGTAAATTATAATGAAGAAAAATGTATATGAATGATGAATACCGAACTCTCGTAATCTTTAAAACTAATAAATTTTAGTTTATTAATTAATTTATTTATATAATAAACAAAAGGTTAATTCAATTGTTGCCTTGATTGTAATAACAGGTTGAAGATGTGAAGCAAGACCTCAAAGACTTGGAGGGCATGGTGGAGCCTGTTATTGACAATATAATAAAGGTGGACATGGAACCCCATCAAAACAAGTAGCTTTAACATTTTCTTTCTTATTTTTTTTTAATAACTTGTAATACTACTAACATATTTATTGAAGGCCGTGAAATTGGATATCCAAAAAGAACTATCTATTCTGTCAATTAAACCACTCTTGAGTGACAAAATAATATTTTTAGTCATAAAAATACTTTCATTACACAAAAAAATTCTAAATCCAAAAAAAATATATGAGTGAGAATCAGAACTTTAAACTCTTAAAAAAAGGAGAGTAGTAGGGGATATTATGTAACACTTTAAAAGAATAATATATCTATGAAATATATAAATATAAAAGTTTAATATTTATAATTATTTTAAAATATTTATTTTAACATAATAAAAATAATTATTAAGTCCTTCAAAAAAACAATTATTAAGTAAGAAATGAAATGTCATATTCATAAGTACATCCCAGAGAGTCCCATAAGATTTGCTCAAAGTTTCATTTAAACCCTCATGGGTTGCAAAAAAAAAAAAAAAATGAAAAGGAAAGATTGATTACTTTTACTTTTTTTTTTTTTATACATCAATTGGGGGATGGTAATTTAGTTTGGATTCAAAACTTCAAGTATGATAAAAAATATTTCTATCACTTAAATTATTACTTTTTCACAAAAATAGGATATCAAATTTAAGTAAAGTCTAAGCAAAATATAGTAAGAATAAGAAGAAACATAAAGAACAATAATAGAGAGAAGAAAAGAGACAAAGAGGAGACTCAAGATTGTCTTACTAATATCTTCCATAAGATCCTATTTGTAGGAACCAAGTACAAAAGTTAAAAAAAAACCCCTAGAATGAATGGGGTTGCCATTAGGGAGTTAAAGTCCATTAGAGATTGTACCTTGGGAGTTCTAGTTCTTTCAAGGAACGTATTTAGACATCTACTACGTACAAAGTAATTTCATAACACTCTCCCTTGTATGTCGATAACATAAAGAACATGTCTTGTTAAAATATTACTAAAGAAAAAACCCTGTTTGGAAAAACTTCTAGTGAAGGAAAAAAGAGGGCATTGTTCTTTTATCTATAAAATCTACTCCTTCGGTTGAGAAGATCTCTTTAGATCTTTCAGTCGGTGCATGCCAATTTTATAGATCAATTTCTTAAATGTTGCAGTCGACAATGCCTTAGTGAATAAATTAGTCAAATTGTCACATGACCGAATTCATTGCACATCAATTTCACTAATTCTTTGAAGTTCATGAGTAAAGAAATATTTTGGTGAAATATGTTTTGTCCTATCTCTTTTAAGGTATCCTCTCTTTAATTGTGCTATGCAAGCAACATTATCCTCATATAGGATTGTTGGAGTTTCTTTTTTGGAGAATAAATTACAATGATCTCGAATATAATGGACCAATGATCTTAGCCACATACATTCTCTACTTGTCTAATAGGTAGCTATTATCTCAGCATGAATAGAAGAAGTAGCAGCTAGAGATTGTTTAGTGAAATGCCAAGATATGATAGTATCACAACAAGTAAACAAATATCCAGTTTGAGAATGAGCTTGTGTAGATTGCATATCTAATTAATTTTGGACTGAATTCATTTGAATAAAATAATCCAAAATCAATTGTCTTTTGGAAATATCGTAGAACATATTATATTCCATTCCAATATCACCGAGTTGGAGAAGAACTATATCTTGCAAACACATTTACAAAAAATGCAATATTTGATCATGTAGTATTTGCAAGGTATATTAGTGCTCCTATTACACTAAGATATGGTACTTCGGGATCAAGAAGTTTATTATCCTCTCGTAGTCTAAAAGAATCTTAGTATTTAAAGATCAAATGACTATTGGACTAATCAAAGAATGTACTTTGTCCATGTAAAATCTCTTTAAGATTTTTTCAACATATTTAGATTGATGTACAAACATTCTATCTTCAAGATGTTTGATTTGTAAACCAAGGCAAAACTTGGTTTTTCTAAAATCTTCAATTTCAAACTCTTACTTTAAGCAATCTCTTGCATCTAGAAGCTCTTCGGGAGTTCCAATAAGGTCATCATGATCTACATATATAACACTGATAATAAGCCTTTTCCAGTTTTCTTAATGAAAACACATGGATAAATGAGATTATTTTTAATCCTTTTTTCAATAAATACTCACTAAGACAATTGTACCACATAAGATCAGATCGTTTCAATCCACACAAAGACTTGCCAATTTGATGGAATAATTTTCTCGAGTACTTAACTTACATACTTCAGGCATGCTAAATCCTTTAGGGACTTTTATATAAATTTCGATGTCAAGTTCTCCATACAAATAATCAGTTACTACGTCGAGCAGACATATATCACTTTCTCATGAATAGCTAAACTCATAAGAAAACGGAATGTAATTATATCGATTGCAAGAGAATATGTTACTTTATAATCAATTCATAGTCTTTGTGAAAACCCTTATGCTATAAGTCATGCTTTATATTTTACAATCTCATTATTTTCATTGCGCTTTCGTACAAATACCTATATAAAACCAATGAGTTTCGCTCCTTCTGGAGTTCGAACTACAGGTCCAAAAACTTCATAACTTTTGGCAGAGTTCAATTCTGATTGAATCACATCTTTCCATTTTGGTCAATCTTTTCACATTCCGACATTCTTGAGCTGATTTTGGTTCAAGATCCTCATTATTACTTAGAACATCATTTGCTACATGATATGCAAAAACACCGTCTAGAATCATTTCTCTTCTATTCCAATATGTTCCAGTAGCAATAAAGTTAATTGAGTTATCTAAGTTTTCACTATTTTTAATACTAGGATCTTCTTTCTTAGTTCTCTCTGGGTCCTTTTTATTCAATCCTTCAGGATGATTACTTTGATCATTTAATCCTCTTTTCTTGCGAGGATTTTTAATTTTGAATCCAAAAGGTCGGACACACTTCTGGCGTGCATTAGACTCATTTGCTATAGGATTTTTATTTTATCCTATAGGGACTTCAACTTGAATAGGAGCATTTATAAAAAGAATATGGGATTTTGTTACTCTTGTAAAATCAGCAAAAATATCGGACAATTGATTTGCAATTTTCTACAAATGACTGATCTTTTGAACTTCAAGTTCACTTGCGCAATGATTTAATGAAGATATTGCCACGGATTTCATGCTTTTGCTGTATATTTTCTACGCCTAATTTGGAAAAATTTGGCTCATCAAATTAACAATCTGCAAATCTTGTAGTAAATAAATCTCCCGTTAAAGTTTCAAGTTACCTTATAATTGAAGGAGATTCATAACCAACATATGTCCTCAATCTTCTTTGAGGACCCATTTTCATGCGTTGATTTGGCACTATTGGAGTATAAGATACACAACCAAAGATTCTCAAATGGGAAATGTTGGGTTTAAACCCAAACACTAATTGCAACGGGAAATACTTATGATAATGAGTTGGTCTTGTTAGCCCTAAGGGCATTAATGTATAAGTTTTTTATTATGATTAACATATGTTTGTGTGATGAGTATAGCTTAGTCTCTATAGAACAAAAGAAACATTTTTGGAGTCCCAAGGCTACACTACATAAGAAGTAAAAGATCTTGGCAATTAAAGCATAATGAAGAAGGAGAGATCAAGCCATTCCAAGGTCAAGGCATTGAAGACCTTGAAGACTTATGTCTTAGTTAGGGATATGCTAAGGTATTTTGTAAAACTCCCTAACTCTCATCTTTGTTTGTTAATCAAGTGGGAAGCTCCTTGGATGAATTTCTTTTTATAAACTATACTTGAAAAATCCAAGTATTCTTGATAGAGTTTTTGATGCCTTCAAAAGTTTTCTTATCTCTAAAAGAGTATCAAGAATACATATTTTGAAATGTGAAGGAAAGTTTTTTTGTTTAAGGAAAACTGGCTTGTTTAAGAAAAACTGGCTTTTAAATCCTTCTGAAAAAAAAGGGTCATCCGATTTTTTAAATTGGTCATCCGATTTTTAAAACAGGGCATCCGATTTTCAAAATCGGACGTCCTATTTTAAAATCGGCCGTCCGATTTTTCTAGCCTTAGAAAAATAGGTCGTCCGATTTTTAAGAGGGATCATCCGATTTTTGTAGGATGCGTCTGAATCTTTCTGTTTCAAAAATCGATCGTCTTATTTCATAAAATGGCTCATCCGATTTTCTTGTATAAGAAAATTGGACGTCCGTTTTTAGAAACTGATCGTCCGGTTTTCTTTTTTACTGTGAAAAATATTACCGTTACACAGAGTAACGGCTACTTTTTTTCTTCATATATATATATATATATATATATATTGATTTTTTATCAGCTGCAAAAAGTATGGAGGTTGGATTGAAAATTGATTGAGATTATTTTAGAACATTTAAAGAGCTTTAAAAGCACATTCTTTCAAAGATCTTCATCTTATACATACAAATAGAAAATGCTTCTTGGAGCTTCATTGTTGATCATCCGTCAAAGAAGAAGTAAAGAGGAGCTTGTAGAAGTATTCCATTGAGTTGTATCTTCCTCTTCTCAAGCTCATTTGGTAACATTGTTCCTTACTCTTCTTACTCTTTTATTGTGATCAAAGGTTTGTGGAAAACCCTTTGGGTGATCCTTTGATAAATTTGTTTTATTGTTATGTTGTGTAAAGTTTGAAGTTTTTGTGTAAACCCTTGAAGGGCGATCCTCATTGTGTTGTTGTGTAACCAACTTTGAAGATAGTGGATTTGTGAAATCCTTAGGTTGAGTCTCAAGATAGTGGATGTAGCTCATTGAGAGAGTGAACCACTATAAATTGTTGTGCATGTTCTTTAAAGTTTAATTCTATGCTCATTGCTTGATTGCCAAAACTATAAGATTTTGTTTGATGTGGATTCTTATCAAAAAGAGTTTTACAATTCTTTCACAAACAAATTGGAGGCTCATCTTTCTAATCACACAAAAGTTTTTTTTTTAAATTAGCTAAAAACCTTATTCACCACCCCCCCCCCCCCTCCTCCCTCCCTCCCTAAGGTTTTTCAATTGATATCAGAGCGGGTCTTCTTTTGTTAAGGCTCAACATCCTAAGAAGTAAAAGATCCCTTTTCAAATGGCTAGTATTTCAAACTTACCCTAAGTAGAAGGCTCTTCTACGAATAGACCTCCTCTTTTCAATGGTACAAATTATAATTTTTGGAAATCTAGAATCAAAATATATATATTTGCTCTATTAACTTTAATCTTTGGAACATTGTAGAGAAAGGACCTTATGTTCTTAAAAAGGATGGAATAGTCAAGAAGGTTGAAGAATATGATGAGCTTGACTCAAGAAAGATGACTCTAAACTTTCAAGCTATGAACATATTGAGTTGTGCCCTTGATGCTAATGAATACAATAGAGTGAGCGGATGTGACTCGGCTCATGAAATGTGGAAGTTACTTGAAGTAACTCATGAAGGTACCAATCAAGTGAAAGAGTCAAAGTTGGCTATGTTTGTGAGAGATTATGAGCTATTCATGATAAAACAATATGAAAGCATTAGTGACATGTTCACAAGGTTCACCAACATCACAAATGGCCTAAAGGCGAATGGGAAAGAGTACACAACAGGAGAAGTAAATAGAAAAATTCTTGATTGACTCCCAAAAGCATGGCAACCAAAAACTCGAGGACAAAGTTCATCACTCTTTAAGGCTAGGTGCTTTGAATGCTATAGCACCGACCATCTTGTAGCCGATTGTTCCAAAGCTATTGAAAAAGGGAAAGGAGTGTTGGAAGCAAAACTTGAGGCATTAAAGAAAAAGAAGAAAGTCAAGGGACTAATAGGTGCGTGGGATCAAGATTCAAGCGAAAGTGAAGGAGAAGAAAAAGCCAACCTATGCTTCATGACAACAGAAAATGAAGTACAATCAACACCCCCAAATCTGTCTAATCACGTTGATGATAGTAATGATGATCTTAATTCTTTACTTATTGAAATGTATGGTGAATGGAAAAAGGTTTCAAAAAGAAACAAAGACTTGAAAAACAAAACTCAAGTTTTGCTTGATGAAAACTCAAAACTTATTTGTGAAAATAAATCTCTCCTTGAATCTTTGGAAATCTTGAAAAATGAAAAAGAGTGTTCAAACAAAAATTTTCAAAAACTTGTTTTAGAAAACAAGAACCTTTGTGAGAAGGTTTCCTCTCTTGAAAAATATTTGATTGATTATGAATCTTTAAAGAAAAAGGTGAATGATCTTACTTTGTGCATTGAAAGATTTACTCAAGGAAAAGAAAATTTTAAAAAACTTCTTGGTTCACAAAGATCTCCTTATAATAAATATTGTATTGGATACAACCACTCTAATGCTTCTTCAAAGCAAACATATTTTGTTAAAGCTTCTTCATCCTTCTCCCATTTTTGTTACACCTATTGTGAAAGGAGTGGTCATAAATCCACAAAATGTTTTATGAAAAGAAAGATTGAGAGGGAAGTAAAAACCATTTGGAAAATAAAAGAAAATCAAACTAACATTCATGGACCCAAAAAGATATGGGTACCAAAAGTCTTTTCTACTTCTTCTTTTGTAGGAACACAAGTCAAGGTCATCTAAGTGGTACTTGGATAGCGGATGCTTAAGACACATGACCGGATATGCATTCCTCATGAATGAGCTAGGAGAAACCGAAGGTGGCTTTGTTACTTTTGAAAAGATCATCGGTATAGGTAACATTAGATATGATTCATCTTCTTTAATTAAGGAAGTGCTTTTATATTGATGGTTTGAAGTTTAATTTATCTAGTATTAGTCAATTGTGTGATTATGAGTACAAATTTGTTTTTGAAAGTGAATTTTCTCCTATCATAAACAAACTTGTGAACAAAACTATTTTTGTTGCAAAAAGAGTTAGTATATGTCTATGTCTTTTATCTGGAAGTTCTCATTTCTCAAAACTTATAGTGTCTCTCGATTCATGGTGATGATGCATTTTTGTGGCATAGAAGGTTTGGTCATGATAGTATGATGGATTTATTGAACCAACTCTCTTCAAAAGAACTTGTAGGGGCTTACCAAACCTTCACTTTGAGAAAACTAAACTTTGTGATGCTTGCCAATTTGGAAAACAAATTAAGACCTCTTTTAAACTAAAGAAAATGATTTCTACTTCAAAACCTTTAAAACTCATTCACATGGATTTTTTTGGACCAATGAGGACCACTAGTCTTGGTGGTAAGAGGTATGCTTTTGTTATAGTGGATGATTTCCCAAGATTTACTTGGAATTTATTCTTAAGCCAAAAAGATGAGGCATTTCAAGAATTTGTCTAACTTTTCAAAAAGGTTCAAACCTTCCTTGATTGTAAATTGATCTCTATGAGAAGTGATAATGGGAGAGAATTTAACAACCATGATTTTACAAAACTTTGTGATGATTTTGGCATAACTCACAATTTTTCGGGCACTAAAACCCCACAACAAAATGGTGTTGTGGAAAGGAAAAACCGCACTTTAAACGAAATGGCAAGACCAATGCTTTGTGAAAACTCCCTTCCTAAATACTTTTGGGTCGAGGCCGTTAACACTGTATGCTACGTTATGAATCGTGTTATCTTGAGACCTTCTTTAAAGAAAAATCCTTTTGAACTCATTTTTAACAAAACCCCCCTCAATTGGCTATTTTAAAGTTTTTGGATGCAAATGCTTTATTTTAAACACCAAGGACAATCTTGGGAAGTTAAATCGAAGATCCGAGGAGGGAATTTTTCTTGGTTATTCTTCAAACAAAGAGGCTTTTAGAATTTTCAACAAAAGAACCTTATGTGTTGAAGAGTCTATTCATGTAAATTTTGATGAAACTAATATTTTTGACAAGAAAGTTGATGATGATGACATAGATAACACTCTTAGTAACCAACCATTGTACACTCAAGCAATGGAAGAGCATGCTATGGAGGAAGAAGAGATTGAGGAAAAAATAAAGAAACGATCAAGAAGCTTAAAATCTTCCTCATGATGTGATATATCCAAAGGGACACTCCAAGGATGAAATTATTGGTGATGTATCACAAGGGGTAAGAACAAGAAGGTATTTTATTGACAACTTTTTCCCATTATCTCAATTGAGCCTAAGTTTATTAATGCTTTGTGTGATGAGTTTTGAATTATTGCTTTGCAAGAGGAATTAAATCAATTTGAGAGAAACAAAGTTTGAACTTTAGTCACTAGACCACATGATCACCCCACCATTGGCATAAAATGGGTTTTTAGAAATAAACTAAATGATTCAGGAGAAGTTATTAGAAACAAAGCTAGACTTGTTGCCCAAGGATTCAATCAAGAAGAGGGCATAGATTTTTATGAAATTTTTGCTCCGGTTGCTAGACTTGAATCCATTAGGATGCTTTTAGCGTTTACTTGTTTTAAAAGGATTCAATCTTTTTCAAATGGATGTTAAGAGTGCTTTTCTAAATGGTGATATTGAGGAGGAAGTTTATGTGGAACAACCACTCAGTTTTGTGCATGTAAGATTTCCAAATTGTGTTTACAAACTTTCAAATGCACTCTATGATTTAAAACAAGCTCTAAGAGCTTGATATGAGAAATTAAGCGGTTTTGTAATTGGTTTTATGTTATCTTGATGCCATGTTTTTTATAGACTTCATGATGTTACCTTAATGTTGAAAGTCCAATTATAGCTTTCTTTTCTATGATCCCTTAAAAACATTCCCAAGTATCTTTTTGATTTATGACAAAAGGGAGAGAAATATGTGCATGAACTAAGGGGGAGAAATAGTTGCAAGATTCTTATTGTGTTGCTTTTAAGTTTCATGCTTTCTTTTGGTTAGCTACATATTTTATGGGTAATGTGCTTGGTTTGATGATTGTTTGATGTCATTCTAAGTGTGAAACATGCTTTTAAGGTGAGCTCATTCTTAGTTGCAAGATTCTTATTGTGTTGCTTTTAAGTTTCATGCTTTCTTTTGGTTAGCTACATATTTTATGGGTAATGTGCTTGGTTTGATGATTGTTTGATGTCATTCTTAGTGTGAAGCATGCTTTTAAGGTGAGCTTATTTTTTGTTATATTATCTTTCAAACCCTTGGCATGTTTTCAAATTCATAGGGGGAGTTATCTCTCTCTTATGGTGTTTGGTATGCTTTGTTCCTATTGATGATTTCTTTGAAGCATTACCATATTGATCATACTTGCTCTTTTGTTCTTTTTGCATATGTATTTGTCATAATAAAAAAGGGGGAGATTGTTAGCCCTAAGGGCATTATTGTATATGTTTTTTATTATGATTACCATATGTTTGTGTGATGAGTATAGCTTAGTCTCTATAAAACAAAAGAAGCATTTTTGGAGTCTCAAGGCTACACTACATAAAAAGTAAAAGATCTTGGCAATTAAAGCATAATGAAGAAGGAGAAATCAAGCCATTCCAAGATCAAGGCATTGAAGACGTTGAAGACTTATGTCTTAGTTAGGTAAAACTCCCTAACTCTCATCTTTGTTTGTTGATCAAGTGTGAAGCTCCTTGGATGAATTTCTTTTTATAAACTATACTTGAAAAATCCAAGTATTCTTGATAGAGTTTTTGATGTCTTCAAAAGTTTTCTTATCTCTAAAAGAGTATCAAGAATACATATTTTGAAATGTGAAGGAAAGTTTTTTTGTTTAAGGAAAACTGGCTTGTTTAAGGAAAACTGGCTTTTAAATCCTTCTAAAAAAAAGGTCATCCGATTTTTTAAATTGGTCATCGATTTTTAAAACAGGTCATCCGATTTTCAAAATCGGACGTCCTATTTTAAAATCGGCCGTCCGATTTTTCTAGCCTTAGAAAAATAGGTCGTCCGATTTTTAAGAGGGATCATCCGATTTTTGTAGGATACGTCCGAATCTTTCTGTTTCAAAAATCGGTCGTCCTATTTCAGAAAAGGGGCTCATCCGATTTTCTTGTATAAGAAAATTGGACGTCCGTTTTTAGAAACTGGTCGTTCGGTTTTCCTTTTTACTGTGAAAAATATTACCGTTACACAGAGTAACGGCTACTTTTTTTCTTCATATATATATTGATTTTTTATCAGCTGCAAAAAGTATGGAGGTTGGATTGAAAATTGATTGAGATTATTTTAGAACATTTAAAGAGCTTTAAAAGCACATTCTTTCAAAGATCTTCATCTTATACATACAAATAGAAAATGCTTCTTGGAGCTTCATTGTTGATCATCCGTCAAAGAAGAAGTAAAGAGGAGCTTGTAGAAGTATTCCATTGAGTTGTATCTTCCTCTTCTCAAGCTCATTTGGTAACATTGTTCCTTACTCTTCTTACTCTTTTATTGTGATCAAAGGTTTGTGGAAAACCCTTTGGGTGATCCTTTGATAAATTTGTTTTATTGTTGTGTTGTGTAAAGTTTGAAGTTTTTGTGTAAACCCTTGAAGGGCGATCCTCATTGTGTTGTTGTGTAACCAACTTTGAAGATAGTGGATTTGTGAAATCCTTAGGTTGAGTCTCAAGGTAGTGGATGTAGTTCATTGAGAGAGTGAACCACTGTAAATTGTTGTGCATGTTCTTTAAAGTTTAATTCAATGCTCATTGCTTGATTGCCAAAACTAGAAGATTTTGTTTGGTGTGGATTCTTATCAAAAAGAGTTTTACAATTCTTTCACAAACAAATTGGAGGCTCATCTTTTTAATCACACAAAAGATTTTTTTTAAAATTAGCCAAAAACCTTCTCATCTTTCTATCCTTTTGTTCTATTAAGGGTTGGATTTAATCTGAGTGTTCTTAGTTATAGTAATTGCATAATAAATTTGCAGAAACTGAGTGATTTTTTTGGTCAATTTCTATGATTTTCCTCAATTCCTGAATGAGTTTTGCTAAATCGACTCTAAAATTTGATTGGAGAAGGTGGTTGATTAGTGTTTGGAGCTCCTTGCTCCGACTATGTGAGCTAAGTAGTGGAAGATAGTGGCGAGTTTCGAGGGAAAATGTGGGTTGCATAAGAAGGAAAAGGTGGTGAGTAAGGTGGCGGCAGCCATGGAGGAATGGTGGTCATGGAGGAAGAGGGGAGGAAAAAAGTTTTTAATTTCTTATTTTAAGCCTAAAATAATTTTAATGATTTTGAATTTTTTTTAAGATCAAAATGCCCTTGAATAATGAAAAGAAATGGTTATTGATTAAATTAGATAGGAGTACCTATTTTACTAAAAATAAAATATTAGATACCTAAAAATAATAAATTAATATTTAGATACTTAAATTCAAAATCAATAAATATTTGAGAGGGAAAAACACCTATTAAGAGCAACTCCAATGTAACGACAAAAAAAATCCAAGAAATGTCGTGATTTTGCCTCAATTTTCGACTGCAAAATGGTGCGATGAACAGTAACATAACAAATTTGGGGTGATATTGTTCACACATGGCAAAAAAAAGATCCCATTTTTCTCTTTGTTTTGGGGTTAAAGATTTTCTTTATGTATATTAAATATTTATCCTTAATTTAATTAAATTAATTTTTTATCCCTATAAACATTTTAAAAAATTAAAATTTTACAATTTAATAAAATTAGATATGTTCAATTGATTACTACAAATATTTTTATTTTAAATAATTTTAATTAAAAACTTTTAAAAAATAAATTAAATAATCAAAGCACATTAAATAATACACATTCATAATAATTTTAACGTAAACACGATAACAAATTATATAAAAAATAAAATATATAATGACATTAAACTCACTGACGCAAAGACTAAAATTTAACCTACGGACACATATACTAAAATTAGACAACGACAAAATAGACTAAAATAAAACTAACGGACACATACACTAAAATGAAACTCAATAATAGGGTAGGTTACTTGAAGATTCACCAATATTATTTAAATACTGGTCAAACACATTGTTTTATGGAGGTGGTTGTTGTATACATCGTTGTCGTTCTGCAACAATACGTGCTTCTTCAGTGGCAATAAAAGCATGACGAGCAGGATCGTGCATCATAATTTGCATCTCCATATGTTTTGCTTGCATATTCATCTGTTATTTTTTCACCTTGATCTTTTTTTGTTCAATATCCATCTTTCTTTGCTGTGCATCAAGAATTGCTTTTTTTCTGCTCCTTCCTTTTTCAAGATTTTCACAAGGTTTCGATTTTCTTCCCTAAGTTCATTTATTTTTAGATAAAGTTATTTTCTCAATTTTCCTTTTTAGCTTGGCCTTCTTCACCGCTATAGGTCTTTCGGAAGAAGCACCAACAATATCATCACTGAAATTTAATTTAAAATCAAAAAGGCTGGGAGATTCTGATGTCGAAGTATCAAATTCGGAGGACACAAAGTTGCATCGATAAACTTGTGTTGCTCTTGCAGTATCATTGGTGAATATCTCAAAATCTTTGACAACGTTCCAAAAATGATCAAATCTAAATCCCTTTTTATAATTAGTGTATAAGTAAGACTTTCGCTCGATCCATTTGCAAGCAATATCTTTGTTAATTTATTTGCTGAAATTATATACAAAATTCATGATTTAAAATATATAATTTACTTACAATATCTTGTTCTGTTGCAGCACTAGGATGCAAAAGCTCTATTTGTTTCACACAAGCACGTAATTTTTGCACTGCTTTTTCGATTGTTTGACACCGTGATTGCAACGATCGTAAGCTTCATGGCTCCCAACCATCTTATAATTTGTTGTGGTAGTCTTCCACTATTTCTTTTCCAAAATGATTCACTTTGGTTCCGGCCGATAATCGGGTCTTGTGAAATATTTATGTAACTTTCACATAGTAGCACCTCTTCGAAAACATTATATCTAAGTTTTCGAGAAGACATTTCTATTAAAAATATATTGTCTTGAAATATTATAACTCTTATCTTGTGAATAAAAAGACTAGTGAGTGCTTCTTATTAATAGACCAATTGAAAATAAATCAGATCCCTATCATCATCATCAGAACTATTGGATGAGATTTTACCATGATCTCAACCGTCGAACTTATTGAAAAAGAATCTTATCCATATCACAATGTTATAACCATCTGAACCGTTGGATAGATTCTATGATCATCTCAACCATCGGATGGATTTCATCCTCATCTCGCCTTATTTAAAAAAGAATATTATCTCTTATCATCAATGGCTCACCACAACTACCACTATCACAATATATTATATTGAATGGTTATCCTTATCATCCATGTCATCTTCATATCAATCGGTGGATGAGATTTCATCCCCATCTCAACCGTCGGATGGATCATTCTCATCTCGCCTTATTTTAAAAAAATCTTATCTCTTATCATCAATGGCCCACTACAACCACCACTATCACCATCAATTATCTTGAATAGTTATCCTTATCATCCATGTCATCTTCATATCAACCGTTGGATGAGATTTTATCACCATCTCCACTGCCAAAGGAATTTCAATACTATCTAAATTATATCAACATTTTTTCTATAAATGTCACTCAACTGATTTCAATAACCGCATCTAAAACACCAATATCCTCTTTCATTTGTCTCAAAATATTTAATACCATTGAGAGTTATGATATTGAAGGTACTTCTTCTAATATTGATTCCTACAATAATCCACCACAACAATTCATACCATCCACCAAAGTAGGTGACGTGGCTCCATCATCGAACACAAAGTCATACATCGAGATCGTAAAGCTATGGATCGTAATTTGATTGACGATTATTTCAGCAAAAATCCGAAATTCAGTGATGCTATGTTTCATTGACGATTTCGAATGTCAAAAATTTTTTTCAATCAAATTGTTGATGCTATTAAAGATTATGATGACTATTTCAAACAACGAAGAGATAGTCTTGACAAAGTTGGATTATTGTATCCCGAATGTTAGTATATAGTGTACCAACGGATGCTACAGATCAGTATGTCAAAATTGGCGAGTCAACAGTAGCGGAAAGCTTAAAGAGATTTTGTCGTTTTGTTGTTGAGATCTTTGCACAATAATATCTTAGATCACTGGATGCTAATGATATTGCAAGGTTACTTTACATTGGCGAGCAAGGTGGTTTCCCTGGAATGTTAGATAGTCTCAATTGCATGCATTAGAAGTGGAAATTTGTCCGACAGCTTGGGTTGGACAATATGCTAGATGCTCAGGATCTTCAACTATAATTCTTGAAGCTATAGCCGACTATGATTTGTGGATATGGCACACCTATTCTGGTATGCCAAGTACAAATAATGATATTAATGTGTTAAAGTCATCACATCTACTTAATAATATTGCGCGAGGAAATGCTCCTCCTGATCACTATGTAATTGATGGAAAAGAATATAATACGGACTATTATTTAGCTGATAGTATTTATCCAAAATGGTCCAGCCTTGTGCAAACAATCCATAAGCCATACGGAGAAGAAAAAATATTTTGCACAAAGATAAGAGTCTTGTAGAAAAGATGTCGAGTGTGAGTTTGGGATTCTTTAATCTCGATTTGCAACTATTACAGGACCGACATATTTTTGGAATAAAAGGTGTTACATGACATCATGACTTCATGCATCATAATGCAAAACGTCAAGAAATAGTAGAAGCCCCAAAACCAATTGTGGAAAGGTTAACAAATGAAAATACTCGATTTCAGTAATTTCTCGCTCGGTATAAAAAAAATCTAGGACAAGGATGCATATATTGAATTAAGGAATGCATGTTCGCATGGGCGTAACTCAGTTTTGAGACTGCAGAATTAGTAACAAGTACCAATGTTCAAATCCTGGTAGCGACAGTGTAGGAATTTCAATCTCTTCAAAGTCGATAAGTCACCATGATTTACATCTTTCACCTTAAGGTCCACCTTGAGGTCGGGCAGTTTGGTAGGGAACTTGTGAGCGAGGGATTTAGCAATTAAAGAATTCATTAATTAAATACTTGTGGAACCGAAATGGTCCTCTAGAGTATTAGGGAATATGTTATATCAATTTTGATGGTATTATTATGTTTTTATGTCTTAATGTTTTTGATTAGTAATATTTAATAAATTTTGATATTTTATAATATATTATGATTTTATTAAATTTATTTATATTATTTATTTTTTAAATATTAATAGCATGTATTAAAAATAAAGTATTTTAATTATGTATAAATAATATAATAATACAAGATTGAATAAAAAATATTAAATAAAATATTTCTTTTAATTAAAGTGAAAAATAAAATAAATGAATGGGAGCAAAAGTACTTTAAATAACATATTTTTATATAATATATATTTAAGGGTATTGGATTAGAAATAACTTAACCTAACCTATCATATTTTTTGGCTAGGTATCTTTTTTTCTTTATAAATTAAGTTTTTCGGCTGGCTATGTTTCCTTGTTTTGGTCCATGGGGTAAGGATTTAAAAGGAAGACTGAGACTCGAGAGGATCGAATGCACAGTTTGGTGTGGAATCTCACAAAGTGAGAATTTCTCCAGATCTGCTTTTTTCTTACTATTTTTATTGATTCCATGGATGAATCTGAAGTTCAAGTCCTCAGTAGAACTTTGTTGAAGCCGTCTTCTCCGACTCCTGAACATCTTCGATACTACAAATTATCCTTGTTCGATCAGCTTGCTCCTCCTTCATTTATCAGGATATTTCTTTGCTACACATCCTCCAGCGATGATTTGGAAAAATCCCAAACTTTTAATCGCTTGAAGAAATCATTATCCGATACGTTGACCAAATTCTACCCTTTTGCTGGTAGAATTCTTGAAGATGGTCTTTCAATTGATTGCAGTGACCAAGGAATTGAGTATTTTGAAGGTGAAGCAAGTAAAGGGTTAGATGAATTTCTTCATGATGGGCTTAAAGTTGAGATCTTAGATGAATTTGTTCCTAAAGATTTATCTGGTTTTGATCTAACTGATAGGCCATTAGTATCTGTTCAAATTAGTATGTTTAGATGTGGAGGAATTTCTATTGGACTATCTGTTTCTCATAAGATTTCAGATACTTCAACCCTAATCCAATTTATGAATGGATGGGCTAGTACAAGCAAAGAGGGAATTTGTACTATGATTTCCCCAAATTTCACTGTGCCTTCAATTTTCCCTTCCAGACAGGAATTAGGAAGAGTATATCCTGAATTAGGGGCTTCAAATTTAAGTATTGTTACTAGAAGATTTACCTTCAAAGGAAGTTTAATCTCAAAGTTCAGAAACAAATTTAGGGAAACTTTTGGTTCTCGCAATAATCATCATCATCAACCTTCAAGAGTTACAGTGGTGACTGCAGTTATATGGAAGGCTTTAATCAACGTTTCTCAACAAAAACATGGCCATTTGAGACCTTCTTTGCTTTCCCCTGCTATGAGTTTAAGGGGAAAAGCAGCTCTTAAGACTTCAGAGAACAGTTTTGGAAACCTCTGGATGCCAGTGATTGCCCATTTCAACCCAGAAATGGGCAAACTAGACCTTCTTGATTTGGTTTCCATCTTAGATGATGCTGTTAGAACAACGGCTGAGAATATCAAGAAAGCAAGAACACATGAAATCTTTTCTATGGCCACAAAGGGAATCAAAGAAGTAATTGATGAGAAATTGAACAATAATGGATTGGATGTTTTCACTTGTACTAGCTGGTGTAGATTTCCTATAAATGAAGCTGATTTTGGTTGGGGAAAACCATTTAAGGTAAGCAGTTTAAGCAGACCTTATGAGATGTTTACTCTTTGGGATAGCAGATATGGTGATAGTATTGAAGCATTAGTATGTTTGAATGAGAAAGATATGGCTAAACTGAATCTTGATCAAGATCTTTTAGCCTTTACTAGTTCTTCATCTATAGATATTGGATCATTTTAAATTTTCAAAAAAAAAAAAAAATTCCTTTGTTTGAATCTTCCAAGAATTGTCATAGAATCTGTAAAATGCAGATATGTCTATGTATTTGGAAATGTCATTTCTCAGTTGTAGATTACTTCTCTTTTGCAGCTTTACCATTTCTTTTACAGCACTGTAATATTTAGTCTCCTAAGATGAAATATTATTATTGGAGATAAACATATATATATATTAGGCTTGTGTACGTCTTTCAAAGTCTTTTCTACTCTTATTCTTGAATGTCAATACCACTGTCATATTGTACTTGGGAATTGGGATATTATTTGTATAAGATATAGTTTAGAGATTTTTATCTAGCTTTTCGTAAAAGTAGAATTATAATATGAAAGGGATGTGAATCCAAAACTAAAACAGTCTAATTTTACTTTACCTTAGGGTTTTGTTTTAATAATTTTCTTTTTGTTGAATTCCGTTAAAGTTCAATAGTTTGTTTTGACTCTAGAAAATATGTGTGTTATTTTGGAAGACCACCAGACATATCTCGATTAAAGCAAGTTATATTATTTGTAATAAGAAATATAAATGGACTTCATCGATTAGGATTATGTTGAGAGAAAACTAGCGTACTAGAAGAAGGAGAAGATGGATAGAGAATTTTAAAATGCATTTCTCATAAGAAAAGACCAAATGATCAGCACCTTCATAGTGATCAGTAAAACGTAAACGGCCAATTGGGCCCTGCATTTTGAAGCTATCTTCTCAATCAACTTGTTAGAGTATAAGATTAAAAGAGTGGAAGATTGTTTTATTTTACTCCTCCCTAAACAATTTAAAAAAGTGCAAAACATGAGTCAAGTAGCAGGGACTTTTAGAGGTTGAAATTGAATAAGAGCATCATCATTTAATGGTTCACGTGGAGTATTAAACAATATATGATAATCAGCTTCATTCTAGAAAGTGTTGAACATATGATGATGTTATGTCATGTCCCTACCCTCTTCTT
Organism: Catharanthus roseus; assembly: GCA_028651295.1. Lineage (NCBI taxonomy): Eukaryota > Viridiplantae > Streptophyta > Magnoliopsida > Gentianales > Apocynaceae > Catharanthus > Catharanthus roseus. The sequence goes on along the minus strand of JAPQWS010000108.1, from coordinate 2,257,878 downwards.
TCTTTATATTTATAATTTTCAATCATTCTTCTAGAAAGAATAAGCAAAAGAAAATTGCTTCCGGAAAATTGGCAAGATGAGGGAGAGAAGAGAAAATGGATATGTTGACGGTAGATTGGATTACTTTTCGAATTTTAAATTCTTTTAATTTTAATGTATAAAAATTTTACAATTAAATTTTATTTAATGAAATATGTTCTAATAGTAATGATAGTCTAATACCTGTAGTATAACAAATTATATTATGAATTTAGGTACACTTAATTTAGTGTTTCCAATTAGTGAAATTATGTTATTTTGATTATATTTTATAATTTAATTCTAATTAAAACAGCTTCTTCATTTCTTTTTTTACACGCTTATTGTCTGAAAGACATTTGTTTTTTTATTCACTTATTCCTACGATCTTTGCATCCTGCAATCTGTGCAGTCAGATTTCTTCGATCATCGGCGTTTCAATCTTTTTCATTGTTCGTTAATTTTTCAGTAGCGATCTGCAATTATTTTTTGATGTAGAATTATGAAAAAATGTTTGATCGGTCGTCTGTTGATATGAAAAATGTGAATTGTGATGTTCTCTACCATTCTTTGTGTGAATATGGTATTTTGTTGCTTTTAAAATTATTGGAGGAATGAGTTTCACATAAAACAGTATCTTTTTTCTCGTTGGTTGTTGTTTTGGTGATCTTTGTGTTGTTGTATGTGTATGTGCCTAGTTTTATAATTAGGTTTACCTAGCTTTAATTTTTATACTTTGTTTCTATATTTAATTTTTAATTTTTATACTTTGTTTCTTTAATTTTTATACCATTGCAATCTTTAATTTTTATACTTTGTTTCTATATTTAGCTATTTTTTTTGTTTTTATGTAAAGTTTTTTGTGTTTTCAATCTTATATTACTTTTAATATGACTGGGGTTATTTTTATGTGTCTTATGGGGTATAACTAAAATTAAAGCAACAAGCAAGTGTACCTATTACTGTAGTATCGGAGATACACCCCAATTGTCAAACTTAGGGAACAGAAAATCTCAAATACTCACCGTTTTACCTAATGTCTAGTCTAACAAATTGATATTTTGAGAAATTATTTTAAAAACTACTAAAAACAATTAAATGAAAGCAACAACTTTAAAAGGTAATTTTAGGAAAATAGCTTAAATGATGGGATCCCCTAACTTTTGTCAATTATTTCAATTGAAAAACTCATAAAACAATATTTGAAAACAAGGTTGGGTTATCACACAAAAATCGGGCAATCTCTATTTCTAGGTGAAATCCACTGTACTAACTAACCTTTAGAGGAGAATCTATTCTCTCTCTAACCGATTATCAATGCAATAACAATTTAGGTGATCTAATAAACTAAAAGTGCAGAATATCTCTATTCAATTGCCAACTTTTATTATTCAATTAGTTGCCCTAAATTGATCTTCATTTTTCAATTCCAACTAATCCTGCGAAATAATCGATTGCGCGAAAATCAATTATCATAAAAGCATAATGGAACAACAACCAACAGTAAAACAAACATCAATTTCATGAAATTCAATAAAAAAATCATATCATCCAACAGTTAGGGTTCAACCCTCAATTCAAATAACGAAAGAATTAGCCACTAAACATCCTAGCAATACTCAAATCAATAATAGAATTCATAATTAACAAGAGAAAAGAAGGCTTGCACTGAAGAAGGGTTGAATCCACGGTTCTAAAAGGCACCGAGCTCGTCTCTCGATTCGCTTGATAAATCCCGAAACTATCTATAAATCTCTTTAATCTTCCCCCGAGAGCTTCAATTTGATGTTAATGATTAAAAAACTACCTAATTGAAGATAAACTGAGATGATTTTTCTTGCCAATATTCGTCCCTAATTCCTCCTCTCTAAACTTAAAATTGTATCATAATGAAAAAGAGGGAAAGATACATAAATAATGCACAAAAACGCATCAACTGCGTTGTTGAGAGGACTTACCACATCCGGTGGGTCGAACCCTACCGTCCGCGGTAGGATTCTGTCCAGAATTTGTAAGTGTTCGGGATTGGTCTAGTCTACCGTCCGCAGTAGGCTTTTGTTGGGCATCTTCTTGTGCCTCTGATACCTACCGCGTGTAGTGGGTTGGCCTACCGTCGGTGGTAGGTCTTCTCTTTGATGCCGACAGCTTCCGTTTTCGCTTTTATTCTCCATCTTCTTCATTTGGAAACATCTAAGATAAGAATAAAGATAAAAGGCGTAAATTATACATTTCATACATTAAAAATATCGTAACACGACAAAAATAATTTATATAAATGTAATACTAAATGACACATATCATGTTTCATGTTTATTTGAACTTCAGTAGTTAGTTGTGCCTATTTTTGCAACTGGTTGTGTCTAATTATATAACTATGTGGGCCTACTTTTATAAGTAACAATTCCTATATTTATAACCAATGGAACCTTCAATTTTTCTGTTTTGTTTCTATATTTAGAAGTTTTTTGTTGGGTTTTATGTAATTTTTTTTTTTGGTATTTTCAACCTTATATTACTTTTTAATATGGCTAGGGTTGTTTCATTGTATTTTATTATGTATTTGAACTTCAATAGTTAATTGTGCCTACTCTTGTACTAAGTGTGTCTAATTATATAACTATATATGCCTACTTATATAAGTAACAATTAATATATTTATAACAAGTGGAATCTTCAACTTTTCTGGTTTTTTCTATATTTAGATATTTTTTGTTGGTTTTTATGTAAATTTTTTTTTGTGTTTTCAATCTTATATTATTTTTTAATATGGTTGAGGGTTGTTTCATTATATTTTATTATGTATTTGAACTTCAGTAGTTAGTTATGCCTATTTTAATAACTGAGCGTGCATATTTTATAACTATATATGCCAAATTTTATAATTAACAACGCCTATGTTTATAAGCAGTGAAACCTTCAACTTTTCTGTTTTATTTCTATATTTAGATGCTTGTTGAATTTATTTATATCTTTATTTGTTTTAACCTCATTTTTTTTTTTTTTTTGTTAAATGCAGCTGTTATAGAAATCTTTAATGAAGTTTTGCTGGTTGGAACTGATCTGAGGAAGATGTATTCAGCTTAAATAATAATTATGAATTCAGATAGGGCTTTAGTATTCATAAGGACAAACAGAAGTTTGAAGAAGGAAGCACTATCAAGTATTTGAAACAGTTGTATTATTACAAACAAGGAAATAAGTGTAATAAAGAGAATAAGTGAATGTTCGGAAATGTATAGAAGAAGGGTTTAGAACGATGAAAGATAAGATCATTGCTGAAGTGGGATCTTGATATGTTTATAATTCAGAGAATGAAGATGGATCTTCTAATTTTAAAGATCGAGTTGGAAGGCATGCAAAAAGAAAACGAAATGTAAGGAAAACGAACATTATCGAGATAAGGTGTAATCTCTATCTCTACTATTATAAAAGTCTCTAAGGGGTCATGGATGATTTACACATTTTGGTTTCTTACTTTTTTTAGTTTCCTAATATGCCCTTTAATTAATTGAAACTTTATAGATTGAGGAGTTGAGAATCTTTAACAGACAAGATAATAAAAATAAAAACTGGTGTTAATAAATGGAAGAGTTATAAAGTCTTTTGTAAATTTAGATAGTTAATGAATAGTTACATAGAAAAATAAAAGTTGAAATTTCATAAATGGAGTTTAAAAGTCTTTAATAACTTTAAATAGCTATTGAAAAGTTATATAGGTCTTTAGTAGTTAGATAGCTACTTAAGAATCATATAGAAGATAGTAAAAATAAAAATTACATGAAATTTTTAGAGTAAAAGAAATAATGAATGTTGGAGCTTTAAAAGATATTTTGTGTGCAAAACATATATTATGAAATATTATACAAGTTCCCCTAAAGAAAAAAGATAATTATTATACAAGTTAAAATTAATGATAATAAATAATAAAAATATAAGAATAGCTAATAAAAAATGGTTAATTATGTAGTCCATAACAAAAACTACATAAAAACAAAAAGTTGTGAGAATTACATGAAAAATACATTTAAAACACTAAGAAATAGAATATTTTATTTTGAATTTACATATAAAATATTACATAAATAAATAATTATTTTAAAAATATATTTTAACATATAGGAGGAACAAAATATTTCACAAACTGTGTATAACTTTTCTTAAAAAAAAAAACAAAAAACGGTGTACTACTCATCATAAAACAAGTCTAAATATTAAAATATGTGAATGAGTTAGTAGAAAGTTCCAAATATTATTTCCACAAAAAAAAAGTTCCAAATATTAAAGAGATAAATGAGTTAATCGGGAAAAAACTCCAAAATATTAAAGAGAAAAATTCAATTTTTTTTTTTTTATATAAAAAGACTTCAAGAGTACTTTGATATTATGCATAAAGATTTCTAATAACATTCTAATACCATATTAGTGATTAAAAATTTTTAATTATATTTTTCGCATATAATTACCATTAATATATTCTAAATTATGAAAGTTACTAGTAAACCCCCATGAATACATCATAATTGACATAATGTATAACTAATGAGACAACTCCAAATATTGAACCAACAAAGAATTTAGTAAAAAGTGAATCTCAAATATTACATAAAACATGAGTTAATAGAAAAAAAAATTGAAATATTAAAGAAAAAGAGAAAAATGATTGAAAATAAATTAAATATAATTATGTCAAAAAAAGTTACCATTAAAAATTAACTTTCATAATACATGGAGAATTTAGAGCGTCTTTGATGATTACATAACTATTTAAGAGTTACATAGAAGATAACTAAAATAAAAGTTATATTAAGTAACTAAGATTGGGAGTTTAATACATGGAGAATTGGGAGGGTATTAGGTTATTAGATAACTATTTAAGAGTTATATAGATGATAGTTAAATAAAATTAATGTAAAGTTTGTAAATAAAAGAAAATAATAAAACTATTGAAGATAAACCAAATATAACTAGGTTGAAACTATACCAAATAGAAAAAAATTAAATAAGATAGATAACAATTTTAATTTTACAAAATGTTTATTATTTGCAAATGCACATACATGATACTAGTCAAGAAAAAAGGAAGAGAGAGTGTCTAGATTTAATATTAAGTGTGTCTTTTACTGTTATGTGTATTAACCTCTTAAACACAACTACTCCGTTGTTGATTTCACTATTAATAAAAATAATATATTAATTTTATTTTACATGATCTCACTTAATGTCTCTCTTATAGTACTCAGTTGTTGCAAGTTGTTCTCTCTCTCTCTCTCTCTCTCTCTCTCTCTCTCAATATTGATCTCATAGATGATTATAGTGTACATAAACTTGGCTCACAGTGATTGGATGACTTTTGCATTTTTCTTTGTCTTTTTCAGCAATGCATCCCAGCCGCCTGCTGTCTTTTGACCCTTGCATGTCTCTATGTGCCTCTAGTAAATTATGTCAAGGTTTTGTTCGCTGTTCTTCCATGCGGTTACTGTTAGGAGACATTCGAATAGTTAGTGTGAGTAAGAGCCTATTTTTATAATTGTAACTGCCTACCTTTATACCTATTGGTGCTTATGCTGAAAAACATGCATGATGCATTGGTGCCCAGTTTAATGACAATTAGTTCTCATTTTTACAAATAGAGGTGCAAATTTTTCATAACCAAGAGTTACTATAATGTTAAACATGTAAAATGATTGACTACAAGTAAGTGTGCCTACTTTTGTAATATGGTGTAGCTTATTTTATGACACGTGTGTCTACTTTTATAACTATGTGTGCCTACAATGTATGAGATACATAATTGACCTACTTTATGTATTGGTGGCCTTTTTAATGACAATTAGTGTTTATTTTTACAAGTAGGGATACAAACTTTTCATAAGCAAGAGTGACTATAATGTTAAACATGCAAAATGGTTGATTGTAAATAGGCGTGTCTACTTTTGTAATATGATGTATCTTATTTTATAACTATGTGTGCCTACTTTTACAACTATGTGTGCATAAAATATATGCCATACATAGTTGGCCTACTTTATTTATTGGTAGCCTTTTTCATGACAATTGGTACTCATTTTTACTTTTTACAAATAGGGTACAAATATTTCAATAGTGACTACTATGTTAAACATGCAAAATTGTTAACTGTAAGTAGGTATACCTACTTATTTCACATGGTGTATTTTATTTAATAATAGTTTTGTGTTCCTTTACAACTATGTGTAAATATTCTATATACTTAAATGGATAACAAATCACAAAAAACAGTTATTATTACGTATAAGAGCTCAGAATATAAGCAGGAATGCGTGAAAGTTCAAAATATACGGACATGTAACAAAGAATCAATAGTTATTTGTTACTCTATACACTTAATGACCATAAAACACACAAAAAAAAAAAAAAAAACAATGTCGAAGTTAAAAACACCCAAATCAGGCACAAAAACACAATAATACGATAAAATACAAATATATGAAACAAAAACCTTCGGTGATGACTAAAACAGAATATAAACTGTGTAAATTATTTTGTTGTTGTATTTTTCATTGAAAACTATAATTTTCAAGTTATATTTACTTGTTGCTGCCACTTTTGCTTGAAGATATTCCTCTGTTGCTTGAAAAACTTATTATGTTACTTGAAAAATTCATTTTTTATGATTTTTGTTCGCGAAGATGCATGATTTAGTATATAATTAAAGTGTGGAATAAAGAATACTAAAAAAACTGACGAAATTGGTTATTGAGACTTGAAATTGCCTTGAAAATTACTTCTATGAGTGTGTATGTGTGAGTATTTTTAGCGTATGTTAAAATAGCACGTGTAATTTATGTGCAGAGATGAGAATTATGTTTGATTTTTTTTTGTCCATTTATCTAGTTAATTAAAACGTCTTTTTTTTATGGAGCACACCCAGCTAAGTGTACTTGAATATATGATATATAACCACTGATCTAATACATCCTCTTAAGATTTATCTTTTATTTTATTCATTTATATTAATAAAACTACAAGAAAATTTGTGTATTAAGAAGTATATTAACGGATGTATGAAACTTTCTTGACCGACAGTAATGGAGTGACTCTGCGCTATGATGGACAGTGTCATCAAAGGTGTTCCCTACAATTCAAAGCTCCATCAAAGTTGATCAATTACCACAAAGAGTCGAAGGAATGTCATAGTCATTCACTATCATGTGTAACATTAGCTCTCTTCTGTAGTATTTTTCTTCATGATCTTTTTTTTAATTTACTTTTTATTTATTATATTTTATTAATAAAATATTACATAACGTTATAGAAGATTCAAATTGTGTTGAAAAGATGGTGTAAGTGTATAGTATTGTCCCCTCCTGATTTTGAGAAGAAAATTAAACATATAACTTATCGTATGGTAAGAGATGTTTCTAATTAATTGAATTATCATCTTGTTACTTTATTGTTTCTTTATTTAACCAATTAGCTGCATTAATTGAAGGAGAAAAAAGTCATTTTCGCATAATAAATACTTCTATTAACAAAGGAGGCTATATATATATATATATATATTAATTATGCCCTCAATTGAACTAGTTAATTACCTCAATGTCAATCAAACAAGATTTATTGATTCAATAATACTCTTTAAGGCTTTTGAGTTGGAACTAGTACAACAATTCACTTGCGATGTTATATGAAATGAATTCAGATATATACATGGTTAACATCACCTTGTTGACCATTTCAACCTATGCTTTTAATAAGTTCTATTATGCATTGATGTGACCTTTTTTCAAAAAAAAAAAAAAAAAGCAATGTAATTTTTTTTTTTTTTTAATGAGTCAATGTGACTTTTTTATTATTAAAGAGGGCAAACTCTCTCGCTTAAGAATGTTTAGATAAAAAATATAATTCAAGAATGTCCAGATAGAAAATATAATTCAGATAGTGAATATTATTGTCGTTAAGATGATTAGAAGAGAATGGGCAAAATACTGGCAGTATCAGGCTCTTTGTCAAAAGTTGGAGCCAACGTTAAGCATCTCTTGGCACCGTGATAAAGCTCCCTTAACCAAATTCTATACTGCATGAGGAAGTGCCAAATTCTCCCTCTCACTCTCAAAGAATCAAGTTGATCTCTCTTTTCACGAGTAACTTACCTGTAAGTAAATTCTATAGGTTGTCACACACACACACACACAAAAGAAACTCTAGAGAAAAAATGCATTTTTTTCCAAGCAAGAAACCAATCCAAGTACACCAGAATTCAACTAGATAACAAATCAAAGAACTGCTACACCTTCAATAGGCTATTTTACAGTTAAAGAAAAAGAATGATAATCAATAATCTGCCAAGCCTTTCCTAACAAAAAGAACTGTAATAACCCAGGAACAAGCACAGCCAATAATATAAGTCAATTCTTTGATCTGAAATCTATCTTCTGGTAAATGCAACTGTTCATTTCATCTCATTTCCAGCTAAATGATCATCTGATTCTGCATAATGCCATTGCAGAAACACAGAAGTTGTTTTCAGTCAGATGAAGTTAATGAAGCCTCAGTACCTGCTTTACCATTTGTGCTGCTGATTATGTTTGGAAACCCGTTGGGTTCTAAGCCATAAACATGACCCATTTTGGCACGTTTTGTTTCCAGGTACCTCTTGTTCTCCTTGGTGATGGGAGTCAGAAGAGGGACTCGACCAGCAACAGCCAGACCATAACCTTTGAGCCCGCTGTACTTGGCAGGATTGTTTGTCATCAGCTTCATTGTCCGAACTCCAAGATCTCGGAGAATCTATACAAGTATAATATAACAAGTTTAGTTTCATTCACCGGTAAGACTTGAGGTGCTGAAATACAGAACTGGTGTGATTATTTAGGAGTTAATCAATTCAACAGCCGAGAAAAAGAAAGTTAGAATAGGACATGAGAGGACTTGAACAGGATATACTAAATTTTAACACTTGGGGATTCTTTTAACATGCTTTTCAAAGAAAACCTCTATTTCGTTCCTATTATTTGGGAAGTTTTGTTTTTTCATTAATTTAATTTTAGTTTCTTTGGGCTGGAAGTAGTATCAGTAACACTCGTGACAATAATGAAAAGATCAAGAAACAAAAATTGTGCCTAGCAGTACCTGAGCACCGATCCCATATTCTCTTGAATCAACTGGCAAACCCAGCTCTTCATTTGCCTCCACTGTATCCCGCCCAGCATCTTGCAAATTATAAGCACGAAGCTTATGGCCCAAACCAATTCCTCTCCCTTCATGACCACGGAGATAAACCAAAACACCTCTGCCAGCAGCCTCAATCTTTTGCATTGCCATAGCTAACTGGTTTCCACAGTCGCATCTGGCTGAACCAAATATGTCTCCAGTGAGACATTCAGAATGAACCCTGACAAGAATGTCTTGACCGTCCCCAATATCACCCTGTTTATGACATAAGTATCATAAAAATTTCAGATAAGGGAAAATGCATTCCTAATTGTCAAGTGCAAGGTATACAGGGTTTTCACTTTCCATATAGATTGAAAGTCATGGATTGCATCGCATGTTAAAGTTAATAAGATATATTTCTTCTTAAAAATTTTGCCTATTCTTGTGGTTACCATAACCTCAAATTATACTATTGTGTACTTATTAGATTAGAAACTTAATTGAAGACAATGACATGATAAAAAGATCTGTGTAAGAATTGTAAGCCGTGAACAATCTTGAATGCAGAACAAGAATATTGTGAAATATAGTATAAATTCGAGAAACGCTCACCTTAACCATAGCAATATGCTCAATCCCATCTAAGATAGACTTATAACAATGAGCAGTAAATGGTCCCCACATGGTAGGTAGTCTTGCAGCAGAAGAATGCTCCACCAATTTGTCACGCTTCCTCCTATATCTGCAAAATGTAATTTAGACTTAGAATTCCTTTCCTTGTGATCTTTTCCAGAATCATGATTTTGAAGCGAGCCAATACAATTCAGAGCAGGATGAAAGCCAAGATTATGGTAATATCTGTGTTGCTTTAGATTATGGTAATAAGCTAAAACAAATATCTCAACGGCAATAAATAACACAAGCCACTTACTATGTCAAAAGGAAAAAGATGAAGAGATGCTATCTTACCTGATTAAGTCAGCAATGGAAATTATCTTCAGGTTCTCCTCCTTAGCAAATTGCCTTAGCTTAGGTAATCTAGCCATGGAGCCATCATCATCTACAACCTCACACAAAACTCCAATAGGCTCTAACCCAGCAAGCACTGCAAGATCCAAGGAAGCTTCAGTGTGTCCAGCTCTTTTTAGAACACCTCCCTCCCTGTACTTCAATGGGAATATGTGGCCAGGGCGGTTAAAATCCTCAGGTTTTGATTCTTTGGATGCAAGAGCCAATATCGTTGTTGCCCTGTCATGAGCTGAGACACCTGTAGTTGTGCCATGTTTTGCATCCTGTAGAATTATATCAAGGACAGATCCATAAATATCTTGTTATTCCAGATTTTCGAACCCTTCAGCTTTATATGCTTGTTTGCTGTACTACTAAGACAAAAATTCTAGAAAAACATATATTTAAATCATAGCTTCTTTCTTTTCAAATATCTTTTGAATAAGTTAGAAATTCTAGATATTCTGAATTTGCTGTTAATCAAGTAGTTAATTTCTCACTTCTGAGCAGGATCTCTCGGCATGACCAACTACGGGTGCAAAAGAAGGATAACAAGAGTAGAAAAGAAAGTAAGAAAAGGCATGTTAAGCATAAACATTTTAGTATTGCAGTAGGAGATAATACTAAAGAAAACATCACCACAGGAAAAGTATCACATACCACTGAGATTGTGAAAGCAGTTGAAAGTTTCTCTTCATTGTCCTTGCTATTTACCATCAAAGGAATTTGCAATCTCTCCAGATCTTCCTCTTTCATGCTCACACAGACAATTCCAGTGCCATGCTTCACAAAGAATGCCATAGCCTCTGGCGTGACCTTTGAAGCTGCCATTATTAGATCTCCTTCATTTTCTCTATCTTCATCATCAACAACCAACACTATCTACGAACAGAAATAGGAAGAAACATTACTAGAGTACACATATTCTAAAAAAAATAATTAAAAAACAAAAGTCCTGGATAGCATCAATTTATCTGGAAGACATACCTTGCCTTGACGGATATCTTCAAGGGCCTCAGCGATGGAGAAAAAACCTTCAGTAGGCCGGTCCAAATCAGACTCATCATTTTCAAGGGGGAAGCCAATAGCTATTGGAGCAATATCTGCTACAAGAGTTCCAAATTCTACGGAATCAGGCTGTACCTCAATTCCAGCGGATATAGTACTGATTGGTGGATTGTTTACCACAATTTTAGCCTCATCTGGATGAGAAAGGAGATCCCCTTCACCAGATAACAATACAGACCTAATTCTACCACCGCCCCTAATATGGAGGCACTGTCTACCACTCTGCCAGACCGGGACTAAAGAACACCCGTTGCCGAGATACAAACTTTGAGAATGTAGTCCATTGAACAACTTGGAGCTCTTAAATGCCCTGCAAGGAAAGAACTAAGGTCAACTAGGAATTATACAGAGGTAAATATGAGAAGGTGAGATAGAAATCATACTGCATCAGAAAATAAACAGTTTGCTAGTTTCTGATCCCATCAAAGAAGACCAGACTGGAATTTTGTTAACTCAAGGCTAGAAATAGACTACTAATTCTCTTAATAGACCAGGTCTACTGGCATTCACATGGGAATCTGAATCTAACCTTTTTAAACAGCTAAAGAAATTAGCATTCACCTCTACTGAAATCCATCTGAATATAAATGCTAAGAAAAAAATAGCGCATATCCCAAAAGCCTAACATTCCCAACATCTATTGGCCAATATTTTGGAATACCTTCACCAAATATAAACAGCTGCAATAAATCAAGAAACGGATGATCTATGCAAAACAGAAATCAAGATACGGATCAATTCAGATCATAGAGTGTTGCAATAAGCTAATGCATCACCAAGATTGGAACTTTAGAATATTCGGACATAACTAGGAGAATCTAGTTCTGGAGAAAGGACCCTTTCCTTTTTAAAACGGGCAAGAAATTTCCCACCATACATCAATTACCACCTACCTTAATAAGACGAACGTCACAACTTACAAGGGGACGAAACACAACTTTCAACTAAACAAAAAGAATAATCAACTTCCCTCTCTGAGAACCTAAACCCATGATTTAAAAAAGAAAAAGGAACAGTTATCAAAGTAACTAAAAATTCTCCAATCACACAAAGCCAATTGAATTGGCACAAGCGTAACGTCTTGAAGCAAAAGGATTTTTCTAAAAAGAGCATATCAAATTCAAAAAGGATACCACATCCCGAATCAAAACAAAAAGAGGGCAGATTGTTTCGATTGAGAATTTTTTAACAGCTTCAAAAACTAAAAAATTCAATGATGGTAGATGGGAAGCTTACTCTGCGCCTGATAGAGCGGTTGAAGGACAAGAAATGTTGAAGGAAGCCATTCTTGAGTCAAGAAAGGCAGGAATGGGTCTCAGAAAAGGAATCCGGTGACCGAAATCAGTTGAAGTTAATTGGGATTTAGCCTCTCCGGAAGATAGAGAGAAAGGAAACAGGGGAGAGGCTAATAGATATATATATATATATATCCAGGTCCCGGAAGAAGAAGAAGGAAGGAAGAGGAAGAATGATGAAACGCCTGGGAAATAGATGCTGATACAGCAAATGAGACCTTGGCCAAACCCGCGGGTGATGACCGGCAATTTGCAATCACCAAGTTATAGTTTTTTTTTTTTTTTCCATCTTGCTAAATAGCTTATGGTCAAAATTGGTAATTGGTCCCGAAAAGTAACGACTATTATCCAATGTATAAGGGGCTATTCGTGTGACTGAACAGGGTTGTAATTAGAGCAGATCTTATTTATATCCGTACGGTTCTATACGCACCGTTTATAATGAGTAAGGTCAAAATTTTATATTTATGGATCTCTACCGTATAGATTCTATTAGATAGGTGTAAATAAGGTTTGATGATACTCAAACCCGTATATTCATATATCCGTAATAATAAAATAATAATATATATCTATATACATAATTTATAAATTTTATATGATATTATTTCTCTCCAAGATACAGAGTACTTAAAAGATGAAAATTTTGATACTCATTCTAATAGTCTATTATTACATGCGGGCTTTCACGGGCCGGTCCGATCCGGTCCGCGGGCTGGCCCATTTGTTGAAGCTATTATTACATGAATTATTTTAGGACCTAATTAAAGTTCTTTATTTTCTTAGGGACTTAAATGAAAATAATGTTATTACATTACCAATTGAAAACCCTACACTGCAGCACCACTTGCTGTCTTCCTCCCCTCTCTCACTCCCGCAGCTCTCCTCTCGGCTCTCTCTGTCTCTCTGCCTCCCGGCCGGCGGCCGCATCTCTCGGCTCTCTCTGTCTCTCTGCCTCCTGGTCGCAGCTCTCGGCTCTCTCTGTCTCTCTGCCTCCCGCAGCTCTCGCCGCCGCCTCCCGCAGCTCTCACCTCTCGCCGCCGCCTCAATCTCGCTCTCTTCTCCTCTGTGTTTAACAATCGGCGAGCCCTGTGAGCCTCAAACCCTACTTTTTTACCACTACTTTTAATTCGGTATTTCTAAAATGTTTGTAGGCCTTTTTTGTGTTTTTTTTTTGTTAAATTTTAAATTTACATGTGCATTTCTGGCCATCGATCTTGTAGAAAATGGAATATATTGCAATTTTTGGAGTTCTAATTGATTTCCAGCTGTAATTTGAATTTTGTACATGATTTTTTGATAATTTAGTTTTAATCGGCTCTTCATATATTTTTTTGCCTATATTTGTTGATTTTAGCTTTCAATTTCCACATTGTATTTCGTTAGTACACTGACTTCACGGGTACTAGATTTTAGATGATTTGGATTACTCCTAGGCATTTCTCGTCTTAGATTTCTGATTACTCTTTTTTGTTTGATTTTTAAATTTGTGATTCCTAAGGTGTACTCCGGTAGTTATAGCTGACGGATCATGTATTGAAGCTATGATGCTTTCATGACGAGAATTGTTAATCTCATTATTTCATTTTTTATTTTTTTTGTGATACATAGAAGTTAATCTCATTAGTTAATGTTAAGAAATTTTACTTAGTGACCCCATTTATTGCTTCTGGTCATTTTGCTACCTGGGATGTCATCTTTTTCTAACACTAAGAACACGGACATGCCAACTCCCATATGAAATAGGCTAAACAACACAAATTTAAAATTTCCGTAAATTTTAAAGAAAGAACAACTAATAGATTTACTTAAGTGAAGTTGATAGAAGCAACATATTTCTTTCAAATATATAGCCACTCAAATCTCTATTGAGCTTCAAATATATATATATATATATATATATGCTTGATTTATTTTCTCTGATAAAATTATTCACTGGATTGCTAGAAAAGTAAATGTATATTTTGCATAGTAACTTATTTGCTATGATAGTTGCTAAGTTATTGAAATGATTCTTCTCATAAGATTGTGATAATTGTGCTACAGATTGAGCATGTTCAATAATTTTTTGTTCATAGCTAATAGCTAATGTTGATAACACAAGTCATGATTATGCTTGACCTGTAATTTAAGGTGCTGAAAATATTCTTAGAGAAATGCAAATGGTGAATTGTTTGGTGTGTCTGAGAGTGTCTCAATGTTTTACTTGGGCACTATATCATGTTTTAATGTTTATGTGATTGTGTTTGTGTAGTGTTCGCTATGTGAATGTGTTTGTGCATTGAAATACTGCAGAAAATGGATAAAAATATTGGTGATGGTGAATCAATTGCTGAACAATTCATTAGGCCTATAATGTTCAACTCTGTGAGCACTATCAGTTTTTAGAATCTTTATCATTATAATCTTTAAGTGCTTCCTGTTTATAATCTTTATCATCATTCATCAGATTAGTTAGTAAGTGCTTCAAATCATGAATTATAAACATTTTATCCATTGCAGAAGATGAATAAAAATGTTGTTGATGATATTAGTGATAAATGTGATCAATCAAATGCTGCACAATCTTTAAAGAAAGCGAAAAAATCCTATAAGTCAAATGTATGGATTCATACCAGAAGGCTTGTTATTGGTGGTGAAGATGGAGAACCTAGGGTTGAATGTGTTCGTTGTGGGAAGGTGTATATTGCAGGAGGAAAATATGGAACATCTAGCATTTCACGTCATGTAAAAGTTTGCTTTGATATCAATGAAATGATATTTAGAGAGTAAGTACAACTTTTTCTTCATTTAATTTATGAATATTATTTATTAATTTTTTTATTTACTATATAATCTATGTTTTGCATTTTATAGGTAAAGATGATGAGGAGAGGATGTAATCAAGTTGAAGATGAGTCCTCAAGATGAAATGATGAAGAAGAAGAAGTTGGTGTATAATTTTTCGTATTGACTTTTTGTTAAGTAATTATTAATTTGTTTTGTTGGATGATTATTGTTACTTATTAATTTTTTTATGTTGGTTTTTCTCTATTTTGATTGATTAGGTTCAGGATTAATGTATATTATTATTATAGTTAATAGGCAAGATTTTAAAAACATCAGAAAATTAGCCAAAAAAAAAAAAAAGAGCAAAGCCCGCGGGCTGGCCCGTTTACCCGCGGGCTGGTTACGGACGGATATGGGCTTCCTTAATCTAGGCCCGTCAAAAATAGGCCCGGACCGGACCGGACTGGCTAGATGCAGGCCGGTCCGATCCGATCCGGTTTGGCCCGTTTGATACTGCTAATTGTGAGGGTGACTTTCCAAAAGCCCATAAAAGTAAACGATTCTTGAAGTTATATGAGGTAAGAAAAATTGAATATTTTCTTCGTCATTATGTTCATATTTAACATATAACTTTGATATTATGAAAAGAATCAAACTTTATTTATATTTAGCCGCTGAATACTAAATAATATATTAAGAAAGATTTTGACAAAATCTAAAAGGAATCACAATCACGAGAAGATGGTCATTATGTCAATACCCATTATTATCATTGGATATATCTGTCGCTACAATATTTTGATCAATCTATCCATATACAATATTATATTTGATCTACATTCTTTCTTAATTAAAATAATATAGAGATAATATTCCGTTTTACATATCTCAAATATGCTCATGTAGTAGCAACATTGAGAGAGAAGATCTCAAGGTCATTGATCACCTTTTGAGATTGAATAAGGAATTGAGTCATTATTGATGGAATATTATGATATTCCTAATAATTTTATGTTATTCATTGAGGAGAATGTAATTTGAAATTTTATTTCTATAATATGTTATATTCGTGATTATAAGCCATTGTCGATGGAATATTATGATATTCCTAAATTTATGCCATTCCTTCAAGTGAATGCAATTAGAAATATTATTTCTATAATATGTTATATTCGTGATTATAATTATTTATAATAATTTGTAATTATTATGACTCATACACCTAATATCTAAATTATTACCAGAAGTGATAATAATGAGAAATGAAAGGTCCTGGTGATAATAATGAGAAAGGAAAGGGAACATATAATCCCAAATAAATATTATTGATGTAATATAATAGAGAGCATACGCCAAGCGAAATTTTAAATATCTAGTATGTTACGCTTTATGATTTTATATGTTAATCATGTCTATTGACATATAGGCTTGTTAATGTAATCAATTCCTTGAGGAAAGAAATTACTTTTTGTTTGTGATTTTATGAGTTTTTTGCATATTATATATATGCTCTTTGATTTATTACATATTCAAGATAGCGAAAAAGATGGTAATATAAATTAAAACTCTAGAATAGTTAATTAATAGAAAGCTCTAGAAGAGTTAATACTGAAATTAAAACTCCCGAAGAGCTAATCAATAAAAAGTTTGAGAAGAGCTAATATTTTAAAATTTTCAGGAGAGCTAAATATCTATAAGATATCTATAATGTCTAGAAGATATTTAATTAAAGCTCTAGAAAAGTCTATTTACTAAAGACTCAGAAGAGTTAGTTAATAGAAAGTTCTAGAAGAACTCATTATTTAAAGAATCTGGAAGAGTAAATTGACGTAGGAGGTAATATGATTAATTATGTTTTATTATCATGACTTAGAAAATAAACGTTAATTATATACAATATCATGTTCTCCCATCGTAATTTGTAATTCGCCAAAATTGATGCAATTTAATGCATCATTGAGTAAACCTGAGTTTACTTATTCAAAAATATTAAATATTGGCATGACCTGTTAAACCATTCCGGATCATTAAAATATGAATTATCATGAAGAATTTATAACAATATTTTAATAGAATAAGAAGTTTCTGATCACAAATTTATTTGTACTACTATTTTTCAAGGCAAAATAATTTTATAGGTACCATCAATATTTTAGGGTTGAATATATTTTGGGATGAATATATTGTCGATGCATCGACCCATGTTCACGATATATTGCTGACTTGCAAGTTGAACTTCACAATTTTAATAATGAGCTCATATTTTAGATTCTTCCATTAACATAATTTGTCATAATATTATTGATGATGTTGCACTATTTGCATAGAGATTGAACGTCCTGTAGAACATGTTCATAAACTTAATAAATGATTTTATAAAATTATAATTGCCTTGAAATTGATTTATGTATATTTTATAATAGTACTTATTCGCAGTTCGCCAACATATTATGTTTGTTCTCCTCATTGTAATTGGTTCACCGTGAGAATCCAAATATTTTGTCATTTAGCATTAAATATGCACTAGAAATATACTATTCCACTATAATGTATTTAATATGGGTATTCAAATAAGAGAAAATTATATAGTCGGAAAAAGACTAAGTTATGTGTCTCATTTTGATCCTCATATAAAGATAAATTGAACCAGAAGTTCAAAGGATTAATAACTAGGCATATTTATTGATAAAAGAAAATCCGACATAGAATGCTTCAATTATTTAATGTCCCCGAAGGACAATATACCACTACTTATAATTTTGAGACACATACAAAATGTGGTAGAATAATTTGGTTCCAATAAAATCCCCCAATATGTAAATAAGCAATAATTTAAGATGACCCTATTTGATTAAGTCAAAGATATGAGAATTCTGGTAAAATTTTCCATGACATAACTTTATTATTATTTCCAGAATAAATTCAAGTACCTGAAGTCATAATAATTATGAGATCTCATTGTATCATGTAATGATATAAATATATGGAACCATATAATAGCACAAAACGTTGACGATAATTCTATGCACGTGATGATTAGAATGAGAATCTAGAATTAAAGTCTGCAAACTCAAGATTCAAATATTATAGAGATATTTGACCAAAGTATAATATAAAGTTCGCATGAGAAAATATTCGAAGTCCGGATAATTATTAAGTAACTTGAAGTGTACATTTATTTCGTGAAAGAATTATACACCTGAAGTGTAATCCCAAAAAGATAAGAATTAATAAATAAAGTGTGAACTTTATTTATTATGAAGATTCTTCGTAAAGTCTTGGCAATATTAATTACGAAATAATATTTATAGTGATGGATTGAGTTTAGGTAGTAGCTCTCCAAACTATAAAAATTTATATAAAATCTTTAAAAGACTCGATAGGCATGTCTGAAGCATGTAAGTGAATTGTTCCTGAAGAACATAACATCATTGTCTTAGTGATTTTTATTTAAATAAGTATATGAAATTAGATCGAATATATATTCATGAAAGTTCTCTTAAAATTTGCTGTCATAGATTCTTTATCTATTTTTAATGTTCTTCACATTAGGGGGAGAAAATTAGAATGAATAAATGTCATATTCAATATTGAAGCATCTTGATTTATATACAAATATTCGTGAACTAAAAGTTCTATAGATTATTTATTTGTTAAAGTTGCAAATTTATTTGATATTTTGTTAACTCTAGAAGAGTTATAAAATTGAATTTGTGAATGCTTCTATAGATGTTCCATTAAGACATACGTATTATAACTAGTTATATTAAATCATGTCTGAGGTATGATTGCCCTTTTGTTTATAAAGGTTTTTTAGAGACATAATTAAAATTGAGGTATTCCTCTTGAAGAGTTATATGGCAAGCAAATACTAGAAGTATTGAAATCAAGTATTTCAAGTTTTTTGTTTTGATTTATAAATGAAACATGCTGAAGATGAATTTATTTATCAGTCTATAAAATATTTTACATGGATATATTATTGCACATGATTATCTAATAATCATTTTATATAAGATGTTGGTAAATGCCACATGTTTATATATGAGAAGATAATGGATAATTTTTTGTCTTGAAGTATCATAACTCTGCACAATTGGTGTACTAGTTACTCTCTATATGACTTTTGGAATAATATTATTATTATCCTATTTTCCAAAGATAATTAATATCGGATTATAGAGAAAATCTAACTCCTTTAGAGATGGATAAGCATTATGTTGCTTATTTCTATGATCCATTTGAAAAGCATTCTCAAACAAACATATTATGCATGTGTGATATGATATTATCAAGCAATCACACCTTCAACTATGTCGAAATTTTATATTGTTATGGGGATTGCTGAGAATATGTGTGATCATGATTGATAATTAATTTTGAGATATTTATATGGTATCCTAGAATCATAAAATTACAATCATATTGTGAAATTTGAGTACATATGTTGAAAAATATGACAATAAATTTCGCAAAATTTCTTTATAAGAAATGTGAAAATAATGTGCCATAATATCGATCACATGTAATATATAATCCTGAAGATTTATTCACTAAGACATATCAATTTATTGGTTTAATGATGTTTTAAATATAATTATTTATATTGGTATATAAAACATAAATGAATAGTGTACTCTTTTTCCTTCACTAGACGTTTTTCTCCCACTGAGTTTTTTCTCTAGTAAGGTTTCAATGAGGCATATTCTTTATGCTATACACATCCAATGGGCGTTCCCTGAAGAGAACTAAACTCCCAAATACTAGTCCTATTTGATTCATGAGATCCCCATTAATTTAGTTAGATCCTTTTAGGATTCTGTAATCTCTTGTATCTTGAACATATAAATAGGATAGGTTATATGAGAAGACATTAATAAGATGATTCAGACTTGATTCTTGAATTCTACTTTTCTTTCTCTTGTACTTTTCTTTCTCTATATTCTTCCTCTTTATATTATATTATTATTCCAGACAATTCGTCATGTTGCGATTATCACATTCATAATAGAACTAATATTTGTCATTATTTTATCCTATGAATTCTGAAATCTAATAATATGTATTATATGTAAAATTATACTACTTCTTTGTCAAAATATAAATATTTTTATTCTAAATTAGATGATCAAAATTATAAGTCATTTAATCCCTTTTAATGTATATTTATTATCTATTTTTCAATTGTACCATCTTTAATTTATTTGTTATATCTCCTTTCTCTATTTCTCTTTCCTTATTTATTTATTAAGGTAAAATAAATATCTTACATAAAAGATTACATTATTTTCTTAATCCTTAATTCATGTGCAAAGTCCAAAGGACTTATATTTTTTACCAGAGGTAGTAAGACTTTTCATATATAACTAATACATATTAATTAATTCAACATTAAGGTTCAAACTTTAATTTTCAGATTCAGTTTTCACGCTTAAAATTTAAAATTAAAGGCTTCAAAAATGACTCCAAACTTCGGTTTTTAATTTTATCAAATAAAGCTTTAGTCTTTTTTAAGTACTTCTTATAATTGTTCAATAATTCCATATAATAGTTTAGATTTTATAAGATTTTTTAAACTTAAATCACTACATATGATATATTTTATCCATCTTAGTGTGTCATTGAGAGGAGATGTACTAATTCAGTGGTAGAAATACTTCTTATCAAGTAAAAAATCATGACTTCAAACCCCATCCTTTTCCCTTAAATTTTATCCGTCTTAATGTGTCACCGAATGGTAAGATATTAGTTTAGTGATAGAAATACTTTTTATCAAGTCAAAAGTCACTGCTTCGGGTCCCATCCTTTTCTCTATTGTGTAAAAGAAATATGTGAGAGATAAATAAATATATATCACAGAATAAACTAAATTTAACATTATTGTCAAACTATATTAATTATTTATGAAGAAATATGTGGGTTCCAAACGGAAATTTTAGACTTTATATGGTAACCAACTCAGCCTAAAATAAACGCATGAATTATTTGTGAGTAAATTTATGGGACCCAAAACTAAAATTTGATACTACCTCAATCATAAATGTAAGTCATTTTGGATTTGTACACACAAATGAAGAGCCTCGAAAATATTGTAAATTTTTAATCTAAGTACCCTTTATACTCTTAAGAGATAAGGAGAGAGATAGGCAATAAAAGTGACATAATTGAATAAATAGATGTGTAAAGATGGAAAAACTTTAATAAATATGAATTGAAAAGTGTAAAAAGATTTATATTTTTACCACCCTCAAATACTCTAAAAAGACTTATATTTATGATAGGAGGTAGTACTTGAGATGGTATCCAATCTCAACCAAATTTTTGTCTTTGATTGTGTAAAAAATGAATTATTTGTGAGGGAATATATGGGTCATGAAACTGAAAATTTAGACTTCGTAGTGAGTCGTGAACTGAAAATTCAGCCAACTCAGCCTTGAAGAATCAAATGAAGTATTTGTGAGAAAAATGTGAGTCCTGAAACTGAAATTTGATACTTGGGATGGTTCCAATCTCAGTCAAATTTTTGTCTTGAATTGTGTAAACAACAAATTATTTGTGAAGGAATATATGAACCTCGAAACTGAAAATTTAGACTTTGTAGTGGGTCTCGAAACTGAAATTTAACTAACTCTACCTTGAATAATCAACTGAAGTATTTAAGAAAGTATGTGGGCCATAAAATTAAAATTTGATACCTCAGATGGTATCCAATCTTAGCCAAATTTTTGTCTTGGATTGTGTAAATAATGAATTATTTGCGAGAAAATATGTGAATCCTGAAACTAAAACTTTAGACTTTATATGGTATCCAACTCAACCTTGAATAATCGCATAAAGTATTTATGAGAAACTATGTGGGTCTTAAAATTGAAATTTCATACTTTGATATGGCATCCAATCTCAATCAAAGTTTGTTTTGAATTGTGTAAACAATGAATTATTTGTGAAGAAATATATGGGTTCCGAAACTAAAAATTTTAGACTTTATATAGTATCAAACTCAACTTTGAATAATCGCATAAAGTATTTGTAAAAAAATATATGAGTCCCAAAACTAAAATTTGATAATTGAGATGGTATTCAATCTCAATCAAATCTTTGTCTTGGATTGTGTAAACGATAAATTATTTGTGAGGAAATGTGTGGGTCTCAGGATTAAACCTTTAGACTTTATATGGTATCCAACTCAGCTTTGAATAATCGCATATGGCATCCAATCTCAGCCAAATATTTATTGGGTTTGTAAATAATGAATTATTTGTGAAGAAATATGTGGGTCCCGAAATTAAATATTTAGACATTATATGTTATCCAACTTATCCTTGAATAATCTCATTAAGTATTTATGAGAAAGTATGTGAGTGCTAAAACCGAAATTTGATACTTGAGATGGTATCTAATTTCAGTCAAATTTTGTCTTGGATTGTGTAAAAAATAAAGTATTTGTAAGGAAATGTGTGGGTCTCGAAACTAAAAATTTAGATTATCTGGTATCGAACTCTGCCTTAAATAGTCGTATAAAGTATTTATGAGAAAATATGTGAGTCCTAAAAGTGAAATTTAATACTTGAGATTGTAAGGAAATGTGTGGGTCTCGAAACTAAAAATTTAGATTATCTGGTATCGAACTCTGCCTTAAATAGTCGTATAAAGTATTTATGAGAAAATATGTGAGTCCTAAAAGTGAAATTTAATACTTGAGATGGTATCCAATCTCAATTAAAAATTTTTCTTGGATTACGTAAACAATAAATTGTTTGTAAGGCAATATGTATATTCCAAAACTAAAAATTTAGATTTTAGAAGGTATCCAACTCAACCTTGAATAAACACATAAAGTATTTATGAGAAAATATATTGGGTCATAAAATTGGAATTTTATACTTGAGATGGTATCCAATCTCAGTTAAAATTTTGTCTTGGATTGCGTAAATAATAAATTATTTGTGAGAAAATATGTGGGTTCCTAAAATTGAAACTTTAGACTTTATATGGTATCCAACACATCCTTGAATAATCGCATGAAGTATTTATGAGAAAATATATGATACTTGAGATGGTATCCATTCTCAACCAAATTTTTGTCTTGATTGTGTAAACAATGAATTATTTGTAAGGAAATACATGGATTGATTGTGTAAACAATGAATTATTTGTAAGGAAATACATGGATTATGAAACTGAAAATTTAGACTTTGTATGGTATCTAACTCAGCCCCTTGAATAATCACATTAAGTAATTGTGAGAAAAATATATGAATCTCAAACTAAAATTTTATACTTGAGATGGTATCTAATTGTAGCCAAATTTTTTGTCTTGAATTGTGTAAAACATGGACTATTTTTAGGGTTAATACCAAAAAAGTACCTTGAACTTTACCCATTATGTTAATTAGGTATCTAATCTTTGAAAATAACAATTAAGGGGGACAATTTTGCTTTTTGGATAAAATAAATTGAACGAAAAATTGATTAGAAATGAGTAATATATGTTATACTCTAATAAAATTTGGAAAACGAATTTTATCATTCTATAGGAGGGAGTTTGTCATCAAAATGGAGGGAATATAATAAAAAAATTCTCTTTCCAAAATCATCAAAATACCCAACTACCACCAAATCCCATCAGAAGAAAAAATGGCGTGAGTCTCTTTCTCTTCCTTCCCGAAACCCTTAAAAACCATACACCAAAGCTCTCTTCCTTCCCCAAATCCTTAAAACCATATACCAAAGCTTCATCAAACCATTATTGTGGCTTAAAAAACCCTTCTTTTGCTTGCAATCAACTATAAGGGGTAAGAGATATTATAGAGATTAAAAAGTTCTAAACTCCAAAATTTATGAAATTGTCAAAAGGATACACTGGCGAGGGATTAATACAAAAAAAGTACTCTGGACTATGCCTATTGCCAGACTATCCTTTTGACAATTTCACAAATTTTTTTATTATATTTTTGATGACCAATTTCCCTTCTTTGCAAGGGTAAAATTGATTTTTCAAATTTTGTTAGGGTATAACAGACATTACATTTCTGATTAGTTTCTGTTCAATTCAGTTTTCTAGAAAAGTAGAATTGTCCCATAATTATCATTTTGAAAGATTGGATACTTAATTGACATAATAAGAAACTTCAGGGTACTTTTTTTTTTATTAACCTTTATTTGTATAGAAATATGTGGGATGCGAAATTGAAAATTCACAACAAAAAAAATGCCATTTACGGAATGACAATTTGGTCGATAAATGTTACTTACGGACCAATTAACGTCAACAGGCCCAGATTAGTCGATTCTATGATGGATTTTTGCATTGGTCAGTAAGCTTTATCGATTGAATTTTTTAAAGTGGGTATCGATAAAGTCAACTTGAGAAACTATAAGGATAACTCGAACAAATTCAAACAATTTCATTTTCACCTAAACACTTCCTCTCTCTTCCCTAAACTCTCTCTAGGACTCCTCAATTCAATCTCAAATCTTGGAAGATCCAACCGTTAAAATTGAAAAAAAAAAATGTCAGTTCTTCAATCTATTCTAATTTATTTACAATTTTATCGGTTTAGATCGTGAAAATATCCCTTTAATATTAAAAAAATCAAACCTTTAAATTTTTTTTGGTGCTGTTTCGAGCACTTTCGCCGGCTTGAAGCAAAAGTGCTTTTGCTCGCTTGGACGAAAGTTTCCATGCACTTTCGTCCAGCCCTGGCGAAAGTGCTTTTTTTTTTTTGTTCATAAATGATTATTTGAATTGTTAATTAATTTGTATATATAGAATGACTGTGACTAGTTGTTTAAAATATTTTATGTGATAATATTTAATTGTTAATATGAGTATGAATATGTTTTTTGTGAATAATATGAAATGAATTTTGTGTATGTAAAGTAAATGTCACTAGTTTAAAATTGTTTACTTGTAATTATGTGTTTGCCGAACTATTTGAATTTTAATTTGAATTGAGCGTTATTCTTAGCCTTAGATTTAGGGTTTAGTAGGTAAGGGTGAATAATATATAAATTAATAACTATTATTAAAGAATATTACTAAAGAATATTAGTGATGAATGGCCTTATGTTTAGGGTTTAGTAGGTAAGATTGAATAATATATAAATTAATAACTATTACTAAAGAATAATACTAAAGAATATTAGTGATGAATAATAATAGTACGAAAGAAATAGTAGAAATGAAATAATAGATCTCGATAATAATAAATAATAAAATAATAGTAGATGTTTAAGTAAATATGTGATAAACAGCTATTAACGAGTTTGAATAAATAATAGATGGTGCGACCTAGCGACCGTAGAAGAGATGATGATTTTGGTTTTGTCACGGACAAGACAGGTCGAGTTGAGGGACACACTATGACAGCTTCCTCTAGAGGTGTGAGGAGACGACATAGTACCTCCGAACTCCCTGCTACTCCTGCCCATCTTGCACCTGGTTTCCATCATGGTACAGGTAAATCCGGATCTTCTACCCAACCACCGGCCGTACCTTTTAGATCTCGAACTCCCCTCCAACCCTATCTGTCTCACACCCCTGTGCCTTATGAGCCATATGGATCTGCACAGCCATCTTCACACCCCCCAGACACAGTATATGATCCATACTTACATGCTCCCACTATACGACCTCGCATACCATATAGATCTGCCACCCAGGAGCCTATACTAGAGTTTATTGGTCAGCTGGGGCAGATCGGGGCTGAGTTTTTTTATTAGATGTTCGGCGCTGCCCCTCAGGATTCTTTATATAGCAAACATGGGTATTCTCATACTGAGTATGGTGTTTCATCTTCTGCTCCTTATGTACCGAGGCCTGCAGATAGGGTATGTGAGGGTGATATTAGCTTTGAGGGTGATAGGGGGTTTGGCGAGGAGCAAGACAGAGTCGGATCCCTACATATTGAGAGAGAGGCGGATGAGGACGGTGATGATGATGGTGATAGTGGTGATGATGATCAAGATGATGGTTATGATGTTGTTGATGAGGAGCAACCCATGCCTGTGGCATCGGTAGGACATTCTAGCGGATCCGACGAGCGTCCTTGTCATGGGAAAGGGAAAGGGTTGATCGACAGCTTTATGTTGGTGATGAGTAAGATTGCAGGGTCTCGTAACAAAAGACCCGAAGTGGCTCGTGAAGTTTCGGCTCTGACACATAAGAGGAAGAAAATGAAGGCTTCAGATTGGGAGCAGACAGAGCCAGCAGAGGGAGGTCCTGTTGACCTGGAGCTCATCCCATTATACGGTGGATATGTTGCGGGTCCGATATAGCGTGGACAGGTACATTTCTTTATGCTAAATTTACATGTTATCATTATTGTTATTATTCTTTAATCTGTAAAATATTTTTATTGTTATAAATAGAGTATAATAATGTAATGAAATTGTATTAATTTATTTGTTTTATATTCAGGATCGTGGTTCATTGAAGTTCCAATCGCGTTACATGGCACTCACAGGTTGGGAACTTACTGATGCACATGTTCGGCCCTTGGCTTCCGGGTACGGTCTTACGCACCTACGATCATGCATGTTTCAGCACCCTAATGCTGCATTGTTGTCGGCCTTTGTTGAGAGGTGGCAGCCCGACACGAACAGCTTCCACATGCCATGGAGTGACCGATGACCGTTACACTACACGATGTGAAGCCTATTCTCGGGGTTAATATATATGCTGCGGTAGTAGATTCTAGATTATCTAGGGAGCAGTTATTACGGCTGGTTCAGGATGATCTTGGTTTAGCTCTCACCGATGGTTTAGGGTTTAATGCAGCGGAGCTTCACGCTATTACCACTAGTAGACAGACTTCATTGTCGCCGCGTGTCAGAGCTGCCTGCTATCTACAGTACATCTTGGGTAGCTCACTCTTCAGTGATAAGAGTGGCAACATTTTTACTGTCAGACTATGGCCACTACTACAGGATGTGAGTTCTGTTGGGAGGTTCGCATGGGGTGCTGCCTGTCTTGCGTATCTGTACCAGAATCTGGGTCAAGGGTCCAGAGTTGATGCAAAGGGGCTTGCTGGGTGCTGGTCACTATTAGAGGTATGTGTTCTAAATGTAACATGAATTATGTTATTTTTTATATCTTAGGGTTTAGATAATTTATATTTATTTTATAACTCTTATTAATACATATTTTAATTAGTTTTCACATTTATACTAATATTTATTTTTTACATTCATATTTTATATTTTAGGCGTGGATGTATCTGTACTTTCCGATGTTTGCACCCCCAGTTAGACCGGGCACTAAAGCCTGCAAGCCCTACATCCAGCAATTTCCAATGTTGGGGTATAAGAATGAGAATAAACTACTGGATATTCACCTAAGACTGGATGTGATGACAGCTGATGAGGTTATGTGGGTGCCGTATAGGATGTAGGAGATTCGGGCTTGCTGGGTTTCCACATGGCACTGCTTTATTGCATATTTTGACTGCGTCCAGCCGTACATGCCTGACGATATTTTGAGACAGTTCGGGTATAGGCAGTGTATTCCCGCCCACCCTATCCAGTCTCAGGAGGCACGCAGGCCGTAAACAACAGGATGTACGTGTTGAGGAATACTTTTGTAGAGGCACTATGCCTCGAGGTACCTTCGCACTTGTTGACAGAGATATGGACCAGTGTTCCGGCCATTTCACCGAGTTCTTGCATGGATGATTACATGGGTTGGTACCTCTCCTGAAGTCACCCGAGGATACAGAATCCCGAGAATATTCCTAGTGGATTTCACTTACAGGTAGCTCCCGTTATGCCACCCCAGGCTCTGTTGGATTTGATTACACGTGAGGCTACTCGAGAGGATCTTGAGGACAGTGAGTTTAGACATACGGTTCGAGATTTACTAAGGAAGCATTATCGCGCTCCTTAGTAAATCTTTATGTATTTCGATACGTTGTTACCTATTTTTTTACATTCTTGTTTATGTAGTATTAGTGAATTTTGTTCTGTTCATTATATTTTTATTTCATCACGTACTCGTTTATTATTTATAAAAAAAATATTTATAACATCAAATCTAAGAAAATATAACGTATTAATAACACCAACCACATACACGTTATAAATTATACATTAAAATGCTAAAGTGCCTAGTTAATAATAACATGCGAATGACTCTGAGGAGGATACATTTCATGATATCTAGCAACCCAATCTAAAATCCGGTCCTGATATGGGACTGCCCATCCACTAACTCGTACATCTCGATGATATGTCCATTGCACCTGTAGTGGAGGCAAAGGGCATTCATCTCGCAAGTGTAGCTGCAAAATAAATAATTATAAATTAGATATAAGCTCCGGCTAAAAATGTAATGAATAAGAATAATAATTAAAATAATTCAAAATAAATCACAGTAATAAATACCTGTATGAAATGCTTCTGTTCCTCTATGAATCCGATGAATATTGTTCCAGCATTACCATCCATATTAGAAACAAGAGGTAGGAAGGTGGTCGACCCTAACCGTGCAAGGAAAACAACGCATAAATTGAATGTGTCCGCGATGATATAAAGATGATCAGGTGTATCCATCCAATAGTCAGCAGGCGCCGAACTCTTCCCAATTCGTCCGCCTTATCAACTCAGTGACACGTTCTACTGATCCTAACAGTTGCACATATACGTTCATATAGTGGTGTAAATCAAAGTACATTCTTCAACGAATTTCAACCCAATGATTTTCATCCCCGAACAAAAAATTAGATACAACCCTAAACCCACAATTACCATCACCAACCACATTCTTCCAGTTTAGTATGAATTCATAGATGAACCCGGGAAATGCATTATTGAAGGGGAATAGCATTGATGGGGCATCCGGATTTACAACGGATGATAGACTAGACCTACCACTGTTATGTCCCCTTCCCCTACCCCTACCACTACGAGGCGGCCTACCTCTTCCACGTGGACTAGGACCAGAACCTGAACCTGAACCGCTTCCCGATCTAGAACTCGAACCGCTAGACTTTCCTATCTTCCTATGTGCGACGGAGACGTATTCCTAGTGAGACTTATCCCTTTTGATAGAATTCATCTTCCGTTGTCCCTTCGTGCAGTCTCTAGGGGTGTTGTCAACGGTTGACAGGGATCTTCAGGCAACACAGGAGATATAACACCTTTGATAAGGCATCTCACTTCCCGGACCTTAGAAATTGGACCCATACTAATTTCATGTATCAGTGAGGTGAGATCACGTATTTTGGAATCATGTCTCTATCGTGTTCTTCAGGAATATCAGAACCAATTTCTAGTTTTCTCCCAAAAATGTCAACATCTTCCTCTCATATTGGAATTAAATATTGGCACCTATGAACAAGTTCACATGCACATGGTATACCGTGCGACTTCCTTAAATAATGTAGGCAATTGCTTCCCGGTTCTTCAACCATCTCACGTGCTTTCTTTAACTCATCCATTATCTTCTTCAAAGCTAAATGACTAATTTTATTACTTAAATTCTTCAAAATGGCATTACTCTTAGCGCCATATTTCTCTTTAAGTTTAGAAATTTCCAATGTGTATTTAATTTCAGTAATTTGACCTTAGATTAGAGAGTCGATATTCAGAAACACGGTGTCTAAATCACCGTGATACGCTGATAGCCATAGCTTCAACATAGAATATTTGCACTCAGCACGCTTCGTTGTCTCTACCCCAAAATGCAACACTTGAGATGTCCAAACCCGGCAAAATTTATGGGCAAATGGATTCAACCATGTGCTGAACAGGTAATGCAGAAAGTCTGGCTTGCTTTTCCACCTGGTCTTCAACACCTCCAACTTTTTCTGATATTCCACCTCACCAATTTCATTTATTAATTTTTTCTATGAGCCATTCACGAACCGTTGTGCCACCTCTTCATCTTTCACCTTCTCTGTCAACTTTGCCAACACATTCTGATCGATGCGTCTTCTACATAACATATGGTATGAATTTCTGAATACATCATCAATCACCGGCATTAATCCTCTTTCCCTATCAGTAAGAATGACTAGTGGCTCTCTTTCATTGATAATTGAATCCTGACCATTTGACATAGCAGATGTAAAATATAAGTGCTTTATTTGTTGTAGAACCCATCTGTTTGTCGTTGTCTATTCATTGCAAATAAAAGTTGTTGCCACTGTGAAGTTCTTTCCTGTCAGAGTCATTCCTACAGCTTCTAATAGTGGCATGTTGTACCTTAATTAAAAAATAAAGGGAAAATTAATGATTAACATTGACAACTATTTCAGACGGACTTCAAAATATTATTAACTATTTGTTAAAAAAAAATGTTATAAAATATCAATGATCCACTACAGTACTTAATAAATTTAAATTTTTATGCGGATAAATTAATAAATATATCTAATAATACAATTAATCCACTATAGTACTTATTTGTTCGTTTTATACGTGGTATCCATTATCAGTATATATGGCCACGTTCTAATCATTGCAATCGATATTGGGTGTGCAACGACAATATCACTAAGTATGTTGTTCTCCTCACGGTTGCTATGGAAAACGGTGTAGCCCCTCTGTGCACTTAGGCAAAGAACTTCCTCTACCGTGTTTCTTCCACTCATCCGGTTCCTCTTAATCTTCGCAATAACATTGTAAATTTTCTGAGCACTACATACATCATAAATTTCTATTTATTAATGGAATAAAAACAAATCTAAAATATTTAATATTTAAATAAAGTATTAAAAATAATTCCCTTATAACTTACCTAACTGCGCATCCAACGTCTTGTTCTCGGAGAAATCGTAATATATTGTGAGGCGGTACATGACTCTTCCTAAACTGCTCATTCTGGTGCAACTGCTCCTTCATAAGTCTTGCAGCCTGAGCATGACCGTGATTGTAAACAGCTACTTTATGGTTATGCCTCCCATTGTGTACGAACAATTGCCAACTTTCGCTTGTTGCCATTTGCTCTCCCTTTAGCTTAAATGGACACCCACATTTTTCGTCCCAGCCTTTTTTTGTTTAACTTCTTTTTCCTCATCGTCAACTATTGCTTTTTTATATTTTTTAATTGAAACCTCAGCGATTGCAAGTCAATGTGACATACGGTCGACGGTCAGCTGTTCTTGATCTCTGATACCGAGTTATGATTAAATATGTCTTGGCATTCATTGCAATTTGTTTTGCCTAGTACACCAACTCATCTTTCAAACTAAATATTCGGTCAGTTGTGAATAAATGTCCAAGATCAATATATTCTTCCGGATCTAAAAATTCTTCAAACGTATTTGGATATTCATCAGCCTGTTAATGTAAAATGAAAATATTACCAAAACAAAAAAAAACCGTAAATCGAAAAAAAAAATTCTCATCACTTTCGCCTAGGTGGGCGAAAATTTCCAGTGATTTTCGCTCATCTGGACGAAAGTTCCTCACCTGGTTGAAAGTGATGCAGAAGTTTGAAAAAAAAAAATTCAATCGATTTCTTACCTCAAAACCAACATTTTCTTCCAAAGATTCTTCAAAGGAATCCATATTTTCTTCTAATTTTGTTTTGATGTTGAAAGTTGGAGTTTTTTTTAGAGAGAGGTTAGAGAGAAAGTGTTTAGATCAAAATGAAATTTTTTTGAGTCATCCTTATCGACCCCCTTTTAAAGTTACCGATTGAAATTTCCAAATTAAATGAGAGAGAGAGAGAGAGAGAGAGAGAGAGAGAGAGAGACGACCCACAACCCTATTAAATTTAAATGTTAGATTTGTCTTGGAGGAGGTTTGAACTTGGGACCTCCAAGTTGGAGATTTAGATTATGACCAGTTAATATGTGTATATATATACATATATAAATATATATATATATATATGTATAAATGGTTATTTCTTAACATTGGGTTTTATTCCGGTAAAGATGTCCTCTTATAACCAATATGGACGGTTTTTTGCTATATTTGACTACTTTTTAAAAAATAGCCATTAAAGTAGCTATAATTAATTTTTTTTTTAATCTCAGTAAGGTTAAAAAAGAATTTCCCGACCACTTTAGTAGCTTTTTTAAAAAAGCTGGCGAAATATGGAAAAAAAAAAAAACCAATATGGACAATAATAGAATATCTTATATGAAAAAGGTAATCACGTTTAGCTTTATTACTCTGAAGGGTTCTCATGGCCTTTTTTTTTTAAAACTTTTATTAATGAAAACAAAGTCAAGCAAAGCGCACAAGGGAGGTGTTGCCATGCATTTCCGCTTTTTTCTCCCTCTGGCTTCTTTCCTTTGCTCATTTTTTAATTTTTTTTTAAGAAATCCTTATTTTTCTAGTTGAAGGAAGAATTTTATTACATAACTTTTTCAATGAGTTTTTGTTTTTGATAAATTAATAAGTTTATTTAGCGTGTGTTTTGAAACATATGTTAATACTATTACTTCTAATCTAATCAATCTTAAAATCTAATAAACAATTATTGAATTCTCAAAAAAATAATCTTAATTTATAAATTCAATCCATATTTATGTTTGCTTTCTGTATAATTAGCAAAAATCTCTTTTTAAAAAAAAGAAAGAAAAAATCTTAAGAAATTAGTTATAAATAGTTATAAACTGTTTTAACTTTTCTGTTTATAACAAAAATATTTATTTTTAAATTTTATAACCATGAAGTTTTTTTTGTTTTTCAATTTATAGGTACAAACTTTGATTTTATCTTTTTCTGTTTATGAGAAAGACAGTTCATGACTATCTTTTTTAAAAAAACAGTTCATGAACTATTTTTTTAAAAAAAAATAGTCATGAACTTTTTTTTTTTTAAAAATAGTCACAAATTATTTTTTACCTCTCAAATATAGTCTTGAACTATTTTTAATAAATTGTTAGTAAAAAAAAAGTCATTACTATTTCAGGAAAAATAAATATTTAATAGTTATAAAAAGATAAAATCAAAATTTGTGAACTATAAATATAAAAACAAAAATGATTCATGGTTAAAAAAATGAAATTAAAGTTTATGCCTATAAATAGAAAATAAAAAATAGTTCATGGTTAAAATAATAAAATAAAAGTTCATAATTATAAATATAAAAATTAAAATAATTCATGGTTATTTGCAACTAATTTCTCTTTAAAATACTAGTTTGTGTAGGCTTCCTCCACACCTACTACAACTAAAGCACCAAGCCAAGGCTCAAGACAGAATTAATGGGAAGCGACATCCGTTGATGGCTAGTCAAACTAAGCTAACAAGCAACTCGTCCTTACACGGGATGCTAGTAAACAAATAGATAGACTGTATACTAGATTAAGGAATGAAGGTAAGAACCCTCTTTTCATTCTTTTTCTGACCTCCCTCGTCCTAAAAGATTCATACTTAATCTATGCCACTAGCTTGACGTCCCCCATCTCCTTCGTGAAAAGATTCCACTACCAATTCCATTCCAGTAATCTGCTTTTGGCCCCTACATTGGGGCAGTGTTCAGTTCATGGTCAAAGAAGGTTCAATTGTGATACGAGAAATCAATTGGACATGTAACTATTTTATTTATATTTAGAAATTTAAGTTTGGAAAAGTAAAAGCACACCTCAGTGCTTCTTACATAAGGACCATTAAAAAAACAATGAGGAAGCAAATTTTATATGGCCTAATACACGACGTATGATGATGTTATTCCTTGTCAAGCATTATCTCTTTTGAACCTTCATAAAAGAAAATAGGGTTAAAATCGAACATCTTTTATAAAAGGTTGCCAAAATAAGAAATAACCCTGTAATATGGCCAGTTGTGTACCTTTCTAAAAAATCAAGCCTAATTTAGGCCACTTTAAAAACATGACCATTTTTAAAAATCCCTATATATTATGTATATATACATATATATATATATATATACATTTGGCACGTGGAGATTATAGCTGAAAATAGAATGGGTTTACTCAAAATTGAATCCGGATCCAAGCTACATGGTATGGATTTGAAACAAGGATTATACCCATTTATTTAAATCTAAATTCAGATCCATTTTTTTATGTAAAAACAAATTCAATTTTAAAATAAACCATACCGAACTTGTGAGACCCAAATTTGTTTTACAATATATATATATATATATGTTAATTATATATTTATACTTATATAGTATTTTTTACCAGGTTTAATTTTTATTCTTCCATTAATATCTCCCTAAATCTCTTAGTGTTTCTTAAAATCTATAAGATTTCTAATCATGGAAATGATTCCCACGCACATCTTTAATTAAAATATGTGTATTATGTTATGGATTTCTGTTCATAATATAGGTTTGATTGTAATATTTCGGGTTTTGTAATATGATGTTAAGATTCTTTCATAGACTTTTTCTTCCAAGAATATCCGTATTCAATTAATATATTAGTATTTAGTAATTTTTAAAACTTAAACTCATTCATATTTGATAAAAGGTCAAAATATGGATAGAGGAAAGAGAAGATAAAGTTTTGAAAGATATAATTTAATAAAACTAATGAATGGGTATTTTAAGTATTTTACAATTAAAAAATATATTAATTTCATGTTTTCTTAATTTGTGTGACAAAGTAACTTAATCTTATATTATAAAATGGAAATAGTAAAAATATTTATAAGTTTGGTACATTTAATTAATGTATTGCCAATTAAAAAATATTAATTTAGATAAAATATTACTGGGCGAATCTTGGCAGTCCATGTACATAATCGGATCGGATTTAGATTTGAGATATCTTGTTCCATACCATTTAATCCAATTTCAGGCATAGTGGTGACAATGCTGGTCCAGGGGATGGCGGGTGACAACCGCAGGTGGCCTCCCATTCTTGGCCATGAATACCATATAGAAGCAACCTGGAGCCAACGAGGAGAGGTATTGTCGTTGTTTGCCACCTTCTCAGAGCCAACCACATAATAAAATATTTTTTTTTAAAAAAAAGAAAGAAACAGTAAAAGCCAAACAGCAGAATGTATGGTTGGTTGCTCTCTCTCTCTCTCTCTACATATATATATATATATATATATATATTTAAGAACAGTTGGATGTTCAGCAGAAAAACAAAACAATTTGGGTTCCAATTTCTATCCATTTCAATTACATTGAGTCCTGAAGTTGACCGTTTGATAAAATTCCAATAGTCTTTTGTAGTATGTCAAACGGTTCGAATGTATTAGATTGCACCATATTATATTGAATGGCATATTAAATAATATAATAAAAAAATTATATTTTTACGATTCAAAATTAAGTTGATCGTAGTCGTACCGCGTATGAAAAATCATAATTTATCCCTTTTTTTTCATCTTGTAATATTTTATTATTTAATTTAATTTCAAATTATTTCAATAAAATAAAAGTTTATTTATATGACACAAAAAGAAAATTTTAATCAAAGTAAAACAAACTTTAACACAAATACAGATATATTACAATAATTTATATTATATATAATATAGTTTTTCTAAAAAATAAATGGTCTGAATCACGGTCTAATCGTATTCGAACCACAACATTTGCAATATAAACAATACGATTTAAAAAAAAACATATTCAAAGGATCCCATTTATAAAAGTTTATAATCATGAGCGAACCGAATTACGTGCTTCACGCCGATTTAATAGTGCTACCCTTTCCGTTGGTTTCCGATTCGCACCAAAACCTTGACTTTCCTCCTCCTCCTCACTATTCCCGGCTGCGCCTCCAATTCAATTAATGTATGGTCAACTGTCATCAAATTCAAATGCGTGTTTCATAGGATTACATCCAAAAATGACCAAAAGATATGTCAATAAATCTGCAACTAATTCTGTCCCCCCCCCATCTAACAAAAAAAATTTAAAACTAATTACACTATCTTCACTACACTTAATTTTCTACGAGTTATTTAATAGTTTTTTCTTTAAAAACACTTTCTTCTGCGATACGGGATATCATTAGATTGAAGATTTTATTAGATTGAAGATTTTTATCTTAAATTTCGGAAAAATAAAATTATTTATAAGAGGAGATTTAAGTTTCAAAATAAAAATTTGAAATTTAAAATGATGTTCAATCTTACTCTTCACATGTAACTCCTATTATTATGGTCTTATTTACTTTGAACTCTAATTATAGTAAGAGTAAAGTGTGTTGGTGATTAGGCTATAAATGGAGCAGGTCTTATTCGTACCAGTGCGGGTCTATATTCGTTTATAGCGAGTAAGGTTAAAATTTTATATCCTCAGACTTGTACCCGTACCTATACCTATATTGATTTTATTAAATGAGTTTACGTAGGGTACGATGATACCCAAACTCGTATACTCACCTGTTATAATAAAATATATATTTATATATGTTGTATTATTTTTATATTTTTAAATTAATCATAATTTATATATTTATAATATTAAGTGGTTTATTTTATTAATTTAGAGAAGAGAAGAGAAATTTTCTTCAAGATTTTTTAGGATCTCATAGTTTAGAGAAAAGAAATTTTCTTCAAGATTTCTTCTTCGTCGAGACATCAGTACTATTATTTTATCCATTAGATGTTTCTTGTGAACTTGTTTCTCTGCTTCAAAATTTTATACTAATGGTTGCTTTGTTCCAAAGGCGAATAACAGATGCATGATTTTTTAGGTTAGATTTTCTAAAAAATTTTTATATATATTTTATTAAACAAGGAAAAAAATAAAAAAATGTCATTCGGATACGAGTATACCCAAACTCTACCCTAGAGCCTGGAGGGTCGGATCTAGGTCTATAAATTTTATACCCAAAAGGTCTAGGTTCATGTTTTACTATAAGGATGTGGAAGTACCCAGAGAATCTAGATTCGTTTACACCCCTATTGGTGATCCTCCCCTCTTTTCACTTTTTTTCTCCTTTCTGCCCTCCCCTCTTTTCTCTTTTTTTCTTTCTTTTTTAAATTTCCTTTGCAACTGCTCTTCTTTTCTATTTTGTTTGAAATCTCCTTTTTCAATCCTCATTCCAATGGATTTTGACAATTTAGTCCAAGGGCCCCTAAAGTTCTGGGCTGCAAATAAAAAAATGAATAAAGTAAATGATTATAACAAATAAATAGATACTACTTCATGACTAATAATTAAAACTTAAAGTGTTTATTTATACTAAAAATCAACTCTATCAACTCGTCCAGACAGACTTCCTCCATTGTCTCCTCCTATATGGACTTTTTGCTGAATGATTAGTGTAGTTTTTAGTTAATTAATTGCGGTCCATCCCAAATCAAGGTCTGCCATTCAAGGCCGCCCATTTTGATTTGTCACGCAGCTATGGGCTTAAGACTATCTTCCTTTCTTCTTTTACATCATATTAATCATGATAAAAAATGATAATCAATCACAATTATTACAAAAAAATGTAGAAGTGAGTATATATTACAAGTGTATGTACAATAGAGATAATTATGAACAGGAGCTAAAGATAAAAAAACTCACATTAACTTTTCTTCTACGTTTCTTTCGTAGGAGATAAATAGTAGTAAGCGGTCTCCAAATACTCTGATTAATATATTGTATTGAATTAGAACTTTTGTTTTTATCGGATTAATGTACTGTGAAGATTTTATGTGTATTTAAACTTTTAATAATTTGAATTAGAGATGTTAAACTATTGTATTTGTTGAAAGAAATGTAGAGAAAATTATGTGAATCATGTTAAAATTTTTATTTTATGATTATATATTGTTTTATATATTTTTATTTAACAAGAAAAAAAAATGTTATACGGATATGAGTATACCCAGACTTTACCTTGGACCCTAAAAGGTCGGGTATGAGTTAATAAATTTTATATCTGAAGGGTCTGAGTCTTAATACAAATTTCACTATAACATTATGAGTCTAGATATGAGGATACCCATAGGGTTTAGACTCATTTACAAATATCTATTTGTGGGCGCCAAGGTTTATAATCAAACTGGCTAAGCTATGATGAAGTTGAGCCATCAATTCACTCCCAAATTTCCTTCCAATTTAAATACAAAAATGAAAGACAAATGAAAATTAAAAATAATTTGAGCACTAGTGCAACCATATACAAATCAATCTTTTCATCTTGGGAGAAGAGAAAATCCAAACACAAAGAATTGAAGGAATTTTCATTCCTTTAAAAGAGGAACTAATCTGCTCATAAGACCCCATAAGCATATATTTCTTGCTGCTCCCAAGTATAAAGACGCAAACAGAAGTGTTGGGTATGTTCTTTGGGATGCCGGATATCATGCTAGAAGGCACACCTGAGGGGCTGACGATTTGGATCGCGCCGGAAATCAAACCCGATCTTGGGGTCGGCAGTCTCTTCCTCCTTCCTCCAACCTTCACGCGCCGCCACCCACTTTAGCTTAACCAGAGTACGTCTCTTGGAGTAGTAAAATGGAACTCTTTGAAGCATTTGCTCGAACTTTTTGCGTGTTGTTTATGCTTTAAAAGATAAAATAATAAGACCCAGAATCAACAACTCATAATCAGTAGATAATCAGAGTGCTAGTCGTAGATCAAATATAAAATCGAGATAAAAGAAGGAAGCCAGAGACCAGAAATCCTCCTATAATGTCTTCCACGAAAATATTTATAAACAATTCAAGAATTTGAAGATTTTGGTTGTGGATGAAGATTTGTTTTCTTCCCTTCAGAATGTGTGTAGGAAGGTAGGCTGAGTATGAGTTAGGCGGATGAACTTGAAAGCACTCTGTAAACCTCAATTATGTTCTAGCCCACCCTTTCTTCCTCCGTCACATCTCTGTGCCCCTTTCTTCTTCTTCATTCTCGTTATTCCCCTCACATCTGCACCTTCTACCCCTTGTTTTTCTTCCCCTTCTTTCCCATTTCCCATCACCGTTCGTGGATCCGAGGGTTCGCTAAAAATGGGTTTAAAACAAAATTATTTTTTTCATTTATTAAGTACAAAATACTCTTGACAATTATCACGTGAAAGTCACGTGTTTTGTTTTCGTTAAATATTAATAACTAAAATTAATGAAAATGTCAAATTTATAAGTTTAAAGGTCAACTTTATACATTTGAAAAGTTAAAAATTACGAAACTAGTAGTTTTTAATTTAGAAGAAAAAATCAAGACACGAGAAAGTTTAAAGATTCACAAACGCACTATTCTTTTATATTAATCGTGATACTAGACCATTTTCACCCTTAGCAAGATCTCATATTAGCATTAGTATTACTACCACCGCCCCTATTACTTTGAACTTTAAATGTACTTGTCCTAGAACTGGACCATTTCACCCTTTACTGATACTTTGTATTCTCAGCTCTAGCTAATATATAATCACTTTTATTTACCAAAAAAATTATTATTAAATTGAGTATCAATACCTTAATATAAATTCTAATAAGAGATAATAATATAGACCTATTAAAAGTGAAGATAAATTGTGCATTCGGTAAGGATCGAACTTTCAAGGTTCTACTTGGATCGACGTTTAGTTCAAAAAAAAATTTTTATTTTATTTCGAGTCCCATATTTTATTTCAAAATAAATTATCTTTTTATAAAACTTGATAAAATACTTATTATTTTTAAATCAAACATCAATCTAAGTAGGGCTTAATCTTTCAGTTGGATAGTCTTAACGCATATTTATTTTTTAATACTATAAATTTTTTTTTGAAGCAACTATAAAATTTTTGAAAAACCAATTCATTTTTCTATATATTTATCTATGGCTCTACCATCTCTAGCTAAACAAGCTATGGTCATGGGCATTTTTGTGGACTTCTGAGATTTGGGCATTATACCTATTTGAAGAAGGTGATATCATGTGAAGGCTCATTAAAAGGGCGCTCAAGCCCATCCGGTGGCAACAATTTGTATTGCATTGTTGTCCGTTTCCACTGCGGACTTGTTCGAGCTGCCTTAGTTAGACCGGCCTCTTTCCTTGTACTCCTCAGTTCAGGCCCTTGAAGCTTAGGCCGTCCAAACTGGTTTATTATTTTGACAAATCTTTGGGCCTTTTACGTTGAAATTGGGCACTGACAAAATATGTACGAGAATATAAAAGATACGTGTAAAAAATTGTAAAAAAATATTTTCATTCTTCACTTTCTCTCTACCCAACTTTCTTTCCCTTCTCTCTACAATTTTCTTGAAGAAATTCAAAGTTTTCTTCAAGTTTTTTAAGAATTCAAATAAAACATGAATAATTTTGAAGATTTTGTTGAAGAAAATATTGATTTTGAAGTAAATTTATTTTTAAAAAAATTCTGCAGTGTAATTCGGTCTAGCTGGTCGAAATTACATTGGTATAATTTTTTTAAGTCATTGAGTTGTTTTCTTTTTTATTTTTTAAAAATTATGAATATTGTTAAGAAATTTGTTTGGCGCAGCGATGTCGATACAATAGAATAATCGATATAAAATGTATAATATAAATAAGAGAGAATAACAAAAAAAAAAATGATATAGAATAATTAGAAGAATAAGGAGATAGAGAAGAGTAGAGAAAAAATATATAGAACTTTTATTGATTTCTTTTTGAGGTGTGTTTACAATTGAAGACCAAGAACCCTATTTATATTATTTAGGGGATACAAGAGATAGAGATGAAATATGTGATATATTCTATCATAACTAATATAAGATTAAAACTTTATCAATTCTCTTAATTAGATTCTATTTCTTCAAGATATCAATCTTCAGAATATCTATATCTCCACGATGTTTATATCTTCAAAATATTTATCTCTAGAAATAGACTTTATCTAAGATATTCTTATCTCTTATATACATCCACAAATATTATTTAATTCATAACGCTTCCCCTTGGATATCTATTACATACTGAACATGTCTCGTTAAAATCTTACTAGATAAAAACCCAGTGGGAAAAAAAACTCTAGTAAAGGAAAAAGAGTACACCATTCTCTATATTAAATATTACTCCCCTAATAGAAACAATCACTTGAAATAGATGCATTCATGAATGATCTCAAGTATTGTTCTCAATAATGTCTTAGTGGACAAATCTTCTAGGTTATCATTATATCGAATTTATTGCACATCATTATCACATCTCTTTTGGAGATCATGTACGAATATGCATTTTAGTATATTCTCAAACTTTATAATTAACTCCAACAATATAATTATAATTTCATCTACGAGGATATATAAATCTCGCATATAATAATTTGTTCATCTAGATCACAAATATTTTAGCCAACCATCATAATTCATTATTCCTTCAATACAAGCTAAAGAAGTGGTTGCTATATATGTCTATGTACACAATCATAGTATATGTCAATGACATGATTTGTGTTGATCATGTAAATAATCAATA
The DNA here is from genome assembly GCA_028651295.1 of Catharanthus roseus. Taxonomy (NCBI): domain Eukaryota; kingdom Viridiplantae; phylum Streptophyta; class Magnoliopsida; order Gentianales; family Apocynaceae; genus Catharanthus; species Catharanthus roseus. The sequence goes on along the minus strand of JAPQWS010000108.1, from coordinate 2,216,314 downwards.
TCTTATATATACATCTTTGCAGAAGTTAGATTTTTTTAAAATTCGAGATAAACTTTTGAAAGAGACATCAAACGATAAGTTCAATGTATATTCCAAAGTCATTAGTTAGAGAAGAACCATAATAATCATATACTTGCATGAAACAAGTATAATCATGTACTAATTTGCATAATCATGGTGCTTCAGGACCAATTGGTTCTTCAATATCCATTTACAAAAGATCTTTATCGATATTTAATGACTCAATAACTTGAAATAGTAATGATCTGCCATTTCTATATAGAATATTTTCAAAATGTTCAATTTATGAATCAAGACAAAAGCTTGATTTCAGTGATCCTGATCATCATACTTGCCTTTGTTTATTCTTCTAGAATAACATTTGCTCATATAATCCTCTTCTTTTAGAGGATATATATTTATAATAAAAAAGTATATCATGCTTCGAGTGTTATTCAAACTTATGAGATTTATGGTCTTCCTAGGACATCTACCCAAATAAGAGTATATATTAGAAGCTCTCATAAATTTGGTAAAAGTATATAAAACACTTGATTCGCAATTATTTGCAAATGGCCAAATCTTGTGAACTTCTAATTCACTTATTCTTGTGGGTAGAAGCTATTCTCATATGATATCATTCTTCTATTGATGATTTTCTTCCCCTAATGTGAGGTACACTAGTTTATCAAAGTGTTAACAAGCAAATTTCACAATAAAAATATCTTCTAACAAAATAATAGATATGGCAAGTATAATTAACCAACATGAGTAAATGTTTGCTCATACATAGACATACTCGATCTTCTCATCATCATTTTCAATGATGATTCACTAAGACTTAGTTACATTATGTTCTTCCAGAACAATTTAATTATATACTTTAAGCATATTAAGTCCATCAGGAATTTTATAAATGTATATCAATTGTCTTGGACGCTATTATGAAAACTAATCATATTCTCCACCGGAAGTATTTATTCGTAAGTAATGTCAAGTGTTCACGAAGAGTCATAATCAATACTTATTTCATAGTTCGCATATCATAAATAAATATTCAAAACTATCCTTCTGGGATTACATTTCAGGTGTATAATTCCTTCTAGGAATTATGTACACTTCATGTGTACTTTTTAATTGTTCGAACTATTATAATTCTCATGCGAACTCTATATTATCTTGAGTTTGCAGACTTTGAATCATTCTAATCCAATACCACCATGCGCATAAATACTCTTTTACTTTTGCCATTCCATTCATTCTCAATTATGACCTATTATGTTGAAATCTCACTTTTCAAGTACTGAATTTCATCTGGAAATAATACATTGGTTATGTTTGAAAAATTCTTCTAAAATTTTATTTCCTCGACTTTTTTAATATAAACATTTAAACATTTGCTCCTTTCATATGCAAGGAGTTTATATTTATGGAATTGACTTATCTGCCACGTTTCAACTGTGTCTCAAATACTTTGATGGTGGTAGGTTGTCCTTTAGGGCATCAAATATATTAGGAGCATTAGTGATTGGATGTTGGTCAGAAAACATGCCTGGCTTTATGTGTTTGAACTTCTGGTTAAAAACTTATTAGAGATACAAAAAATTAATAATTTCATCCGACTAATGTTTATTCCTCTTAATGTTAGAACATCCAAAATCAACAAATTATTAATATTTGTTTATTCTTTGTCCAACTTATATAAGTACATCTACTTTTTGGTGGAGTTATAAAAACGAATAGCAAACATTTAAATCGTAGATGACAATACTTGGTTTTCTGACCATAAATAAATAACAAAGATGAGTATATCTAATAATTTATTGGAAAAAATACGAAGCTAGTACTCCTACATTTATAATAACTCATATTGATGCATTTATGTTCTACAGGACTATTTAATGTATAAAAATCTACAAGATATTCAACACTAATATCAATATATTTATATATCACAACCAGTATAATTTTGACAAATTGTGCTTTTGGGAGAATTTAAAATATGAGCTCATCATTAAGACATCGTAAACTATAGGTTACAATTCTAATAATATATATAACTATCTCATCGATGCATCGAATAATAATTTTTGTATTCATCTCAAAGTAACACAATCACCCCTAAAGTAGTATTTGTGGTATTTATAAAATATTTTGTATTTAAATAAGTAGCACATAGAATTCGTCGAATTAGAAAAATTCTAGTTCCATATGGTTTCATGAATTCCTAAATATTATTCATATTTTAATAATTCGGGATGGTCAAAGCGGTCATACCAATAATAAATTATTTAACTCAATGAACTTCTAGTTTATTGAATATTAATTGTATCTCATATTTATTCGGTGCAATAAAAATAAATGGTAGTATTTGTTTCATATAATAATAGTAGTGAATATTTCTTATCTGTTGTCTCAAGATGATGAAAAATGTCACCGAGACTAAAATTAATATTCTACGACACCTTGTCGAGAAAAATGCATTACAAATTTGACATTTTTGTGCAAGATACATTACATCTTCTGGAGTCTTTAATTGCCTAATTCTTCTGGAGTTTTAAACAATCATTTTTTCTGGAACTTTGTATTATCATTTATATTTTGGACTTTTATACATGTCCTCATGCATCATAATCAGAAATATTTCATCTCATAATTATATTATATAAAATACTAATGCTTAAACATTAAAACAAAGAATACAAAGAAAAGTAATTTGATACTTTTAAAACCATAAAATATATCAAGAAAAATCATTTGGATATTTTTGAATAATTTCGCATAATTTGCGTGTGCCATTTTAATGTCATTAGTAATAGCATCATTAGTATCAGTAGTGTAATTTTGGAAAGCAAACAACACTTTCATATATCTTCTTAGCCGATACTTAATAACAATTCAAATAGCATACTTCAAGTACGTAACGTATCCCATCGATAACTATTTTATAAAGTGTTGAAACATATATTCTCTTTTCCTTTCTCATTATTTTCACTTTTGGTGAAAATCTATACATTTAGAGTTTGTTGAGTCATTGTAATAACTATAAATAATATTTATATCACAGTTGTGGTAACAACCAAAATCTATTTATAAATAAATTGTAAGTTTAATGCATTAACTTCAGGAAATGACATAAAATTAATTAGTCGGTAAGTATCATCAATGACTCACTTTCCATTTAGTCTCAAGAAACTGTGAAACTAATTTAAACATCTTTTTCAATAGTGCTACTGCAAGAGTATATTTGAGACATGATAAGGGCACAATATTTTCTCTATCACACAACCAATAATATTTTCTCTGTAGATTTTGATTGAGGAAAAATTCTAAATATGATAGAAGTATGCTACTAATAAATATAAAGCATTTAGCCACAAGTATACCAAACACAACAGGTGTTTATATAATAACCAACTTCTGGTGGTTGAATAGTTGATATAAAATTAGATAACAACTAACTTCTGGTAGTTTCGTAGGTGATCTAAAGCTTTATGATGTAGGTAAGTTTGATGCTATCGTTCTATTAATTGTACCTTTAAACACCTACATCTAAATATATTTCTTTAATAGTGTCTTCCAGACCCATTATATATCTAGATGAATTTGCATAAACAATTATAAGACAAAAGTATAATTTTTTTCTTAAAATATTATAAACCAAAAGCTCAAGTTTTATAATTAAGATATTAGTAAAAGAAGTACCTCTCTCTGCCTTTCGCTGGCACGATAGCATTGCTACAGAATTCCTTGGTCTCGGAGAAGACAGCAGCTCATGATAGAGTCTCCTGCTGATAACGTGATATGAAATTTGTTTGGCGCAGTATTGTCAGCACAATAGAATAATCGATATAAAATATATATAATATAAAGAAGAGAGAATAAAGAAAAAAACTATATAGAATAACTAGAAGAATAAGGAGATAGAGAAGAGTAGAGAGAAAATATATAGAACTTTTATTGATTTCTCTCTGAGGTATGTTTACAACTGAAGGCTAAAAGCCCTATTTATACTATTTAGGGGAATCAAGAGATAGAGATGGAATATAGGGATAGATTCTATCATATCTAATAAAAGATTAAAACTCTATCATTTCTCTTAATTAGATTTTATCTCTTCAAGATATCAATCTTCAGTATGTCTATATCTTCAGAAATTCTATCTCTTCAACAGATAGACTTTATCTAAGATATTTTTATCTCTTATGGACATCCATAAATATTATTTAATTCATAATAAATATGAATATATTGTTTGTTTATTTTTTAATTTATGAATATATTGTTTTGTTATTTTTTTAAAATTTGAAAATGTTGTTTTGTTATTTTTTTAATATGAATATGTTGTTTTGTTATTTTTAAATTATATGAATATACCTTGTTGTTTTGTTAATTTGAAATTATGAGCATGACGTCTTATTTTGTTAATTTTTTATTAAATTGTTATAAATTGTTATTATTATTTTTAGTTATTAATTTTTTGTTTTATAATTTTTAAAAATTATGAATATATTGTTTTTTATTTTTTTTTAATTGTGAATATATTTTTTTGTTATTTTTTTAAATTTGAAAATGTTGGTTTATTATTTTCTAAATTATGAATATGTTGTTTTGTTATTTTTAAATTATGTGAACATGCCTTGTTGTTTTGTTAATTTTGAAATTATGAATATTACTTCTTGTTTTGTTATGTTTTATTAAATTGTTATAATAAAGTTATTTTTTATTAAATTGTTATAATGGGTAGATCCCAATTCTTTAGAGGAGTTTTTAAATGAGCCTGATTATATTGATAACAGTCATTTGTGTAAAATAAGCGAGTTTTTAAATCGAAAGTGAAATTAGTTGAATGAACAAGAGAAACTGCAAGGGAAATAAACACATATTTGATTTTGACACGGTTTAATTCAAATATGAATATGCCTTGTTGTGCTTTTATTTTTTAAAAAAATTATGAATGTGTTATGTTGTAGGTCCGGGGATAGGTATGAGGTTCCCTTACCCAAATGCTTTCCCCTCTTTCGTTTATCCTTTTTTTAATGCTTGGGTGAACGTAGATGGTGATGGAAACTGTGGGTTATGGTAGTGTCGTATTACATATATGGCGATGAAAATAACTTGTGTGAGGTCCTTACTCGCATGTAGATTGAAATGCAAGATAATCCACACGTGTACATCACTTTATTTGGAGGCTTGGATATTTACTACAGGTGCATGAAAAATTATGAGCATTGGTATATACCTGCACCCAGTGAAGATTATTGGATGGATATATTAGAGGTCCTTATTTCATTGCAAATACATTCAATTTATGTGTAGTTGTACTTTCTAAAAGAGGGTCTACAATGTTCTTGCCTACATACTCGTAGAAGAACTAAACTGATGGAATGATTGTCATTGTATGTTTGAAAGATGAAAAGTATTTTACCGCGGTAAGTTATTTAATAATATGTATAATTTCTTATGATTTAGTTATTTATTTTTTAATTTTTAATAATTGATTAACTATTTAATTTCTTTTATAATTACGAATGCAAGATGACTTTCCGGTGCCACTTATCGCGCAGACTTGGGAACGTAACGCAACTGACCAAATAAGGTTGTGGTACTTGCCTTTAGATGCTCCTTTAGCTAAGTGGTGTGATTGATATTCTAGAGCATATCCTACTGCGATCGGTCCGAACATCATTGATTGAAACATATTATGGTAATGAATTATAATATTTCTTTTTGTTACTATTGTAATGAATTGTAAACTGTATTATTCTTTGTTATTACTGTAACGAATTATAAGATGTATTTGTATGTTTTTGTTGGTATTATTGCAACGAATTCTAATCTAACGTATTTAAATTAAATTAAATTAAAGGTAAATGTCTGAAACCACAAACTAAACATGATAAAGGATAGTAAACATAAAAGTACATGAAAAAAATAAAAGATACATGAATAAAAATCTAACGGTGCCAGACATAAAACTACTGCCACATCGTGCATCTCTCGGAACCGATCAGTAGCAATCTCATGTGTGCGGCCATCACCCTTAAAATAAGATGTAGCATATCCATGAATGCGGATGGTAGTGGTGGACCACATGTGGGAAACTACACACCGTCGGGCAGTCTATCGGGATTCTGTATCATCTGATGACACCATAAACCATACCACTGCATGCAGTCGACACTAATTGTGCTTGGCGGGATAGCCGAGCCCTCATATGTGCCTAAAAAAATCATGTCCCCGTGCACCAACCCATAAACTATGAACAAAAGTGTTCTTGATCGCATACTTACGGGAGTTCGTCGACCTATGTTCTTCAGCCGCCTTAATAGGGGGATGATATGTGCTTAGTTGTCTATATTTCTATATGTTATTTTCATCATTTTATGATGTTTTTAGTATGTAAAAATACATATTTCAGACTAATACCCAAAATACATATTTTAGACTAATACCATTTATTCTTATCTTAGGTGCTTTCAAAATGAGAAAACGATGAAAGAAAATGAAAACGGAGCGAGAACAAAGAAAACGGAGCTGATAGTGTCAATGAAACTGACCTACCACTTGAGGTAGGCTGACCTACCACTAACGGTAGGTCTTGGAGTCACCAGCAGAGCCAGGTAGAACCTTATCGACAACGTAGGTTACCCGACGGCAAAATAGAAGATTTTGGGCAGAACCCTACCACAGACAGTAGGGCTCGACCTATCGTGCACGGTAGGTCCTTGCTGGAGTAGTTATAATCCAATTTTAACTCTATTTGGATGTAATTTTTCCCTATTAATAAGTTATTCTCCTATTAGGGTTAAAAAAAAAAAGGGAGCAGTTAGAAGTGTTAGTAGATAATTAGGGATTAATTTAGGTTAGACAATTCTTCAATTTTTATATTTAATTAGTTAGCTAATCATTAGAATTTTAGTAAATTAGTTCTTGGAGATCAAGATTTGAAGGTCCAATATCAAGATTTCGGGCTTCAATTGGACAACTCAAGAGACGAGCTCGGGAGACGTACAGGACTACAACTGCGGCTTCAATCTTCCTCCTAAGCTTTCTTTCCTTTACTTGATATTGAATTTCATGTTTAATTTTGGTTTTTATACAATGATTAGTGATAAGTTCTTTATGTATAGATGAGAGTTGAACCCTAAGACTTTTTTTACAATGATTTTGGTTTAAATTGATGAATTCGATAGTTCTTTTTAATTAAGTGTTCTCCAATTGTGCTTGTTTGCAATTTAGTTGTCACGAGATTAGATTTATCGTAAGAGTATTTGGAAGAAAAAGAAAGAGCATTCTAGAGCAACCAATTCAGGATTAAATGGGGCAATTGATTAGAGATATGAGATTGCACTTTTAGGTCCTTTAAATCACCTAATATTACTGCACTCATAATTTGCTAGGGAGAAAAGACATTTTTCTCTATGGATTAGTGAGTAGGGTGGCTTTCACCGAAAGATAGACATTGTCCGATTAGTTATGATGACCCAAATTAATTAATTAATAAAAGATTGCTTTTTTTTTCCCCCCTAAAGTTTTCCAATTGAATTAGTAATAAGGATTAGGGAGATTCCACCATCCAAACTCTTGTTTTTATAAGTTTTTAAAACCTTAATTTTGTTGCTTTGCTTTCTTTAATATTAAACTGTTTTAAGTTTTTAGTTTAATTATTCTTTAAAACCAACTTTTCTTTAGACTAAACATTAGAAAAGACGATTAGTACTTGAGCCTTTATCATTTCTTGAGATTCGACACTCGAGTATAACTTGTTTACTACAATGATAGGCCCACTTACCTATTACTTAGTTTAGTAGTTCATCACCTATTTTTAAAACATACACATCAAGTTTTGGCCGCCGTTGCCGGAGAATGGCAACTTAAGAAAAGTCATTTATTTAGTGCTTTAGTCATTTTTGTTTTTTTTTTTTTTTATAGTTTGAATTGGTCTTTGTCTTTTCATTATTCAGTTATTTTTTGTATATATTTTTTAATTGAGCTCTATCTTCGTGGAATTGATCACGTTTTCTTTTGTACAAATCATGTGGTATTAGTTTATTCCTCGAAAAAAACATGGTGAATCGGTACCGTTTGATCCAGAGCTTGAATGTATGATGTGGGGCTCGGCCGCACCCTTCAATTCGAAACGGCATGTACTAGTGTAATAGTAGTCGTCGAAAAGATAGAAGACAAACCTATAGTTCTACCAATCAATAATCCTCTCTTCGTACCGCTTCTACCACCTATGGTGGAACGAACGATGGCGGACTATGCCCGACCGTCTATCTCTGGGATGTAGCCGAGTATAGCAAGATCGAGGGTAGAGGCGAACAATTTCGAGATAAAGCCGAATATCGAGAAGCCTCTATTAGAAACCTGGAAAAGCATATTGGGCAGTTGGTTAAGATTGTGTCTGAAAGAACTCTGGGAACTCTACCTAGCAACACAAAAGTAAACCGAGGTGACAATCGATGAGGAGATCCCTATAGCTAAGAAAGAAAGAAGGGATGATCGTAGAAGAAGGAGGATATACTGAAGAAAAAAAACCAATCATCAGAAAAATTGGGTAAAAAAAATGAAGATAAAGGCAAGAGGAAGTCAACAAGTGCTAAATATAAACCAAAGATCCCATTCCCATAAGCACTTGTTTGACACAACAATCAAGATGAGATGAGGGAGTTTATCAAAATATTTCATCAATTAAAGAAAAAACTTACCCTTGTGTGATCTCTTATTGTAGGTACCCATGTATGCAAGGTATTTAAAGGAAGTTCTCATAAAGAAGGACAAGCTCAGGAAACATCAATGCACGTATTGAGTGAAGTGTGTTCATCCCTCCTGATAAAGAAAGACATACTACCACAAAAGTTGGAAGACACAGGGAGTTTTTCTTTCCCCTGTACAATTGGTAGTTTTACTGTTGATAGGGCTTTAGCAGATTTAGGCGCGAGTATCAATGTCGTTTCTTCTTCTATGTGTAAACGTCTAGGTCTAGGTACCCTGAAACCTATGAGGATGGCAATCAATTTGGTAGATAGGAGTGTCAGACATCCTAAGAGGGTAATAGAGGATGTGTTAGTTAAAATCAAGGAATTGGTGTTTCCTGTTGACTTTATTGTGCTAGACATGGAGGACGGCATTGATTTTCCCATAATATTAGGTCGCCCTTTTCTACGTACTTCAAGCGCATTTATAGATATAGAAAAGGGGAAATTAGTGTTAAGGGTCGGAAGAAATGAGATAGTGTTCAAGTTTCCTTTGCTACCGATTCCTACATCAAAAACTCAAGATACTTTCTGTGTTATCAATCATAAAACTGATGAAGTATCTTTAAATGTATAGAGAACCCCAATAAAGAAGGGCAAGGAAACGCCAAGGAAGAAGCATAAGGAAAATGGAAGTCAAATTGCCTCCAAATTAAAGGCTAGCTTAATAAAATGGATGCCAGTATGGCTCATTGAGAAGAGAAGCCACAGAAACACTCGGATTTCCGTGATCTAGGACGTGCGCTTGGCACCTAAAAAGGGGAGTACTCTTTACGATCCTTGAATATTGTAATTGTAAAATTGTAGTTTGAATTTCTAGTTTCTTTTTCTACTTATTATTTGTTGTTTTTATGTTGCAAGGTCGTTTTAGGAAAGAATGAATGATTTCTTTAAGGCTTACGTTCCATAAGGTTAGAGGCCTGAAAGGGTTCAAATTTGCAGAAAAGAAGGAACTTCGGAGTTCAGACAGAACCCTACCGCAAACGGTAGGGTAACCTACTGCACACAGTAGGACAAAGACAACAAAAATCTTTCACAGCAGAGACCTACTGCGAACGGTAAGTCCAACCTACTGCCAGTGATAGACTAATTGGCAATTTTCAGACGGCATGGGTAGAGGCTTACCGCGAGCGGTAGGCTTCGACCTACCGTGCGCGGTAGGATCTAATTTAGGCTGTAGTTCGGTAATTTTAAAGGGTAAACGGGTCAGATCGACCTGATAGGCATCAATTCCATCCCAATTTTAAAAATTTCTGCAATTTCCCGCATAATTCTCTTCCAAAATCCCAAAAAATTTTCCCCTCTTTCTATTATGTCTACCTCCGGTCTCTCTCTCTCTCTCTCTCTCTCTCTCTCTCTCTCTCTCTCTCTCTCTCTCTCTCTCTCTCTCTCTCACTTCTTCATCTTTTTCGGTGGCATCCTCCTCTCCGGCGAGCACTCTGGCAGCGATCACTACCTCCGATTTGTCCTCCTTCTTCTTCTTCATCATTTTCCTCTTCTTCTTTTTCTCCTCTTCTTCTACCTCCTCCTTTTCTTCCACCTTTTCTTCAAAAGACTCCATATTTTTCCCCTTTTTCCTGATTTTCCCTACCTCCGAACCCTTCCCTTTTTATTTCTTTTTCTTCTAATTTATTTTATTTTCCATTTCCTTCTTTTTCATTTTTGTATGTACTAACTTTGTGTATGGTTTGTGGTGTTCTCTAACAAAAATTTTGCAGAAATTTTCTTACAAAATTTTTGGGCGAAATTTCGGCGACTCTGACAGAACTCCAGTGGCAATTCGTTCAAGGAGGAAAATGCGCGTTACTCGTGGTAATATTTTGTTTCCTCAAACAAAAAAAAGACTACTTCTTTAGCTTTTTGCCTCCTTTTCGTTTTATTTTGTTTTATATGTTTTTATTGTGGGCATTATTTTGATTTTTTGCTTCCTTAAAGCTTTATTTTTTTGCTACTTTTACTGATTTACTAGCTTTATTTCTTTTAGCTTTGTAAAACTTCATCACACATAGGCGACGATAGAACACTTAACCACACGAGCTATGTATAGTTGTTATGTTTTCTTATTTGTGTGTTTTTGTGTTATGCTCTTTTTACTGTGTTTTGTTGTTGTGTTGCTATTATATGTTCTCTTTGTCCTCTTTTTCCTTTCTTTCTTTCAACTCCATTTATGGTTCCAAAGAAATCCACTGCCTCTTCCTCTAAATCCAAACGACCTCGTATTGAGGGGTCCTCGCTCGACCCTACGACCCCAAATATTTTTCCTTTTCTAGAGCGTCTCTCTCCAGCTGCTTGGAAATGGATAACTGACAGGGAGTCACTCAAAATCATTATTGAAAAGTCATTTGATAAGTCGGTCATTGAAATTTTGAGCTTGAACGTCTTTTCAGGAGGCTGGGTTGGGTCCCTCTTCTTCGTATCTCTGCCGATTTCTACCCCGACCTTGTCCGTGAATTCTATGAAAATATGCTCCATAAAACGGGCAAGGATCTTGAAACTATTATTTCTACTGTCAAAGGGGTTATAATAATCTTGACTAGGGAATGTCTCGCATATGTTGTTGGGATTTAGGATGAAAGGAATTCAATCACCGCGGGCTCGAACAAAAAAACTATAGACGAGAACCTGGACTGGAGTTACAAGGTGGCTTGTAACTGCTCTGATATCAGGCCGCATTCGATGGATTGTCGTCGTATCCTCCACTGGGGTGATTTTCCTACCCTTCTTCCTCGTGCCCTTGCTTATTTTTTTGGGCATAGTCTTGTTCAAAAGGGGCGTGGGCAAAGTAGTGTTCTCATTGTTGACCTTTATGTGCTTGATAAGCCTTACAATCGCTCCCCCTTCTCTCTCGTTTCTCCGATGATACACACCATGCACAATACTGGGTGTGACAACACTAAAACACGCGTGTATCATTACCGTGTGATTTATCTAGAGTTTTTTCTTTTTCCAATGTCAATTTTGTAGGGGAACGACGATCATCAACAGGACCGCTGCAGGTAAAGTTCACCACCTTTAAGAATTTTGGCTACTCCTGGAACGAGAAGAATAAAGTATGGATCCCTCCAGCTGAGGAGGATCGGCTGCGGGAATGCAACCTTTCCGGTTTTCAATCAATAAAGAAAACTACTTAAACCGGCATTGGGACGTCTGCCTCGCAGCCCGATGATAAGCAGAGCAAGGACGATGAGTCCTGAAAAACCTTAGAGGGGGGGATGAATAAGGTTTTTGGCTAATTAAAAAACTTTTGCACAATTAAAATATAGAACCTCCGATTTTATTTAAAGAAGAATTAATAACTCTTTTTTAATTAAATTCCCAACCAAGAAAAATCTCTTTTATAGAGAATAATCAAACAATAAACATAGAGATCACAAGTAAAACACAAAAAAAGAGACAAAAAGAATTTATGGTGGTTCACTCTCTCAATAGAGCTACATCCACTACCTTGAGACTTAACTCAAGGATTTCACAAATTCCACTAGTCACAATCTTTACAAAACACCACAATGAGGATCACCCTTCAAGGGTTTTGTACATAAACCTCAATAATTACAAAATAATACAAGATTATCAAAATATCAAAGGGTCACCCAAAGGGTTTTCACAAAACCTTTGTTCACAATATAAGATGTGAGAGTAGAGTTGGAACAATATTACCAAAGAAGCTTGACATGAATAGATTACAACTTTATGAAGTGCTTCTACAAGCTTCCCTTCATCCTCTTTAAAAAATTGATCAAGCTATATAGCTGCAAGAAGTTTTTCTTTTGAATAAAATAAGGACAATTGAAAATGTCTTTAATGCTCTTAATGTGTTCTTTAAAAATCCTTCAACAACTCTATTAAATACGGCAGAACAAAAGCCATTTTATAGTGAAGGTAAAAAAAAACTAGTCATTGTTGTTGCAATGGTCATATTTTTTATAGTGAAAACAAAAACTGGACGTCCTATTTTAAAAAGAGGATGACCGATTTTTTTGAGTACAAAAAATAGGATGACCAGCTTTAAAAATATGCTGACCGATTTCTTTAAAAGTCAAAAAATTTGGACGTCCATTTTTTAAAATAAGATGATCGGTTTTTATAAGCCTAAAAAAATTTGACGATTGTTTTCAGAAAATGGATGACCTACTTTTATGTTTTCCAGACTTTGTGAAATGTTTGTAAAACACAAATTTTCCTTCACTCTTAAAACATGTATTCTTGATGCAAAAGCTTATACAAGAACATAACAACTTGAAAACCTCAAAGCTTTATTAAGAACACTTAGGTTTTCAAAGATAGTTTTCAAAAAAGTTTCTTGTAAGGAGCTAATCATAAATGATCAAAAACTCAAAGAAACAAGTTAGGGAGTTTTATATTTATATACCTTATAAAGCTATCCCTAACCATTCTTATTCTTTTCAAGGTCTTTAACTTGATCACTTCATCTTCATAAAGTCTTGTAATCTTGAGTGATCTTTTGTTCTTTGTAGATCATCCTTGAGACTCATTTTGTGCATCTTTTGTTCTTCTTACAAAACTACTTCTATTATCACAAAGCACAAGTTAATTATAATCAAAACACTTAAACAAATATGCCTTTAGGGCTTACAAGTCCTATGACCTTTCAGCAGAGGATGCACCTCCTACAGTCTCGATGGATGTATTCCAGACTGAGATGCAGATTGCTTTCGAGCTGCTCCGCGTCACTCAAGAAATCCAAGGGGCCCAGCTGGCGGAGATAATAGAGTCGACTCGCCGCTATGCGAATGAGTTGGCATATCAGAGGGCATCTATTCATCACCAGGAGGTGATGATGGCCCATCTGTGCTGCGAATTCATGCCCAATCAGGGCAGTAGCTGAGGTGGCAACGCGGACTTTGGTCCGTAATAGGGAGTTTCTCTTTTCCTTTCTTGTTTTCTTTTCCTTTTATGTTCTCTTGTTCTATTTCATGTTTTATATTCTCCGCTGTTTAGTTAGTTTTGGTTTCATTTGTTTCCTTACCGGGTTTCGTCTTTGTATGGGGATGGCTTCCCGATTTGCTTACTCATTTTACAGAGGCGGAATTGCTTTCCATGTATGTGTTTTATTTGGTCTTTCTCTTAGTTTGACCCCTATATTGAGGACAATGTGATTTTAAGTGTGTACGTAGGGGGAGAGGGGGGAGTATTTATGTTTTTTTAATTCTTTTTTCTTTCCTTTTATTTTATTTTTAACTTTTAGTCTCTTATTTGAAAAATTCGAAAAAATCAGAAAACTTAAAAATTCAAAAATTTTTATGTCCATTCATTATACTCAGAAAAAAATCCAAAAATATTTGTTTCTCCATTTTTACTAAAGTACATAGCTGCAAAACCCCTTTCAGTTTTTCGGAAAGGTGTATTACTTAATCACTTTGAAAACCATATTTACTAATTCTCTTACATGATCAAGGGTTTGCATTGCACTTATAAATATCGATTAGTAATAGAAGCCTAGGATTCTTAAGGAATTAGCATCATGATAATCATTTTTTCGGGTCTTTGCCTGCATATTTATGTTTTTTTATCCTTAGAAGCAAAGAGTTCTAGTCTAGGGTGGTCTCGGAAATGATGGTATTAGGCCTTCTTTACTGTTTGTGCTTTTCTTGCCAAATCCTTATATGAAATCAATCCCTAGTTATTTTTTTGTGCCTTCTTTTCTTTGTTCTTTTAACCTTACAATACAAATAAGCCTTAATTCATAGAGCTAATGGTTAGTATATCTTTTTAGCAGTTTGAGTGAGGAAAATAGATAAGTGTGGGGGTAAAAGAGGGAAGAAAGAAAATTATGTTATGAAAAAAGATATTTTGGGAAATTTCAATTGTTCGGTGCTTATGGCTATTGCAAAGAGAGAAAAAGAAAAAGAAATTGATTCTTGAAAGAAAATAAAAGTGAAAAAGAAAGAAGTGAAAAAAAAATGAAAAAAATTTGCCAAAAAAAAAAAAGAGTGTTTATGTTATCATTATAGTTAATTTTTGAAAAATATCAAGCATCTCTTTCTTATACTTGGTTTTTCATGTAAATCTTGAGAAGAATGTTGTTAGGTGGGGTGTGCACCAAAAGAACAACGTAGGATGTTCAAGGGTGAGTGAGAAGAGTAAAAAAGACGACTAGAAAGTTGTTCTTTAATTTTGTATCTACTCTTTCGGTTGCGTTCAGTTGTTTTTGTTCTCCTATTACCTTCGTTTGTTACCCTTTACATCTCCTAAGCCTAACATTACAAGCCGAAAAGTCCTACCTAATCCAAGAACAACCTAGAATAGGGCTTAGAGTGGATAAGCGATAGAAAAATGTGAGTTTGTTATGTGCATTGTCCTTTAAAATATTTCATTGTGCTAATTACGTGACATTTCTTCTCTTTTGTGAAAAACGACATGAGCAATACACACACATACCTTTGATCTGTAATGAGTTTTAGTGATTTGTGGTGGACTTGGTAATTCTTGTCGTTCATCTATTTTGATTTACCTTTGGAGTTAGGTAGTCAAGTATTCTGTTAAAATGGTTTTGTCTTTAGTTTTTCTTAGTTTTTTCGTTTTTGTTTTTATTTCGTTTTGTTTATGAGGTTATCTCTGCTACTATTGGTTGTGGTGATCTTTGATCTTAATTATTTTAAGTCGGCTTTTCTCATTTTTTGTATGTTGTCTTTTCTAAATTAAACGTTTTTAAACTCCTTGGTTTTGTCTATTTAGTTTGTGTTGCTTGAGGGCAAGCAATGGATAAGTGTAGGCGTATTTGATATACACTTAATTATCTATATTTCTATATATTATTTTCATCATTTTACAATGTTTCTAATATGTAAAAATACATATTTTAGACAATACCTTTTATTCTTGTCGTAGGTACTTTCACAAGGAGAAAACAATGAAAGAAAACGAAAACAGAGTAAAAACGACGAAAATGGAGCCGACGGCGTCAATGAAGCTGACCTACCACTGATCGTAGGTCTTGGAGTCACTAGCGGAGCCAGGATAGAACCCTATGGGCAACAGTAGACTGCCCCTATTGTCAATGGTAAGTCCCGACGGTAAAATAGAAGATTTTGGACAGAATCTTACCACGGATGGTAGGGCTTTTCAACCTACCATGCGTAGTAGGTCTCGGCTAGAGCAGTTATAATATAATGTTAACTCTATTTTGATGTAATTTTTCCCTATTAATAAGTTATTCTTCCGTTAGGGCAAAAAAGGGAGCAGTTAGAAATAGTTAGTAGACAATTAGGGGTTAATTTAGGCTAGACAATTCTTCAATTTTTATATCCAATTAGTTAGTTAATCATTAGAATTTCAGTAAATTAGTTCTTGGAGATCAAGATTTGAAGATCCAATATCAAGATTTCAGGCTTTAATTGGGCAACTCGAGAGACGAGCTCAGAAGACGGTGGGGATTGCGACTGCAGCTTCAATCTTCCTCCTAAGCTTTATTTTCTTTACTTGTTATTGAATTTACTGTTTAATTTTTGTTTTTATACAATGATTGTGAGTAGTTCTTTATGTTTGGATGAGGGTTGAACCTTAAGACTTTTTTACAATGATTTTGGTTCAATTTGATGAATTCGATGTTTGTTTTTAATTAAATTGTTCTCCAATTATGCTTGTTTGCATTTTAATTATCGTGAGATTAGATTTATCGCAAAAGTGCTTGAAATTGAAAAAGGAAGAGCGTTCTAGAGCAACCAATTCGGGGTTAATTGGGGCAATTGATTAGAGATATGATATTGCATTTTTAGGTCCTTTAAATCACCTAATATTACCGCACTCATAATTTTTAGGGAGAAAAAAGATTTTCCTCTAAGGGTTAGTGAGTAGGGTGGCTTTCACCTAGATATAGGGATTGCTTGATTAGTTGTGATGACTCAACTTAATTAATTCAACATCATTTTCTTTAAAGTGTTTCAATTGAATTAGTAACAAGGATTAGGGGGATTCCACCATCCAAACTCTTGTTTTTATAAGTTTTTGAAACCTTAATTTTGTTGCTTTACTTTGTTTTGGTGTTAAAACCATTTTTAGTTTTTTGTTTAATTCTTCTTTAAAACCAATTTTCTTTAGACTAAACATTAGAAAAGACGATTAGTACTTGAGCCTTTATCGTTTCTCGAGATTTGACACTCGGGTATAACTTGTATACTACATTGATAGGTCAACTTGCCCGTTACTTAGTTAAGTAGTTCATCCCCTATTTTAAAAACATACACATCAGGGGACAAGGAATAGCTTGCAGCCACCCGAATTGCTGTAGGCATTTATCTGGCATATAACCCTCCACTAACTCAAAGTACGAAACATCCCGTGCCACTTAGAAATCCAGACGTTGTCTATCTCCTCTGGCTATACAGTGTCCACCATACTTCATCTTTAGTCATTACATCCAATCTCATTCGATAATCTATCAACTCATTACAATTCTTCATGGGCAACAACTCGAACTATTGGATATAAGGTCTGCGCTGGTGTAAGTCGAGTCTCACTGCTAGGGCAAACATAGAAAAGTACACGTATATTAATGCCTACAATATAATTATATGAAATGAGGGTTTATGAGAAAAATATAATACTAAATAATATTATCTGTAAACCATCATATATTATATCAATATAATAAAATATTTAAAGACTTAGAAAGTACCTCCAATAGTAACCAACACCCTGCTAGCTCCTTCGAATACGCACGCGATGTAAGCTCAAGATTCCGACACAAATACGCCAAAGTTGCAGCACCACAGGCCATTTTCTTGCATTGTCTAAGATTCTTCGTTAACAGCCACAACTTGTAATTTACTATGGACATCCCGCTGTTGTCATTTCCCACAATAAAAAGCATATAGCAGGATGCTCTCATCCTATCCTTAAGGTGAGTACCCAAATCCTCTCAAGCATATATCACATCCTGCTGTTCAATGCCACCATGCTAGAAATAATCATTGCTTGTGCCAATGTACCAGACATCAAAGTCACTGTTGACGATGCTGAGTAGTTGTTTACGTGTGTGCTCAGTGCCAATAGCTATACCGTAAGTAGGTACGCCAAGTATCAACTCCACATCATGAAGTGTGATATTCATCTCACCAAATAGCATATAAAAGCTGTTCATGTCTGGCTGCCACTTCTCGACAAAAGTGGACAATAATGCAATGTGGGGTGCTGGAACTAGCACTGTCAAATAGGCCAGACTAGATCGGACCGGCCTGGACCATGTCTAGCTCGCTCTCAAACGGTTCGGTCCGGTTCGGGCTCATTTTTTATGGCAAAAAATATCATGAACCATATCCGTCCGTGGCGAGTTCGCGAGCTTTGCATTTAATTTTTTTCTTGAATTTTAATCTTATTTCTCAACCTTTAAAAAACCAAGAATAAATATTTTCCAGATCCAATCAAGTAAATTCTCGAAAATCATTGGCATCCCAAGTAAACAGTACAACAGAAATTGGAGAACTAGTTCTTCGCCACTCAACTGAAAGAAGAATACATGAAAATTTACAACACCCTAAAGAAATAGAATATGTTCTTCTAATATTTTGTGACAAACAAAATTTTCAGACATCAAGTAAGGCAAAAATAGAGGAAATATAGCCATACAGTAAAACTTCCAAAGCAAAAATGATTTTATAATACCAAGAAAAAGAAGAAATAGAATAAGATGAGATTAGGAATTGATGGGATTTTTGAAGAATCTCATGGGTCCTCTAGATCTGGCTCGGCTTTTTACTATGTTTTTCCATACTTAAAACTTTTTATCTGCTCTGAAGTTCCATCATCAAATTGTACAGATTTCTTCCCACTATATGGACATTTTCTACAGAAGAACCATTTCGAAGAAGAAGAATTATTACTTGATCTTTTCTTAATGTGATAATCAATAGAACTAGAAGGTGGGTTTCTCAATTTAATAGGAATTGAGTTCTCCGATCAATTTTTTCTATTTCTTTTAAGCTTCTCCGATCATCGATGAGGGTTGCAAATATGGCGGTGGTGGTTGTGCAAACGACAATGACAGTCGGTGGTGGCTGGTGACGGTTAGGTTGCGATGGTAGTGCTACTGAAATTGAGCTATGAGTGTATGTTGTGTGTGTGTGTGGTGGTTTGTGAAGTGGTACAGCGGTGTGAGCAAGACTGCAAGAGAAGAGAGTCTAAGAGTGAGAAAAATGTGAGAGTTGAGGCTATTTAGGTTTAGGATTTAGGAAAATTTCTATTTAGGTTCCTAAGAAATTGATTCATTTAAATCAAGACCTATAATGAAATATATATATATATATATAAAGGGGCTAACCCGCGATTCGGATGGCAAAATCCTGCGCTCAAAATGGTTCAGTCTGGTTCGCACTCATTTTTTATGAGCCTATTTTTAAAATTTCATATTCATCCATTTTGTGGACGATCCGAGCTAGCTCACGGGCCTGAGTCCATTTTTACAGTGCTAGCTGGAATATACAAAACTGTAGATGGACTAGTCCATATGTCTTTGCCATCTCCCTTACTTCTGGTCGACTAGGTGTCAATGTTTGATGGCACGAATGAATTTTCAGTAAACCACACTCCTGAGTAGACAAAAAAAAGTTATAACAAGAAAATATTATTATGAAAAATATTTATTGATTATGTATAATATAAAACAATAAATAAATATACTTGTCTGTGCCATACACTTACGATGACATGTCTATTATATGAAGGAATGACATCTGGAATTCGAAGACCTTCCTCAACGGATCCCTGCAGCTGCCAACTCAGATCCTTTCGTTTAGCTTTGTCCCAAGTTTGAAGTTTCAGCAAGTTTAGGATTCGGACGTCTACATGACTATGTAGTCCTATTGGGCACCTTAAGTCGGGACCCCATCATTAATCTCACCACATTCTTAACACTACCCATAAGAGATTTTCCCCTACCAGGCCCAGCCCTATACCCCGATACCATATGGGGAACCTCATTAGTCGTCTCATCATCATCATTGTCATCCGAGTCAATAGCCACATCTCCCTCCCTCCTATCTCACATCCTTTCTCCTCTTCCATCTAAATATCCACCACCCCCTTTTCTCTAACTGTAATCTCCCTTACCATAATGGTATCATAGCCACCTTCATCCCTAGCAGTCTCCCCCATCGCGCCTGAATATGAGGAAACCCTAATGCCTATATATGTGTCATGACAGTATGTGGGGTCTGCCAGGTGTCCTGTCATGAGGTCATCAAAGAAAGATGTGTCCAGGGGCAGAATAAAATGCTCATCAGTAGTCAATCTCTTCTATACACGAGGTCCTTAAAATGAGTATGCAGTCCGAACATAGAGGAGTAACTGGAAGAACCAGATGCATATGGATCATAAGAAGATCCTGGGTAAAATGAATGAGGCTGTATAGCTGTAAAGTCATATTATGGATATGGTATCTTGGTATACAACTCATGTGATGTAGGAGGAGGCATACGCATCCGAATAGGTGTGAGACAAGGATGCATAGAAGACAAGGCACAATAGGGTCATAAAATATAGTAGGATCAGCTATGTCAGGAGAGGAAGTCGTATTAGTACGGTCGTGACTACGACTGCTTGTGTCTGCAACTAGCTCGAAACTTGTATCTCTCCGACGTGTCTAGTCCGTGTCCATCTAAACAATTTTAAAAAAACATAAATAAAATTTTTTTCTTTTCTTAATTAATAAATGATTCTTATATTATGGTTTAGATGTTAAATTGTTCATTAGTAATTATTATCCTTGTTAAATTTTTATTTATAGCCCTTCATAATTAAAAACTTCTTTATTATGTTTTTAATATCCACCGTATTTTTTTAATATTTTATTTATTATTTATATTATTATTTATTACTTAATTATTAATTATATGATTTTCAAATTAATAAATCTAGGTAAACCCTAAAAAAATTCAATAATTAAACTAAATCATTCTAATTAGTACTTAATAACTATTATTCTCCTTCAATAACGTTTTCCTTAATATATTATTAATATTATTATTCTAAATATATTATTAGTAAATTATTAACGAAAAATATGAATTATTATTTAATATTTATTGGGTATTAGTATTATTATTATTCCAAATATATTATTTCCATATATTATTAGTAAAGGAAATTGTTAATCAAACTAATATAAATTATTATTTAATATTATTTGGGTATTAGTTAATTTTTAATTAATCCAAACTTAAAGGTTATAACAAAGAAATGAGACACTAATAATAATAATTATTGACGTCTTAAAATAAATTAATTCATAAAAAATTTCAAACCAAATATTGTTACATTATTAAATTTAAATAATTAAAATACTAAACACGAACATAAAAATGTATTAACATAAAAAACTCATAAAATTAACAAAAATACTAACATAATTGTGTAAAATTTATAAAAAAAAATAATTAACATAATAACATAAATAACATTAATAATTATAAAAGAAAATAAAACATCACACTTGTTAGGGGTTAGCTGAAACTTCTGAGGAATTCGGCCTCTCAGAAATTTTGCTACCCCCAAGTTCGATCCGTTGTGTTTTTTTTTAATTTTTAAACGATAAAAATGTAAATAAATGAATATAGAATAATATACTAACATTTTTTTTGTGTTTCAATGGTGATTTGAGCATATCTGAGTTTGAAGTTTGTTGAATGTTTGAGAAAATATGGGATAGAGAGAGAAAGTGAGGGAGGGAAATGTTTTTTTTTAATTTTTCGAGCATATCTTTTTTATTCTCGCACATACTTTATCTGTGTCCTTGAAACTGACCACCTAGAGCTTTGTCAGAAAATCGACCCAATACAAGCCTCATTGGTCCGTAGCAGATCATTTTAATTTTTTTTCTTTTTTTTTGAGGGGGGTTCATTTTAAAATTAATTAAGGTGAGTTTGAGGCTATAACAATTTATTCATTGATTTAGCAACAAAAAAAAAACTATTTATTGATTGAGGCGAGTACTAAAATATTAGTTTACAAAAGTACATGGGTTGATCGGTGTGAAATATAATGAAAAAAATGGAAATTTTTTAGGGTGAAATAAATAAAAATTTTGTTAAAAATTTAAAAAATTTGTGGGTAAATTTGATATTAAAATCAAATCATGAGTTTTAAATTATACATTTACACCAAATTGACTCTCAATTGGCAGTTAAAAAAGAATGATCCCTTAATTGACAATTTCTCAAAGGAAAATTCTCCCAAAATACCCTCTAACTATTTAAGCAAGTCTCAGTATACCCTCAAACTGAAATTTTACTTTCTTATGTCCCTCAACTAAAATCCAGAGTTAAGAGATAAAAAATCCAATAAAATAAAAAAGTAAAATTTTAGTTAAGGGACATAAGAAAAATAATTATAGTTAAGTAAAATAATTTTAGTTAAGAGATATAAAAAAATAAAAAATCACTTTGAGTGTATTTTAAGATTTGCTTAAATAATTGGAGCGTATTTTTGGAGAATTTCCCTTTCACAAACTTAATAGTACTTATTTGATATTAATCCTAAAAAAGTGAGAAAAGATTCAAATTAAATGACTATCCAAGTACACCACGAGTCTTGACATATGTTATGAGTCGAAATGGGTGCATTTGGATTACATTTAAAAAATGAAATTATTTTTATTTTTTATTTTAAAATTTACAATTTTTTATAAATAATTTATTTTTCATAAGTTTCAAGATTTTTTTTAAAATTTTTGTTCAAACTTAAATGTAATCTACATTTTTATTATTCTCGGGTGATATATCTATTTTCCATAGAAAATGTAATGGTAATAAGAAAAATATAAGTGACAAGAGGGTGATTAAATTCTCAGAAAAAAAAAATAGTAACTAAAAAATGGAATCAATTTCCACCAAGTCAAACCAGAAGTGATCTCCCCTTTTATAGCTGGAGAAAGGAAAAATTCAACCACTTTGGTGTCATTACTTCATCAAGACTTTGATTACGAGCAATGCCATCACCTTCTTGAAGCACCATACCAATCTTGTTTATCATTTCCATTTTCATAAGTATGAATGCTATGGTTTTGAATTTTCGAACATGTATCTAATTTGTATTTTTGTATATTAAAAATGTTACCATATATAACACAAAATTTCATTAGATGGAGAAGATTGTCAAAATTTCATGATCAGCTACCGAACTTATTCTAATTCACAGTGGAAACGGCCACTTGTTTATCTCTCCGGTGAATCAAATTGGCTAAGGTATAGTTCTAGAAAAGTTTTAAGTGAGGAAAGAGAAGAGAAGAAAAAGTGAGGTGATTTACTTCAAATTGTTTGGAAGTTTTAAATGGAAATGAAAAGAAAGTTAAGTTTCTTATTTGGGAGTTTCGAGAGAGCAGGAAGAAATATATTTTTGACAAAAAATTGCCTTTAAATAAAAATAACACAATAGTTATACTATGTACCTACACACACCATGCATGATGTGCCCAATTAGTAAAACTACATAGTTTTTATCAAGATTTAGAATTTTCCATTTAAAACTACCTCCTCAACCTCTCTCCTCACGCGCCTCTCATATATTTAAAAAAAGAAAATAATCATCTTCTTCTACAATCTCCCTACTTCTCACGAGCTCTACAATCTCTCCTCACCAAATCTCTCCGAGATGCCATTATCTTTCCCGATTATTGTGATCTCTCTGAGCTGCATCATCTTCCCCAGTCATTTTCTCTGATCACCTGCAATTATTTTTTTATGGAGATTTGTGAGAAAAATATGTTGCATCATCAACAGGAGACTGTGCTGATGCAGACAATATAGATTGTATTGTTTTCAACTCTTCTGTGGGTGATGATGGTGTTTTGATACTTTCAGAATATGTGGAGGAAGAAGTTTCACGTAAGGACACTTTATTTTTTGTTTTTTGGTTGTTTCGTGCTTTTTATGTTGCTGTAAGTAGGGGTGTCTAGTTTTATAACTATGGGCGCCTAGTTTTATAACTAGGAGTACTTAATTTTATAACTAGAGGTGCCTTTGTTTACAACTATGAGGAACTTTAACTTTTCTGTTTTGTTTCTATATGTAGATGCTTTTTATTGGTTCTAATGTATATTTTTTTATGTGTTTTCAGTCTCATATTACTTTTAATATAGCTGGAGATTGTTTCATAATACTTTAATACGTCTTTGAACTTCTATAGTTAGGGATGCCTACTTTTATAACTGTAGGTGCTTAGTTTTATTAATGTGAATGCTTATTTTCTCAACTAGGAGTGCCTATGTTTACAACCAATGGGACCTTCAACTTTTCTGTTTTGTTTCTATATGTATGTGCTTTTTGTTGGATTATTTGCAATTTTTATTTGTTTTCAACCTATAGTTGGAGAATGTTTCATTATACTTTAATATGTCGTTGAACTTGTATAGTTAGCAGTGGCTACTTTAATAATTGTGTTTGCTTATTTTTACAACAGAAAGTGCCTACTTTCATAACTGTGGGTGGTTACTTTTATAACTAGAAGTGCCTATGTTTAAAGTTATGTGGAACCTTTAAATTTTATTCTTTGCTCAATATGTGGATTTTTTAATTTAATGTGTTGTTTTATTTGTTTTAACCCTCATACTTCTATTAAATATAGTCGGAGAGTGTTTCATGATGATTTAATATGTCAGAGAACTTCTATTGATAGGGGTATTTTTACAACAAAAAAGTTCCTACTTTTATAATTATGAGCGCATACTTTTATAATTGAGAGTGCTTATGTTTACAACTAAGAAATCATTCCACTTTTCTGTTTTGTTTGATATGTGGATGCTTTTTGTTGCATATTTATCTGTTGTTTTTATGTCATTTAACAATCATTTATCTATTTAATGTAGCTGTTATAGGAATCTGTAATGAAGATTCGTTAATTGAAACTATTGTAAAATCCGAGAAAGGATCCAATTCGCGTAAGACTCGTAGAATCACCGAAGGTGGAGCTAAAAGGATGCTGATTTCTCGGTCATTGCTAAAAATAATAATAATAATAACAATAGAAATGAAAGGGCCGAGATTGGTTTAGATGCCATAATTGCACAAACGGATTGTCGATGTGGTTGCCCACTTAGAGATAAAGAACACAATGCGTAGAGCTATTATGTATTTGATGAATGTTGAAGGATGACCACTAAATGATTTGAATCTCATCATTGAGGAAAGCTTAGCGAAAGTTGGTTATGAATTGAAGTCTTAGTTGTAATAGAAGAAGAAAAAGAAGAAATGGAAGAATTCCAATTGAGTTATTGTAGTTCTCTTCAAATATTTTGATTTTTTCGAAAAATATTGGCTCTATTAGGATTAGCATTTAATTTAAATTTTTTTCACTTTTTTATTCGAAGTGTATTTGGATTGAATTATAAGTAGGGTGTCTATTTTTATAACTAAATGTGTCTTTTTTATAATTATGGGTGCCTACTTTTATAATTAGGGGTGTTTATTCTATATAACATGTATGAAGCATAGGTACCTATTTTTATAACTAAGGATGCCTATTTTTATGACTAAAGGTACCTATTTTTACAATTAGAAGTGTCTATTCTATATAACTTACTACAAGCAGAGTTGTCTACTTTGTAACTAGGAGTACCTACTTTTATAGTAGGGAGTGCCTACTTTTACAACTATGGGTGCTTATAATGTATAACATGCAACTTATGTTACTTTATGCATTGATCCTATTTTTTATAACTGTGGATTCACTTTTTTTACAACTAGGAGCGGCCTATTGTTCATAATCAATGGTGCTTATGATATAAAACATGCAAAATGGGTGACTGTAAGTAGATGTGCCTACTTTTATAACTTGAAGTGCCTAATTTTATAACTGTGAGTGCTTATTTTTATAACTGGGTGCCTAAACTGTAAAACATACATGATGGATTACTCTATGTAATGGTACCTTTTTCTATAACTATGGGTGCTCATTTTACAATTAAGGGTGACTATTTTTCATAACCAATGGTGATTATGATATAAAATATGCAAAATTGATGATTGTAAGCAAGTGTGCCTACTTTTATAACTTAGAGTGCCTACTTTTATAACCGAAAATACCTTAATGGACAACAAATCATAAAGAAAGTACATAACGATTAAGAAAGGTACTTAGTTCGAACCAGGACAGAGAAACTCATAATCATATATGTATATTTTATCTTTATTGACGTGTTCTAAGAAATCTTACAAAAATATAAATTAAAATATTAAATTGTATCATATATTAACTGCATCCTGCATCCATGTGTGAAATTCATGGTATAAATTGATGTGTAGCATAACAAGATCTGATTGTCTTTCGCCAAAAAATAAAAACCAAAAGCTCCATATAGGAATGGTGAGTATATAAATCAATAAACAATAGCCCTTAACTTTCTAATTTGATAAATAATCATAAACTTGGAAGATTTTTTACTTGAAAAATTCAAAATTTTCATTAGATTTCTTGATACGGCATTTAGAGACTCTTTCTCTTAGAGGAAACCGTTTCAACAACATCTGCAGAGTCCTCAAATGTAGCTTCAAAACTCTGTTTATAAAAAGGAAAGAATCAAAGGACGGAGGAAGAAAAAAGGAAGAAATCGGTTGTTGATCGGAGAAAATGGAAGGATCGCTTGCCTGAGTGTCGTTACAGAGAGAAATATGCGTGAGGATTTTTTGAGAGGGGAAAGTGCGCATGTGTTTCAGTTTCTTAAGGGTGAGAATGGAACTTGTTTTTTTTACTTATTTCTGTGACTAAATAAAACTACGTAGTTTTGGCATTATGCACACTATGTATACATGATATAACAACTCCCAAAACTAGCCTAAAGGTGTGTGTCAGCTCCTTCTTCATCACTTTCCACTATTTTTGTTTTGGTTTCTTTAAGTTCATGTGTAAAAGAAGTGAAAAATACAAAAGAAATATATATTTTTTATTTTAGCTATTTGTAGCCATAAAATATTTTTATTTTTCTCTTTATAGTCATAAATTTTGAATTTATCTTTTTCAAGCCGTAAGTTATTTTTGCATTTCTCTTTATTGCTACAAACTTTGATTTTATCTTTTCTAACCATTAACTATTTTTGACCTCTCAGATATAGCCATGGCAATAAAAATAGTTCATGGCAATAAAAAGATAAAATCAAATTTTGTTACTATGAATAGTCTTGACATGTTATGAGTTGAAATGGGTGCATTGGATTATATTTAAAAAATAAAAATAATTTAATTTTTATTTTAAATTTTATATTTTTTTAGAAATAATTTATTTTTTATAAATTTCAAGATTTTTTTAAAAATTTTGTTCAAACTTAAATATAATTTATACCATTCTCGATGGCGGTGATATATGTATTCTGCATAGAAACTGAATTGGTTAATAAAAAAAATATAAGTGACAAGATAGTAATTAAATTTATAGCATAAAAGAAATAACTAAATGATGAAATCAATTTTCACCAAGTCAAACCAAAAGTGAACACCCTTATTATATCTAGAGAAAGGGGAAATTCAACCAATTTCCTCGCCATTACTTCATCACCATGAATATGAGTATTCCCATCGCTTACTTGAAGTATGATACCAATCTTGTTTTTCATTCACATTTACAATTTGTATATTTTTATATTAAAAAAATTACCATATAGAACACAAAATTTCACTAGATAGAGAAGAATGTCAAAATTTCATGATCTGCTACCGAACTTATTCTAATTCACAATGTTAGGGGCATTGATTTATCTCTCTCGCGAATCAAATTGGCTAAGGGACCGTTTTAGAAAAGTTTCAATTTAAGAAAGAGAAGATAAGAAAAAGTGAGGTGATTTACTTTTAAATTGTTTGAAAGTTTTGAATGAAAATGAAAAGAAAGTTAATTTTCTTTATTTGGGAGTTTAGAAAGAGTAAGAAGAAATATATTTTTGACAAAAAATAACTTTTAGACAAAAGTAGCACAACATTTAAATGATGTAATTTATTATGTATTTAAAGGCAAAATAAACATTTCATAACTTTTTTTTTTTTTGAAGGATCACAAGGATCCATTGTTTATCTCCACTTGTGAAGAGAGGATTTGGACTACTTAGAAGTAGGCTATAAACGGATCCAAACTTTTAGGGTATCCCGGACTCAGATCCATATTCTTATAGTGAAATTTGGACATAAACCCGGACCCATACCCTCCAGGTATAAAATTTCTGGACCTAGACCCGACCCTCCAGGGTTCTAGTTATAACCGTACCCTGTAGGATATTTTTCTATTTTTTTCCTATTAAAATTTTAACATGATTACCATAATCTCCTCAATATTTTTTTTTTAACAAATATAATCATTTAAAAGTTCAAATACACACAAAATCTTCACAGTACAATAATCCAATAAGAACAAAAGTTCTAAAATTGACTATACATTACTAACTAAATGTAAAATAGAGATAATTATGAATATGTAGCTAAAGATAAAAAAACTCATATCAATGGGTATTAATATAATATAATATATATAAAATAATATAAATATATAAATAAATAATATAATATATATTATATAACAATATAAGCGTATTTATTTTTAAAAATTTTTGTTATGAGCCTGGTGCATGTCTCCAATGCACTCTTTCTTATCTCAAAAGTTGGAGATATAATTAATAATAAGGATGTGATTTTTACAAACCACGACATGATTCATAAGTAGAGATATGCATAGAGTTGATAATATAATTTCTTTTCTTTCTATCCAAATCTCTTATTTCTTCTCACCTCTCAACTCCCAAACTAGTCCTAAAAGTGCGCGTCATCTCTTTCATCACTTTCCATAGTTTTTTTTTTTTTTTTTTCAGTTTTTAGGTGTTTTTAAGTTCATGTAAAAAAAAAGAAAAATATAAGAAAAGTAGTTTTTTATATATTAGCTATTTATAGCTCTAACATATTTTTATTTTTCTCTTTATTATAGTGATAAATTTTAATTTTATTTTTTATAGTCATAAATTATTTTTGTTTTTTTCTTTATAGCCACAAACTTTGATTTTATCTTTTCTAATTATGAACTATTTTTTACCTCTCAAATATACGTTTTTGATAAATCACTATTTTTGAGAAGTCAAAAATACTTCATAGGTACAAAGAGAAAAATAAAAATAGTTTATGGCTAAAAAAAGATAAAACAAAATTTGTTGCTATAAAGAAAAAAGAATAATTTATGGTTAGAAAAAAATTAAATCAAAATTTATAGTTATAAAGAGAAAAATAAAAATAATGTATGATTATAAATAACTAATTCATATATATATATATATATATATATAAAGAGAGAGGGAGAGTTTATAGCTATAAAGAGAAAAATAAAAATAATTTATGTATAAAAAATTAATTAATATATATATATAAAAGTGCTTGAGTATGTATAGTCAATTTTACTTTATTAAAAAATATAGGAAAAAGGTAATTATAAATTTCTTCCCCTCGTTGGTTCACCAAAAATTAAAAAAAATAAAAAATAAAAACGGATTGGATTGGCGACACCACAAGCGCAAAATTGCATTCCAGTACTCCCAATAATAATTCAATTCGAGACAAACAAACAGAAGAAGCTTTTATTTATTTATTTTATATTATATATATATATATGCTCTCTCTCTCTCTCTGAGTCTGTGCCTGTGGTCTTTGTAATTTCCGCTTCTCCTTTCTTCTTCTCCGTTTCCTCGTGGAAGTGGAGCTGCGTGTGGACTGTGGACTACTATAACTATAAGCCATTAAGGAAGGTCCCACAATACCCTCTTCTTTCTTTCCACACTAAATCACATGGAGAGTTTCGCCCTTCGCTCTCCCTCCTTAGCTACCACCGGAGCCACCTCTTCCTTCTCCCTCCACCGCCACCTCCACCTCCGTTCCCGATCTTCCATTTCTCTCCGCCCCATATCCTCCCTTAAACCTTCTTTCCCTTTTCTTTCCCCACCGAAATTCTCCTTCCATAATAACTCATTCTTCCACTTCTCCCCTCTCCCTTCTAAACCACTACGCAAATTAACACCACAAGCTACCCCTTCTTCTCTTCCGCCTAAGGATGACGATGTTCTCCCCGCCCCTGTTGCCGCAGTGGTGGTTTCACAAGGCGCCAAGCTTATTCCATTGGTAATTTCAGTATCGATTGGTTTGATTGTCCGATTTCTAATTCCGCGTCCAATTGAAGTTACTCCACAAGCCTGGCAACTTTTGTCAATTTTTTTATCGACAATTGCCGGTCTGGTTCTCAGTCCATTGCCAGTTGGAGCATGGGCGTTTCTTGGATTAACCACCGCAATTTTGACTAGGACTCTTCCTTTTACGACGGCGTTTAGTGCATTCACTAATGAAGTGATCTGGTTGATTGTAATTTCATTCTTTTTTGCTCGTGGATTTGTCAAGACTGGTTTAGGAGATCGTATTGCCACCTATTTTGTGAAATGGTTAGGAAAAAGTACATTAGGATTGTCTTATGGACTGACTTTGAGTGAGGCATTGATTGCTCCTGCAATGCCCAGTACTACGGCAAGAGCTGGTGGAGTTTTCTTGCCTATCATTAAGTCCTTATCTCTTTCTGCAGGGAGTAAACCTGGTGATCCCTCCGCCAAGAAGCTCGGCTCTTATTTGATCCAGTCACAGTTTCAGGTTTGGATTTAATCTTTTCTTTCTGTTCTTGCAAGTTCTGAAACTGAGTTTATTAGTTAAAGGTGGTGACTTTTAGTGAAACAAGCATCTGTATAAGTAATCTCATTCATCATACTTGATATATAAAGAAGTAGACTTTCTCTTTATGTTCATGTGATTCATTTGGTCTTTTGTAGTATATATGACTCGTGCATTGTTCTTTTCTGATGCATGCAGTCTGCTGGTAACTCTAGTGCTCTTTTCCTGACTGCTGCAGCTCAAAACCTTCTCTGTCTCAAGCTAGCTGAGGAACTTGGGGTTGTAATTGCAAACCCATGGGTTTCCTGGTTCAAGGCTGCTAGTTTGCCTGCTTTTGTTTGCCTTATTGTTAGTCCACTAGTCTTGTACAAACTTTATCCTCCTGAAACCAAGGATACGCCAGATGCTCCTGCATTGGCTGCAAAGAAGCTTGATCTTATGGGTCCTGTCACGAAGAATGAATGGGTAATGGTTGGTACGATGCTTCTTGCGGTCTCGTTGTGGGTCTTTGGGTAGGTAGCTTAACACTTTCCTTCATTATCTTGTTGAATCTTTTTTTTGGATATCATGACAGAGGATTAAGGGTTAAATGTTCCGGGTTGCAGTATAAAAAGCTGTTAGTTATATTTCAAAACCAGAATCTAATTTTACATTACTTGCAATGATGGATAGCTTCTGTAGTGCATTTACTTTCTTGTCATTTGATGTGCTTTTGAAAGATTTGGTAGCTTGGCTGGAGACACCTTACTGCATTCTAATCTATATATCTTTTCTCAGGGATGCTCTTGGTATTCCGAGTGTTGTTGCTGCCATGCTTGGATTATCCATTCTCTTATTACTAGGAGTGCTTGAATGGGATGACTGCTTGAGTGAAAAATCAGCATGGGATACTTTGGCTTGGTTTGCAGTTCTGGTTGGTATGGCTGGTCAACTGACAAGCCTTGGTATTGTAGGCTGGATGTCCAGCTGTGTAGCCAAATCCCTCCAGTCTCTCTCGCTAAGCTGGCCTGCTGCATTTGGTGTTCTTCAAGCTGCTTACTTCTTTATCCATTACTTATTTGCTAGTCAAACTGGTCATGTGGGAGCACTGTATTCCGCATTTCTTGCAATGAACTTGGCATCAGGCGTGCCTGGTGTATTGGCAGCATTGGCTTTGGCATATAATACAAATTTATTTGGTGCTTTGACACATTATAGCAGTGGCCAAGCTGCAGTATACTTTGGAGGTTAGTCTAATCCTCTCACTGCTTCAGCTTTTCTTTTTGCTAATATGATCTGATTCTCCCCCGCAGTAATATTCCTTGAGTGGTAACTATCTACAAAATTAATTTACTCGCTAGAGGAGAAATCTTGTTAAACTTGTACACAATTTTGGTATACCTAAAAGTTCATGTCTACTATCTCTTCAAATATATTCAAATCTTGTAGTGCAGATATATCTGAACTTTGCCTGGGATTAGGTATAACAGTCTAAGAAATATCTTAGGTACTGGATCTTTATGATGGTCTCATAGTCTTTTAACCAAGGGAAATTTGTTTCAACGGAGGGAAGCTATCTTTGGATTAGATGTTCATCCGTTGCCGCAAGAGTATGCTAGCTTTATTATCTCAAGCTTTTACTGACTGAAATGTTGTTTTGTTTTATGGACAGCTGGTTATGTGGATCTTCCTGATGTATTCAAGATTGGTTTCATTATGGCAGCGATTAATGCTTTGATCTGGGGTGTAGTTGGTGCCATCTGGTGGAAGTTCCTAGGTCTCTATTGATTTCCACTCCAAATGAATGTAGGAAAAGAGTCAATTGTGTTACAGCGAGCAGCAACTTGTTCATGAAAAAGGCACTAATTCTCGGTACAGGAATTTTTGTTTGAGCTCTCATTCATTATACCTGCCTGTGTCAATCCACTTGAGCATCCTTAATTCGTCCAAAATTCTTTTTTTTATATTAGTAAATTTTGCATTTTGATATGATCATGGCGAAGTGATAAGATAGAGTTTGATGATGGTATTCTATTCTATACTACCAGTGGGTAGAGTTTGATTTTTCTCTCCACTTGTTTGTTAATTTTTTGCCATAAACAACAATCAATGAATGGGCTTCATCTCAATTTCTTTGTTACTTTAGTTGTGCCCAAAGGTATGAAGTTTTAAGCAGAGCTAATCGAAAGATGATTCTTCTTCTAATCAATCTCCATGATAATAAATACATTATCAGTGAGTTTCAACAGATAACAGATCCTTGTGCTGTCAACACAAGCACCAAAAGCACAGATATCAATATAACGGCAGGTTTGTTACGCTGCCATGTTATGTAATTCTCTTTCCAGTATTTTGAAGCAAAAAGATAAAATAAAATAATAATTTTTTTATTTGAAAAAATTATTATTTTATATTGAAAATTATACATAAAATAACTTAAATTTTGTTAGGGTATAAAATATATTTTTCGTAATTTAATACACATTGAAACATTAAAAAAAATTAAATATTTTATTGAAGCGTAAATATTCATATATAAAATTAAAAATAGTTATAAAATAACTCTTTTACATATAAAAATAAAAGAAAATATAATATATAAAAATTAATTGAATATAATATATGTAATATTTTGAGAGTGTAATAGTCCAATATTTTTTAAAATAATTTTCATTTCTCTTGAAAAGGCCTTTCAATAAATTTTAGTGTAAAAGATGTTTTTAACTTAATTTTGAAATGAGTTTTCCCGTGAAAATTTTTTTCTAATTTTCAATAGGAAAGGCTAGAATGAAAAGACATGTTAGAAAAATCATTTCATTCCACCTCATTCGCACATATCAATATAGCGCAACAATGACAATAAGACGGGTCTAAACAGGTACCCACATACTCCCAACCCATCTCACTTTGATTCCAATCCAATTTGACTGAGGACCCGAGTAGAAATGGAAATGAATTTTGTATCCAAGCTTGAAAATGAATTGGAAGTAAGGATTAGGTTCTTCCCATCCCTGACTCGCTCCATTCCCACCCATTTCAATTTTAAATATATATATATACATATAATTTTTTAAGTATAATATTAATTTAAATAGTAAAAAATAGTAATATATGCGATTTCCGTTTGAATCTTCAATTTCCCAATAAGTTTGATAGGAATGGGTTCAGAATGGGGCTAAATTTCATCCCGATGGATCACGAATAAGACTGAAAAATGCAAAGTTTTGTTGGGAATGAGAATGAATTTCATATAAAAACAATGAGAATGAATTGGAAATGGAAACAAAGTAGAGCGGTGGGGAAATGGCTCCATCCAGCCGCCCCATTTTGTTATCCCTAGCAACAACTCACAGCAACTTAGAATGCCAGTGAAGTTTTCATTAATGAAGCAATAGATGTGGGCGAGCCTTCTTCTTCTATATATACATATCAATCTGTCCAAGGATCAACTAATATTATCAACTGGCACTATAAGCAAAACATCCCATAAAATTAGCAAAAGCTGTAGCCTGCATGCAACAAAGAATTATTCGTGAAAGTCTATCTGAACATAGACAATAATGCCATAACCATTCTGTCTGTTTTTCTGGTTTCATAATGTGTATATCTTCACCTCCAAACAAGTACAAATATTATCTGAAATTCCATTGGAGTGGTAAACTAGATACAAATCCATCCAGCAGTCAACTTAGAACCAAAAGGGCTACTTCTGCTGCATCCAACAGAGGGGGTCTTACTGGTCATCCACATATAGAATCTTGTGTCATGCTTATGTCAGAGAATTCATTGATAATACCCAGCTTCCCAAGAATCAACCTTTCTTGCTTAGCATCTATTTGTACTTGGTCAAGAAATTACAGAGGTTCAGGCAAAGAAAGCAAGTCATCACAATCAAATACTGTATTAATTCAAGAACTGATAAAAAGAAAAAAGAAGCCAAATTCAGTTCTCACATACTTGCTGCCTTATCACGCTACCCATGGAACGTAACTATTGGCTACACCTAATGAGCAAGGACATTTAGAAAACATCTTTTTGGAAATTTATGTATGGGAAAACTATGAAACGGTTATGGATCACCACCTAGAGTCTTTTGTAACATTATCCTGCGGTAGAAAACTATAGCCAATCTCAGCTGGTAACAGGTAAACACAACTTTAAAAAGATGCAACAAATATATCTAGTTTCACACGGGTATCTGTGGTATGAAATTTCATGTATAAAAATAAAGCTGCCAGGATACATTCTTGATCAGGATTTTCTGCAAAATTTGAATGCAAAGTATTCCCAACACTGTCCACTATAGCAGAGGTAGTCATAGATGCTTCAATACATAAAATTGCAGTGATGGCATCTAACCGCGTAACTTCATTTCTATACATGAGCCTTGCATGTGCTGCACCATTAACAACGTAAGAAAATCAAACTAGACGTTAGAAAATGCAGGTAATAGCAGGTCCTGTACCTTGAGCAAGGCGTATCAAACTCTCCAGCATGCGCACAGTTGTCCTTGCTGCACAGTAGAGTAATTGAGATGCAACATAAAAGCAAAACTTATCCAGAATTTAGAACCATTTCATAGAAAACTTTGCTGCTTAAAACCTGCATTTTGCGTTGCAGATCTTCTTTGAAGTTGGTAGTAGCTTGAAATAACCTTTTCAGCCTCCTTCGATAGAACTGGTCTAAAGTTTCTCTTAATGAAGTGGATGTACCTGAAAGTCCCCAAAATGCCACAAACTCACAAAGTTGCTAAAAAAAACACAAACTCTGTCAATGTACTATTTCTGGCTGGCATAATCTAGTAATTACCACAGGAAAAAGACTGAAAAGCCATATGAAAAGTCTTTCCATATAACACAAATGAAACTGACACCCTCTGAAAAGGTTCTGCCAGTGGATTAGTAATTCTTCTCTCTTAAATAATCGTTATTGTGTGGCCTAGGAAGGGCCAGGCACAAGCAGTCTTCCACCTGCAAATCAGGCTTCTTATATAGAACGAACCTGTGAACTCCTAATCTGATGGAAAAAATCTTGCTGTTTTGCCAAAGAACAATATTGTACCTTTGAAGCATGGGAAGTGTCCAGATACTGGATAGATCTTCATGACCATTTCCTTTCTCCTTCTCTCCCTAGTTCAACACAAAGAGAAGTGCTTTCAGATTCACTAACTTTTTCTTCTAGCATGAAACTATACCATCATGCTCTCTAACATGTATTACCACTGCAAGGATGTGAGATGAAACAACCGCATCCCAACCAGGGTTTTTTGTGTCCAAGAGGACAAGAACTATATCAAATCTGCTCAGCAAGGGTCCAGAGAGTGTTGTGTTGACAGAGAGAGCTAGCTTATGCTGAGAAATGGTAGTTTCTAATGACAGAGAGGAAGAAGCAATGATACAATGCTTTATTGATTTTTTTTTTTTTTCAATTAATTAAAATAAAAAGACTAACTGATTATTGCAAACAGCTTCTGATAGATGCAAGAAATATTAGTGTCACGGAAAATGAAAGAAAGGATACATTCATCAGGATCATACTGTCCCTTTGGATTTGTTGCACCAAAGACAATTGTCCTTGTACTCAGTGTTGTAACAAGACCAGCCTAAAGATAAAAAGAGATATTTAGTGGCTCAGCTTCTTAAATCAGTTTACAATTAGAAGAGAATCAGAATATTGCATAACCAATGCTTGAAATACGATGTTTATCTGAAAGGAACCTGAACCATGAACTTTTTTTTAGTTCCCTTACTAAAATAGTGAAGTTTTGTTCTTTTCTTGGGGGCTGGGGGTGGGATGATGTTGCTTTTGAAGTGATTAGGATAGTGGTCAACTGTTGAAATCAATATTCTCCAAAAATATGCTCGTCATGTAAACAGGACTTGCACATTTGATATGTTATCAAAATAAGGGGAAAAAAAAAAGATGCTTCCATATGATTTAACACAAAATAGAAAGCGTTGAAGACTTTTGCCAACCTTATTCCCAAAAAATACACATTTTATACATCATACTCTACCTTGGCCACACTTATTGTCTGCTGCTCCATGGCCTCATGAATAGTTGCCCTGTCATGACCTCTCATGCTAAATGCAAAAAAAGTATAGTCTCTTCAGGGTAAATTCATTAATTGAATGGTGTGGCATGGTAAAGATATATGAGTCGTACTAATGTCTGAAATCACCTAAATAGAGGAAAATAAAAAGCAGAAAAAGAAACCACATAGCATTTTTACAACATGAGACACATGAAATCCATCCAATTGGATGGTGTCGTGAAAACAGAAAAGAAAAAGTTGTGTGCATAGGTTAGACATGAACACCTTAGACTTTTCCAGAAATATTATACATCAATATCATATCATAGAGCAAAAAGCTCAAATAGATTGTAAATCAAGATTTCACACATGAGGCGCTCAAACATTTATGAGAAATCAGATAACTATAGTATGTGAATTGAACTTTTATTTTGTAAAATTAAATGCCAAAAGTGAGCAAAATCCATAGAATTTGAATAGCTGTATATAATCTACCGTGTTCCTATAGATGATCAATTATCCATGTTGCTAAAGCACAAGATGAATGCTAATCTAAGGCTTGGCTAGACTTGCCAAAAATCTTTACCTATCAAATTCATCAATGCAACAAAGACCACCATCTGCTAGTACAAGCGCGCCAGCTTCTAACACCCATTCACCTGATAACACCTATAATGTCAGTGTGGAAAACAGACCCAATAATGATATAATGTAAATTGTCAGGGAGCAGGAAAACAATTTTAATGAAAAGGAAGTGAGAGAAAAAATAATATATCATAATTTAGCTCCAATTCACACTATTGGAGACAAAAATAAAGGTCAGTATACCTCCATCCTTGACTGCAGTAACAGTCAACCCAGCACTGGTACTTCCCAACCCAGTAGTAATCACAGCTCTGTTGCTCAACTTCGCAGAGAACTTCAGAAACTGGGATTTTCCTGTACCTGGTAATTCAAATATCTTATACTCTCACTTATTGCAGTTTTAGAACTAGAAGAGAATATAAATAAGGAGCATCCTCCATAATACCACTATTTAAATCCATCACAAGTCCAACGCTCCTAGAAGTCAGGGTTTAACTTTCACAAACAAAAGAAGACCAAGGATCCACTGAAGTTCGGACACAATTGCAGAGAGAAGAAATCTGACTAGAAACAGAAATACACGAGTGGGTGTTTGACCAAATATTTACCAGGATCACCAACAAGAAGCAAATGAGACTCCCCACGAACTTTTGTGCCTGAAGCATCAACATGTTGGACACCTCCAATAAGCGTCAGTGCAACTGCATGATAATAAGTGTAATCAATCAGTATATAAGCTCTCCGAGCACAACCAAGAAATACCTCCTTTTTTTGTGATAGATAATAACCTAAACACCAGCACTGCAATTTTTTAGTTGGGAAAGATTTTGTGATATTCTTGCTATGTAAATCATAGACCATCCCAGGGAAGAAAGTACCTGCAAGCTTAACAGTGAAGAGTCCAAAGATCTGTGGGCAGACACCACGCAGAATGGCATTTCTACCTGGGAAATTTTGAAGTGCACAGACAATAAAGGGATCAGAAATTGCAAATGCCATTCAAGTAGTAAAAACTGCTCATCATATGTCGCAACACAGTATATTTACCTTTTAATGGGGCATCCTTAAAATCTGACCAGAATTGCTCGAATTTCATAATGATGTCATCCGGGATGTCTATTTCTGACTTGACTTCATTCATTCTCCTGTAAATAGGAGTAATCAGCATAGAAAATTATACAAAAGTTGAATGACTTCTTTTCCAGTTTCAAATGTGGTTACACAAACTGCAATCTCCAATAAAGGTCTTAAACAACATTTATGCTAAATAACTCGAGCAAAATGTTGCACGTATCAAGGATTGATTTACCAATTTAATGTGTGCAAGGACCTTGCACAGTTTAACAATGTAACTTCCATAGGAATAAGGGAATTACTTGGTTTTAATTAGTGAATAACTTGAAAACCTCTTGCAGAACCATTTCTATATTTCTTATTCTATTAGCTGCCTGTAGTTCTTATAACCAGATCTAAAGAATACAAGTAACTTCACAACTTGGCCAAAAGTGTGAAAAAAAATTATTTGAAGTGCCACAGAACAAAGTTACCTTACATGGTTTGCAACTAATACGGGATCAAGGTCACATCGCACATCCTTTACATCATAGGACCACTTTGCTGTGAGGACACCAGTAACAATCACATCATCTGTAATTAAATTTACAAAAAAAGGTTACCATATCCACATATGATAACTGAATTTAAGGAACACAAACATCTTTGCAAAGATGTATTCAAATGACTATATGGTAGGGTAAGAGAAGATTCTGATGCTCTAATACAGATTACATCTGTACACAAGCCTATCTACAATTAAAAACAAGACGTGAAGATTAATATACTCAAGTAATTATCTCATAGTCAAATAACAAGGATAATAATTAGACGAGTACGCAACCTAGATTCTAACAAATTTCTGTTGTATTATCAGAAACAAGGTAAAATCACTTGTATGGTGAGCGAATCGGAATTGCCATATTTAACTGTAGAGAAATTCAAGTGATAAAACACTTGAATTAATATTAGTAGTATTTAATAGGAAGAATAAATTACACACAATACTCTCAAATTTTTCCTGGCTCACCACTCACAATCTCATGCCAAACTACTAACTCATTTATTTCCTCACTTCACTTGCACTCACTCACCACTTTGCTGCTTTTCACTCTTAATTTGCTCACTCACATACTTAGACTAAAATACCCCTTTTATACTATTACTTGCCGACCTTGAAAGTAAGTGGAACCATTTCCGAATTTTTCAAAAGTTTCTAGGGCTCTCCAATTTAGTCTAATCATGACTAGCCCAAAATTTTCTAGAATTCTCAAGAAAGTCTGTGACTTCTTTTTAACATTAACCAGTTCTATTTTGAAGATATGATTCAAATACTGTCTAGGATCAAAGACTTGTAACCATAATTTCCCACCCCCCCACCCAAAAAGATATACCAAGTTGAAAATTAGAAGCAACATAAGCAATGTTATGTCACCATAAAAGTAGCTAGAGAATGTAGGCTGTAAGAAATGCAAAACCTCCAGCTTTCACCATGTCAACAAGATCATCCTTCAAAATGACAGGAATTGAGCGAGGAATAGCCCCGACACCTAGCACCTGAGTGTTCTCTTGAATTTTTATCTCCTGATAATCATGGCATATCTTGTTTTCTTCTATGATATTGAAACGTGTGCTTTCACAAAACTTAGAGCTCTGTCACAGTAGTACAATTAGGATTAAACAAGAATGGTTACAGAAAACAGACAAAGAGTTACTTGCATCGAAGCATAGACAAGAAAAATCCGCAAATTTTCTGCATTGCAAAACAGGATAGAGGTTCCAAGAGTCTTAAGAAGTGGAGTTCAACAGAACAAAGAGGTTAGAAGAACAACAACAGCATTCAACAATGCATGGTGCTGGAAAATATATGATGAAGTACCAAAAACGAAAGAAAAAGAAAACATGTGAAGTACATAAGTTGGACCCTTGATAAAAGGCACAGCTGATGAAAGATCTCTAAGCATACAAAACAAACCTGCGAGGGGCAAATAGTTGGCTTGGGTATGGAATTCCTATTTTCCACCTCAGGATAAATTTTGAACCTGCAAGAGGCGGTAGCAACTGATGATGGCGTTACCTTTGTTTATCAATTAAATCTAGTGATAACAATCGCATTTCAACAAGATGGAAAATGTAAAGCATGAAAATACTGAGAAAACCACAACTAAAGAAAGAGTATGAAATTGATGACGAGGTAACTTTGAAGCAAAAGTCTCATACAAAAAAATTGAGAAAAGAAAAGTCAATACTCAACAGTACACCAACCATCCAAATAAATAGTTTATAAATCTTCCAAGATTAGATTTAATTTAATTATGCAGGGCTAAGTTGAAGTTTCAATGTAATTTGGCAATGGAATTTAAGAATTTCAAAGCAAGGCATGATAGAATCATCGGGACTAGAACTATACCTGTGTTTACAAGTTCGACACTCATATATCTTTTCTCCTTCAATCATTTTAACTGATCCGGACCTAATTACAGTCCCCTTAAGAGTGAGAAGAATACCACGGTGCTTCACTCTCACCCGCCCAATACTCGGAAAAGTTTCTAGAATATACTAAAATCAGTAAAGGGGACATTGTAAAAGGAATAAAACAAATTGGAGAAGCATACAATGAGAATTTTTCTTTTTATAACAAGAAAAAGAAAGCAAAAAGGAACCAACCAGGGCATTCAAGAGGAGAACCACTGATATTGACCCGGACATGGACATATTCCTTCACACTTGCATCGACCCGTTTCTTCAGATCCTCAAACATCACTCTCTACATAACTCCCTTATCAAAACTATCACAAACACTAGACCAATTCTACAAACAGCAGGGACGCAACAAAAGCAGTAATTTACCTGAGCCCATATGGCAGCTTCATCAAAAAATTGTAAATATTCTGTGGGCTGTCTAAATAGTAGGTGAGCCAAAGGGGGATTGTCATCTAGCAACTCAGCAAAACTGAACAAGAAATCAAATAAATCCCCAGAATCGATACATGTTTGATACTTGGAAAAAACACAAAATTCAAAATAGATTTCTCATCATTGGGGGAAGCAAATATAGGGAAATTGAGGAACTGTTTTGCTTACTCAATGTGGAGAGGGTAGTGAAGACGAGGGTCAGGGGATAGAATAATAGACCGCAGCTGCTCCGATTGATGCTTTAGCAAGAAACCTGCCATTTCTTTGCCATGATGCCCTCTGCTGCTATCCATGGCGCTGAAAACACGAATGGGACTTTTTCACCCGCCCGGAGGAGGGACTTGGGTATGGGGGAGTTTTGTGGTGCTTATGGCGGGAATGGAGTTGAATGGAGGAGTCCCAGCAAGTGATGTTGATTGGTTTTTCTTTCTTTTTCCTATTAAAAAATTTAAATTACAGTCGGGCTCAGCTTAAAATGGGCTAAGTCCATAGAAGCCCAATAGCCCATACTCTGTTCCTCTGTCCGAGTAGTGTATGGCCCACACCACCAGGAACAAGTGAGATTATTGGAATTTATTTTTTTTGGGAACAATTAATTGCACCAAACAACCAAAAATAAATTATAAGAAACAAACGTTCTCCGACTAGATATAAAACAAAAAATAAAAAACAAACATATATTTAATTTTTTTCTCGCATCTTCAAAATCAACCTTTTGCATTACAAGTATGTCAAAATTAATCTCCATCTGACCTGAAGTGTAAATAAAAATCCAAAAGACTTGGGGTGTATCAGTTTTTTTAAGCACTCTCTTGTATAGAGGTAAAAACTAATTAAAAGGGGCCCAAATATGAATTGAGAGTTGTGATGTCTTAAATAATATTTGAGTATACATGTGAGGATTTTGTAAGGTTTTTATTTTCAGACAAATTGTTGAAATAATTTTTTGTATGTGTGCTTTATAAAGATTTACTTTATAGAATACTTCTTCCTTGCTTGTGTTTAATTTTAATTTATAAAATATAGTAATTTGAAGCATAAAATGAATGAGTTGGCTGGAAGAGGGGATGATGATAGAAGTTGACAATTTAAACTTTTGAAAGCTTGAGGACAAGAAATGTTTAAGTTTGGGGGGAATTTGATAGGATTTATGTCGGTTAGATATTTTAGTTAGATTTCTCATGTTTTTTATGATTTAAATGCTTGAAATAATTAGTTTTAATGATATATAGTTCTAATATTATGCAGGAAACTATAAGCATTTGAGAAAATAGAGGAAAACAGTTAACA
The DNA here is from genome assembly GCA_028651295.1 of Catharanthus roseus. Lineage (NCBI taxonomy): Eukaryota > Viridiplantae > Streptophyta > Magnoliopsida > Gentianales > Apocynaceae > Catharanthus > Catharanthus roseus. The sequence goes on along the minus strand of JAPQWS010000108.1, from coordinate 2,174,077 downwards.
AACTTGCTAAAGTTTCTAAAAAAGGCATAGAGGATGTTAAACCTCATTGAAGACGTGAAGTGTTAGGAAAAAAGAATTCTTTAGTCATAACATAGAAAGACATTTATATCATAAGTTTGCAAAGTTATCACATCTCCACCACTACAAATATGACTTGAATGCAAATATTTTAGAGACTTTTGATAATAGGAATAACTTGAAGTGATAACAATTTGGTTAAAAATAGAACGAAGGATGAAGAACTTATACTCATTCCATAACTCTCTTGTATCTACTTCTTCTTTTCTTTTTCCTTTTCAACTTTCTTTTTTGTTTTTTTCCCTTTTGTTTTTTTTTTTTTTCCTTTTGAGAAAAAAGAAAATAAAAACTTAGTAGTTGCATAACTTCTTTAATATTTTTCACCATTTCTTCAAAATATTTCAACACACATGAATTAGGGTCCCCATCTTAGGATATCAATATAGGCAAAATAGAAATATACTTTTAATAAACTAGGGAATGTCATGTGTTGCACGTTTTGAACGTAATATTTTATGAATAAAAATTACTTTGTTTTTAGTTTTTATTTCAATCCGAAAATACTTTTTGAAGTTAGAGGGTTTGGGTGGAGGAAGTATTATTATTACCTATCTTTGCCTATGACCTCCTTGTTAGTGATTTTCTTTTCATACTATAATTTCTGGTTTTGTTTTTTGTTCTTTGTCACCGAATTGATGGATCTGTGATCACCAAAGACATTTATTAAGTAAGTAATAACTTTTAATACTTTCAGTCATATCATTAGTAGTTTTAGCTAACTGGGCATTTGGAGCTAATATTGTATAATTAACACATGATATTATTTAATATTAATACAAGTGGTCTACAACAGGTTTGGAAACTATATATCTTTATGCTGAATTTAGTCATCTATAGGAGAAAATTTAAACTTGAATACATTTCTGAGTTTAGGTAGTGGTTTTTTGGACCTTCTTATAAACTTCTTCACATGATAAACTGAGCAATAAATTTGAGATAATTTTAACTTATCATGTTAAATATGATCTTTATTCTACTTCTTTGCTCAATCAATTTCTTTTGTTGGAGATGTTGCATTTTTAAGTGTAGAAGCACAAATTCATGTTTTATTTTTTAATGTTTTCATATGGGCAGTAAATAAAGGAATCACAAAATTTTATTGTCATCAGCCTGCAAATTAAATTTTAATTAGAATAAAGTTACCTTGTGAAACAAAGAAAAACCAATATCTGCCAATAAGACTTTATCATTAATAATCTCAGAGAAAAATGTTTTTTTTCAAAGTACGAAACATAAGTTAAATAAAATTAAAAGAGTAATACTCTCTTTATTGTATGTATTACTAAGAGAATAAAAATTTTTGAATTAAAGAAAGTTCTAAAGTTCTCTTTTATTCTTTTTCCTTCTTAATTTCTTTTATTTCTTTTGTTTTTTTCCACTAATCTAATATATGTTAATATCTCTTCATCATCTCCATTATCATGTGACTCTCTTCTATCTTAATCAAATGTTTCCAATTCGAGTAATTTTGTAATAAAGTTTTGTCATTCATGTAATCCTATTCGATTAGAATGTGGATTAATTTGATCTTAAATATTGAGAATGTAACTGTATATTGTAAGAGACCTTTATTATCTTTGTAATTTTACCTAACTCGAATAAGAATTAATTTGAATGTGATATGACTTAAAAAGATATCTTTTTTGAATGTGATATGACTTAAAAAGATATCTTTCATATGTATACAAGTCTGTCTAAAATACTTTTTGGCCAGACAATTTTTCTTTTTAGAATTTTGCTTATAATATTTTTATTTCACAAGTCAGTGAAACTAATAATCAAAACTGACAACTTGCATTTACATTAACAATAACGATTTATTTACTTACTGACTATCATAATATATCATAATATAAGTATAATGTGATTGAATAATATATAAGTATAAACTTAATATTTATAATTACTTGGTAATCTTCACAATGCTGCGGGTGATTATTATGAAGAAGAAGAAGAAGGATTCAGCAATACTTGACCGGCGTGATCTGATCGGGCCAACCTGAATGCTCTGATCGCAGGCTTAATTTTTTCCCCAGTCTTGACAATAACAAAGAACATCACCCGGTAAAACACCACCATTCCAAATAAAATCCCAATATTAACCCACTTACAATAACCCATTTCCACTTGCCAAAAATTCCTCAATAATGTTTCTCCATTAATCCTAGAAGGCCCCGCTCCGGGAAAATTTGGAAAATCCCGACCCGCAAATTCATTCTTAAACAAACCTTGGAAAGCATATTTATGAAAGGTAATATGATACAGAGGATATTTCCAAAACGGATCGGGTAAATCATTCGGTAATCGAAAGAATCCGCCTCCGAGAATCATTAATCCTTGAATTCCGGCTCCGATTATGATTCCGATAAGGAAATTAGGTACTATTGTGGCAACAATCATCATTTGGCTTTCAACTAATAGCATACAGACGAAGAGAATTGAAGCAAAATAAATGAAGTGTTCTGTTGCTTTTTCAGCATTCAATCCTTGTTGAAGTCCGGTAAGGAAATAAGCAATGGCACCTGGAATTAAAGAAACCAGTAGAAGGTACGGTACTGAAGAAACCGTGTTGCTTATAGCAAATGCACTGGAACCGTAATGCCCGTTCAATCTCTCCCTCTGAAATACCTGTTTTTTTTTTTCAAACAAAGAGTTGGAAATTCCATGAAAATGACAACATATACATCCTTTATCATTTATTTATTTGCCAACTTAGAATCTAATATAATGATTATCAATTTAGACCATTTCACCACTATTATTCGAACTCAATATATTTTGTTGTAATTTTATTGGTATATTAGACATAACTTGTATTAGAAGACCTGGTGTCATCATGAATACCTACACGATCTATTCAACTATAACGAAAGTGAAAACAAATTTCAGAATTGAATTGTATTCAAATACACATAAATTTCTAATTAAAAAAATATTATTAAAAGAAATATCACAAAACGTATATATATTATAAAATGTAATTATAGAATCCAAGTAAATAAAATAAAATAAGCAGACCTTCATTTCTTCCACAAAGGAAGGGAATCCACCAATAGCCATGAAAGTTAAGAAAGAAGCCACAAACATTAGCATTGAGCCTCTTGCCTGATCCAAAGGAATAATAATATGAAACATACATAAATACATACATAATAAGCAAATAAAATCAGTAATCAGAAAATCTTTAAACATTGTTAGCATCACCCAAAAACTTACCTGAATTGAACTGTAATTACTTGAGCTATGGCCAATATCAAAATAGATGGTGCCCAAACCAAAAGCTATTGCGATATAGACAGCAAGACGCATCCAGTAGTAGCCAATATCACGATACATGTTTATGAATGATCTTATTGTTAAAACTTGGCATTGACTCAAGAAGTTGGCATTAATGTTCATTCTCTTTGGTATTTCTTCACCTTCCTGCACCAACGCATATATCAAATGTCATTCCTTACCAATTAATATTCTATCATCATTCTTTTACCTTCTTTTATTCACTCAAATCATCTCATATAATTCTTATTATACTCTCTTTTATATTTTCCTTTATCTCTTAAAGTTTAATTAGAATATTTCTTTTTTTTATAGGACTTATTAATAAATCGGTTAAGTAAAAACAAAAGGTTAGAAGTTTAATCAACTAACAACACATTTGGTACATTCGAATAATATGGAATATAATCCTTTACTACCCGGAATCTCTTCTCCTCTGGAATTGAATGGAGTCTTCTTTTCATTCCAGTATTTCGAAGGAAAATGTAGAATAGAATGATGATTCCTGTTTTTGTTTGGAAAAATTATTATTTTATGTCAAAATAAAATGGAAGTATATATAATATGACTTAAATGTCTTTTCTAGCATAAAATGTATTTTTCATACCCTTACACATATTAAAACTAAAAAATCAAATATTTTTTTTATTGAAATGTAAATATTCACATATAAAATTGAAAATAGTCATAAAACAATCATTTTAAAGATCAAAATAAAAGAAAGTACGATATATAAAAATTAATTCAGTGTAATATATATAATATATTGAGGGCATAATAGTCCAACATTTTTTAAAATCATTCTAAGTTCTAACCGGGAAGGCCTTTTGTTGGCCTATTGGGCCATTTTCACATTTTTCATTTCTCCTTTTTCAGCCCATTTATTTTATCCCAATGATGAATACCAAGTGGGCCTCTTTAAGAGTGGAAGTGGGCTGGCAGGCCTTTGATGCCGGGCGGGCCGGGTTCAACCCGACCCGACCCGACCTAGGTGACTTGGCTATATATATATATATATATATTTCTCTTTCTCTTCAGCCTGCCCTAATCTCCTCTTTTCTGCTTGAGCCGCCGCTGCCTCCCTAAGCTCTCTCTGACCTTCTGTCTTCCCTTTCTCTTCTTTCGAACAGTCTGTCTGTTCGGTTTCTGTGTGACTCTTTCTCCGCTAGTCTGTGCCGGTTGACCTTCGGGTTACCGTGTGTGTGGCTAGGTGAGAGAGGAAAGGGGCTTTGCTGAGAGAGAGATCGAGAGCTGTCTATTGAGGCCACTGGTTAGCCTGAGGGATTCCCGTCGTTCTTCACTGGAAGAGCACTTCGGAGCTGTTCTTCGTCGCGCACGCTGAAGCCGAACTCGCTGAGCTCGTTCGGCTCCCTTTGCTGCCGTTCTAACCGAGACCTGAAGGGTCTCGAGGTAAAAATTACAGCTTTCTTGTTCTCTTATTTACTACTTCTGCTTGTTATTGTTTACTTGGATTTGTCTTGAGAAGACGTTCAAGAAAAAGGAAGCCGATTGTAATAGATTAGGTTTTCGCTTTTCTGTTTTTCTCTGTTCATTTGAGGATCTGTAATAGTAAAATAGGAGCGATTTGTAATAGTAAATAGGTTAGTTTCTGTTTGGTTGCCGGATCGGCGTAACAGTGGTATCAGAGCCACGGTTGTCGAAGCAACCGTCCGGCTACCACTCGGTTTCAGATCCACGCGGGATCTGATAAAGGAAGTCTCTTAACCTTCCTCTTTCTTATATCTGTTTCTGTTCTGGTTATTACTGTTAGATCTGCTGCGTATAACTGTTAGATCTGAATGTTTGTTACTGCTTTCTGTTAAACTGCTTTTGGGTTGCACCTGCTTCTGTTCTTTCAACGTTTTTCACAGATCTGTTTCATTTTGTTATACCTGCTGTTTCTGAATATCTGCTGTAATTAATCTCTGGTTTACTGTCCTGTTCATTAGTATTACTGCACTACTTCAATTTCGATTGTGTTCTGTTTTCTGGTAATTTTTTTTTAAAATCTAAAACCCAAGCCTGGCTGGAGTCCAAGAGACTCTAAGTATCTGTGTCTTGGAGATTTTCATTACCTGTTACAAACACGACAATACTTGTGATTGATTTTGTACTGTGTGGTTGTTTTAGCATTTTTCGTTGTTTCTGTCTCGGTTAAATCTAGTGTACATCTGCGCTGTTTTTGGTTGTAAAAACACTACTGCGTTTCACGTACTGTATTGTGCCGTTTTTCGTTAAAGCAAAAATCCGGGCATTTTATTTGTGTGACAAACTTCCTTTCAAATCTTTCATTTGTTTGGCCATCAATTACTCCTATTTGCCATTTAATCATGTCTGTTCAAAAGATTGAAACTGACAAATTTAATGGCAAATCTGACTTTGTAATGTGGCGTAGAAAAATGAAAGCAGTTTTAGTCCAAAATAAAATCGCACCCGCAATTTGTAGCCCCGAAAAGTATCCGGAGTCTTGGAAGGGCGAAGTACTTTCTGAAAAATTTGATGATGCGCACAGTTGCCTCACCTTACACTTAACCGATAACGTTTTATGAGAAATAGACGAAAAAGATAATGCTTTTGAGATTTGGACAAAACTTGAAAAACTGTATTTGGGAAAATCTTTATCTAATAAGATTTATTTAAAAGAACAGCTTTTTGGTTTCAAAATGAGCGGGTCGAAATCTCTTTCAGAAAACATTGATGATTTAAACAAAATAGTTTTGGAATTACAAAACGTTGGTGAAAAGATTTCTGATGAAAACGTTGCTGTGATTTTACTGAATTCCTTGCCTGAATCTTTTAATGACGTTAAGTCTGCTATCAAGTATGGTAGAGATGACTTGACTCTTGCTGATGTGAAAAACGCTTTAAAATCAAAAGACCTTGATTTGAGAAAAGAAAACAAATCTAACGGAGAGAACCTTTACGTGAGAGGGAGGGTTGACCGGAGACAATCTTTTAGTCACCGTTCTAAAAGTAAAGGGAGGTCGAAATCACGTGATAAGAAAGTGAAGTGTTTTTACTGTGGCAAGGAAGGTCATATGAAAAATAAGTGTTTTAAAAGGATCAAAGAGGAAAAATAACGTAAACAAGGTAAGGGGAGTGATAAAAATGACAAAACTCACGATTTTGAATCAGATGGTAATTCAATGTATTCTGAAGTTTTTTGTGTATCCCCTTCCCTTTCTCCTGTTTCTGAACATTGGATCCTTGATTCTGGATGCACTTTTCATATGACACCAAACAAGCATTGGTTTTCAGATTTTAAACCCGTTGAGCATGGAAAAGTTTTCATGGGTAGTAATCATGTTTGTGAAATAAAAGGAATTGGTAATGTTTTTATTAAAATGCATGATGGTGTGACAAGAAAATTAACTGAGGTGAGATATTTGCCCGACCTCCGTCGGAATCTAATCTCCCTTGGTTTTTGACACAAATGGTTTTTCTTACAAATCAGAAAATGGTATTATGAAAGTTTGCAAAGGAGCACTGGTCATGCTCAATGGTTTTAAAAAGGATGGTCTTTACCATTTAATTGGAAAAACTGTTTGCGAAGCATCTGCATTGGTTTCAAAAACGGTTCCTGAAAAGACTTTGTTGTGGCACCGTCGGATTGGCCACATCAGTGAAAAAGACTACATTGCCTTCAAAAACAAAATCTTTTGGGTGGTGACAAAATCGAATCTTTGGATTTTTGTGACCACTGTGTTCTTGGAAAACAGCATAAAATTAGTTTTTCAGTTGGCACACACAAGTCCACTTCTGTCCTTGATTATGTGCACTGTGATTTGTGGGGACCTGAAAAGGTTCCAACTTATGGTGGGAATGTTTATTTCTTATCTGTTGTTGATGATTTTTCTAAGCATGTATGGGTATTTCTTTTAAAATCAAAAGATCAAACTTTTGAAAAGTTTTCTGAATGGAAACGCCTTGTCGAAAATCAAACCGGAAATAAACTAAAGACAATTAGGACAGATAATGGCCTTGAGTTTTGTAACAAAAAGTTTGCTGATTTATGTGCATTGCATGTCATCCTACAACATAGGACTGTTAGGCACAATCCTCAGCAAAATGGAGTTGCTGAAAGGATGAACCGTACTATAATGGATAAGTTTAGGTGCCTTATGGTGTCTTCAGGAATCCCAAAACCTTTTTGGGGAGAAGCTGTAAGTACAGCTGTCTACCTCATCAATAGATCACCCTCAACAGCCATAAACTTCAAAACTCCCTTAGAGTTGTGGTCTGGAGAACTACCAAACCTGTCAAACCTTAGAGTGTTTGGTTGTGCTGCTTTTGCACATCAAAAGAAGGGTAAGTTAGACCCTAGGTCAAGGAAGGGAGTGTTTTTAGGCTACCGTAGTGGGGTGAAGGGGTACAAAGTTTGGCTCAAAGGTGAGCCGGGGGTGAGGGTTATTGTGAGTAGGGATGTGGTCTTCAATGAACTAGATATGCCTTGCCTAAAGGCTAAAACCAATCCTGATAGGCCTATTGACATTCCCATAGATGGGAATATTCCCGTGGAGGTGGAGGACATCTCCGAACTTGCACTACCCCACGATCAACCCGAAATCAGTGGAGAGTCGGATATACCAACCAGTCAGCAATCGGAAACCAGCACGCCCGAATATGAAAATTCAGATGAGGATCATCCCGAGGTACAAGTCCAAGCTCTAAGAGACTATTAACTGTCTAGAGATAGAGTTAGGAGAGAGTCGAGGAAACCCGCTAGGTATGGTTATTCCTACATCGTCTCATATGCATTTGCTGCTGCATCCTATATGGAAGAAAAAGAGCCTCTGTGTTTTTCTGATGTGTTAAAAAGTCCTAACCGTTCTTTGTGGTTGCATGCTATGGAAGAGGAAATGTCCTCACTTCATAAAAATAAAACCTGGATTCTTGTTCAAAAACCCTCGAAGCAAAAATTAATTGATTGCAAATGGATTTTTAAAATCAAGGAGCCTGAATCTGCCAATGAAACCCCAAGGTTCAAGGCTAGGCTGGTTGCAAAAGGTTTTTCTCAAGTTGAGGGCATCGATTTCAATGAAATATTTTCTCCCGTTGTTAAGTATAAAACAATTAGGATAATGCTTGCAATTGTTGCCTTTTATGATCTTGATCTTGAACAACTTGATGTAAAAATTGCATTTTTGCATGGGGAACTTGAAGAGACTATCTACATGCGTCAACCACCAGGTTTTGAGGAAAAGGGTAAGGAAAACATGGCATGTCTTTTGAAAAAGTCCTTGTACGGACTTAAACAATCACCTAGACAATGGTATAAACGGTTTGACTCTTTCATGCTTAAAGCTGGTTTTGTTAAAAGCAATTATGATAGCTGTTTATATTTCTATGATGATAATGTTGAAACTGCTATTTATCTTTTGCTCTATGTGGATGATATGTTAATTGCTTGTAAGCATAGAGATAAGATTACTCGCTTGAAGTCCTTGCTGAAGTCTGAATTTGATATGAAGGACGTAGGTTCTGCGTCTAGAATCCTTGGGATGAACATTAGTAGGGATAGAGCTGGTAGAGCCTTATTCATATCCCAGAAATCCTTCTTGCAGAAAATTGTTTCCAAATTTTCGATGCATTTATGCAAACCAGTTTGTACACCACTTGCGAGCCATTTTCAGCTTTCCAAGAAATCTTGCCCCAAAACTGATAGAGAAAAGAATGACATGGCCAACATATCTTATAGAATGGCTATAGGATCCGTCATGTATTCTATGATATCCACCCGACCTGATATTGCTTATTCCATAAGCCTTCTTAGCCGATTCATGTCTAACCCGGGTAGGGATCATTGGGCAGCTCTCAAGTGGTTGTTACGGTATATTAATGGGACTATTGATAGGGGTCTTCTTTATCATAATTGGTCTGATAATTTTGAACTGGTTGGATATGTGGATTCTGACTTTGCAGGTGATAAAGATGGTAGGAAATCTACCACTTCTTATTTCTTTACTTTGGCAGGGAATTGCATATCTTGGAAATCACAGTTGCAGCCTGTAGTCTCATTGTCGACTACGGAGGCTGAATATATTGCTGCCACTGAGGCAATTAAAGAAGCTATTTGGATTCAAGGCTTACTATCAGAATTGCATGTTTTAAATTCTAAAGCTGTGATTTATACTGATAGTCAAAGTTGTCTTCACTTATGTAAAAATCCTGTTTATCATGAGAGAACTAAACATATAGATGTTAAGTATCACTTCATAAGGGAAAAGGTTTCAAGTGGCTTAGTCAATATTGAGAAAATTAGTACTAAAGATAATCCTTCAGATTTTGGTACTAAAATTGTGACAACTGATAAGTTTTCTTTGTGCAGGGACCTCCTTCATGTAGATGAAGGTTGACTCTTTGAGTCATTGTTGGCTGAAAATTAAATGAAAATATGTTCAAGGTGGAGTTTGTTGGCCTATTAGGCCATTTTCACATTTTTCATTTCTCCTTTTTCAGCCCATTTATTTTATCCCAATGATGAATACCAAGTGGGCCTCTTTAAGAGTGGAAGTGGGTTGGCAGGCCTTTGATGCCGGGCAGGCCGGGTTCAACCCGACCCGACCCAGGTGACTTGGCTATATATATATATATTTCTCTTTCTCTTCAGCCTGCCCTAATCTCCTCTTTTCTGCTTGAGCCGCCGCTGTCTCCCTAAGTTCTCTCTGACCTTCTGTCTTCCCTCTCTCTTCTTTCGAACAGTCTGTCTGTTCGGTTTCTGTGTGACCCTTCCGGACTCTTTCTCCGCTGGTCTGTGCCGGTTGACCTTCGGGTTACCGTGTGTGTGGCTGGGTGAGAGAGGAAAGGGACTTTGCTGAGAGAGAGATCGAGAGCTGTTTATTGAGGCCACTGGTTAGCCTGAGGGATTCCCGTCGTTCTTCACTGGAAGAGCACTTCGGAGCTATTCTTCGTCGCGCACGCTGAAGCCGAACTCGCTGAGCTCGTTCGACTCCCTCTGCTGCCGCTCTAACCGAGACCTGAAGGGTCTCGAGGTAAAGATTACAGCTTTCTTGTTCTCTTATTTACTACTAACGCTTCTGCTTGTTACTGTTTACTTGGATCTGTCTTGAGAAGACGTTCAAGAAAAAGGAAGCCCATTGTAATAGATTAGGTTTTCGCTTTTCTGTTTTTCTCTGTTCATTTGAGGATCTGTAATAGTAAAATAGGAGCGATTTGTAATAGTAAATAGGTTAGTTTCTATTTGGTTGCCGGATCGGCGTAACACCTTTCTATAAAGACCTTTCCAGCTTCTTCTTGGAATGGGCTTTCTTGAGGAAAGGTTATTCCTACTTCTAATTTGAATACCAAACACTGAAAAAAGAAGTTAGAAAAATCATTTTATTCCACTCCATTCATGCGTACCAAACATAGCATAAGATCATAAGTTTTTTGGGGGGACAAATAACTCTCAACTTTTCTCTTACTATTAAAAGTTGGTGAAAATAAGTGTCTAATCTCTAAAATGTCCTTTTATGGAGAGAAAAACTTGAAAACCTTTCAAAATTGAAAGTTTGTCAATTAAAAATATAATTATTCAATAAAAGGATAATTTAGAAATTATGACTTATTTCCATCAATTTGTTAATGGTGAGCGAAGGTTATTTGAGGTTTACTCGTACAAGAATATAGTTAAGAATTTTAGTTGACTAAACTCCAAACTTTAGAGGGTGTTTTGAACTTGGGTCCTGATAAAATACGTGTGGAAATATAAAAAATACGTGCGAAAAATTTCATTTGTCTCTATAAATAAAAAATTCTAACTTCTCTCTAAAACTTTAAGAACTTCAAACTCAAATCTACTCAAATTCCACTGTTGCAAAAAAAAAGTTAATACATCGATCTATACTCGTTTATTTACAATTTAATCGATTTAAAAATTAAGAAAATACAACAAATCGGATAAAATCTCCACTTGATTAAATGGGAGCCGAAACTCCTCTATGTTTTCGGCCCAGCCAATTGAAAGTATATATGGAGGGAGTTTCGGCTTCTTCATCTTACATGTCCAAATTATCTTTTTTTTTTTTAAATAGTTATTAATCTTTTTTTTTAAAAAAACTAGCAAAACAACAAATTCACAATTTAAAAAAAAAATTAGAAATGGGGACTTTTGGCCAGGTGGGCTGAAAATCTCCAATAATTTCAAGTGGCTTCAAATGAAATTATTGAAGATTTTCAGCTCACCTAGCCGAAAGTCTCCGTTTCCGATTTTTCACCAATTTGTGATATTTTTATTTCAAAAATCGATATTTTCTTCAATAAAATTTTTAAAATCATTTATCTTTCTTCAAGAACTTTAAGAACACTGCAAGGAATTTTTAGAGAAAGATGAGAGAAAAAATTCTAGAGAGAAAAGAATGGAGGAAATGAGAAATTTTGAATTTTTTCGCACATATCTTTTATGATTTCTGCACGTAATTTATTGATACTCTTGAACTTTTTTTTTTTTATAAAACGGTACCTTGTATTTAATCCTTAATAAATATACTAAAAATGAGGCTTTTTTCTTGGAAAAGCCCATTATTTTTAACATGGCTACTAAAGTGGCTCAAAATTTTTTTTTATGCCTGATTTGGCCATAACGCACAACGGTTGTGCGTTATCATCTTGTAATTTTTTTAAAAAAAAAAAAATCTTATAACAGAATTTGAACCATTGACCTCATAAGAAATAACATAGAAGACTTACCAATAGACTACCATTAGATCTTATTAACAAGTGCATGAGATTTTATTTAATAATAACTTACTCACATATTCCAATATTTAACAATTTCAATCATTTGAATTTTTAATTAGAGCAAAAATAAGACTGCTCCTCTGTTTAATTTTCAAATTGGCGGCATAATTTTTTAGTTAACAAGAGAGAAAGTATTAGAAAATTATAAAAACGTAAATTAAAAGGAAAATAGGAAGTTTTTGTGGAAACATTCGGTGGAAAACTATTAGAACTGTTTCCAACGCGTAGGTCTCGAAAAAATACCCGAAATACCCACAAGAATCGCCTCAATCGGACGTCCGAGCGCAAAGTTATGCCCCGTCAAAATTTTCGACTATACGAAATGAATTTTTTGCCCCGAAACGCGTCCGGATCACTTTTTCGACAATACCGTTGTGTTTCTCTTTACGAGAACCATCAAAACGAGTGTTCATACGCGTGAAACGAACATCCAATCGCAGAGTTATTCATATTTAAAGTTTTCCAAATATCTACAAAAATTATTTTTTCCTAATCAACATAAACATGTGCGTTATCTTCCACCTCAGCACTTAACGCGGATTAAGCCCATGATTAGCTATAACGCACAACCATTATGCGTTATCTCATTTAATAACACACAATGATTGTGCGTTATGTCCTCTTCAGGATTTTTTAAAAAAAAAAAATTTGCTTATTTAGTATCCATTTTTTGAAAATGAGCCCAATAAAAAAAAAAACCTAAAAATGAATATTTCAAACGCACTAAAAGTTATATTAAATTTGTATTAGAGAATGATTTTGACGATTATTATTAACAGGTTATGAAACAAGTTAATTTTTCATTTTTTTTTTTTTTATAGGTAACATTTTAATTTGTTGAGTACTTACATTCTCAGATATTTCAGCCACCTTCTTTTGGACATCTCCACAAAAATTAGATGACCTATAAGAATTAACAAGGGTTTCAATCGCTTCTTCTGTAGACTTTCTTCCTTCCTCAATGTCCTGTGATCAATAATGAATATATCTAAATTATTGAACTTTCAGCAAACGAAAATTGATAAAAAAAAAAAAAAAATAATAATAATAATAATAATAATAATAATAATAATAATAATAAACAAGGAAAATCGTCCTTTTGTTTAATTACCTCATCAAAGTCCTTGTTTATAGTCTTCAAGAAATGATCAGATGGATTTTGGAGACTCGGGCAAGGAAAACCATTTTCCCCAAAAAACTACATATATATATGATCAAACACAAAACTTATAATTACATCAATAGTCAATATCATTACAAGAGTTTTAAAGATCGAACCTATTTGATTTATCAATGCTTCACCCATTAAATTTGAGAGTAGTTTAAAATTTTGAAAGAGACGAGAATTTATATAAAAGTTTTTAAAATGTTAAAAAGAGTATTGTACACTTAATAAAAGAGAATATCAAAAAAAATTGAAAACAAATGAAGATTACTATAAAATATTAATCTCCTTACAAAGTTTCCTACAAACAAAATTTGTAACAAATGTCTAATTCGATTGAATTAGGCGAGAGGCAAATATGTCTAACTAACAAGCGTAATATTAGAAATATACTTTTAAATATATAATAAATACGTGTATTAGGCATAATTTCTCTTGCTTGATTATGCCCTAGAATAGTAGAATAGTGATGGTGGGATAAAAAAATATGACTATAAAAAAATACATACATATATAGAGAAAATTAAAAAAAAAATGTATATAATAATAAATTACTAAATACATAATCAATTTTTCGTAAAAAAGATATCAAGGAATACTAATAGAATAAATAGAATTTTTAAAAATATTTTAAAAATATTAGGAACGGACATCACTCACTACAATTTCTGGATGGATTTATGAACTCACCTGATTTGCTGCATGAGTAGGGCCGAAATAGACAATTCTTCCAGAAGACAAAAGACAAACGTTATGAAAAAGGGTAAAAACTTCAGCACTTGGCTGATGAATGGAGGCTACAATGGTCTTTCCTTGTCGTTGTCGTGCAATTCTGCTGATAACATAGTAAGAAGCAGCACTGTCGAGGCCGCTTGTTGGTTCATCAAGAAACAGAAGTTTTGGGCGTTTTAATATTTCAATACAAATGCTTACTCTTCGTTTTTGTCCACCACTTAGACCCTTTGTATCCCATCCTCCTCCTATTCTTGTGTTCATTGCTTCTTGCAATCCCATTTCCTTAATTGTCATTTCTGCCCTTTCCTTTTTCTCTTTTTTTGACATTGTATTTGGTAGTTGAAGTTGTGCTGAGTAATACACTGTTTCTTTTACAGTTAACGTTGTGATTAAAGTATCATCTTGAGTTACATAAGCCTGAACCATCCATAAAAAAATAAATATATAAGTTGTAGGAAAGCCAGAAGTAGAATTCTTTGAAGGTGTTTTTTAATTTTTTTTTTAAAATTTTGTTGGCCCTTGGCTTTAGAATATATAGATGTACATGAATGAGAAGGGAGATAAGTTTTGGGGCAAATCTTCCTCAACTATTTATTTATTTTTTTTTTTTATTTTTTTTTTTTGTATAGACTAACAGGTCATGTATTTTAAAATCAGAATCTATCTTGGACATATATATTCCTGATTTTTTGCACCCAGAACTACATGAGTTCTAAGGAAAATCTTTTTAAAACTTTTTTTTTCTTTTCTTATCAATTTAAGGAAAATGATATGATTTAAAATTTAAAATTTAGAACTTGAAAAACACTTTTTTAGCACAAAATTACTATGTTTGAAAATAGAATTTGACCTAACTAACTTCATCTCAAAAGAAGATATATGAAGAGGAAAATTATTCTTCAAAATATTTTCATTATAACTAGCTAATTATAAGGCTCCCAGATGCAAAGAAAAGCCAGATATGCAAACTTGACTTGGGAGGTTAGTTTAGCCCTAGCTAGTGTAAGATTCATAATTATTATGAATTGAAACATTAAAGATGAAATCGTTAAATTACAGAAGTGCCATAAGCTAGGGTTTGTCTTCGGCCATTGATAAGAATATCACCACTTTGCCTCGTATTGGAATCTAACCTTCCTACACCATAAAAGAAATAAATTTATCAAAAAACATTATAGTAATTTGATGCTTACTGCCTTGAACATTTTTAATTATATGAATTCAAAAATCTTAATTAACTGAGTTTAGATATCTCAAATCTCATTATCTCTTTTTGCAAATGAATTAGCAGTTTTAACGAAATATAAAACAAACATATCAAAATCTATCCAAGTGTAGAGTAGCACCTGCTAAAGCATCAAGAAGAGTGGATT
Source organism: Catharanthus roseus (assembly GCA_028651295.1). Classification (NCBI taxonomy): domain Eukaryota; kingdom Viridiplantae; phylum Streptophyta; class Magnoliopsida; order Gentianales; family Apocynaceae; genus Catharanthus; species Catharanthus roseus. Next base: position 2,158,711 of record JAPQWS010000108.1, on the reverse strand, counting down.
TGCCAGAGCCAGAAGGACCCATTATGGCTAAAAGTTCACCAGGACGGGCATAACCAGTAAGCCCTTGTAGTATAGCTCTGCTCCCGCCTTTGTTTCCATTTGAAACGGTAACCCACAAGTCTTCCCATGTTATATGTACACCACTTTGCCCTAATATTAGGCTTCTGTTTTCTTCTTCCATTGACAATGATGAAGTGGTGGTCTGATCCAATTTGGGAGGAGGAGGAACAGTAATCTCATCGGACGATGGGTCGGCCCTGCTAGTACTGGACTTGATCATGACCAGGTCTTTGTCTCCTGATCCTGAAGTAGCTGGTGCAAGAGGCGTAGTGGAAGCCATGCTGGAAATGTTTGGAGGGTTCTTGTTCAAAAATATATATGATAAAGTATACTGCTACTTCCATACTTATAGGCTTGAGTAAGAGTACGTTGAGCCTAGCCTTCCACGTGCATGGGGCAGACAGACAATAAACCAGGTGTGAGATGGAGGAAATGTATAGGGCTTAATGTTGAGATATAAAGCGGGTAAAATTTTAGAAAAACAAGAAAAAACACTTATTCTTTTTATTCTGATTGAGATAATTAATTGACTCGTAAAATTAGAAAGATAAGAAAAAAAAAATTTTCTGTTCTTATTAATACGTACATATGTATTTTCTGCTCATAAATAACAATTTTATTTTGATTTAATTAATTATTTGCCTTAATATTAAACCGTATAACAGTACTTGTAAACAATAAATGAATTCTGCATCATTTTTCTCACATTTTTTCATCTTTTTGTTATATTTAAGTTATCAATTACAGAAAAACTAGATCTAAAACTATCTTAAAATAAATTTTATTACTATTTTCTATTTTGAATTTTACAAGGTTAATATACATATATAGAGCTATATTATTTTAAAGTGCGTGCATCTCCTTACTAAACATTTTTTTCCTATGCACGGTGAAACATTTTCACACATTCAGAAAAAAAATTAAAAGGGAATAATCGGATTAGTATAATATTCTTTCTGTTTAGAATTTTTTTATTATTCGAAGAGTTTTAGAGATTTGAAATATTTGTACTATAAATGTCACAATCAATTAATGTGGTTGGAGATGTTTATTCTCAAAAAAATTTGAATTTTTTTTAATGGGATAATGAGTCAAAAGTCCAGACACTAATTTTTATATAATATATATACTTTTATTTTTCTGTCATTCTATTTTTATATTTTTTCTATAGAATGATGAGGAGATGATGTCACGAAATCGTCATGCATATACAAGAAGAATCAAATATGAAATTATTAATGATAAAAGGTGAGCAAATTAGACAGCTTTAAGATGGGGCATGGGCCTTGTGTGATTTTATGCATCCTCAATGAAAATCCATGCAAACTAAAGCTGATGGTGATGGTTGCAAAGGCAAAGGGAAAAGAAAGGGAACTGTAAGACCAATACATACTACTTTGACAAACAGACAAAAGGGTGTGTTTCATTGGCTCCGTCCCGATTCGATCAATAATGGGATTCTTGGCTAGAGAAAGGGTGTGTGTTAATCTATTGACTCGAATCAATAATCTTTTTTTTATATTAAATGAAAAGTTTTAAATTCAAGTTATATAGAAAGTGATTTAATAATATATTTAATTTTATATTGTTAGTCATTTAAAGATCTTGTATTTTTCGATGTCTTTTGAATTAATTTATGACTCTTGACAAAAGATATATCATTCGATAGCGTAATTTTCTCGCTTAAATTTAAATTAAATTTAAAGTACTCTTTAATTTATATTTAATTAGTCAATAACAGCTGAATATTGGATTTAAAAAAGGTACAAGTTTGTTTTGTCCCTAACATGTCATATCTGACGATTCCAGTCCATGCAAATTCCTACAAAAAATAAAAACACATGGGCCTTCCAACCCTTTGGACATTTCCTTCTAGTAACAAAATTCTGAAAATTACACTCTGAACTTCACTCCACCACCACTTTAATTTCTCTTTAGCTTTGTTTAAAGATTAATGATGTATTCATTGATTTTAACTTAAGTTAAATAAGTTCAATTTTGATTTACCAAAAAAAAAAATTTTATTTTTGGTATGTGAGCAGAAAACTCTTTCTTTAGCAACATAATTTGTTGAGTTTAAATTACTCTCACTAAATAGTAATGATAGTAGGACCGATCTTCTAATATTATCTGTATAATTCTTTATTTAATAATAAATTTTTTTAAATTTATTTTTTATTTTATAAGATTTATTAAAAAACACATATAAAAGTACTGCAAAAAATTTATATTAATCCATTAAAAGATGTGTTACGTGATCTTGGCCACAGAGGTGACACTAGACTCAATTTGCATAGTTGTTTCTTTTTAGTAAAGTATGGAATTTTTTTTTTTTTTAGAATTGGTGAAAGTAAAATTTGATATGCAAAGAGAGAAAATTAAGTTGAAACTAAAAAAGTAATAAATAAATAAATCAAACCAAGTAGAGATTTAAACAACAAAAAAGAAATATCTGAACTTATCTCAATGCAAAAAACTAGTGTTAGGATATACAATATTGTTACTGCTTTCTTCTGATAATACCAAAAATGGTACCTTTGTCCATTTCTCCATTCTTGATTATACAAAAGAAAAGCAGTCTGTAGAATATCACCATTCCAAATAAGATTGCAAGATCAATCCACTTTGAATATCCCATCTCTACTTGCCATACATTCCTCAATATAGTTTCACCATCAATCAAAGGCGCTCCTTCCATTTGACTCTCAGGAAATTTCAGCCCTTCAAATTCATTCTTGTAAAGTCCTTGATATACATACTTGTGGAAGCTTATGTAATATAATGGATATTTCCAGAAAATCTTTGGTAAATCATTTGGTAATCGAAAGAAACCTCCACTTAACATCATTAGACCTTGTATTCCAGCACCAATGACAAGTCCCATGAGGAAATTTGGGACTATACTTGCTACAATCATCATAAGACTCTCAACTAACATAATGCTAGCTTCAAGTATCAGAGTGAAGTACATAAACCTTTCGCTTCTCCGCTGTAGTCCCACAAGATAATAGCTTATAGCTCCAGATATCAGGGAGATGAGAAATAAGAATGGAGTTGAAGAAAATGTGTTGCTAAGAACAAATGCAGCTACCCCATAATGACCATTTAGCCTTTCACGGTGAAAAACCTGTGATGATGGATGTGCATTGAAGCCAAGTTAAAAAAAACACATCTTTTACCGATTGAAGCGAAAATTACTTGTTGCTTTACATACCTTCATCTCCTCCACGAATGAAGGGAAACCACCGATTGCCATGATGGTCAATAGTGATGATACAAACATGAGCATTGAACCTCTAGCCTAAAGAAAAATCATTGCTCAGAGTTAGAATAAGTGTTAAATTGAATGGCAAGTTCAGAACCACCTCTTAAATCAATAGAGAATTGGACTTACATTAATAGAGCTATAACTGTTTCCAATACCATAGAACACGCTACCTAAACCAAAGCCTAATCCAATATATATGGCAAGTCGTAACCAATAGTATCCCAAATCACGGCACATATTTACAAAAGACCTTTTGGTGAGAATGAGGCACTGTGTAAAGAAACTAGGCTGGCTCCCCCCCTTCTTCGTCAGGCCAGGGGCTTCCTACAATAAACAAGTAGCAAAATTTTGTATATGTTAAATACATTTAAATCAAGAACCTTGCTAGTAATTTTCATTATCCTCTAGTTTCTTCTTTAGTGGCTTACTCGGCTTGGTATCCCTGCCACTTCGCCTAGGATCTGCTCCCAGGTCTCTGACGATATATAAGATTCTGCGAGCACATCAACGATTGCATTGCTGGTTCTCGGTCCCCCAGTACCAGGTTCAAGGTCCTAAAAGTAGTTTCACTCTTGTTAGAATTTCAACCAGATTTACGGAGACTTCAAAAAAACTTCATGTACCAACTAGCAACATACCTCATTGAAGTCTGTGTTTATCAGTTTTAGATAGTGATCTGCCGGATTTTCGAGGACAGGACATGGAAAACCATTTGCTTCAAAGAACTAAATTGAGTAAAATGATCAAGTGAACATCAGCTCGTATACATGAAAGCTTCAAAATTCTATGTCAATACGACAAAAAGGCTTGTGGTCGCACAGTGCACCCACCTGATTTGCTGCATAGGGAGGTCCAAAGTATATTGTCCTACCTAAAGCAAGCAGGTAAAGGTTTTTAAGTAGCTTGAAAACTTCACTACTAGGCTGATGCACTGATGCTACCACAGTCATCCCGTACTGCCTGGCAAGCTTAACAATTTGTTTCATGACAAAGTATGAAGCAGCACTGTCAAGTCCACTTGTCGGCTCATCCAGGAAGAGAAGCTTTGGACGAGTTAGAATTTCTAAACAAATACTTACTCTCCTCTTTTGACCGCTACTCAGGCCTTTTCTGCCCCAGCCCCCAATTCTGGTATCAATGCAAATTTGCAATCCCATATCCCTTATTGTCCTCTCTGCTACCTCTCTTTTCTCTGCTATTGACATTGACTTCGGCAATTGGAGCAAAGCAGAGTAGTACACAGCCTCTCTAACAGTTAATGTCCATGTTAGGATGTCATTTTGAGTCACGTAAGCCTAAACAAGTACATGGCAATGGAATTAGAATTCTTCTTCTACTTATAATTGACTGCATTAGATTTGTTGTTTCAAGACTATCAACCAAACACTAAAGAGGAATTCCATAGAATCTAGGAGCTCCATAATGAAGCTATTCTGCTATCCTAGGTGTAGTGGAGGTTTTATGGAAGGAATTAGAACATCATTATCTGGTTAAAGCCTGAAGGTAAAAAATAGTATCAGTATGGACATGATGTATGTTTTGCTTTCAATCCAAATGAAGGAACAGGAATGATATCCCTCAGAAGCCCAAAATCCTTTAAGCTTCAGATTTTCTTCTTTCATAGAAGAACCTTATAGATCAAGTTTCGAAGCTTAATATTCATGGCTAGATGATTTTAGGTGTTGCACAAACATGCAAAAAGGGACCTCTTGCTATGAGTCAACTCTGAAAGTAAGTGCATTGCCCATCCAGGTTCTTAAAGCTTTGGTTAAGTCAATAAAAGTGATTCCAAAGACAGAATACAACAATAGTTTTAGGCATGCCAATTCCACGGCATAGATATGAGATCATACCGATGTGCCATAGGCAAGCTGTTGCCTTTGACCATTTATTAGTATTTCTCCACTTTCCTTCGTTCTTGAGCCTAGCCTCCCTGAAATAAGCGTGGAAAAAAAGCAAAAAAATCAAGGTCATTCCTCCCAAGTTCTGTTTCTCCACAGTAGACAAATCAAGTACATTCTTTCAATCAAGTTTAACATTCTGTCCATTCTGCTATTTTGCAGATGTCCCATATATTATTAAAGGACAAACTGATTTACCATATTGTCACAATTTGTATCCAATATTGAAGAGATTTTGACTGAGAAGCAAGAACTCGTTGAATTTTAAGGAATGAGGATATATAAAACCTATAATATAACAACCAGAACAACAGAAAAAATAGAATCATGAAAAGTAGTTTACCGGCCAATGCATCAAGGAGAGTAGATTTTCCACAGCCAGAAGGGCCCATGACCGCCAAAACCTCCCCCGGACGAGCGTAACCAGTAAGTCCTCGAAGAATTGACTTGCCATCGAAAACAGTCACCCAAAGGTCCTTCCATGTCAAATAAATCCCATCGCCACCATCTGCATTATAAAAATCGATCCTTTCTGGTTCGATTACTACAACTGACGGAGAATTTTCAACATCTTCTTGCACTGGTGCAGGTGAAGAATCCATGCAGCGATTGGAAAATTTAAAGGGTCATAAGCTGTATTTGAAGTATGCAGATAAAGGATTCTGTTAGTATTTAATTGAGGCAAATGAACAAACAGATTCCATGCAATTACGGCTCTTTTCTCCACTTAATCTCGTGACTCCAGAGAGAGAAAGCAGATACGGAAAGTCTCCAAGAAGACCAAAGATCATACGACAATTTTCTTGTTTTTGCTTTGGATCAAACAAACAAAAAAACAAACGTCTCCATTAATAAAATTAATTCTGTAACCCCGAGGTAAGATAAGAGGCTTAAAAGTCCAAAGTTGTTATTTGACTTGAGGAAAAAAAAAAGGAAATAAAGAATGATTTTTATAGTATAAGCAGGGGTCCCACTATCTCTCTCTTTTGGTGCTGACATGGGCTTACATAATTGGTCCTGCAAGATACTCTAGCCATCCCCTGTGAACCTTTGCCTTGTCGTTGAGTTCCCATACCCTGGTAGTGTTGATAACGCTCCGCCTTCTTCTTTAGGACTTCCAAATTTTTTCCTTCTGTGATAATTTTCTTTTGAGGAGCATGTGAAATGCTAAATCTTGAGCTGTTACTGGTTTTCTCGTTTAACAACTTCTTCATTTTCTTGAGGGATTTTGCTGGGTTTCCTTCTTGTTTTTGATGATCAGCAGTACTGGAAGAATCATTCTTTTGTGTTTAATGGTTTCAAATCTACTGCTTGAGATCTCTAGTGGAGGAGTTCTAAACCGTTCCACTTAAGTTGTTATGGCGGCTACATTTTGCAATTCAAACTATGGTTCTGGGATCAAGAAACTGAATGAATATATCCTAAATAGAGATAGCGCTTCAAGGTAATTCAACTCTGAATTATTCCCTTTCCCTTGCCTTTAATTTCCTTACAAGAAGAGATTCTTGTTTACTGTTTATATAGCTTGCTGATCACTTGATTATAGAAATCTATTCATGCTATAATGTCTCTCTCTGCTTTTGCCTTCCATGTGAAATTTCAAGATAATGTGGTTATTTTTCTTGAAAGTTTGCTATGTATACGATATGGGGTTTCCATCTAAATGTGCTTGCAACCTTTATTTCTTGTGGTCCTATCATTCTGATTGTATTTTGCTCCCATTTCCAACTGTAAGCATAAAGTTCTTTGGGGAGAAGTTTTCTTTTGGGCTTAGGTGGCTCCTTGTTTACTGGAGGAAACTAAGAAAGAACCTTAGGTTAAAGTCATACCATTGCATAATTAAGAATTCATTTTCATCATGAGGTCTCCATGCCTAATGAAGAAAGGACAATGCAGAAAAATATAAATGTGGCTCATTGTCTTCCCCTTATAACACTACTAACTTCAGTACTATGCCTATGACTGCACATATTTGACGTTGCTGTCTGTATGGCATCATATTAGATGTATTAGCTTCCTGTTTTTTTACTTTTAATCAGAAACTTGAGATGTCTACTTAAGAGGAAGTCTACTGTGTAGTTAGAAGTTTGCAAATATAGGTAAGTGATATGGAAGTAAATGCCTAGAGCGTCATATTTATATTCAACCTAAATGATGTACCAAAATGTTCAAGAAATCATCTGTTGCCACCGTATGATGCTGCCTAACTAGAGCTAAAGTTGTATATATAAACAATGATATGCTCTTGATTCATAGAGCTGATACCATTCAGTGCAGGATATATCCAATATTCCAATACTCTGGTTCTGTGAGATCATCATGTTCCTGGAAGTTTTGCAAAAGCTATCAAAAAACCTGTACAAGGCAATTAGAAGTCAAACATTGGAGAATCTTTCTGCAGAGCAGTTCTGCTGCAACATATGAAGATAAAATGGAAGAAATTTCTACAGTGACTTTAATTTGGAGGGCTGCAAAGTTACCTATTTACTCTGTTGCCTTGGTTCCATTAACCGTGAGTTTCTCTGAAAACTTTTTTGGGGGGTTTGTAAGAGAATAGATTGTTTTTCCTAGATCTTTTTTCTCCAATAGAATAAAATTACTGCATTGATTCATTTGAATACATGCAAACATTAGAGCAATTCTTTTGACATTTGAACCTGGAAATTTCATATTTGGCCATCTTTCACTTTAGATACTAAATTTAATGTAAGTCTTAAGTCTCATTTGGGATTTTAGAATTTAACTTGTCCTTGTACTCGTTGATGTAAGATTCATTATGCATACGTAGTTTCTTTGAAATATTTTTGCTACATTCTAATACATTGAACTTGTTTTGGGGCATCTCTTTCTTTGAGCAGGTGGCAACGGCTGCTGCCTATTTGCAGACAGGCCTCTTTTTTGCCAGGCGTTATTTTGTGCTCTTGGCCTCTTCAGTTCTCGTCATAACTTGGCTAAACCTGAGGTTAGATGCTGAATGCTATGGGATACTTATTTGCTAAATCCAGATGTTTTCTGTCAGAATTCTAATATACCCCATTTTATAAGTAAATATACTGTTACATGTGCTGGTAATGGAAATCTTTTTGTGGCTTCTAATCAAAAGAGGGATAAAAAGAAAGGGAAAATGAGAGTCCCTTGTTATTGCTAAGTTAATAGCCCACTGATCAGTATCTGTACAATCTAATGTGTTAATGGAGAGTAAACATTCAGCTGTACATGCAAACAGTGGCTACCATCTACGGATGGGTGACTTAAGGATCTCTTAGAAATGGAGTAAATTTCAAACGTGTCTTTTTTCACCTTACGTAACATCATTAGTTCAGTTTCATGTTCTTATGAGTCTTTTATCTATTTTTTATCTTGTTGTTGTTCTTAATCTTTGCACAAATACTGCTTATCGACAAGTTTTTGCTTGGGTACCTTCTGACTGCTGTACAGTTCCTATGTGTGATATGGGCAGCAACGACGTTTATGATTTTGATACGGGAGCAGATATAAACAAGAAAGAGTCAGTTGTAAATATTGTAGGCAGGTAAATCTATCTCCTTTACATGATTTTCCCTCTATTTGCTTCCTATAATCGTCTTTTCTGTCTTTCGGTGTCCTTGCTTTAGCTCAAATCCAATAGCTATTAGAAAAACCAAGCCAATATAGGATGGGACCTTGGCCTTCAAGCTCATTTAAGTCAATGTAGAATAAATTTTTTCATTTCATTTCTTTGTTACTTCTATCATAAATGATCTCCTATGATCATAATAGATAGATATATTGCTTTCAAATGTTCTACATTATTTCATATATTTATATACTTTGGAAGGACTATTCGTTAAGTTTTCTTTTAATGTCAACATTGTTAGTTTCATTCCTTTGATCTCTTTGTTATTATATCTCTTTTATCATCATTCAACATCGAATTATTACAACGTTAAATGGTTTCTTTTTGTACGATAAGACAATTGGCTGATTTTGCATTCTCTTATTCTGGGGAAGTCGTACAGGAACCTTCATCGCTGCATGCATATCACTTGTTCTTGGTTTATCAGGGCTTATTTTGGCATCTGTAGAGGCTGGGAATTTGAGATCGATCTTATTACTGGCTTCTGCAATCACTTGTGGATACATCTATCAGGTGTGACAACCTTTCTTCATACTTTGTAATACGAATCTGCAAATTCTTCAAAGATATGACCTAGGCCTATTTGTGCCAGCAGAAAATCTTAAGGATCTCTAACTTATCGTATTGGATGGGGTAATTTTGCCACAGTGCCCACCATTTCGGTTGAGCTACCAAGGCTTGGGGGAACCTTTATGTTTTGCAGCATTTGGTCCATTTGCTACAACAGCTTTCTATTTGCTTCAGAGTAAAACAAGGTTCTTTCTCAGTTCAACAAGTCACCTGTAACTACAATGCAAGATTTCTTGTACTGATATTGATATTGATTGTGAGTTTGAATACAGTGAGGTACCAATTACTGGCACTGTCCTCTCTGCATCACTTCTTGTTGGACTAACAACGTCCCTGATCCTCTTTTGTAGCCATTTTCACCAGGTGATTTCTCTCTTTCTCATACAATTTCACGCGCATATACAGTCTTTATATGAAACTCCACCTTCTATATCTTATCTGCTAAATTCAAGAATGGAATGCTCAGGTAGACGGAGACCAGGCTGTTGGAAAATTTTCCCCTCTGGTGAGTACACTCCTAAAGATGAGAGGAGAGACTCAAAGGAACAAATAACGGTTGACATGTATTTCTCTCATTTGATTCCAGGTTAGGCTGGGTACAAGAACAGGTTCAGAAATTGTAAAAATTTCTGTGATGGTTCTCTATTCAATTTTGTTTGTTCTTGGCCTTACCAGAACTCTTCCCTTCGCATGCATTGTAAGTACAGCTAGTCTTTTTTTGTCTTACAGAAAGCTGTACAACATTGTTATTCTTGAGAAATTTCATTGTCTGATTCATCATTCTTTTGGTTTCAGATCCTATGTGCGATTACCATTCCCATAGGAAGACTAGTAATTAGCTATGTGGAGGCCAATCATCAGGTTAGTTCTGATTTGTTTGAATTATTTTAGAGGGAAATTAGATATGATACTATATGCTTAATGCGCATCATGTTTTTTCTCTAATTTTATACATGAACGATATTCAAAAATCTAAAGGTGTCCTGCTACCACATCTCAAGGCGAAATCTGACACATCCAATGCACATGCCAAACAAACAAAAAAGCTCCTCATAGTCAACACATGCACTACTATGATGTAGTGATAGAATATTTTAAATGTACAAAAATTGTTCATATATATAATTAGAGAGAGACAAGTTTTTGTGCATAATGTCTAACGAGTATATAGTTCATGTATATTTATAGCCAATTTCCTATCTTAAATGATATATAATCAGTATGAAAACAAATTATGGATTACATCTTTGGTGGCTGCTTCATGATTAAATCAAGATTCTGACAGAAGTTTGTTTCATACATATGTATTATACCAAAATTTGTGCTTAATGAGTTTAATGGATCCAAAATCTGCATTTCAATTTTGTAGGACAAAACAAAAATTTTCATGGCAAAGTATTACTGTGTGAGGTTGCATGCTATATTTGGAGCTGCTTTGGCTGCTGGATTGGTTGCAGCTAGAATGCTGGCCTGAACTACAGATAGATGATATTAACACATGTTCTTGGAGTGAGTGAAGATTTTTCTTACAAAAGACATAAGCATTGGTATTGTAAGCTGAATGTCCATCTGCATGGCCAAAAGTCTCCTGTCTCAAATGTTAGGAAAATTCTATTATGGATCCGATCCATAATAAAGTCATAGATTTTTTGTTTCATATTAAACCACATTATTCATGTATAGATTTTTTGTTCCATATTAAATCACATTATTCATGTAATTAATATAATGGATTTCTATAAACAGAGAAATGATCTACATTTGGGATTGCAGCACCTACTTTTTTAACCATTACTTAATTGCTTGTCGAACTAGTGATGCTCTCTCTGATTTGGAACGAACTTAGCATCAGGTGTATTGGGCAGCATTGTCCATTAATCATGCTCTGATTTGGAGTGTAGTTGGTGTCACCTCATAAAGAAAGAATCGTCTGTAACATCTCTTGTTTGACTACATATTTACCAAAATCACCAACAAGAAGCATCAACATGTTGGACACCTCCAATAAGCACCAGTGCAACTAAGCAATCAGTATACCATCTCTCCAAGCACAACCAAGAAAAGGACCTCATATTCTTTCTTTCTGATAGATAAGCTAAACAGCTGCCCTGCTATTCTTTACTTTGGCAATACACAGACCATTGAAGGAAAGAAAGTACCTGCAAGCTTAACAGTGGGTCCAATTTAATGTCAAACAAAAAACTAACACATAAAGAAAGAGTAGATACATAAGGGAAGATAAGATTGGTTTTTTTTTTTTTTCCTTGTGGTAATAAAGAGAGATATTCATTAATCAAAAAGACTGAGAGACACAAGATGCAGAAGGGTCACAGTATGGCCCTTCTGGCTGTTCAATAATAACAAAATTATACAAAAAGCTATAATTACACAAAAAAAGTTCTAGCCCAACTTGTACCCCTCCTATCCTGTTCTAAGAGTTCAAAAACCTCCTCCGTTGGCTGTTGCAATATCCTGCATTTTTTATCCAAGTGTGTGGCCCTCTTGGCAGGAAGATCCGCTACCTTATTGGCTTCCCAGTATTGGTGTTTCAAAGTCCACCTGGACTCTTGTGCGAGAAGCAACCTACAATCATGAATAATATGGGAGTAGATCGGAGAATCATTATTAGAAATCATTTTAGAATCATATTGACTTCTAAATTGGTAATGTTTAGATGTTTAGCTAAAGAACGACCAGTCCTTATTGCAACAAGTGCAGCTTGTGTATTAGTAGTATTAGTGAGTTTAATTTGATAGCCCAAAATCCAGTTACCCAAGTGATCCCTAAAAACTCCTCCAGCACCTCCAGGGCCTGGATTTTTTCAAGAAGAGCCATCTGTATCTAATTTGATGTGTCCTAGAGGAGGGGGAATCCATTTAATAAAAATAGTGGTCTTGTCTTTTGTCCTTGGAGTATTAACAATATTTAAAAAAATTGGTAAGCCTGATTAAGGATTACTTGAGACTCCCAAGCATGATTTTGAGAGTTAAAAATCCTGAAATTTCTTCTTTTCCAAATATCCCAAATCATAAAAGAAAAGACAGTACACCAGCTCAATTTATTACCAATGACTTTTTGAGAAATACGTTTTTTTTAAGCCAATCCTTTAAGGGCACAGAAAAAAATGAAGGATGAGGGTCAATATTTAAAATGGAAAAAAGTTTATGCCAAATATTAGCGGCCTCACAACAGTCCCTGAGAATGTGCAAGGTATCTTCCTCATTTAAGCAAATAGAACAGGAAGAAGAAGGACAAATGCTCCTTTTATGCAAAAGCACATTAAATTATGAGGTATCCTATCATAAAAACTAAGCCAGACATAATGTTTTATTTTAGGAAGAGTAAGCATTTTCCAAATCCAGGATAGATTCGGTGATTCAGCTTGATCAAAATCATTCAAAAGAGTTAGATTATAGGCAGAAGTGGTAGTGAATATACCATTAGAACTATACTTCCAGCGGAAGGAATCCTCAAAGCAGGAAAAGTTTTTGTAGGAAGGGTGATGATGTGGTCAGTGATATGCTTCGGTAGTAAAAAGGATATGGAAGAGAAATCCCGATGCCCATCTTTGAATATAGTTGAGACTGGCATATCAAAGTCAGTTTTATGTAAAGGTCCTTGGATAAGCTGTCTAATGGGACCTATGTTCAGCCAATTATCAAACCAGAAGTTAAACAAACTACCATTACCAATATTCCATTTAATTCCTTATTTTACATAATTCCCAACCCAAAAGAAGACTTTTCCAAATGTAAGAGGCACTCGAGCAAGATTTAGTAGGAGTATTAGGATTTAAAGTATCTATATATTTACTCTTAAGGATTTGAACCCATCGTCTATGCTGATTTTTGCTGTCCAAGTTAGCTAGTAAGGAGATATTTTGATGCTTGGCTGACTTAATTTGAAGACCTCCAAGATTTTTAGGTTTGATAACAGAATTCCAGTTTGTGAGATGAAGTTGTGATTGACCTGCTCGATTTCCCCATAAAAACTTCCTAATGATTTGATCAATTTTAGATGTAATCTTTACAGGGAACTTAAGACACTGCATGAGATGCAAGGTAGAGAAGCTAAAGAGGATTTAATGAGAGTGACTCTTCCTTCCCTACTTAAATGTTTAGTTTTCCATCCAGCAAGTTTAACCTCAAAGTTAGAAAGTAAATCACTGTAGTTAGTTGTATTCTTAAGGTTCACATTCATAGGAAAACCTAGTTATTTACCAATGCAAAAAGTTCTCGAAATATGAATATGATTACGGATGTAATTTGCATCTTGATGATTTATATTTTCAGAAAAAAAGATTTTTGATTTTGCCAAGTTAATTTTTAGACCAGAGATGTTTCCAAATTCAGTTAGCACTTGGTTAATGGTGGAAGCATTTTGATAATCTGCTCTAGCAATAAGAAGAATATCATTGGCAAATAAAAGGTGAGGCATATTTAACCTACTTTGCCCAAGTCTAAAAGGTTTCCAGAGTATCAGATCCATACTTTGTTCCATTTTTTGACTTAGGAATTCCATACATAAGATAAAGAGATGGGGAGAAATTGGATCACCTTGTCTAATCCCTCTTGAAGGGAGAAAAAAATCTGTTGGAGTGCCATAATGAGTAAAGAGAGACTTGAAGAGGTAATGCAAGACATTATAAGACTAATGAGCTGAGAAGGAAGATTAATAGAGTGTAACATCATCCTAATAAAACTCCATTCAAGACAGTCAAAGGCCTTTTCTAAATCCAATTTGATAAGCATGTAAGGATTTTTATTGTTCTTCATTTTGTGGAAGGAATGAATGACTTCTTGGGCGATGATAACATTACCAGTTAGTCTCCTTCCTGCAAGAAAACTACTTTGAAAAGGACAAATAATATTATTCAAGTGTGGCCTAAGTCTGTTGACTATAATTTTTGTAATGGCTTTATACAGTGATACAAAGACTAATAGGCCCATGGCTTCGGATGGATTCAGGGAATTTACCTTTAGGAATAAGGGAAATAAACGTCTTATTTAGGAAATCAGGAATAGAGCCCTTACAGATTGCTGTTGTGATGAGATCAAGAATATGGTGCTTGGTTTGATCCCAGAATGTTTGGAAAAATAAAGGAAGACCATCTGGCCCAGGTGCCTTTAAAGTTTGAAATTAAGGATAGCCTTATGGATTTCTTCTAAGTTGGGAAATATGGCAAGATAAGCATTGTTAGAAAGGGGCCTAGGATGCTGAAAAGTACAATGAAGGTTTGAATAAGTGTGACTAGTACTAAAAAGATTGAGGAAATAGTTCTGAATATGCTCTCTAATACTTGTCAGTGAATAAAGCCAATTACCAGCCATGTCTTTAAGAGCCAAAATCTTGTCTCTTTTTCTCCTAATTTGTGTGGAGAGGTGAAAAAATCTGGTATTAGAATCTCCATACTCAAGCCAGTCAATTCTTGATTTCTGTTGCCAAAAAAGTTTCTCTTGATTTAAAATATTTAAATATTCTTTTTGCAGTGAGGATTCCAAGCTTCTGAAGAAGAGTTTGTTTTTCTGGATCAAGTTTGTGTATTCCATGAATCCTTGCCAAGGTTCTTTTCTTTCTAGCAAAGAGATTACCAAAGGTATATTTATTCCAATCTAAAGCCTTCTTCTGGAAGTGGTCTAGAACATGAGCATAATTGGAATGAGATGTCCAAACATCCCTGACTAAGGTGTTAAAGGAAGGATCATTAATCCACATTTGTTCAAATCTAAAAGGGGAATTAATAGTTAGGCTGGTTTTGAGTATTTAGAACAGGACAATGGTCTGAAGTAATTCTAGGTAGACGTAGGACATGAGAATCAGGAAACAAGTGTATCCATTCAGAATTAGCAAGAAATCTATCTAATCTTTCCATTATAAGACCGTGTTATCTTTTATTTATCCATGTGAATCTTGGGCCTTTGAAGCCTAGATCAATGAATTTACAGTCATGTATGCAGTCCTAAACATGCTAGCTCCTTTATGACTAATTTTTAAACCACCAAACTTCTCAGCATTTTCTAAAACCTCATTAAAATCACCAAGAACTAGCCAAGGTATATTATTGACCAGATTAGCCATAGTTTTCAGATTGTTCCACAAAATAATTCTGTTGGACAATTCACAACTTGCATATACAGCAGTTAAAAATAAAGTTGGGGCAGAGGGACTTACCTGGGCTGCAAATGCAACTCTTGCGCAGATTGTCCCACAATCTCCATAGTTATAGTGTCCGCATTCCAGAGGAGAGGATGCCAATACCATCAGATTGACCAATCGCATCCACCTTAACAGTGTGTATATATCCAAATTGAGCAAGAGCATTCTCATTTGCAGATCCACTAAGGTGGGTTTCTGTTCGTACAACTATACATGGTTTCTATGCAGTAATTAAATCTCGTAAGGCTGCCCTAAACTCCTGATTAGTAGAACCCCTGCAATTCCATAACAAAACTATCATTGGATCGGAATTTAGAGAAATAGAGTAAAACACGATGCAGGCATATTCAATATGCTTGTCAGAGGACTCATTGAATCCTCCTCCCCACAATTGTTCAGAGCATTCGTTTGCAGAGAAGGAAATAATGTGAATTTGGTTGTGCGGTAAATCCAAGTTAGATCCTCCATCTGGATTGAGATTTTCAATTTCTTGACTGTTGGGTGACAGGAGAAGAGATTACGCTTGTCTGAGTGGTTCCAAAATGTTACATCTACCAGATAAGGTTGGTTATTCCTATTATAAATCCTTCTAAAGTAGAATATGTACAACAATGGGATTAAAGAAAAATTACCATGAAGATCAGGTTAATCTTTATTGTCCCTCCAGGAAACAAATTCATTGGGACACTACAAGCCAATATAGCTCAGCAGTTAATCTAAATCAAACAGCAGCAAAGATACTATACAACATGCCACCCTAACTCAATTCAAATAAATCTATAACCATACCCCTTCCTAAACTAGCCAAGGTCCAAGCTCTGAGTGAAAAACTAGTTACACGTTGGCAGCTAGCATCTATCTCCAATGTCACTCTGCTAAACCTAATCTACTGGATTTGATGCTTGTAATGAGAGATTTTGCCATACTGCATAAACTCTTCCTTCCCACCAGTCTAACCTTGAAATCACGAGTTAACATATTTATCCTGTCTAGATCTTTGACAACCTTACTTAGCTCAATCACCTGCTTCCTTGATATTAACCCGTAGACATGCAGGCAATCAGCACCAGATATTTCACCTTTTAATGCAATTCTTAACAAAGAATTAGACTCCAGATCGGTTGATCTAGGGTCATGCAATACAGAGAAGCTACCAAACGTAACATCAGGAGCATTGAACAGCTCATCCACATCCTCAGGTTCTTCACTAGCATTATTGGATGTTTCAGCTGAAAGTGCAGGCCACCTCTTAGCAACCCTCATGATATGAGCAGCCTCTCTCAACCCACTGAGAAAAGCTCCATGCATTGTTGCTGGGTACTGCTTATTAGTTGCTTCTCCAGCAAAGAAAACTCTGTCTCCAACACTCTCTGCAAGAATATCATAATCATCTCCAGAAGCCCCGACTGCAACATAAGAATAAGAGCCATAGGAGAACCGATCTTGCCCCCAGCGAGTACAAACTGCCTGAAGCGGATCTGGAACAGCTATTCCTTTTGGACTAAAAATACTCTTCAGGATTTCGAGAACCCTCTGGACCGCATCCACCGGAGACGTCTTTTCAAAGTTGATTGCAGCTTCTCCAGCCACAAGAGCTACAAGAAGGGGTCCTCCAGCCACTGAAGAGTAACTATAAAACAGAAAGAATTCACCCCTTGTAGTAGAATCCTCTGTTAAATGCCCAAAAGTATCAATATCTCCACCCCAGAAATCATACGGGAACAAGATAGCTACTTTATTCAGCAACCCAAACCCTAACCTCTGGATAGCATCTTTCTTCCGCTGTGGAAGCTCAGGTACAAATTGGATATCTCCCTTCTTAAGCACCCCCAATGAAACAGTACAAAGCACCATATCTCCTCGATACGCTTGCCCACCAGCATACACCAAGACTCCATCACTGCCATACCTTACACTGTCTACAGGGCAATTATAAAAGATTGGCAGGTTTTCTGCTAAAGCCCGTATAAACCTTTCATTTCCTCCAGGAATAAAACAATGATCTCCACCCATTTCGTAAGGGTCATCCTGATCCCAGTATGACATAGAAAGATTAGACATCAACGACGCATTCGCATACTCCAAATTGGCCAAATGCCAATCTAAGAGCATCCTTTCCTGATGATCTTCTGCCACTCTGTACACTTGCCTAAACGTCTCCAATGCAGTCCCCAATGAAACATCTAAAGATTTAACCTCCTCTAACATTGCCTGTCTAAGCTTACAAACTCTATCTAACAAGTTATTAAAAGAAACTTCGACTTTAGAATCAATGTCCGAATTCACAGTCCGACCATTTGGCAGATACAGAGGACAAATATCCCTCACCTTATGCAATGGGTAACCTAGCTGCCTCGCCAGCACTCCAAGTGGATTCCCATTTATTCCCGTCAATACACTGCCACCTAAATCTGCTGCCGCCACAATGTCATCCTTATCACCACTCATCTTCTTGGTCCGAACTCTTCCTCCAGGACGCGCTCTGCCTTCTAAAACCACAACCTTAAACCCCAGGAAAATTAGCTGCCTCGCAGCTACTAAACCAGAGAGCCCAGCACCAATCACGATGACATTAGCCTTTGTGATGCCTTCAAGTGGCTTCAGTTTCATTTCTGTAATAGCTGGTGCAAGCCCAAAATTTATGTAGCCATGGTGGAGTAAGAAATTGTACGCAGAGTTGACAATGCCTTTATGTTCGACCCGAATGGACTCCAAGACTTGATCTTTTGTGAGCCAAACCGAGACATTGGAGCGCCACCGGGCGAGAATGTGGTTGCGGACGATAATGTAATTGGCTTGCTCAACCCCACCAATTTGAGAGACGACGTTTGCCTCTATTTCTTCCTCAGTTAAGGAGTCCACTGGAAACCCTACAGAGATAGCAATCAGAGTCTCTATGTCAACTTCTTTATCAAGGTCGGACAATTTGCCATTGCTGCCGGTGCTGCCACTGCGGCGACGATGAAGGATATGGGGCTTGGCATTCTCATCACCGTCTCCGAGGTCTGTTCCAGAGTAAGAGTACACAGTCGAAGGCTTAGGATTGGGTCGAAGGACACGATGCCTGGAAGAGGCGGCAGCAGTCGAGATCATGTCGGTAAAAAGCTTCTTTCGACGGCGTCGTTTCTTTTGCGGAGGAGGACCTGGGTCCGTGGCGGGAGCTGCGAGTTCGAGCTCCATCGCAATTTGGGATTCCGAGGTGGGCTGAGATTCATTGACGGGTTCAAAAGTGTTATCGAGATGGGATTCTGGAACAATAGGCTCAGGTATCACTTGGGGTGGGGAAGACGGATTAACATTGATGTTCGGAAGATTATTGCCGGAGCTGACATTGTCCGAAACGTCGGCCGGAGGATCGTCGGTCTCCATGCGGCGGTGGGGAAGAAAATAACTCAGGGAGATCACACTTCCAGCGGGAAAGTAGAAAATTTCTAGGGCTTTTTGAGTTTTTTTTTTTCAGAATGGCCGATTAGGAAAAGAGATTATGATCACAGAAAAATTTCCATTCTAGTCCCTTATGTATAAAAACATTTCATTTCAGGAAGATATTTCCTTGCATGTTCTTTTTTTTTTTTTTTTAATCAAACCCGAAGATTTTATTTAGTGTGTTTGGTGCCATAAAAGTAAGGACTAGAATTAGAATTCGAATTCCAATATCCAATTCTAAGGGTCCACTTGGACTAGATTTAAAGTAAAAAGCCCAACGCTCCTGAAATTTTTTGAATTTTAGTTTTGGATCTTAAATTTCAAATTGATAAATTTTTTACCTCGAACTAAACACTTATTAAAACTGACCCTTCCATTGAATTTGAACGTTAACTCATTATTGTTCAAATAATTCAAAGGGTATATTTTATATTTGATACTTTACTTATAATTTTTTTAATCCTTTAAAATCTAACAAAATTCAATCAGGTCCCTATTTTTAATTATTAACTCTTTTATTGATTTAATATTAATTTATGAAAATTCTAATCTATATGTTATCTTCTTCTTCAATCTACTCCACACATTACACCACCATCACTGCCCAAAGCAGTCGCTACCCGCGAACTACCGTAGATGCCACCGAACTGCCGCTCATTCTTCCACCTTCATTTTCTTCTTCTTCTTCCTCCTCCTCCTTATTCTGCTTCTTCTTCCTCCTCCTCTTCCTTCTTCCTCCTTCTCCTTCCTCCTCCTCCTTCCTCCTCCTCCTTCTTCTTCTATTACTGATCCTACTATAGCAGAAAAAGAAAAAGAAGGAAGAGAAAGAAGAAGAAAAAGGAGGAAGGAGGAGTTGAACTTCAACGGCAGCAGCGGCTTTGGGATAGTGGTCTTGGTGTATTGTGTGAAGGTGTAGAGTAGGTTGAGGAAGAAGATAAAATATAGATTATGATTTTCATAAATTAATATTAGATCCTTGAAAGAGTTAACAATTAAAAATAGGGACTTAATTAAATTTTTAAGATTCTAAAGGATTAAAAGAAATATTTTATAAGTAAAGTTTCAATTATACCATTTGACTTATTTGACCGTTAATTTGTTAACAATCACTTTTGATGGAAGGATCGTCTTAATAGTTTTTCTAGTTCGAATCAAAATTTGTCATTTTAAAGTTGAGGGTCCAAAACCTCTTTTTTGACGATGCCGTTGCATTCCTCTTTATGAGAACCATCAAAACGAGTGGTCATACGCGTGAAACGGACATCCGATCACAGAGTTATTCATGTTTAAAGTTTTCCAAATACCTACAAAAATTATTTCTTCCTAATCAACATAAACAAGATAACGCACAACCATTGTGCGTTATCATCAACCTCAGCACTTAACACAGATTAAGACAGTGATTAGCTATAACGCATAACTACTGTGTTATCTCATTTGATAACGCACAATGATTGTGCGTTATGGCCTCTTTAGAATTTAAAAAAAAAATTTGGGCCTATTTAGTACCTATTTTTTGAAAATAGGCCCAATAAAGGAAAAAAACCCTTTATTTCCAATCATCTTATTATCTCAACTATTTATGTTTAGCCTAAAGAGTCTTTTCTATCACTTTTTGAATGCTTTTGTAAAAAAACAACATGTGTCTTGCACATGACCATATTAGCAAGGACAAATCTGATATTCAATAAATTGTCTTTTATATTTTTTTCCTTTTTCACCACCTCTCTCTTTCTTTTTTCTTCTGCTACTCTGCCGCCTCTCTCTCTCTCTCTCTCTCTCTCTCCGACACTGTTTCCCCTCCCTCTCTCTCCTCCCTTCGGTAGCCTTCCCATCACCTTTATCTTTCCTTCTGCTTCCCCCTTCCCCTACCCATCCATTCTTCAAAGAAGTAGCATATTAACACTCATCAACAACAAGAGGATCACAACCCAACATAATCAAAACGAAAGAGGTATCACAACCCCAAGGGCCTTGAGTTCATGAATTCCATTATTTTGTTCATGGTGTTATAGTGTGATTTAAGTGCTCAAATATTTAATTCTTATTAATCTTCTTCAGATTAATGGATTTATGTTTTATTTTACTTGAATTGGTGAAGTATAGCATGGGTTTCAGATTATATTTGATTACTTTTCTCAGGTTCTTGAACTTCTTTGAAGTCGCGATGACTTTGATTCACAGATATTTATGGAATTCAAGTGATCTTGCCTTTTAATCTAATTAATCTACTCTAGATTATTCGGTTTATCTTTTTGTTTCACAAATTTGGTGGAGGATTGAGTGGGCTTTAATATTCATTGAGGCATTTTGTGGTTTTTTACCTATTGAGACCAATAGAGTCTTTGCCATCTCCGACCATCTCCAGTGACTATGAAGGTTGGAGAAGATCCAGCTTAGTCAGAGAGTACGTCCATGTGTGATGTTTAGTAAATTTCAGAAACAAATACCCAACAAAAGATGAAATCAAATGATCTAAAATATTATTAATTCGCCAAAAGATAATAGAAGTTGGATGGAAAGGGAACAAAAAGATGAATAAGACTGAAGGAAAATACTAAGAGAGAGCCTGCTGAGACAAGCTCAAACAATTTCATAGACAAAAGCTAAAAACCGCAGTAAGGAAAACATAACATATATAGAGCTAGGGTTACTTCTTCCTCTCCAAGCCAGCCTCCATGGTGTCCTTGCCTTCTTTAGCTTTCCTCAAGCACGGAGCATATCAGTGCACTAACAGTTTGCAATGACAGGGACCACTGCCACCAGTTGAACTATTCGTTGAGATCTCTCAACTGCCAGAATATGCTCTTTTGTACCAAACACAAGTAGTATTTGCATTTTGAACGAAAATGGTGTCGTTCCACTTATTCTTTATATTAGAAAAATCAAGGTTCGAAACTCCCATCTCTCACTTGTGACATTTCTCCTTCCTTCTAAACAGTTTTGTCCTCAAGGCTAGAATTCTGGAAATGGTTTCTTGATCATATATGCATCTTCCCAAGATGAATCCTCTGCTGACAAGTTAAGCCACTGCACTAACCACTGAACCACATCCCTATTCTTCCTTTTCACTAACCTCCTTTCCAGCACAGCTATGTGCTTAACTCTTGGGATGCCCATCACTGCCAACCAGTGGAAGGTCTTGGCAAGCCACTCTCCCTTATCTATCTTCTTCTTGAGCAAGCTGACATGAAAAACTGGGTGTATTTGAGCTCCTACAAGAAGCTTGAGCTTATATGCCACTTCTCCAATTTTCTTTTCTACCTCATAAGGTCTATAGTACTTGGAAGCTAACTTCAAATTCTTTCTGATGGCCTCTGTAGATGGTCTAAAAGGCTACAATTTTAAGTATACAAAACCATCCACTTCTAATTTCCTCTCACTTCTCTTTTTATCTGGATACCATTTCATCATTCCTTGAGCTTTTTGGATACCTTCCTTGAGCACTGCTTCAATTTTATTCCTCTCATCTAAATAACTTGCATAGCAGCATTGTTTCCAGTCTCACAAGGACCCAAAGCCAACATGGAAGGCTTATATCCATAAAGAGTTTCAAAAGGTTTCATGTTAATGAAGGTATAGTGAGAAGTGTTGTACTACCATTCAGCCAATGAGAGCCATTCCTGCCACTTATGAGGTCTAGAACTACAAAAACGCCTTAGATACATTTCCTGTGTTTGATTCAATCTCTCGGTCATTCCATCAATTTGAGGGTGATAAGCTGTTGACATAGCTAATTTAGTTCCCAAATGTTTGAAAAGCTTCTGCCAGAAATGGCTTGTAAAAATCCTGTCTCTAAGGCAGTCCATATAACTTGTATATGTTCTCCATAAAAATCTCAGCTATCTTGGTGGCTATAAAAGGGTGTGATAGGGCCAGAAAATGCCCATATCTTGTAAACCTATGTACAACCACTAAGATAGTATCTCTCCCTCCACATAACTTGTATATGTTCTTCATAAAAATCTCAGCTATCTTGGTGGCTATAAAAGGGTGTGATAGGGCCAGAAAATGCCCATATCTTGTAAACCTATCTACAACCACTAAGATAGTATCTCTCCCTCCACATAACTTGTATATGTTCTCCATAAAAATCTCAGCTATCTTGGTGGCTATAAAAGGTGTGATAGGGCCAGAAAATGCCCATATCTTGTAAACCTATCTACAACCACTAAGATAGTATCTCTCCCTCCAGACTTTGGCAATGAAATCCATAGGGATATGACTTTAAGATTTGCTATGAGTAGGTAAGGGTTGTAGCAGTCTTGGATAAGGAACCTTCTCATCCTTGTTTTCCTGACATATTTCACATTGCCTTATGAATTGTTGGATTTGTGTCTTTATGCCAGGCCAAAAAAGAATTGCTTAGCTCTCATATAACTGGCCTGCATTCCTGAGTGGCCCCCCATTTGTGATGAGTATAGTTCTTCAATTATTTTCTGTTTGGTTCCTTGTGTTTCACCAATCTAGATCTTGTCTTTACAATACAACAATCCATTCTTGTAAGTGTAATCACCTTGATTGTTTCTATTCAAGATGCTCTCTGTGATGTGTTTGTTGTGCATTGACATCTCCTATATAGCTATTGGTACCTTTCTGAATCAACATTGGGGTTACAACAGAAATAACATTCAGCTCAACCTTTCTTGATAATGCATCAGCCACCTTGTCCTCTATCCTCTTTTTATATTGGATCTCATAATCTATCCCCATTAACTTGGAGATCTATTTCTGTTGAGCTGTAGTGGTAATTCTCTGCTCCATTAAATGCTTTAAACTCTTATGATTAGTTTTGATAATGAAGTGTGTCCTTCTAGATAGTGTCTCCATTTGTTGACGGCAGTTGCCAAAGCCATCAAACCTTTTTCATAAACTTACAGCTCTATCAATCTTGGGCTTAAGGCCTTACTGATGAAAGCTATTGGCCTTTCTTCTTCCATTAGCACAACTCCAATACTCCCATCACTTGCATATGCTTCTACCACAAAGGTTTTGTGTCAGTTAGGTAGAGCCAAAACTGGTGTCGTACTCATAGCCTTTTTAAGTACCTCAAAAGCTGTTATAACTGGTCGGGATTTTTATAACTAAGTTTTAAACTCAATACTTGCAAGTGAATAAGATCAATGTAATACGGAAGTATCAGGGTATCGAACCACATAGAAAGGCTTAACTACTTAAATTATTATCTTCCTAAATTAATTGTATAAAAGAAGAATCAATTTATCTTATCTAAAAATTATTCCTAAATTAAGTGAAACTAATAAATAAAATAACTAAATAAAAAAATAACAAGAGCTTAACCAAAGAGATGATTTAGAACATTGAATCCACCACTAACCTATATAACAATGATTTAATTTTATTTAGGAGAAAAGATTAAACCTTTATGTGGTGATCTAGGCTACAAGTTTCGATTTACTAAAAAATATATTGTGCTTAAATGCATGACATAATCCATCTAACTATTAGCATGACTTATTCAATTATATAACATAAATCATCTAAAATTAGCATGAATTATTTAATTTTAAAACCCACAATATACTTGCAAAAATCACATCTCTCATACTCAATACTATAAGAATTAAGCATGGATAAAAATTCAATTAACCCAAATAATTATTCTACAAGAACAATCACAAACAATTAATTACATCAAACCAATAAACATCCCAAAATATGCAATCACATAAATAATATAATAAATCTCAAAAAATAAACCAAAATTACATAGCTAAGGTTTCATCAAGATTCTAAAAAGAAAATTAGTTCATGGTTAAAGGGAAAGAAAGAACCAATTTCTTGGAGTAGATCATGGCTCTTTTCTTCCAAATAATTTTTTGCTGCTGCTTCTTAGATTTGCTGCTTCAAATTGTGGTCGTCTTGCGGCTGCTTTTCTTTTTCTCTTGTTGTAGCTCGGGCAGCTGCTTGTGCAGCTGCCGCTGTCTCCCCCGCAACTCTTCTCTTTTTTTCTTCATCCTCCCCTCACCCTTCTTGTGTGGCTCTTCTATATATAGACAAAAGAGAAGTAAAATCCTAATCCTTAAAAGATTCTACTAAAATTCTAATCATAATCCTTAAAGGACTCAAATAATGCAGCCAGTAATATGCTTTATTATTATTTTTTTTATCTTCTCTTCCCCATTGACCATGCGCACTCTTTCTTCCCTTTACCAAATTTAATATGGAATCTTTATTTTTTATCCTTTTTTTTAGAAATATGAACAAAGATAAATAAAATAAATTAAATATAATAATTATGACTAATAAATAAATAAAATATTTTCGAAGACTAATAATTAAAACTTAAAGTATTTATTTGTATTAAAAATCGACTCTATCAATAGCCTCCTCCATCCATTGAAAATTTTCCTTTTGTAACAGTCTACAAAGTGGTTTGCTGATAACCCCATAACCTTTTACAAACTTTCTGTAATGCCCCGTGAGTCCTAAAAAACCTCCAAATTGTGATAGTTTTAGGAAGTGGCCAATGAAGCATGTCTTTAACCTTACCAGGATCAACTTCTACTCCCTCAATACTGGTTATATGTCCTAAGTATTCCACTTTCTGTTGTGCAAACACACATTTGCTCAGCTTTGCATGTAACTAATTTTCTCTCAATAGGCTAAACATTTTTTCCAAATGCATCATATTTGTCTCCAAATCAGGGCTATAAACCAGGATATCATCAAAAAAGACCAATACAAATTTCCTTATATAATAAGCAAATACCTGTTCATCAAGGATTGGAAAGTAGCAGGACTATTGGTGAGTCCAAATAGTATTACCAAGAACTCGTACAATCCCAGGTGACTTTTGAAAGCAGTTTTAGGAATGTCTTCTCATCCACCTTTATTTGGAAATATCCTAACTGTTTTAGTGAAGTAACAAGCTCCATTCAACTCATCCAAAAACTCATCAACGATGGGTATAGGAAATTTGTCCTTAATAGTTAAAGAATTTAGTTGTATGTAATAAACACAGAACCTCCAACTGCCATCTTTCTCCTTAACTGGCAGCACAAGTGATGCAAAGGGATTGTTACTAGGCCTGCCTATTTCTTTTGTCAATATTTCTTTGATAAGGTTTTCAATTTCTGTTTTATGGCAGTGAGGACACCTGTAGGGCCTAAGTTTGAAAGGTTGTGCACCATCCACCAGGTGTATGTGGTGCTCATAGTCTCTTCTAAGGGGAAGGGTTTTTCAAACACATCTGCAAATTTTCCAAGGAATTTTTCCACTTCTTCAGGCATCTCATAATCTTGTACTTTCATCTTAATGCTACAAAGATGTTCATACAATACTTGATCACCATTCTCTATCATTTTCTGCACCGTCTTACCTTTTATTAGACTCAATTTGATCCCCTCATTACCTTTTTTCAATGTAACTTGCTCCCCATCCTTGCTAAAAGTCAATTACTAGGATTAGAAATCAAATATGATTGGGCTCTATTTCTTCACCAATCCATTCCCAAGATCAAATTGCTACTTCCCGGTTAAAAAATTCTCAAATCCTGTTTAAAAATCTGCCCTATTTCTTACACATGCTTTTGCTCACCATTGATGAGCCCTCTGCAATGGTAATTACTATAGGATTGGATAGAGTTCTTGGCAAGTTCAACTTTTTTACCAAACTACTGTATATGAAACTCGAACTACTGCCAGTATCCACCAAGACTGATATGTTTTTATTCTCGATCTTCCCATGAATCCTAATGGTGTTGTGGTTAAAGTCCCTTGTCATGGCATTGATAGACAATTCCAACTCCTTTCTGGAGCCTTCAACTTCTACCATTTCATCTTCTCCAATTTTTTCAACTCTACACATCAAGAACTCTTCCTCATCTCCTTCTCCTAATTCCTCTACTACTAATATTATAAGTTGTTTCTTTGCACACTTATAGTCTAGAGAAAGTTTATCACCACATTTGAAACACAAATTTCTCTCTCT
Organism: Catharanthus roseus; assembly: GCA_028651295.1. Classification (NCBI taxonomy): domain Eukaryota; kingdom Viridiplantae; phylum Streptophyta; class Magnoliopsida; order Gentianales; family Apocynaceae; genus Catharanthus; species Catharanthus roseus. The sequence continues at coordinate 2,131,761 of JAPQWS010000108.1, read as the reverse complement.
TCTTCTCTGCAACTTCCAGGTTTTTTTGAAAGGAGTGGGCTCTTTACTCTCATGGGATAGAGTTTAGTTGGGCTGGTTTGAGTAGCTGTGTTCTTTTTAGTAGTATTTGCAAACCTATTCTGGGAAGGATTTTGAAAATTCTTAGAAGGTTTGGACAGTGCTACCACAGTGGACTGCAAAGGCAAGGCTTGCTCACAAGCTACTTCTAAATTTTCTCTTCACCAAATGCCTGAGCTCATCTTTGAAACCCCCAACAAACATAGTTTTGTAATAGACCTCTGTTGCTTGAGGCATTTGACACATAACCTCAATCCGTAGTTCTTCAAACTTGTCTATGTACTCCTCCACCATTCTCGTCTCTCTTATTTTACTAAACTATTCTAACAGATCATTATCATTTGGCTCTCGAAACATCTTACGAGTAGCTCCAGCCAACTGCTTCCAAGTACTGTTGATATGTATTTTGAGATATTTTTGCAGCCATATAAATGCCCTATCCTTCATATACAGTTCAGTTATAGCTATCTTCCTTTCTTTTGTAATCTAATGCAACTTGAAATATCTCCTACACTTACTTCTCCACTCTCTTGGTCCATTTCCATCAAAAGAAGGAAAAACAGTTTAGGAAGTTTGACCTCCCCTCTGAAATCCCTCCTAGCCCCATTGCCACTCCTACCTCTCCCAGAATCAAAAGAAATGGGAGTTTGAGAGAATGGTATTTCTATCCCCACTCCACTACTAGTTCCTTCATCTATTTGTTCCATCCCTCACCTCAGCTCTCTTTTTAAAAAACATTCATAGCAGAGTTCAAAGTGTTAGTATATGCCCTAAGACCAATTGACTCACATTTATGATTTATGAAGCATGTATTTTTGAATTGTATTTTATGCTCTTGGTCATCAAGTATGTGACTTGATAGTAAAACCCTTATAGCTAATAAAATACTATTCTTATTTGTCCCTAGTTTATTACATCTTGTAAACTAGTGTGAAGTTGATTGATGGTCAAGTTTTACTGATCACGAATATGAGATATAAAATCAATTCATAAATACATATTGAGAATATTGTATTGGACATGACCCAAAGTGAAGAAGAAATATTGCATGGGTTTAAGTTATAAGTATTTCTTCTCAGTTTTATATTTGGTGTCCTTCGATCTAATGTTTCTTGCATGGGGAGAAAAATATGTTTTGATATAGTCAAACATCACTTTTAATTAGGTGATCATTATGATTATTGGTTGGCTTATTTTCTCGTCATGGCTTGAATATTGGAGATAGTGAAAGGGATTTGTCCCTCTCTTTTTAGAGAGAGATATCCATGGGCCCCTTGATAAGGAAGACTGGAAAATTATGCATGGACATGCTCAAATAAGTATTAATAAGGTGTTATTAATATTATTTGTTGGAACAACCTGCCTGGTGATCAAGTAAATGGTTAATTAAGTTTTATAAGGATGACTTGATCCATGTCTTATACTTAATTAGGCTATCGTGTGACAAAATGACTAAATTAAATCTAATGCTAGGTTATTATTACATTTACTTAACTTGGGTAAGCATAATGTCTTGCTAGAGGCCGCTTATGTTTTGTGAATAAATGTCTAGGACATTTTTCATTCACTGCCAACGTTAAGTGAACCTACAGGGTCATAAGCATAGACGATCTTGTGAGCATAATGTCCACGTTCAAGGAATCTAGATTGTGTCTAGATTCGTTGAACGTATACAAAAGGGGAATCAGATTCCATATTGTATTTTCTGGTAGGTTAATAAGTAATTAGTTTTATTTAATCGAATAAATGAAATTAATTACTTAATATTACTCATCCAACCATTAGATGATTATAGGAATAGACGGACGAGATTAAACTGTCATTAGATGACAGTTAGGATTTTGATATTGACAGCTATAAAAGGTTATGTTAACCTTTTCTTGGTGGCCGTCCTTTATCTGATTAAAGAAAAATAAAACCCTAAACTCTAGAACGACGATATAGTATCTAGCCTCCTCTCTCCGAAATACGACCGATTACAACATAGTCAGGATCAGTTCTGAACAGTTTTCAGAACACAGAAGTGGCTAGCATCCCGATCGCTTGCAGGGGAGTTCGTCGCGTGGATACCATTAGAGAACGAAGCGTACAAAGCAGCGCCTCCACAACGAACAATCAAAACATTGAGATCCTGTTGGTGGATTTCCGTAGTTTTATTTTACTTTGTTTTTGCCTACGAATTCCAACAGTGGTATCAAAGCCAGGTTCATACTAGTTTTACTGATTTTATCTGTTACCGCTTTGATTACATATGTTGTTTTCAATCGGCCTTAGAGTAAGGTTTCTGATTAGTGTTATAATCAAAGTAAATTGAATTATAGGATTCGCATATATCATATTCTGTTTTACTTATTAATGCGATTAATTAAACAGAATGTTGTTACTGCCAAATTGTTTGGCGTACAGTCTGTAATCTATGCAATTTAATTGTTAAACTAATATGCAGAATCACATGATTTAATGTTTAACTGTTAAACAAAATTTCTGGCGGCATGATTTTTTTAGGGTTTACGACGGCAATAACTTATTCAATGAGTTAGAAAGAAAAATCGTTTTTCTTTTCGGGGGCGCTGCCCCCTGAGACCCCCGCAAGGGCGTTGCCCCTTGACCCCGCCCGTTGACCCGCCAGCGGGACCGCCGTTTTCTTACGGGGGCTTCGCTCGCGGAACCCCCCTTGTTGTTTCTTTGCATGTTTCTTCCTATCTTTAGATGCATGGTGCATAGCATGGCCCTTTACCTCTTGTGATTGATTGGCTTATTTTGTTAATGGGTTGTATGTTTTTAAATACGGCCTGCGTATCGTTGTTTTTGTTGATGTAATATTATCAAGCTTTACTAGAATAGGTTAATTTTATTTCCTATTCCTATGTATATTTTTCTATCCTATGTAACAAGATTAGAAGACCAAGACATTGGAGGCAAGCTCATGGAGATGAAGACTTACCTAGACTGACCTTTGACTTCCATGAGGCTCGTGGAAGTCAATATAGGATTGGGGCCATGCTATGACACGTTTTATTTGATGTATATATATATTATGCATGTGATGTTTAGTTTATTTCCGTTTATTTTTTATATATGTTTTGTGAAATAATATACAAATAAAATGGAAGAAGGTTTTTGAAACCATGTAAAAAAAAATTAAGTCGTAAAATGCCTTCCATAATCATAAGCACTTCTCCATGCTTGGATCATCATTTTGTCTCATTGCCAAAGCAAGAGATAAATGGTTACCTAAGTAGGGGAAGATGGAAAATGGTGATTTCCATATGCTTGGAATGGTTTGGCTTAACTAGGCTATCAAAACGGTTTTGAGCCTAGGACATCATATGGGATTTTGCCGGTACATGTAGATGTAAATCCCATTAATACATTTTTCTCTAATTATGGGTGTTAAGCCAAAGCTTACTTATGATTAGAATAAAATGAATTTTATACCCATGATTTATATCAAGTGTTGAATATTTCAGGGAAAATTTAATGCTTCATTTATTTAATTTTACTTTGCAAATTCTATGTAGATAATGGCCTCAAACAATTCAAACACATCGTTGCGATCCGTGCTTGAAAAGAACAAGCTTAGTGGGACTAACTTTCTTGATTGGGCACGAAATTTAAGGATTGTCCTTAAACAAGAAAAAAAGCTATATGTACTTGAGAACCCTATCCCTAATCAACCAGCTAACAATGCCCCTAGAGTAAAAAAAGAGCTTATAGTAAGCACAAGGATGATTCTAACGATGTGACATGTCTCATGTTGGCTACGATGGAATCTGAGTTGCAAAAGCAATTCGAGGAAGTTGAGGCTTATGAGATGATAAAACAGCTCAAGGAAATGTTCCAAGAGCAGGCACGTCAAGAGAGATATCTTACCACCAAGGCGTTGAATAGTTGATAAATGACCCCTGGCACTTCAGTTAGTGCTCATGTCCTTAAGATGAAAGGGTATTTCGATCAGCTTGAAAAACTTGGAGCACCTGTAAGTCATGACTTGGCTACTGATATGATCTTGGGCTCTTTGACCTCTGACTATGATCAATTTGTCATGAGCTTCAATATGCATAATATGGAAAAGTCCATAAATAAATTGCACGGGATGCTCAAGCAGGCTGAACAAAACATTAGGAAGTCTACTCCTAATGTTCTGATGGTTCAAAAGGGGCAGTTCAAGATGAACAAGTGAAAGGGAAAGGGAAAGGATATGGCCAAAAAAGGTAAAGGCAAACAGAAGTCCAAGCCCCAGGTTAAACCACCAAAGGAAGGGACTTGCTTCCACTGCAATGAACCTGGTCATTGGAAGAGGAATTGCAAGCTCTACTTGGAAGAAAAGAAGAAGCAAAAGGCCAGTGAGACTGCCGCTTCAGATATTTTCGTTATAGAAATTAATATGTCTACTCCTACTTCATGGGTATTAGATACCGGATGTGGAGCTCACATTTGTGTAAATGTGCAAGGACTCAAAAGGAGTAGATCTTTGGCAAAGGGAGAGGTGGACCTACGAGTTGCAAATGAAGCAAAAGTTGCTGGTGTAGCTGTAGGGACATTTGATTTACTTTTGCCTACTGGGCTTATAATTGAACTTAAAGATTGCTATTATGTTCCTGCTATGAGTAGGAACATCATTTCAGTTTCTTGTTTGGATATTGATGGTTTTGAGTTTAATACTAAGAATGGTAAAAGTTCTATTTATAAAAATGGTATTTTCTATGGGGATGCCTCTTTATGTAATGGACTTTACATTCTTAACCTATATGATTCCATTAGTATGCCCATCTATAACATAAATACAAAGAAATTTAAATCTAATGATTTAAATCAAACTTACTTCTGGCATTGTCGTTTGGGCCATATAAATGAGAAACGCATATCAAAACTCCATCAAGATGGACTTTTATCTTCATTCGACCTTGAGTCTTATGAAAAATGTGATTCTTGTTTATTATGAAAAATGACTAAAAGTCCATTTACAGGGCAAAGTGAAAGGGCTACCGATTTATTAGAACTTATACATACTGATGTATGTGGGCCAATGAACACACAAGCCAGAGGAGGTTTTCAGTCATTCATTACATTCACAGATGATTTTAGTAGATATGGTTATGTCTATCTAATGAAACATAAATCTGATTCCTTTCAAAAGTTTAAGGAATTTCAAAATGAAGTACAGAATCAACTTGGAAGGAGTATCAAATTACTTCGATCAGATCGAGGTAGTGAATACTTAGGCCAAGAGTTTGACGAACATCTAAAAAATTGGTGGGATATTATCACAATTAACTCTACCAGGAACACCATAATGGAATGGTGTGTCTGAACGCAGAAATCGAACTCTATTGGATATGGTTCGATCTATGATGAGTCAAACAGATCTTCCAATTTCTTTTTAGGGTTATGCTCTAGAAACTGCTGCATTCATATTAAATAGAGTTCCATCTAAAGTCATTCGAAGACACCATATGAGATATGGGACCCAGGGAAACAACCTAGTTTAGCATTTCTCAAAATTTGGGGGATGTGATGCTTATGTGAAGCGATCATTATCTGAAAAATCAGCACCCAAATCTGATAAGTCTCTGTTTGTGGGATATCCTAAGGAAACTAAAGGATACTACTTTTATCTTCCATCTGAAAACAAAGTGTTTGTTGCTCGGAACGGAATTTTCCTTGAAAGGGAATTCGTTTCCAAAAGAGTCGGTTGGGAGTAGAATCCATCTTGAAGAAGCTCAAGGACAAACGAGACCATTTACGAGCCCGAGTATGGATACTCGGTTGGACTCACGTATTCATACGAGCACTGAACCTTTGACACAAGGGCCAAGAAGGTCTAGTAGGATTTCTCAGATACCACAGAGATATGGATTTCTTGTGACTGAGGATCATAATATATAATATTGATCTTATTGATCAAGATGAACCTAATTCCTACCAAGATGCTATTCATAGTCCTGAATCTAGCAAATGGCTAGAGGCTATGAAATCGAAATACAATCCATGCATGATAATCAAGTTTCGGACTTTGATTGATCCACCCGAAGGTTGCAAGACCATAGGGTGTAAATGGGATTTTCAAAAAGAAAAGCCGACATGGATGGCAATGTGCACACTTACAAAGCACGATTGGTAGCAAAAGGGTATAGACAAACTCATGGTATAGACTATGATGAAACCTTTTCTCCAGTTGTAATGCTTAAGTCAATTAGAATTCTACTTGCCATTGCAGCATATTATGATTATGAAATATAGCAAATGGATGTTAAAACTGCTTTTCTTAATGGAAATCTACTGGAGGATGTGTATGACATAACCTGAAGGTTTTATTCATCCTTCGAATTCTAGTAAAGTGTGTAAACTTCAAAGATCCATTTATGGCTTGAAGCAAGCATCTTGAAGTTGGAATCTTCGTTTTGATGAAGCAATTAAAGAATTCAATTTCATCGAGAATGAGGATGAACCTTGTGCCTACAAAAGGGTTACAGAAAATGCAGTAGTCTTCTTAGTACTCTACGTCGATGACATCTTGTTAATTGGGAATGACATCCCCACTTTGCAAAGTGTAAAAACTTGGTCGGGGAAGTGTTTTTCAATGAAAGATTTAGGCGAAGCAGCCTATATTCTAGGCATTAGGATCTATCGAGATAGATCTAAAAAGCTTATTGGTCTAAGTCAGAGTGGATATATTGACAAGGTGCTTGAAAAGGTTCGGTATGCAAGATTCTAAGAGAGGATTCTTGCCAATGTCACATGGCGTTAAACTCAGTAAGTCTCAAAGTCCTACCACAAGGGAGGATACAGAACGCATGAGTAAGATTCCTTACGCTTACGCAGTTGGATCTATCATGTACGCCATGTTATGCACTCGCCCAGATTCTCGTATGCATTAAGCATGACTAGCAGATTGCAGTCAAATCCTGGTGAACCGCATTGGACTGCAGTAAAAAACATTCTCAAGTACTTAAGAAGGACTAAAGAGATGTTTTTGATCTACGGAGGTCAGGAAGGAGAGCTTGTAAATGGTTACACGGATGCTAGCTTTCAGACTGATGTAGATGATTTTAGATCGCAATCTGGATTTGTATTTTGTTTGAATGGAGGTGCTGTGAGCTGGAAGAGTTCAAAGCAAGATACCGTGGCCGATTCTACTACAGAGGCTGAGTATGTGGCTGCTTCTAATGCAGCCAAGGAGGCAGTTTGGATCAGAAAGTTCATCACAGAACTAGGTGTAATTCCTAGCATTGTGAACCCAGTGGACCTATATTGTGATAATACAGGAGCCATTGCACAAGCTAAGGAACCTAGATCTCATCAACGATCCAAACATATTCTCAGGCATTTCCATCTCATTCGAGAAATTATTGAGCGTGGAGATGTTAAAATTTGCAAAGTAGATACCAATGACAATGTCGCAGATCCATTGACAAAGCCACTCCCACAACTTAAACATGAGAGTCATACTAGGTCAATGGGTTTGAGAGTCATGTCAAATTGGTGGTAGGGCAAGTGGGAGATTGTTAGTATATGCCCTAAGACCAATTGACTCACATTTATGATTTATGAAGCATTTATTTTTTAATTGTATTTTATGCTCTTGGTCATCAAGTATGTGACTTGATAGTAAAACCCTTATAGCTAATAAAATACTATTCTTATTTGTCCCTAGTTTATTACATCTTGTAAACTAGTGTGAAGTTGATTGATGGTCAAGTTTTACTGATCATGAATATGAGATATAAAATCAATTCATAAATACATATTGAGAATATTGTATTGGACATGACCCAAAGTGAAGAAGAAATATTGCATGGGTTTAAGTTATAAGTATTTCTTCTCAGTTTTATATTTGGTGTCCTTCGACCTAATGTTTCTTGCATGGGGAGAAAAATATGTTTTGACATAGTCAAACATCACTTTTAATTAGGTGATCATTATGATTATTGGTTGGCTTATTTTCTCGTCATGGCTTGAATATTGGAGATAGTGAAAGGGATTTGTCCCTCTCTTTTTAGAGAGAGATATCCATGGGCCCCTTGATAAGGAAGACTGGAAAATTATGCATGGACATGCTCAAATAAGTATTAATAAGGTGTTATTAATATTATTTGTTGGAACAGTCTGCCTGGTGATCAAGTAAATGGTTAATTAAGTTTTATAAGGATGACTTGATCCATGCCTTATACTTAATTAGGCTATCGTGTGACAAAATGACTAAATTAAATCTAATGCTAGGTTATTATTACATTTACTTAACTTGGGTAAGCATAATGTCTTGCTAGAGGCCGCTTATGTTTTGTGAATAAATGTCTAGGACATTTTTCATTCACTGCCAACGTTAAGTGAACCTACAGGGTCACACGCATAGACGATCTTGTAAGCATAATGTCCACGTTCAATGAATCTAGATTGTGTCCAGATTCGTTGAACGTATACAAAAGGGGAATCAGATTCCATATTATATTTTCTGGTAGGTTAATAAGTAATTAATTTTATTTCATCGAATAAATGAAATTAATTACTTAATATTACTCATCCAACCGGTGGATGATTATAGGAATAGACGGACGAGATTAAACCGCCATTAGATGACGATTAGGGTTTTGATATTGATAGACTATAAAAGGTTATGTTAACCTTTTCTTGGTGGCTGTCCTTTATCTGATTAAAGAAAAACAAAACCCTAAACCCTAGAACGGCGATATAGTATCTAGCCTCCTCTCTCCGAAATACGACCAACTACCAGATAGTCAGGGATCGGGCTTCGAACAGCTTTGGGGAACACGTAAGGGGGCTAGCATCCCGATCGCTTGCAGAGGAGTTCGTCGCATGGATACCAGTAGAGGGCGAAGCGTATAAAGCAGCGCCTCCACAACGAACAATCAAAACATTGAGGTAATTTCTATCCAATCGGTTTTTCTAGTATATGCAGATCCTGTTGGTGGATTTCCGTAGTTTTATTTTACTTTGTTTTTGCCTACGGATTCCAACACAAAGAACTAACATTTGGTAGCAATAATGGATAGAGTAGATGTAAACACAGCTAACTGATTAACACATCCCTCTACCTGAAGTTGGAGTTTATCATAAGACTTACCCAAAGTATCCAGTTGATGCCCTTGCTCCTTTACTCTGAACTTAAAACTCCCTTGCTTCTTAATCTGCTCTTCAGCTAGTTCAGCAAGTTCCAACAGATCAGTCTCTATTTTTTATCTTGTTTCTTCCTTCTCCTGATTTCTGGTAGCCGGCATAATGAGTCCTTAGGATGCCAACTGCTTTGATACCAATTGCGATTTCAGTAAATTTTAGAAACAAATACCGAACAAAAGATGAAATCAAATGATCTAAAATATCATTAATTCGCCAAAGGATAATACAAGTTGGATGGAAAAGGAACAAGAAGATGAATTAGACTGAAGAAAAATACTAAGAGAGAGTCTATTGAGACAAGCTCAAACAATTTCATAGACAAAAGCTAAAAACTGCAGTAAAGAAAACATAACATATATATAGCTAGAGTTACTTCTTCCTCTCCAAGCCAACCTCCATAGTGTCCTTGTCTTCTCAGCTTTCCTCAAGTGTGGAGCACTCTCTCTGTGCACTAACAATCTGCAATAACATCAGGCAAGGACAGGGACCACTGCCACATGTTGAACTATCCTTTGGGATCTTTCAACTTCCAGAATATGCTCTTTTGTGCCAAATGCGAGTAGTATTTGCGTTTCAAACTCAAACGGTGTCGTTCCACTTATTCTTTATATTAGAAAACTCAGAAGGAGTTTCAAGGTTTGAAACTCCCATCTCTCACTTGTGACACCCTGGTCGCCAGCAGCTGGTTAGTGTTGGTGGGTTTGGAGTCACTGTTATTCCTCTTAGTTGTTGATTATTCACTTGGTTGTTGACTTTTGTGTGCATTTAGTTTATAGTTCACAGCTTCTTGTCAATTTTAATGGATTTGGCTTATCAAAATTTGGTATATTGTCGGAGAATTTGATAGTGGGTCTTTTTTCATTATCAAATTCTTTATTTATGGTTCATAATCTGGTTGCTTTTGTTCCATTTTACTAGAGTTCAAAATTCAGGTTGTGCCATGGTTGTTTGGAGGAATTTTTCTATTAGTCATCAGTTTTAATGGAAGTTTCAGGTGAGTGAAACAATTGGTTTAAAATTGGAGAATAGCAAAGAACTGCTATTTGTTTATTTTCCTTCTTTAATCTTTTAATTTTCACTTTACCTTAGACCGCGTTGCCGGAATTTATGGTGGTCACTTATCGGAATTTTTGTTGCTGCTTTGCTTGTACCTTCTTGCCAAAATTTATGGTGGTCACTAATCAGAATTTGCTACAAAAGGGGGGAGAGAGAGAGAGAGAGAGAGAGAGAGAGAGAGAGAGAGAGAGAGAGAGAGAGAGAGGCTGATTGCGGGAAGAAGAAGAAGAAGAAAATAAGAAAAATGGGAAAATATTTTGGGAGAAAAAAATATAATATAAAATACTGAATTTGCCCTTGCTAATATAGTCATGTGCAAAGCACATACTAATTTTTAACGGAAAACACGAGGAAGTTGAAGAAAAGAACTCTTTAGGCTAACCTAAAATAGTTGAGGGATTATGATGGCTGGAAATAAACTTTAAGGATTCTTAATTAAAAAAACTAAATACTTTAGGAACCTACCAAGTTATTTTTCTAAAAATGTTAAAAGAAATAGAATGAGATACACTAAAAAGGAATGTTACTAGTCCATTCCCGAATATTATTAGAGACTAGTGCAACCCTAGCTAGAAGATGGGCTGGACAATTGTTTGTCCTGTGTACATGAGAAAAAGAAGCTAAAGAGACATCAATAATATTAAGAAAAATAAAAACTGGACATCTAAGCTCCGGGAGATCTTCATCATGCAAAGAGAGGCTTCTGAAGGTAATGAGAGAAGTTACTTTCAATAATAAACCATCCAATAGACATGGACCCTGTAATATAGCCTTCAATAATTCCTAATAATTCACATAATCAACAAAAAAGACGACCTAGGCGAGAGATGCAATTTTTCCAACAAAAGAATCCCAAGATGATTTTGAATAATAATGCCAATGCCATTTTTGTCTTCAGAGAAACCACATCTGTATTTACTTTAAGAATGCAGGATAAAGTGGCTTCCAAAATTAGGAAGAGTTGTGAATAGAGGTCGCAAAAGGGGAGGAGTAGAAATCTCCTGAAGTTTTAAAAACTCATCTGAAATAATACATAGCTTGGAGGGCAATTGCACTTGCAGTCATGATAGAATTTTCACGCTAGAGTTTGTTCCTAGCAAACCATATCAACTAAGTACAAGTGGCAAAAATAGTTACATCCTGTATCGAGTACTTAATAGAGAGAGACAACATGAGATCTCTAAAACTTAAGGCATAATTCTGTATCCATTTTCTACCAGTAGACAAACGCAACCAAACTTCTTTAGCAAAAGCAAAATAAAAAAGAGCATGTCTATCGTTTTCAAATTGAGACCTACAATTAGTACAACCAGTGCTCTCATATAAACCCTTTTTCATAAGATTTCTCCCTGTTGGGAAAATATTCAACACAACTCTCCATAAAAAATAATCTAATTTTGGGTTGCATCGGAAGATGGTAAATGTAGTTCCAGAGTTTAGAGTCCTGATGAAGATTTGAAGGACCTTCAGTGGAAGTTAGAATTTTAATAAAATTCATACCAAACTTGTGTACTAATTTAACAGTGTAAATCTCAATTTGAGTATAAATCCAAACAATTTTTTCCTCAGGGCAAGAAGGGTTAAGGGGAATTTAGAGGATAGCATCTGCCTCATGGTACAAGAAAAGATAGTGAATCCTATCCTCCAACCAGCAGTATTGATTGAAATCAATGAGATTAGCCACCTTACGTTCTGAATGTCTGTAAAGGAAAAAGGAAGATGGAGAAAATCCATTTAAGGAAGGTATCCATTTGGAATGTCAATGGAAGTAGAGAGATCATTACCAATATGATAACGCATGCCCAAGGAGAAAAAATTACGACCTTCTAAAAGATTTTGCCTAAGGAAAAAGTCTATAACCCAATGAAGCACTCAGGAAATTTCCAGAATGAAAGTACTTTGTCTAGAGACATTTAGCTACCATAGACGATGGAGATAACAAGATGCGCCAACATTGTTTGGAGAGTAAAGCAAAATTAAAACCTTTAAAATCCCAAAAGCCTACACCCTCCAGATTTTTAGGTTTGCAAAGATCTTCTCGGAATTTCCAACAAAGCTTTTTGTTCCCTTCAGACCCACCCAAAAAGAATTCCAAAACCATAGAATAAGGGAACGAATGACATTAACCGGTAGTAAAAAGATATCGTGTAAGTAGGAATAGCTTGAACCGCATTTTTAATGAGCATAACTATACCTGTTTGTGAAATAATTTTTTTCCAGACTCGAGTCTTGACAAACTGAAAAATCTCTTTCTCGGTTCTTGGACCTTAATTCTTTTGTTTGATTGAACGATTAATTATATATGGAATTAGAATTTAATTCCAATTCTACAAAATCCACAAATTTCAATTCCAAATTAAAATCTAAGAATTACAATTCTAATTCTACAATATTTTCATATTCATCACTTTCATTATTAATTATATAATTTTATATTCATGTTTTCTCACACACACACATATTTTCTCTCACACACTCACATACACTTTCTCTCTCTAAAACTCAAGTACACTTTCATTATCTAACATTTACAACACTTTCTTTCCTTAGGACCACGATACTTTTTCTCTCTAGAATTCATAATACTTTCCCTGTATAAAGTTCATACACTTTCGCACTCTAAAACTCATGACACCTTGTTTCTCTAAAATTCACTCACACTTTTTCTCTCTAGAATTCATGGCACTTTCTCTCTAGAATTCATAGCACTTTCTCTCTCTAAAATTCACGGTCTCTAAAATTTACGGCACTTTCTCATTCTAAAAATTCACGATACTTTTTCTTTCTAAATTTCACACTCACTTTCTCTCTCCAAAAATGATACACACTTATACACTCATTTTTCTCTCTCTCTCTCTCTTATACATGTACACATTTTGAGTAAATATGTATTTCTACTTTTTGAATTTTAGTTCTATAATATGTCTAATATTCCAGACAAAAAATTAGAACTAAAAATGAATTACACACAAATTTTATAATCAAACAAAAGAATTAAAATTAAAAATTTTAAAATCCTAATTCTATCAAATTTCAATTTTAGGAACCAAAAGACAACCTTAGCGAATTAAGCAAACTGTGAATAATGGGGCATCTCATAGATGGCTAAAAACAATGAAAATCCTACTAGAAAAAAAAAAAAAAGAAGCCTAGCCTAGCCCAAATCTAAGACCACAAGAGGCCAAAACTCATTAACCCACAAAGGAGCACAAGAGTCCAAATCCCACTATACGCTTGGAGCTAAGGCAACCACTATCATATCATGTAAGTCGCACCACCACCCAGTACAACCCACTAACAACAATACAAGGAGCACATATGATCATCAGCCGACCAAAATAGATGAAGAAAGAAACCCCCACCACCACACCAATCAACCACCATACGGGAAGCAGAAAAAGACAGGAATGGGTGACACATCGAAAAGGCGTATCACTTAAAGCTCGAATCCACCCCAACGTTGCCTCAGAACAAGGAAAAAAAAATATAAGAAAGTTAAACAAGCACCACCATCAAAATCACTCTCTATATAATGATTTATAATAGGAAAAATAGTTTTAGAGTTCCCTCAATTATCTCACGAAAATAGAGAGCTACTAAAAAATTAAAAAAAAGATGACAAGTGATAAGAAGTGTACTGGTAATTCAAACAAGTAATTCGAAAACCAATTCCATTGTTTAGCTCATCACATCCATCAATAATTCCAACCAAAAACCACCATTGATGCCGTGAATGAGCTACAAACTGAACCAGAAACCACCAAGAAGCAAAGCGACTTAGGAGGGTATTTTCGATTTTTTTCTTGGCTTAGATTTTTCTGTTTATAAAAAAGCAACTAAAGTGGCCACAAAATTTTTTTTTTATGCGTAATCTGGCCATAATGCACAACTGTTGTACATTATTCATTAGGATAACGCACAATAGATGTGTGTTATCACTTAATTACAACTTTTCTACATAATCTGTTGATGTGGCGGATTACGCAAAAACAAGATGCGTAATGACCCATCAATAACGCACAACGTTTGTGCGTTATAAGCAATATCATTTTTTTGGTTTTTTTTTCAAAATTCAAAATTTCTTTTTTTTTCAAAACTTATAGTTATATAATTATTTTAAAAATACTGTATTATTATATTTAACCTATTTTGATGTATTTTCATGATAATATTTATAACCGTTAAAAAAATATATATGTTTAACTTATAACCATTTTATTGAAAAAATATATGAAGAAGTAATTTAAGGTATTGTAAATTTTACTATCAAAATTTAGAGCAATGAAGAAGTAATTAGAAGAAATTCAAAGAAAAATTTCATTAATAGAAACCCTAAAATATTACACACTTTCAAAAAAACAAACTTATACATTGCTTGAACCGGGTTATTACAATTTTTTCTATTATATCCCGACATGCGATATCTGCCACATCTTGGAGGAGAATCGGAATTTAGATAATCCATTTCCCCCCAAAATCTTGTACCTTGTTTTCTACCCCGTTCATTGTTCATGTTGGAGAATGAAATGTTAAATTATAAGGAGCATCTCTCCAAAAGTCTTCATGCCCGACCGGATAAAAATTTGATTGGTATATTCTTCTGTACGTTTCTCGCGAATATATGTCCGGTACATAAGTATCTGCTCTCGTAACATTTTCTCTACGAACTACAAGAGCATGAGAACAAGGCAATGTATATGCTTGCCATTTACCACAACTGCATGATTTATTATTCATTCTTAAAATATAGACGTTGTTGCTGGTACTATCAACCCATATCAGAGATCTGACCATGTATATTCCTTATCGCGGATTGTAAGTTGTAACTTTGTGGTCTCTTGATTTTAATTCAATCCGCAAGAACTTGTCAAAAACTCTAGTCGGAAATGGATGCACATAGTTTTGGGTCTCTTCATGGTGTTGGTTGAAGTACCTAACAAGTTTGTTGAATATTAATTCAACTAGGGCTTTTAAAGGTAAGACCCTAGTTTTTCTCAACATACTGTTAAGTGCTTCCGAAATATTAGTTGTCATCATTCTGTGTCTGTGCCTACCATCATGCAACAGTGTCCATTTGTCCAGGTCTATCTTTGCCAAATAAATGTAAGCATCAACATTTTTTTTTGGATCTCACACATAACACGGTCAAATTTCCAGTGGCTTGGGTTCCGTTCCGGCCTGTCACATTAAACTTTTTAATTCGGTGTTCTTGAAGGTCTTGTTGAAATTTGCTCGAATATGGCATAAACAAAACCTGTGAACTGCGAATAGAGGTTGCCATAAAGCTTGATTTTGTGTAGCAGATAAAACCCCTTTGTGGCGATCAGAAATAAGACATACATGCCGATCCTGGACAACGTGTTCCCATGGAAATTTGAGAAACCAATTCCAATTTTTGGACGATTCCTTATCAATAATTGCAAATGTAAGTGGGAATAAATGAGTATTGGCATCCCATGTACTTGCAATTAATAGTATTTCCTTATATGGTCCTCGTAGATGAGTGCCATCCACAGAAATCACCGGTCAATAATATTGAAAACCGTCTATCCAAGGCGAGAAACACTAGAAAAGAAATTTGAAAACATAGTTTGGGAGACTGCTCGTTCTGTGATGCAAGAACTCGTAGATAGTCCATGGGTTTGAATCTTGCATTGCTTGTAGATATTTTGGTAGAATATTAAAAGTGGACTCCCAGCTACCGAAACCCTCTCTATTATAAATTCCTGAGCATACCATGCCATCTTGTACGTACAACACATTTGAAATAATACTTGCGTTTCTTGGATGACGTTTGAGACAAGCATCTCTAGATTGTTGGTAACAAGGTACGATATTGATCTTGAAATAAATTTTGAAAATATATTTCGGTGTTTGTTTTGATGAACCTATACAACGCATGTGTGTTCCTTGATAAATCTAGTTATTTTCCGACGACTATGAGTTGCTTTCTTTTTTATGTCGATGTACCATGAATAGTAATTAGAGTCACTGTGAGTGGTAACATTTTTCTCTCAATTGATCACTTTTACTTTTCACAACTCTATATTCTCGTCCCATCTGAATTGACCACTTCTGAACCGTACTAATTGCTTGTACTTTGTCAACGAATCTCATGTCTAACTGAATATCAGTCATCAAATCGTTCCAATCAAGCAATCTTATGGTTCCTGATTCGATAAGGTCATCTATCTGCTCACTCGAGCCCATATCTAGGAATGCTCCAAACTGTGTGTAATCATACCTAGCGCTGCTAAACCATTGACTACTATGCCATTGAGTCACTATGTTTTCAATGACAGGGTTTACGGGAGTGTGTATGTCTTCTTCCTCGGCATCAGTGTTATCATCATCGTTAGATTCACTAGATACGACATGATCTTCGTTAGAACAGTCATTTTCATCATCATCTTCATCAACGGTTGGGTACAAAATAGACTG
The DNA here is from genome assembly GCA_028651295.1 of Catharanthus roseus. Classification (NCBI taxonomy): domain Eukaryota; kingdom Viridiplantae; phylum Streptophyta; class Magnoliopsida; order Gentianales; family Apocynaceae; genus Catharanthus; species Catharanthus roseus. The sequence goes on along the minus strand of JAPQWS010000108.1, from coordinate 2,115,069 downwards.
TTCATTAAAAATCATCTGTGTTATTGCTGTGACATGTTCCGAAATGTTTACAATATTTGTGGCATGGCTAATTGAACTGTCTGCAGTTGGATCGAAATGAATTTAACGAGTACGTGAATCCTTCTTTTGCTATGTTAGGTCTAATGGTCCAAAGACAACGCATTATGTTATCATTGTTCATGTTGTACAAAGTAAAATAAAACATATGATACTCTTCATAGAATGAAGGCACCCTCATTATCATTCGAACGCTCCAAAGATTGGGATCCATCTCTCAATATTTCAATATTTTTCTAACAAGTTCGGCATGTGTTACCATTCAGCTGAAGGTCTAACTTTTCTTTACCAATCCAGTGAAATAAGGATCATATGCATCTCTTGCAATCTCCGAATACCAAAATAATACAACTCTAACTTAGTTAATTGTATCCATGTTCATTTTTTGTAGTTGATATAGATGTGAAACCCTTTAAGAAATTGAGAAATAGAATAGTAAGGAAATTTGATGGTATGAAGTTGTGATGTTCATAATTGGGTTTCATGCTGCCGTATATATAGGGGTTTTAGGGTTTTAGAAAAGGGTAATATTATGACCCGTCAATTCATCACCTGTGTGTGTTTCAATAATTCAACATTTATAATTATTTCGAGTCAAATAACTCACATGGGCAAGTCGGGAAGAGGACAAATTTTTTGTAATTATTTCTGAGTTGTCACATTAACCCACATAGGCTTGTCGGGGAGAGTTACGAAAATTTTCAATATTATTTTCGAGTTCTGAATAACCCACATGGGCTTATCAGGAATAGGACAAAAATTTTGAAATTATTTACGAGTTGTCACATTAACCCACACGGGCTTGTTGGGAAGAGGTTGGAAAATTTTGAAATTATTTCCAACGTATGAAGAACCCACATAGGCTTGTCGGGAAGAGGAAAAGGCTCTTGAATTGACATTACAACACAAAATAATGGAGCTTACTCCTGAATTATTACTGACATTGCCATGTGATAACATTACAAGACGGAAATAAATTCACCCGATTTGAAAAATAAACATAATATAAATAAGGGTTAAACTTGACAATATGAAGAAATTTGAAGTTACAAGTTAATGAAATAAAACCCTAAAGTTAAAGAAATGAAACCCTAATTGCACAAAATAAAAACCCTAATGTTAAAGAAATAATTTAAATACATAAAATGAAAGTACAACTTGCAAAAATAAACCCTAAGTAAATAAAATGATTTAAAGTTAAATAAATAAAACCCTAAGTACATAAAATGAAAACCTTAAATTTATAGAAATAAAATCCTAAATACATAAAATGAAGGTACGACTTATAGAAGTAAACACTAAATACATAAAATGAAGGGTTCTAAAGTTAAAGAAATAAAACCCTAAATACATAAGATGAAAACCATAAAGTTAAAGAAATAAAATCCTAAATACATAAAATGAAGGTACAACTTACAAAAGTAAACCCTAAATACAGAAAATAAAGGGTTCTAAAGTTAAAGAAATAAAACCCTAAATACATAAAATGAAAACCCTAAAGTTAAAGAAATAATTTACAAAACCCAAAAACCTAGGGCCAATCAGATGCCGTGAATCTAGTAGTCCTCTTACCAACACGATGACTAAACCTAAGCTGTTGTGCCGGTGTCACGTCATCCATCTTTTCATCATCATGCTCATCTGAATCGGATGAAAATGCATAAGATATAGGCATATACGGTGTAGATAAACTAGCATAGCGGATGTGAATCAAGTTGCCCGAGAAATCAGGGAGCATATGACCTCCAAGAAGTAAGAAAATAAATCCATGGGCACGCAAGATTAGGTTATCATCACTCTCTGATTCGGTAAATTCTCTCAACATCCAAGCCTCTAGAGATTCCTTCTTAACCTTGTATGCGGAAAAGTGAGTAAGGGACAATCGCACCCCAATAAGTCTCTCAATGATCTCAATTCAATACTAGTTTAGATGTACACTTTAATTGGGACCTGTTACAGGCAACCCTTTAATCCGTAAACACCATGACAAGTGCACATCTTGTAGAGTGACTGTCACCTGACCACAAGTCATATGAAATGTGTGAGTCTCAGGCCTCCAACGCTCAACTAACGCAGTAATAAGTGCGTGGTCAAGACCAGTGTAAACGCATCTAAAAACTCCCCCTAAACCTGTCCTGTCAATAATATCAACCAACCTACAGGGACTTGTAATGTAGGCCTGAAATAGATTGCGACCGAAATGTCTACACTGAAGATTAATAATACACGTCTCATGATCCACACTCCATATCAACCCCGACCTATATTTATGATGCCTCGTCTATATATCAGGGATAATGGGACCCGGATGTACATGTGCTGGGTCTTCTTCCATCTACATTATATCACAAGGTTGTAGAGTTTCTTATTTATTATGATATACACCATTTAAATTTATCAATAAGGGTTTAGAATTAAAAGTAGAATATTTACTTGAAAGTATTATTAAATACTCTTTAAGGTTTAGGGTTTTGCTTGATCAATGTTACAGTTTCAAGGTTTTAGGATTTTCAGTAATACACTTTCCAACTTTAAATATATAGGGGTTTAGGGTTTACGGTTTTAGGGTTTTTGGGTTTCATCATATATGGTTTAGTGTATAACCTAAAGTAAAATACTTAGAGTGAATTATTATTATTTTAACATTAGTAAGGTTTATGGTTAAGGATTTTAGGGTTTCTATGTTAGGGTTTTAGGTTTTCCATATATGAGATTTAAGGTTTCACGGTTAATGGTTATACACTTTCTAAATTTAAATCCTCACAGGTTTAGAACTTCACAGAAAATATTTAAAGTAAGGTATTATTATGCACTTTCTAAGGTTTATGGTTTAGTATTTAGGCTAAAAAAGTTTAGGGTTTTAGGCTTCTAGGTTTAGTGTTTAATAGATAAATTTACGGTTTAGGGTTTATGATTTATGGGTGAAATATAATGATTTTAGGGTTTTAGATATTCGCATATACACGTTACAAATTTAATTCTTTATGGGTTTACGGTTTAGGGTAAAATACGCATGAAGTGAAGTATTATTACACAATTTGTTAATTTTATAGTTTAGGGTTTTATGGCGTTGGGGTTTTAAGATTTAGGTTTCAAAATAGGGTTTTGTTTAAAAGAAAAAAAAGCCGAACAAATTTAAATGCTGGAAACATAAAATTATGTAAATGCTAACAATTTCAAAATTATATATAATTAATGAAACAATATAAACATGCTAAAGAATTTCACAAAAAATAAACAATTACGTGTTTATGGCAAAAACAAAATAAACTGCATAACTTATATCAAATCATCCATTTCATCAAATCACATTTACAATAGAAAATAATTCATAAAATGATCTAAATAAAATTCATAAAAATAATTCACCCATTTCATCAAATCACATTTCCAATAGAGAACATAATTAGATTAATAAAATGATCAAACATGCACAAATTTATCAATAACAACAAGTTTAAACATAAACCCTAAACCTACATTTACAAAAATAAATTAAAAATTTGAGAAATAATCCAAATAAAATTCATAAAAATAATTCACAAACCACAATAAACAAAAATTTTTATATAAACAATAATAGAAATTAACACATAGTATAACAAAAACTTAAAACAATTATAGACATAAGAAATTTATCTAAAATTTGAATAAATTGAAATTAACGTTATTTGGTGGAGCTTTCTCTACCGTTCTCCACTCCAAAACTCTAAAAACCTTCGTACTCCAAGGGAGGTCGTAAACTTGAATTTCAGAAATCAAACAAAGGAGAAGAAGAAAATTTTGATTGTAAATTTCGAAAGTAGAAGGAAAGAGAAGAAGATGAAGAGAACAAGAGAAGGAGGAAAGAAGGAGGAGCACCGCAGCGGAAATGCAGAAAAAAAGTTGCAGAGGCGGAAATGTTGAAGAAGAAAACAGACAACGGCGAAAATGAGTTGCGGCTAGGGATTTTGTTAACATGAAATGCACACTTATTGTGCGTTATAACATAACGAAAACGTATTCCCGCTGTGCGTTATCACTAATGATAACGCGCTCCCGTTGTGCATTATTCTCCACCTCCACACCAACTGCTGCCATGTCATCACCACCTCACTAAACAAGATTATTGTCCAGATTAAATTGCTCATTAAGGATAACGCACAAACATTGTGCATTATCATTAAGTATAACGCACAATGAATGTGCGTTATGGCCCGTTTAGAAATAAAAAAGATTATTGGCCACTCTAGTGACTTTTTTAAAAAACTTGGCTATTTATATCAAAAAAACAACAAAATTCAGAGCACTGTCTGGTATCTTTTGCTTGCTTGGGCACAGGGTAATTCATCCAGTCCGACTGTGCTATTTTTTAAAATAGATTTTTTAATTTCGAAATTAATTTTTTAAATATTTATGTTTATATTTTATCTACTAGCTTAAACTATTTCAAATAATTAGTTTTAGTTATATTTATAGGGAAGTTAGAGAGTTTTTTCGAGTTAAACACAGAAAGTGAAAAGAGAAAATAAGGTTCTAATCGACCGCACTAATAAAACATTCATTTAAATTTGAGATTTTTGTCTTAATTATTTGTAGGAAGTTAGGTGAAATCAAGAAATTTGTATTTAATGCCAAGTACAAGAAGCAATACTATGTGACGTATAAGTATTTTTTTTTAAATCTCTATTAGACCACTAATATACAAGTCACTATTATTAGTAATTTATCTTAAAGTTCTTTTTAGGAAGTAAGTAATTGATATTAGTTAGTTGTTGAAAAATTCAGAAAAAAAGTTCTTGGAAAAGAGAAACAATTAATAGTTTTGAATATAATGTGGCATAATGTAAAATATAAATAATATTTTTAATTTTGTCAATTAATTACTTTTTGTAAAAAATAAATTATTTTTTCAAGAGAGTTACAAAGTTAAAAAAAAAAATCATCTTAAAATGTTATCCAAATTTTGATTGAAACAACTAATGAAAGAAAAGAAATTTTCATTTTTTCTTTGGGGAAAAATCTATTTTCTAAAACTAAACTTCAATTGAAATGAACAAAGATTTCTATTCAATGACAAGAATTAATTCAAGTAGCAAATATTCCTATTTTGCCCAACTTTGCAATATCTCTAGCTTCCTCTTAACGAATTAAAAGCGCGCTGAAGCACAGTTCGAAATGTAAAAATTAATAATTTTTATTTGGTAAAAAAGCTCTTAAGATTATCTGTATTATTTTTCTGTTCCATCATATGTACTATTTCATTTTTTAATATTTTTTAAATTTTATCTTTTATTTAATAAATTATATTAATAAAATATATTAAATTAAGAATGAAACAGAAGATGATATAAACCATCCAATCCTGCCAAAAAAAAAAAAAAAAAGACTATGCACAATTGAAATGATTCACTATGAGCTTAGTTAGGAAGTGATAATAAATGTAGAATATGATGGTTTTTCTAAAAAGATCCAGTATAATAATACACTTTGGATCACACATTTTTCTTAATAAAAAGAATTGACTACTTAACCCAAAAAATGTAAAAGCTTGGTTTGAAACAAATAACATATGTGAAAATCTCGAATATAAATATAATATAAGGTTATACAAAATATAAAAGATAAGGAGAGGGGAGGAAGTAGACTTTGGTCCTTAAAATGCTTTTCTTGGAAAATCTTATATTTTGAAAGTTTGTGTCAAAATATATAAATTTAAATTTGAATATTTTTAAAAAAAGTAGAATTAGAGAATAGCATTACCTACATGGGGAGGTATACTTCTGGATATGTCAGTTCATCCTTAGAATCTAGAGTTAGGCTAGTTAAGAGATGGGTAGGAATATTTTCTGCCCTTTTAACATGAGGGAAAGAGGTTGAATCCTTATCTATCTTGCTCAAGAAGTCAGAGACCAAAGTACCCAGATTAGAAATATCTAAGGAGCAGCAAGCTATTAACAACTAGGAGTGAATCACTCTCCATAGATAGTCTCTCGTTATAACTCAGGCTAGAGAAATGTCCTTCAATGATACCCAAAAGCTCGCCGAATTCCATAGAGAAACAACCATGTCGAGGCACAGATTGGCAAGGAGCGGAATGCCCAAATGATTACTCCTATTCCAATTTTATCTTTTGAGAATGAAACATCCATGTTAATCTTTAGAGTACTATAGTTCGGGGGGGTCCCATTTCTGAACCAAAGGGATCCTGGTCAAAATGTTAGTCTGATTGCTTGTTTGGCTCTCAAGTGCTGAGTATTCTTCCTTCCGTCATATTTAAAGCCTACAGGGCGATGGTTGCTTCAGAGGAGGCCGTTCCTTCATGCTTGAGCTTATTTCTAGCATACCATATAAGTCAAGCTATAGTTCTAAATATAGCATGGTCTTCAAGCAATGTTCAGTAGAGATTGAATGGATGAGATCCTTAAAGCTCAAAGTTGGGAGTTGTCTCCATTTCTGACGTTTAGATAAGTGTCTCTAGACTTCTTTGAGGAAGCTAGAGTCAAATAATGCATGTCGGTTATCTTTTACTACATACCCATAATGTACACATGGCACGAATTCGTAAAGCCCACGCCTTATGAGTTTTCTCCCGAAAGGAAGGATATCTAAAGCTACTCTCCATAGGAACATTCTAATTTTGGGTTGTACTGGGAGCTTATGGATCAAGTTCCACGTTTTTCCTTCGGCTTTAGTGCTAGAGGTTCCTTGCACTGTAGTATTATTATTCATGAATGACATCCCAATTTTATACTCAAATTTCACCGTGTAGATTCTAGTGGAGGTAAAGTTCCAGATCGGTTGATCTTTTGGCCATAATGGGTTTAGGAAAATGTTGAGGATGGCTTCCCCCTCATGATGTAAGAAGAGAGTCTGTATTCTGTCTTCTCTCCAACAACATTGGTTATAATCAATAAGTTCTGATACATGAGTGGAAGGAAGAAGGGGAGAGCTTTCTGAGAGTAGATATCCACTTGTCACTTGAACTTGTAGTGGATAACACATTGCCGATACGGTGTCGGAGCCCTAAGGAGAGAAGATTATTTACAAAATATTTCATCACGTAGCAATTTATTTACTCTTTCATATTGTTATTTACTTTTTTGAAAGGACATATTATTATTTAACACGAAGATTAATCATTGGTTTTGAAAGAAAACAATATTGGTGTGGGTGAGAAATCGCAAGTGGAATGAGACTAAACAAATGGACTCATATATTTTTCTGTTCCATCATATATTTTTGTTAAATGTTTCTCATATTCGAATTTATAAATATTATGACAATTCAGTTTCCTTAATAAGTTAATAACATTTGTTATATTTATTTTGTTATATTACGACTATTAATAGATATACTATATCTATTTATTATTAATATATCATTAATAATTGATATATATATATATATATATTCACATGTGCTTCAAACACGGGGTCATAACTAGTTTTATATATGAAATCAACTAAATAATATATAAAAGGGAAAATCAATTAATATAATAATATTTTTTTAAACCTTAAAATATATAATTAAACATAATTTTAAAGGGGTCAATAAATCTAACTCGGGAATATGAATGTATAGCGAAAAAAATCATTATTTCCCCTCCTCTTCCCTACTCTTTCTCTCTACACAATTTCTCTCTACTCTTTCTCCACTATAAAACTAAAATCTTTAACATTGAACTTGTATTGGAGGTAGATATAGATCATTATGAAGAATTTGTAGAAGAAAATATATTTAGATGCAAGAAAAGTTGAATTTTTTTTTTTTTCTAAAACTGGGCTTAGATCGCCTGGACATGAGCGGATGGCCCAGATTGGCGACCAGCACATGTCCGGGTCGTCGGTCCGGGTGACCCGAGCCTTTTTTTTTAGGAAGAAAGAATTTTTGTAAGTATTTGGAAAACTTGAAATATGAATAACTCTACGATCGTCCGTTTCACGCGTATGACCACTCGTTTTGATGGTTCTTGTAAAGATAAATGCAACGGCATCGTCGAAAAAGTGATTTGGACGCGTTTCGGGGCAAAAAATTGTCCCATATAGTCGAAACTTTGACGGGCCATAACTTTGTGCTCGGACGTCCGATTAAGGCGATTCTTGTGGGCATTTTATGTAATTTTTTCGAGATCTACGCGAGGCGGTTTCCACCAACCGTTCCCACAAAAATGTCATATTTTCATTTTAATTTACGTTTTTGTAATTTTCAAATACTTTCTCTCTTATTAACTAAAAAATTATGGCACCAATTTGAAAATTAAACGGAGGAGCAGTCCTTTTTTTGCTCTAATTAAAATTTCAAATGATTGAAATTGGTAAACATTGAAATTCTTTTTGCACGCAAATTTTTTGCCCCGAAACGCGTCTGGATCACTTTTTCGATGATACCATTGCATTTATCTTTACGAGAACCATCAAAACGAGTGGTCATATGCGTGAAACGTACCTCCGATCGCAGAGATATTCATGTTTCAAGTTTTCCAAATACCTACAAAAATTTTTTTCTTCCTAAATAAAAAAAAAAAGGCTCGGGTCGCCAAGAACGGCGACCCGGACGTGAGTCGGTAGCCCGCACGGGCGAACCGGACATGTGCTGGTCGCCCATTTGGGAGATCCGCTCATGTCCGGGTCGCCCATCCGGGCGATCCAGCCCAGTTTTTTTTATAAAAAAATTTCAACTTTTCTTGCATCTAAATTGATATTTTCCTCTACAAATTCTTCATAATGATCTATATCTACCTCCAATACAAGTTCAATGTTAAAGATTTTAGATTTATAATGGAGAATGAGTAGAGAGAAGTTAGAGAGAAATTGTGTAGAGAGAGAACGAGTAGGGAAGAAGAGGGAAGATAATGATTTTTTCGCGCTATACATTCACATTCCTGAGTTAGATTTATCGACCCCAACTTAAATTATACTTTTATTTATAAATAAATATATAAATTTAAGCACATACTAAAATATTAAATTTAAACTAAAGTAAACTACCCTTAAAACTTAGTTAATTCAATTTAAATATGCATTAAACGATCACAATTACTAGTAAATAATATTAACATCTAAAAACATTAACTTAATTATATGAATTCATAAAAAAAATATATGTACTTTAATAAGTATAACTAAGATGTTAAAATTACCCAAATGTAAATAATAATAAAATTAACTAATTCAATATAAATATTTATTAATTCATTATAAATATTAATTTAATGATTACGGTTACTTTTAAAATAATATTAACATTTTAACTTAAACAATCAATATATTTAATATTCACATCTACACTTAACAAAATATCTTAATACAACTCACTTATTTGTTTTATATGTCGTATCTATTGGATACGACATATATATCGTATCCATTATTATTACATTATATGTCTTCATCATTTGAATCAATGTCGGATATGCAACAACAATATCACTAAGCACGTCACTCTTGTCACAGTTTCCCGAAGAAGACCGTATAACCTCGTTTAACACTCAAACAAATCACTTCATCTACCGTGTTGTGCCCCTGCATCATTTTCTTCTTCATATTCTCAAGGACATCATATATAGTTTGGGCACTATATAAATTATATTATTAACCTAAACACAATTTTAAAATATTATAATGACCAACATACTACACAACACAATCTTGATTTTGTTCGCAGAAAAATCGCAACCTATTACGAGGTGCCATATGACTCTTCATAAATTGTTCAATCAGTTTTAGTTGCTCATCCGTTAGTCTTGCAGCTTGAGCGTGACCGTGATGATAGACACCTATTACATGGTTGTGCCCACATCGTGTACGAATAATTACCATTTTTCACTCATGCCCATTCGCTCGCCTTTTAATGTAAAGGGCCAATTACACTTTTTAGTTCCCTAAGGACCCCGCCTTTTTATGAGAACTTCTTCTTCATCATAACTAGGCTTCATTCTCGTTTTCTTTACACCTCCACGTTTGCAACAAATGTAACATACGGTTGACAGTCAGTAGTTTTTTATGCCAAATATCGAGTGATACCCAAATATGTTTCTCTTGCCCATTCCACCAATACTGTTTTCGAAGTAAATAACCTATGTGTTGCAAATAACTGCCCATAATCCACATATTGTCCGATTCTATAAATTCTTCAAATGTGTTCAGATCTATGTCAATTTGTTATATTAAAATTTTATATGAAACAAATTAATAATTCATCTTATATAATAAAAAAGCTATAAAAAGTATAAAAATAACAGTAAAAAAATAAAACTGATATGAGTTTCGCCCGGAATGGCGAAATTCTTTAAGGAAATTCATCAACCTGGGCCCAAATTAATGGGAAGCAAACTCACATTCTCTCAATTAACTTGCGTGAGGAACCAGTATAGTTCTTTTCTTTCCTTTTATTGTAGAGTAGGCTATGTATTAGAAAGAGAAAGTTTGTGTGGAAAAATAAAATTTTTTTAATTTTTTATGCTAAACTTTTTAATTATCGAGTTAATTTTATTGATCCATTAAAAAATCAGATTTTTTTTTCCGTAGAGGATTAATGGGTAAACTCGGAATTTCATCGTATAACATTACAAAAATTAAAAAAAAAAAAAAAACCAAAAAAACCCCTCCCCTACCCAGACCCCCTCTCTTTTCTTCTCCGGCGACACCCCCCTCTCTCTTTCCTTTTCTCCTGCGACACTAGTGCTCCCCTCCTTCACCTTCCCCTTCCCCTTCTTCTTCTGCTCCCTCCCCTTCTTTAGTCAAGCACCGAGCAATTAACGAAGTAAGATTCCGGTTAGCTATCGGTTTCTACTGCCCCACGTTCCTTGATTCAATTGCTTTCTTTCATCATTCTTTGTCTGTTCTACTTGCTAACTGTTTCCTATGAATGGTAAAAAAGCCCTACTTCTACTAGTTTTGTAATCGAATTTACTACCTCTCTATTCATCGTCGTGTAGAATTTGAAGTGCAAACACACACCAAGTGACTGCGAAATTTGTTAGCAAAAGGATTGAATTTTGTGTATATGATATTGGGATGTTGTCCTCTGATGCTTGGTCTAACAGAAGCAAATGGGAATGGCCCTTGTCTGTATATTTTGTTTGCTTCCATACTTGCAGAATCTCATTATAAAGCCAGTAAGTTCTTTCCAAGTCAGGTAAAAAAGATTGGATGGCAATTATACCTTGTGGAAGCACATGGATGGCTAGTTATGGACTTTAGCTTCAATATGTGTGGATTCAGCATCAAAAATCATTTTTGTATGCCTTTGCATGGGTGAGCTATTTTTCACATCTATGTGAAGTATTCTCTCTACTCTTCCACTTGTGTTGTTGGGACTGCTATTCTACATGATTCAGAATTTGCTCTGTGCTAGAAAGAAATATACAACACCTATGATAGCTTTTCATATATTGGTTTATTTGCTTTGCTCAGACTATCAAGAAGTGTTTGCTTTCACAATATTGAGAATTTAATGTCGCTTGCATTTCCAAAATAAGTACTTAGCTTTTCACAGAATGTATGGATAATGATGCCTGTCGAAGTGCTGGAAGAAGAAATCCAAAGTTGGTTCATGTTAAAACTATAGTTTTCGGAGGACAACCAACTAGGTAGCCCGATGATTCTTTATTACAGGGGAGTGTGTAAAACACCTTGATAAACCTAAACTGATAAAGATGGCATCCTTCATCAGATTTGCTAGTTTCTAAGTAATTCTTTAGGTCTGCTTGTATTAGATTCATGTAGATCAGATGTCACTATGAGTGTTTGTAAACTGTTCCTGCTTTGATATTTCTTTGGAAACTTTGAATCAGAACCTACAAAGAGAAAAGTCTACATTGCTCTAGTGTATATTGGGAAAAAAGGATAAAAAAGTTTGATCTTAAGTTCCTCATGTTGACCAGTTCTTTATGGTATTTCCGTTTTCAATCTTTAGAACGACATCTGAATTGCGATAAGTTACAAGAACGGACGGTAATTATTGACTGTGCTTGCAGTTAGTTGCCTATTTAACATGCTTGATTTATGTCTAAATCTAAAAAATCCACATTGATGTCAAATGAACTATATTTCCGTATCTATTAATTACGATAAGTACTGATTCGACCTGACATTGAGTGATTATGTTTAAGACCTGACATTGACATATTTTAGGAGAAATGTAAGTTGGATGCGAATTTTAGTGGGTTTTGCGACTATTGATATTTTGTGTCTTTATCTTAAAAGAACTGAAATTTGGAGTCTTTGATGTGCAGACTGGACAGATAACAGCAATTAAGAAGATTCAGATCGGAGAAAGCCGAAATAAGGGGTGAATTTTACAGCTTTAAGAGAAAATAGAAGGGAAATGAGAGAGAAGAAGGACCCAGCCTTGGGGGTTCTTAAGATGTTCGGACCAAAATACCTTCAAGTTAACGGTTAAAAATTAAGCAAACGGTAAAAGTGGATGGAATGATCTATTTTTGGGTTCCGTAAAAAGAAAAAGAACCTGAAAAATATAAATAATGTTTAGAGATCTAGTCTACCAACCCTAAAATGTTTAGGGATAAAAGACGTCAGTTTGCCAAAAATGTATTATGGGGAATGCTGAAGACAAATCCTACTTCATGTTTGCATGTAAAAAGGCAATACTTGTCTTCGATTAGGAATCTTTCTTCAGCAGTCAAAAGTTCAAGAATTGATAATTACCAACTCTTGGGGTTTTTTCCCTCTAAACACAGGCAATATCCCCATGAGAGTTCTAGAACTCTTATTCTTACCTCACAAACTGTACAGACTACCCTGGTGAACTGCCCTTCTGATATAATTGCTCTCAGCTTTTTCATGTGGTGTGCTCGGCAACCCAATTATTTCCACCAGAGGGTGGCCTTTGAGGCAATGGTTCATGTGGTCTCTCGGCTCACTCAAAAGTTCTCCATGGTGAGGAGAATTCTTGAGGAATTAAATCATGTTGGCTGTGTAACAAAGCCACAGACTTTATTGCTTTTGCTGAGAATTTTCTGGTGTGGAAGAATGTATGATATGGTCTTTGATACTTTTGAGGAGATGATCAATTGTGGTTACTCCCCAAATACATTTGCGCGGAACATTTTGATGGATGTTCTTTTTAAACTTGGGCAGGTTGATGTTGCACTTAGATTTATGGAGGAGACAAAGTTGCCAAATTTTTTAACATTCAGCATTGCTGTGTGTAATTTGTGCAATCTCAATGATCAGACTAATTTACGGATTGTGCTTAGGAAGACTTTAAGAAGTGGTTTTTGTCTTAATCCTGAGACCTTTGTTTTGGTTTTGAACTCTTATTGCAAATTGGGTAGGCTGGAAGAGGCATTACAGCTATTGGGTCTTATGAAAACTTTAGGTGTTCGCCTTTCTGTGAATATTTGGAGTATCTTAATTGATGGATTCTGTAAATCAGGCCAGCTTGATACTGCTACTTATTTGCTTAGCAGAATGGTTGAGAGTGGATGTTCCCCAAACATTGTTACATGCACATCTTTAATCAAGGGATTTCTGGAATCCAAAATGCTTGACGAGGCATTTGAGATCCTTGATACTTTGAAATCAAAGGGATGCTACCCTGATTTAGTCCTTTCCAATGTATTGATTGATTGCTTATCTAAGGTGGGAAGATATGATGATGCACTTGATGTGTTCTTTAATTTGCAAGAAAGAAGACTAATCCCTGATCCTTATACTTTCTCTTCTATTATGTCAATTATCTGCTCATCAGGACAGTTCCTTCTTTTACCTTTATTGATCAGTGGACTTGTTATACAACCAGACTTAGTCATGTGTAACACCATTCTGAGATATTTCTGCAACGCTGGTTACCCAAGTGGTGCGGTGGAGTTCTACAATGACATGATAGACAAAGGATTCGTCCCAGATAAATATAGTTATGCTGAGTTACTTAGTGGATTATGCAAGATGGGTAGGATTCACGAGGCAGTAAGTGTATATTGTGGGATTGTTAGGAGTCATTTTGGTGTCGATGCTCATATGCATACCATCATCATGGATGGTCTCATAAAAAGTGGTAACTTTCATAGTGCAATCAACTTCTTCAGGCAAGCAGCTGCAGAGAATGTCCCCCTAGATGTTATTTCCTTTACAGTAGCAATCAATGGGCTTCTACAGGGTGGTCGAGCTGGAGAGGCTTATAATTTGTTTAGCCAGATGAAGGATATTGGTATCTCTCCCAACATACATACATACAATTTGATACTTTCCAGTTGCTGCAAGGATAGAGATGTTAAAATGATTAAGAAGATCCTAAAAGAAATGTCTGATTCCAGGGTGGAGATGGATAGTTATACATACGAGCTAATCAAGGGTTTCTTGTATAAATCACACAATTCTTCTCTAGTATTGAATATATTTGTTGAGTTATGGGATTCTGGACTTCTACCCGAGAAGATGTGCAGTTTATTGGTTGAACGCGGTAAAGATGCTACTGTTGTTGTTGCACATAGAAGCAAAGTGGTAACCGTTCAAGACATTGGCAGTTCAAGCTCTGATGAATGTTGTGGTTTGGCTGCTTCAGTGGGTTGATACAATACATTGGTGGGAATTTATCTGTTTCTTTTGGCTGGTTGGACTGCTTCTGTTCCCTTGCACTCATAAGGAGCTGTGATGATGCTCCTCAGCTTGCAGTAAGGTTAAAGATCCACCAGAGCTTTTATGCAAATTCCTAGCTTTTCAAAAAATTTCATATTCTTGACAGGTAAAGTTTCAACTTTCATATTTATGCTGTTGTATGTGCATAGGCAGTACATTGCTTCAGATAATTGCCATACACAAGACAGGATGTACATGTTGATAAACTGTCTGAAATTTGTGAGTTTGGGTGGGATGAAGGAAAAGAGCTAAGGTTTCTTCCTTAAAATGTTTTTTTAAATTAGAAACACCTAATGTTCTTGGGGATTGCTGATTTTGAAGAGTGCTAGAACATATTCAGATACTTGATTGACCTTGTTATCATTCTTGAATAGTAGTTATTGAATGAAAATCGGAAATTTTTGTAGGGAACATGTGAAGGGTACTTCAGCAAAACCATTTGCCAAAAGTGCTGGGAATGTGAAAAGCGAAAGCTGCTTCACCTGGTACCAGAGTGAATGCCATCCTTGCTTACCTTTTTCTTGGGTTTTGACTGGCACCTAAATAATTTTTCTTTTGTTGGTTTCACCAGGTACTTATTCATGCCGAATACTCAACAACAGCTGAACCCTGGGCATGGGACGAAGTCTAAATGGTGAAATTGACTTCAGGTATGGAATTATTTCATGTTCCAAACAAGCAATTAACTTCATGGACGGGTTTAGATCAAGTGCATTCCCTCTCTGCAGTACTCCAGCATGAGGTACCAGATGAATCTTGATGTTGAGCTACCAGGTGAAATGCTTTTTCAAACCATTCTCAGATAGTTGTTCTTGAAGTTTTTGCACGAAACATCTTAACAGTCAAACTCTTAGTTCCGGGTACATTTTACCCCATCGTTCCCTTACAGTCATGACTGATGAATATCAATAACTGTCCGGAGCTCCTGGGTTTGGCCATTGTTTAACTGTTTGAGCTAGCTAATTATGGTAGAGTCTGAAGTTGAATGGCGAGAATTGAAGTTTGCAGGTTCATTTGCTTGGATTTAAGATCAATATAGTATTATGAAGCATTAGAAAACTAGTTGATCTTTCTTTAAACATTCCTAAAAATTGGGCCTTCTCCCATTCTGCTGCTGAATCATTCACGTGAGATGTTGGAGAAGCGATTTGAGTTGATTCTGCTTGTGTTGTGGGCATCCTATTCTTGTTTCGTCTTTTCCCTCCATCCAACCAACCTCATGAGAGACGCTTGAGGTTTGATGCTGGATTCCCGTCTAATGTGATGTTGGGAATGGGTTACACAAAGCTCCATCAAGTGTGAAAATAGATAATGTATATGAAATGATAAAAGTTACTCAATAATTCTTGTGTAGAGAGAGAGAGAGACAATTTTTCTAGACTTAATCAAAGGACGCTAGTTGGGGATCGTCTAATAAATCTTTTAGTAGGCCTATCCACAAAAATAACAATTCTCATCTGCTCGTGGGAATGTTTCCCTGTCTGAAATCGACCTTGTCAATATTACAAAATTATTATGAAATGTATATATTAGAAATATATTAGATGATTTGGTATTTAATTGAAAATGTATTGGATGATTAGGTATTTAATTAATATAATGGACAAAATTCGGAATATTTCTTAATATTAATCATTTATTTATTTGCTTTAAAAAATAATAATTTAGGTTTTAACAAATTTTATTATATTTAAAATTTTATTAAAAATTATTAAATTCTAAAGAGACTAAAACCTTAGTTTATATCAAGGGGTGTTTAAAAACACGCCTTAGAAAAATGTTTTACTTAACAACTTGTTGAACTTTGAATTCTTGCCTTTGGATTAACGACTTGTTCAAACTTGGAAAGCCAAAATGTCTACTAATATATTTTTTTAAAAAATAATCATTTAAAATGATTGATGTTGACCCAAAAACAGTAGGAACATTCTATTTAAAAAATGTTAAATTCATGAATAAAAACGCCTCATACTTATTATTGTTTTTTAAAACTATATACTTCAGATAAAGTAATCAAATACATGGAGCATTATTTACCAAAAAAAAAAAAATTACATGGAGCATTTTATTTTCTTTTGAGGAAAAGGACATTTTAGTCCTCAGCGTTATCAATTCACTACTTGGGTTTCCTTGATAAAATTAAAAATTTAAAGTGTGAATTATTTAAGTTATAAATTATAAATTTTTTTTAGTATGAATGTTAAATTATTTAATAAGTAATATATGTATATATATAAAAAGAAGTATTATAATCTTGCAATTTCAGAGTTAAATAAATAAAATTTTACTTAAAATTTATAACAATAATTAATTACATCTTACCCAACATCCTTTTTGAAGTACAAGCATAATAACTCACAAATTCTTCAAATAATAAATTCCTAATAAACATTAATAAATACAATTTAATTCCTTTTTCAAGAGACTAGGTTAACAGGGAGAGAATAATAAAAAATCAATATTTTTTAAATTGCATCTCAAAATTTCAACATTTCTCAAATGTATTGAGAAATTTTAATTATTATATTGTGGCATATATTTTTTAATACATATTTTGCCATATATTTGTTTGTTTAATTTTCACAACAGAAGTAACAGAAAAATAAGTAACCAAACAATTATTTAAAAAATATAAAAGCCACAAATTATTAACAAAACAAAATAAAAAGAAAACAGAAAAACAAAAGAAAAAGGGGAAAAAAGCAGCCTTTTTCCACATAAAGCATCGCTGTCTTCTCTCTCTCTCTCTCTCGCTCTCTTTCACGCACTTTTCATTTCATTGGGTTCTCCTCTCTCTCTCTCTCTCTCTCTCTCCATTTCTTCTTCCATTTCAAGATCAGATCTCAAAAAAAATCAATTCAACTTTTCTTCCTTCCATCAATGGCTTCTGCACGCGAGGAGAACGTTTACATGGCTAAGCTCGCCGAACAGGCCGAGCGTTACGAGGAGATGGTGGAATTCATGGAGAAAGTCTCTGGCGCCGTGGGCGAAGGCGAGGAACTTTCCGTCGAGGAGCGAAATCTGTTGTCTGTGGCTTACAAGAACGTGATCGGAGCCAGAAGGGCTTCCTGGAGAATTATTTCGTCTATTGAGCAGAAAGAGGAGTCACGCGGCAATGTGGACCACGTCAATGCCATCAAGGAGTATAGGGGCAAGATCGAGACCGAACTTTCTAATATTTGTGATGGGATTTTGAAGCTTTTGGATGCTAAGTTGATCCCCGCTGCCGGTGCCGGGGATTCTAAGGTGTTTTATTTGAAGATGAAGGGTGATTATCATAGGTATTTGGCTGAGTTTAAGACTGGTGCCGAGAGGAAAGAGGCTGCTGAGAATACCCTCAATGCCTATAAGGCTGCTCAGGTACATTTATTTACGTGTCACGAGGTTCTTGATTTATTATTTGCCTATTATTTTCATCTGCACGCGCCGTGTTTGGAGATTTTGGCTGTTAAATGTACTGATGATGCATACATGCTTGATCCATCGCCGTTGCTGATTAATATGCTTTTTGTCTTTTTTTACCTTGAAATGTTGAAAAAAAAAAGGATCTGCTGAAACTGAGAAAGGCAGGAGAAAGGATCTGTCATTTGTTTGGTTTTTTAGTACTTATGTTTCTTCATTTGATGGGTTGTTCTTGTTCTATTGCTCTCTCCGCTTGAGACTTGAAACTGGAGATAAATGTAGGCTTTATAGTTTATACAGATAGATGGTCCTTGAGATAAGGGTTTGTTTTCTCATACCCTACTAGAGGAGTATGGCTTTTCTGTTTTCATGAGCTGTTTCTGAAGCCTTAAATGTGATTATGTGAGAGCTTGTTCATGGATTCCTATGGATGGACATTTCAAGGGTGTAACTCATATCTTAGCTTGGTTGTACTTTTTATTGAAATGTTATGACTTTTATATCAGAATTATGTTCAAAGGGACTCTGAGTTTTGTACACGCAAATCCAAGATCCTGTTCTGAATAATCTCATAGAGGTAATTGCCAAAAAATTCAAGCTAAAGCCTCCGATGTAAAGCACAAAACATATCTTTTCATACTAATCAAGTTTGCATTAAGTTCTTAACTTGTTCTTTAAACATTTTTTCTTGAATGGCAGCTTTGAGAATTTCTGCCATCTTTGTTTAACTTACCTGGAATACGTAATGTGATCTTAAGCTGATGTTTACTACTTGCTGCCTTTGCAAGATCATAAAATCGAATTATATATGGAAACATCTTGTGGTTTCCTTACACCATTGTAGATCTCTTATGCTATTCTATTATAGTTATCATCTCATGGTATTTGACATGACTCTGAACTGATGCTGTTTTTTACTTTTGCATACCTCTCTTATCCCCTTGGTAGGGATGCTGGACTAGATTTCACTGTAACTAATTCTTGGAGAGCTTTCGCTGATCTGATCTAATTCTCACCTGTTTCTGTCCATGTCTGAATTGTTGTTTGGCAGGATATAGCGAATGCTGAGTTGGCTCCTACACACCCAATTCGACTTGGATTGGCTCTTAACTTCTCCGTTTTCTACTACGAGATTCTGAACTCACCTGATCGAGCATGCAATCTTGCAAAACAGGTGAGAATGATATATGAATCGTACTAATCACATTTTAAAACAGTTTAATTTGCTTTTGGTTGAAATGTAGTTCTTTTTTAGATGTGTCTGGGAAGGTTAACTTTTTTTACTTACCAGTTTATCATGTGACAATGATCTTGGATTTGATAACTTGGCGTGTATTTGATTCTTTTGTTGTGGTAGTCAATGCGACAATGTTACTTGAGATGGTCCGCATAAGAAAAATATTTTGGATTAAACCATGCGATGATTTCCTTGTTTCCAACCAAGATTTGCAGTATCATGTGGTTCCCATTGTCAATGTTAATTAATCTATTTCTTTTATTTGTTTTCTTGTAAACTTTTGGCATCTTCTCAAACGTTAGCTGGATTTTGCCAGGCTTTTGATGAAGCTATTGCTGAGTTGGACACTCTGGGAGAGGACTCATACAAGGACAGCACTCTCATAATGCAACTTCTGCGTGACAACTTGACTCTCTGGACCTCAGATATGCAGGTTCTTATCATTTCTTCTACTAACTATCATGTGAATGGCTTTCTAGTTTCATCTCTAAACAGTGTTTCTTGTTCAAATAAATGACACATTCCTTTTGCATATCTTCAGGATGATGGAACAGATGAGATCAAAGAGGCTTCCAAGAATGAGGATGAGAAGCAGTAAAATTGATTTTTATAAATTTCTGTTTTTATTTTTCTTATTGTGGTCAGAGTCATTATGGTGCCTTTTTGTCAAATTCTTATTAATGGTTTTTTTTAGGGTTTAATGTGTTAATTGTTTTTGTTTTCAAAGGTGCCCTATACTTGAGTTCTTTTTACTGCAATCTCCGTGAGATGTAAAAGCATTATCTTAGGGAGAATGAGAGTGAAGTTTCTGTTTTGCTCGAAGCAGTAAAAACATTGCAATTAGTTACTGTCAGATAATCTCTTTGTCGATTGGATGCTTGAATTTTAACGGGTTTCAATTTTTTGTTATTCCATATATTTTGCCATTTGGAGTTATTTTCAAGAAATGCTTCGCTCTTTGAGTTATTTGAATATCCTAATCCTAATCCTAACATGGGATGAAAAATGGAAAAGGAATCAGAAAGAAGAGAAGGAAGCAGACAGACAGACGAGAGGATTTGAAAATATTGAAGCAAGTGCTTAGCATTTCCTGAAGGCCCTAATAATGAATATTGAATTCCAATGTATTGCCTACCCACCCACACAAGCCTTAAGGTAAAGGGAATTGAACCGATACGCCATCCATCAATTTCGGCTTTTCGTAAAAAAAATAAGAAAAGATAAACAACGAAAAAGGAAGTGATAAGATTTACTCTAAAAAAAAGTCCAACTCTACCAATAGTTCTCGACTACTACAAAAAGATGACATAATTTAGCAGATATGATTAGGGGTAAGATAAGAATAATTCAAAAATATTTCATTATAAATATTTTACTTTCTCTCTAATTTTTTCTTAAAAAGAACTCCAACTTTGAACATTAAAACGAAATTAGAAAAAAAATATGGATCCTTTTGAAAAATTTTTGCAAGAAAATATTGGTTTTGAGGTAAAAATCGATTGATTTTTTTTTTCGAAATTCGGACACAGTTTTGCCCAGATGGGGCGAAAATTTCCCAATCTGGACAAATATTTCTTGGAACTTTCGTCCACATTGGGCGAAAATGTCAAGGAATTTTTGCCCTATCTGGGCAAAAGTGTGTCCGAATTTGAAAAATTTTTTTTTCTATTTATGAATTTTTTTTGTAATATTAATTTTTTATTTTACATTAATAGGGTGATGAAGATCCAAATACGTTTGAAGAATTTCTAGAACCGGAAGAATATATCGATCTTGGACATTTATTTACAACCGACCGAATATTTAGTTCGAAAGATGAGTTGGTGGACTGGGCAAAACAAACTGCAATGAATGCCAAGACATATTTAATCATAACTCGATATCAGAGATCCAGAACGTTGGACCGTCGACCATATGTCACATTGGATTGTGAGCGTGGAGGTTCAGTTAAAAAATATAAAAAACCAATAGTCGACGATAAGGAAGAAGAAATACCGAAAAATAAGCGTGGACCTTATGGGACGAAAAAATGTGGGTGTCCATTTAAGCTAAAGAGAGAGCAAATGGTAACAAGTGAAAATTGTCAATTGTTCGTATACAACGGGAGGCACAACCATAAAATAGCTGTTTACGGTCATGCTCAGACTGCAAGACTTATGGAGGAGCAGTTGCAACAGATCGAGCAGTTCAGGAAGAGTCATGTTCCACATCGCAATATATTACGATTTTTTCGAGAACAAGACGTTGGTTGTGCAGTTAGGTAAGTTATAAGGGAATTATTTTTAATACTTTATTTAAATATTTTAGATTTGTTTTTATTCCATTAATAAATAGAAAATTTTGATGTATTTAGTGCTAAAAAAATTTACAATGTTGTTGCAAAGATTACGAGGAACCGAATGCAGGGAAGAAATACGGTAGAGGAAGTTCTCCGTTTAAGTGCAGAAAGAGGCTACACCGTTTTCCATAAAAATCGTGAGGACAGCAACATACTTAGTGATATTGTCGTTGCACACCCGACATCGATTACAATGATTAGAACGTGGCCATATGTACTGATAATGGATACGACGTATAAAACGAACAAGTAAGTACCATAGTAGATTAATTGTATTATTAGATATCTTTATTAATTTATTCGCAAAAACATTTAAATTTTATAATTTTTTTTAGTAAATATTTTTAATAATATTTTAAGTTCGTGAAAAAATATTAGTGAATTTTAATAATTAATTTTCCCGTTTATTTTTTTACTAAGATACAACATGTCATTATTAGAATGTGTAGGGATGACTCCAACAGGAAAGAACTTCACAGTGACAACAGCTTTTATGTGCAATGAACAGGCAACGACATACAGATGGGTTCTTCAACAAATCAAGCACTTATATTTTACATCTGCTATGTCAACTGGTCAGGGTTCAATTATCAATGAAGGAAAGCCTCTAGTCATTCTCACCAATAGGGAAAGTGGACTAATGCCGGTGATTGATGATGTGTTTAGCAATTCATATCATATATTATGTAGAAGACACATCGATCAGAATGTGTTGACCAAGTTGACAGAGGTGGTGAAAGATGAAGAGATGGCACAACAGTTCATGAATGGTTCGTGGAAAAAATTAATTAATTAAATAGATGAGGTGGAATATCATAGAAAGTTGGAAGTGTTGAAGACTAGGTGGCAAAGCAGGTCTGACTTTCTACATTACTTGTTTAGCACATGGTTGAATCCATTTGCCCATAAATTTTGCAGGGTTTGGACATCTCAAGTGTTGCATTTTAGGGTAGAGACAACGAACCGGGCAGAGAGCGAACATTCTGTGTTGAAGCTGTGGCTATCAACGTATCACGGTGACTTGGATACCGTGTTTCTGAATATCGGCTCTCTCATCCAAGGTCAAATTGTAGAACGTGTGACAGAGTTGATAAAGAAGACAAATTGGGAAGAGGGTTCGGCGCCACCTGAATATTGGATGGATACACCTTATCACCTTTATGTCATTGCTAACACATTCAATCTATGCGTTATATTTCTTGCACGGTCAGAGTCAACCACTGTCTTACCTCTTGTTTCTAATATGGATGGTACTGTTGGAACGATATTCATCAGACTCATAGAGGAATTGCAGCATTTTATACAGGTATTTATTATTGATAACTTTTTATTATTGTTACTATCAATTGAATTATTGCAGAATGATATTTTATTAAATGTATATATTATTATTAATTTTTTTTTGCAGTTACAGTTGGTAGATGGATGCCCTTTGCCCCCCATTATAGGTGCAATGGGACTATCATTGCGAGTTAGCGGATGGGCGGCCCCATATCGTAATCGGATGGCAGATTGGGTTACGAGATATCGTGAAATGTATCCGCCGCAGAGACATTTTATGTAATAATGTTGCAATTTGTAATTTATAATGTATTATTTTTTTAAAGTGTTAATAATATTTCGTATAATTTGTTGTTCGAAGTTTTTTTATTTACATTTTTCGTGTAATTATATTAATATGCATAATAAACCAGAACATGAGGGAATAAATATAATGAACATCACAAAAACTCAGTAATACATAACGAACAGGAATAAAAAAAAAAGAAATACACAATATCCGAATACATAACGATTTACTAAAGAGCTATGTAATGCTTCCTTAGTAAATCTGGAACCGTACGTCTAAATTCATCACCATCAATATCCTATCTATAACACTCATGTGCAATCAAATCTAAGAGAGCCTTTGGTGGCATGGCGGGAGCTACCGGGACATTATAGCCACTGAGAATATTCTCGTGATTTTGAATTCTCAGGTGAGTGCGGGGGAGGTACCAACCTATGTAATCATCAGTGCAGAAACTCGCTAGAATGGCCGGAACACTAGTCCATGACTCTGTTAATAAGTGCGAAAGTACCTCGAGCCACAGTGCCTCGACAAAAGTGTTCCTCAAGATGTACATCCTGTTGTTTAGCGGGCGGCGTGCCTCTTGAGGCTGGATAGGGTGGACGGGAATACACTGCCTAAAACCCAACTGTCTCAAAACCCTGTCATGCATGTAATGGGAGCCTGCCAACGAAATAGGGTCGGGATCAAGCAGCTGTTGCTCACCCGGCACGATCGTACGAGTGATCAGAAAACCAAAAATCAGACAATGGCAGATCGGCCGAGTGATAGATTGATCAACGCCCGAAGAACGCTCGACCGAAGGAATGAGTCACAAGGTGAATTGTAAGCCCCAACGACAAAGTAACCTAGGAGAGGAGCATTTTCGGGGGTCTTACGACCATGCACAGGCTGACTACTATGCACTGTGTATCCACAGTAGCAACAAGGAAAAGAAATCGTTATTGGTTCTACCTCCTATTTTTATGAAGAGAGTGAATCTTTTTCTCGAAGGATCAGAAAAAATAGGAGGCTCCACGCAGTCAAAATATGCAATGAACCCGTGCAATGTGGAAACCAACAATCACGAATATCCTGAGTCCTGTACGGTATCTACCGAAACCTCATCAGTTGTCATCATATCCAGTCTCAAACGAATATCCAGCAGTTTATTCTCATTCTTATAACCGATCGTCGAAAACATCTGGATGTAGGGCTTGCATCCTTCGGAAGAATGTCTAAACAAGGGTGCAAACATGGGAAAATACAAATATATCCATGCCTAAAATATAAAATATAAATTCAATAAAAATATATAAAAAGAAATATAAATAAACCCAAAACCCTTAAAATATAAAAATAACATAATTAACGTTACTTTTAAAACACATACCTCTAATAGTGACCAGCACCCTGCAAGCTCCTTCGCATCAACCCTAGACGCCTGACCCAAATTCCGGTACAGATACACAAGACAGACAGCATCCTATGCGAACCTCCCAACAGAACTCACATCCCACAAAAGTGGCCATAGTTTTGCAAGTACAATGTTGTTACTCTTATCACTGAAGAGTGAGCTACCCAAAATGTATTGTAGATAGCATACAGCTCTAACCTAATGTGACTATGAAGTCTGTCTACTAGTAGCAACAGCGTGAAGCTCCGCTGCATTAAACCCTAAACCCCCAGTGAGAGCTAAACCCAAATCATCTTAACAACCCGTATCAACTGCTCATTGGATAATCTGTGATCCACTAACGCACCATAAGCAGGCGGCCCAAGAATAAGCTTCACATCGTGCAGTGTAACGGTCATCTCACCCCATGGCATGTGGAAGCTGTTCGTGTTGGGCTGCCACCTCTCAACAAATGCCGACAATAATACAACATTGACGTACTGAAACATGCACGATCGTAGGTGCGTCAGACCGGACCCGGAAGCTAAGAGCCGAGCCTGCGAATCAGTAAAGTCCCAACCAGTGAGAGCCATATAACGAGATCAACACTTCAATAAACCACGATCCTGAAGATAAAACAAATAAATTTATACAGTTATATAATAATATATTTATGTAATAATTATTTTTTCTATTTATCATAATAAATAATATTTGACAGAGTAAAGAATAATAACAATAATAATATGTCACTTTAACATAAAGATAAATACATGTCCACGCTATATCAGACCCGCTATATGTCTACTGTATGATAGGATGAGCTCCGAGTCAACACTGCTGCATCTGTCTACTCCCAATCTGAAGCCTTCACTTACTTCCTCTTTTGTGTCGGTGCCGGAATATCACGAGCCACCTCGAGTCTTTTGTTACGAGACCCTACTGCAATCTTACTCATCACCGACATAAAGTTGTCGGTCAAACCTTTCCCTTTCTCGTGACGAGGACGCCCGTCCGATCCACTAGCTGGTGCCACATGTGCAACATATACGGTCTGCTCCTCATCTCCATCATCATCACTCTCATCCTGATCATCATCACCACCATCACCATCATCATCATCATCACCATCACCATCATCATCACCTCTCTCATCTCATCTGCCTCTCCCTGAATATGTAGGGATCAAACTCTTTCTTGCTCCTCGCCAACACCCTATCTGCAGGCCCCCGTACGTAAAGATCAGAAGATGAAACACCATACTTAGCATGAGAATACCCGTGTGCTGCATGAAGAATTCTGAGGGGCGACGCCAAGCATTTGATAAAAAAAATCAACCTCTATCTGTCTCGGCTGACCCCTAAACTCCAATATAGGCTCTTGAGTGGCAAATCTATACGGTATGCAAGGTCGCACAATAATAGGAGCATGTAAGTATGGATCATATACTGTGTCTTTGGGGTGTGAAGGTAGATGTGCAGATCCATATGGCTCATAGGTCACAGGTGTGTGAGACTGATGTGGTTAGAGGGGAGGTCGAGATCTAAAAGGTACGGCCGGTGGTTGGGTAGAATACCCGACTTCACCTGTACCATGATGGAAACCAGGTGCAAGAGGGGTAGGAGTAATAGGAAGATCAGAAGTACTATGCCGCCCCCTCACACCTCTAGACGAAGTTGTGACAGTGCGCCCCTCAACTCGACCTGCCCTGTCCGTGACAGGACCAAGATCATCATCTCCTCTACGGCCGCTAGGTCGAACCATCTATTAGTTATTCAAACTCGTTAATACTTGTTTATCATATATTTCAATATTTACTTTAACATCTATTATTATTATTTTATTATTTAGAATTATCGGTATCTATTATTTCATTTCTATTATTTCTTTCGTTCAATTATTGTTCATCACTAATATTCTTTAGTAATAGTTATTAATTTATAAATTATTCAATTTTAGAATTATATCCTAAACCTAAGGCCAAGAATAACAATGATTTCAAATTAAAATTCAAATAGTTTAACAATTACATAACACATTTTCTTATTAAACACATAATCATAAGCAAATAATTTTAAACTAGTTATATTTACTCTAAATAAACAAAATTAAATAACATTCTCAGAGATATTTATTATTACTTTATTGTTCACTTTATCGATTTTTATCCTATTTATTTTCAGTTATTTTATTTATTTCATAATGTTCACAAATCCATAATCATATTAACAATTAAAAATTATCACATAAAATATGTTATTCTACATATACAAAATTAATTAAATAATCAAATAATTATTTATGAACAAAAAATTTAAAAATTTAAATATCTAAAAAAATTTAAATATTTTTAAAAAATTAAAAAAAAAATTGGACACTTTCGCACGTTGCCGGCGAAAGTGCCGGAGTACTTCCGTTCACTGATGTTGAAAGTATTCCAGTACTTTTGCCGGTAACGGACGAAAGTGTCCAGTCGGCCAGAATTGTTTTTAAAAAAAATTTGAATTTTTTTTAAACAGATATTTCAATGATCTAAAATGGTAAAATTGTAAATAAATAAGAATAGATTGAAGAACTAACTTTTTTTTTTTTTTTTTCAATTTGGACGGTCGGATCTTCCAAGATCTGAGATTGAAGTTTGTAGTCTTAGAGAGTGTTTAGGTGAAGAGAGAGAAAGTGTTTAAGTGAAAATAAAATTTTATGAATTTTTTCAAGTTATTCTTATAATTTTTCGAGTTACTTTTATCGATCCCCTATGAGTATTATGGCTTTGTATTCTTTTAATTGGAATTTGTTTTTGGTGATTTGGCAAAAAGAAAAGAAGGTAGTTTGTATACCAGCGCCAGCAAATTGCAGGCCTACTAGCGGAGAACTTGTTCCTGCGACTTGTGGGCATGGAGGATGTACAGTGACTCGTAGAAACTTCAAAATCGTAGGTGAAGGTTATGTGCCTGTAAACAGTTTCCGACATTTGAGGCTGAGCCCCTTGTTTTTTAACTTTTTTTTATTTTTTATAATTATGTGACTAAATAAAACAATGTAGTAACCAGGCATACTATCATGAGTATATATATATAGTATAGCAACTCCATTAACCTCCCTAATCATAGGTGGCTTCTCTGCCTTTACCCCAAAAACTCTTTTTTTAAAAAAAAAAAAAAAAAAAGAAAACTTTTTCTCTTGTGATCAACCTGCCATGATTGATTGAGATTTGCCGGCGTTGATTCAGGGAATTGTGTGTAAAGGGCGAAGGTGCCTCTGAAATGTCTAAAGTTAGCAATTAATTGATTGCATTGTACTATTATTTTTCCTTCTTTCATCTTTTTTCTATTTCCTTTTCCTTCTTTGATTCCAACTATAACACTCCGATTGTAACATCTAAGTTTTATTAATTAGGAAAATTATATTATGTCTTAGATTCATTCATGTATTTAATATGAACAATGTGATTTGTAATAAGTAATATCATTTTTATTATTGATTATATTTTCAATATAGATATATAATTAACAGTAGGAGTGATGTGATTTAATACTAGACACATAGTACATAAATGATGATATAAATCTTATTTATAATAAATTTTTTTTATTAATAACTCACTATTAGTATATTAAAAATGTTTTAAGAGATGTGTTACAAAAGATAAAGAAGATTAATATTGATATACAATTGTGATGAGTTCTAGTTTCTGATCCAATAGTGGTTAACCTTCAAAATGAATAGATATGTAAAAGAGTGGGCTTGGCTCCCGTTTCACCTTTGATGCCTAAGTTAGAATCAAAATTGACAAAAATAACAACATACAGCTATAGTAGCATGTGAGAGAAAGAGAGAGAGTTTGAATGGTACCTCTATTTATAGATAGAAAAATTCTTAGAGATTTCATGATATCTAATGTAGGATAAACAAGGAATGGGTTAAATGATCTTATTGTTGGAAAATATTTGGAAAAGCAAGTGAATGAAAAAAAAATATTAAAGAGGAAAAGGTTCGCAAGTAAGGGATTTGAATCCCACATTGGAAAAGAACAGGGGGCCTTATCAGACTCATGGTTTTACCAAATTATGTGCCAAATTCTTCTTTTGTCTGGATTCAATGGCTGTTGAATTCGATGAACAACCACATTCATTTCTATTGAGTTCAATGTACAACCATATTCATGGATACTGAAATATAGAATTAATTTTGTATAGCTAAATTTAGTGTACAGAATTAATTCAATGTAATAGCTGAAGAATGAATTCAGTGTATAGAACTAATGCAATGAAACAGCTGAAGGGTGAATTCAGTGTGTAGTACTAATTCAATGTAACAGTTGAAGGGTGAATTAAGTGTACAAAACTAATTCAATGTACAGTTGAAGAGTTTTCCATCTATAAATACTGCTGTTTCCACAACAGAAGAGAGGGAAGAAATTTTCTTTGTAATTCTCTAGCATTCTCTCATAACCTGCATACATATATCTTTTTCCTGTTCATCATCAATTTGTTCAAGTTCGAAGGGAAAACAGCTTCAAGTGCTAAACTGATTTTCCGAAGCCCGTTTTATCGTGGGAAACAGATGTTCTAACACATCTTTTGCACTTCCGGTAGAGAGAACGAATCTGTTTTAAGGAAATTAAAATTTATTCAAGACTCGGGTTTGATTTCTATTTCCTTACTATTATTTTGGTATAATTGTTTTATATTTCTGTTTATTTTATATATATATATATCACACTGTGTTTAATAGTTGTGGCCTACAATCTTAAAACAAATTTTCTTTCTACTCCTGCTGAAATGGCAACCGAAATAGACACTATTAATGTGAATAGTGCTACTTCTGGTTCTGGAAATGTCTCGATTGTTGCTGTTGCTGCTCTGTCAACAATTCCGGCTAGTCAATTGGAAAAACCAAAAAAATTTACTAGTTGTAATTTTAAAAGATGGCAACAGAAATTGCTTTTCTACCTGACTACTTTGAATTTGACAAAATTCTTGACAGAGGTAGCTCCTGTGGTGGCAGAGGATATTGACGATGCACAAACGGCAACTGCTATTGATGCATGGAATCATTCTGATTTTTTGTGTCGTAATTATATTTTGAATACCTTAATTGATTCATTATATACTGTGTATTGTGCATATAAAATTGCTATAACTCTATGGGAATCATTAGACCGGAAATATAAAACTGAGGATGCTGGCACAAAGAAATTTGTTGTCGAACGGTTTCTTGATTATATAATGGTTGATTCTAAAACTGTAATAAGTCAAGTGCAAGAATTGAAGATTATTTTGCATGAAATACTTGCAGAAGGAATGATTTTAAATGAAGCATTCCAAGTGGCTGCTGTGATAGAAAAGCTACCCCCTAGTTGGAAAGATTTTAAGAACTATATCAAGCACAAACGGAAGGAAATGTCTATGGAAGATCTTATTGTTAGACTTCCTATTGAAGAAGACAACAGAAATGCCGATCATAAAATGATGAGTTCTT
This sequence comes from Catharanthus roseus, assembly GCA_028651295.1. Lineage (NCBI taxonomy): Eukaryota > Viridiplantae > Streptophyta > Magnoliopsida > Gentianales > Apocynaceae > Catharanthus > Catharanthus roseus. The sequence continues at coordinate 2,085,024 of JAPQWS010000108.1, read as the reverse complement.
CAAATCCAAAGGTTAATATTGTTGAACATGGAAAAAATTTGAAAAATAAAACCAAGTTCAACAATCACAAAACTAAGGGCAAGATCGGTGCATCCAGTGATATTTCCAAACCGAAACAAAAATTTAAGGGGAAATGCTTTAACTATAGCAAATTAGGTCACAGATCTTCTGATTGTCGTTCTTCTAAGAAACATATGAAGCAAATATGGTTGATTACATTACTAAAGAAGTGGATGACTTGAATTTAGTTGCAGTGGTTTCTGAAGTAAACATGGTTGATTCCAACCCGAAAGAATAGTGGTTTGACACCGGTGCCACCAGACATGTTTGTACTAACAGAGACCTGTTTTCAACTTTTGAGCCAGTTCAAGGGGAAAAGATTTACATGGGTAATTCTGCTTCAGTTGCTATTGAAGGTCAAGGAAAGGTGTTGTTAAAGATGACTTCGGGCAAAGTCTTAACACTTAAAAATGTGTTGTATGTGCCAGAAGTTCGTAAAAATCTTGTGTCTGGTTCTTTGTTGAACAAACATGGACTCCGAATTGTGATTGAATCTGACAAAGTTATTTTAACTAAGTCTGGAATGTATTTAGGAAAAGGGTATGCAACTGATGGGTTGTTTAAACTTAATCTAATGACCATGATCAATAACAATACTTCTTCTGTTTATTTGCTAGAGTCTTCTCATTTATGGCATGGTAGATTAGGTCATGTTAATTATGATTCAATACGACGATTAATTAATATGGACCATATTCCAACATTTCAAATCGATTCAAAACACAAATGCGAAATTTGCATTGAAGGGAAATTGACAAGAACATCTTTCCACAAAATTGAAAGAAGCACTGAACCACTAGAACTAATTCATAGTGATGTATGTGATTTGAAATATGTTCAAACACGTGGAGGTAATAAATATTTTATAACCTTTATTGATGATAGTACAAAATTTTTCTATGTGTATTTACTAAAGAGTAAAGATGAAGCTTTAGCAAAGTTTATCATTTATAAGAATGAAGTTGAAAATCAACTGGGAAAAAAGATTAAAAGATTAAGGAGTGATAGGGGTGGAGAGTATGAGGCACCAATTGGTGACTTCTGTGTACAACATGGAATTGTTCATGAAGTAACTGCACCGTATTCTTCGTAATCTAATGGAGTAGCTGAACGTACGAATCGCACATTAAAAGAAATGATGAACGCGATGTTGATAAGTTCAGGGTTACCATCAAACATGTGGGGTGAAGCTATCCTATCTAGTAATTATATTTTGAATAGGATACCACGCAAGAAACAAGATAAAACTCTTTATGAATTATGGAGCGGAAAGAAACCATCCTATAAACACTTGCATGCGTGGGGGTGTCTTGCAAAGGTGGCTGTACTAGTACCTAAGGTAATAAAGATAGGTCCAAAAACAGTGGATTGTATTTTCATCGGGTATGCACATAATAGTACTGCATATCGATTTCTTGTGCATGATTTGAAAATTCCGACTATACATAAAACACAGTTATGGAATCAAGAAATGCATCTTTCTTGGAAAATATATTTCCTTGCAAGTCCATGAGTAGATCTAGTTCATTAAAACGAGTTAACGAAGAAGTTCAAGAAGTTGAACTAAGGCATAGCAAACGGCCAAGAATAGCAAAAACTTTTGGAGATGATTTTGAGGCTTATTTGTAAGAAAAAGAGCATTTAATTTATGATGAAGCAGTGACTTCTACAGAAGGACATCTATGGAAAGAAGAAGCCATAAAAAGCGAAGTTGATTCTATTCTGCAGAATCATACTTGGTAGTTAGTGGATCTCCCACTTGGATGTAAGACCTTAGGGTCTAAGTGGATTTTTAAAAGGAAAATGAAACCAGATGGTTCCATTGATAAGTATAAAGCCAGGCTTGTCATTAAAGGATATAGACAGAAAGAAGGCTTAGATTACTTTGATACTTATTCTCCCGTGACGAGAATAAATTCAATAAGGATGATACTTGCTATTGCATCCTTAAGAAATCCAAATGTACATCAGATGGATGTTAAAACAACTTTCTTGAATAGGGAATTAGATGAAGAAATTTATATGGAGCAACCCGAGGGTTTAAAATCTCCAAGTACTGAAAAGAAAGTTTGTAAGCTGGTTAAATCATTGAATGGTTTGAAACAAGCGCCGAAAAAGTGGCATGAGAAGTTTGACCACGCAATGATTTCTAGTGGATTTAAGATTAATGAATGTGATAAGAGTGTTTATATCAAAGAGACGGAAAGTGAATACGTCGTTTTATGTCTCTATGTAGATGACATACTCATCGTTGGTAGTAATGACAAAATTGTCAAATCTACTAAAAACATGTTGAATTCAAAATTTGACATGAAAGATATGGGACTTGCTGATGTAATTTTAGTTATTAAAATCATAAGAACAGCAGATGGATTAGTTTTAAGCCAGACTCATTATGTAAATAAAATTCTTGAAAAATTTAACAAGAATGATTCTGGAATTGCGAGAATGCCATTAGATACTAGTCTTCATTTATCCAAAAATCGAGGAGAAGGTGTTTATCAAGTTGAATATGCAAGGATAATTGGAAGTTTAATGTATGTAATGAGTTGCACTAGACCAGATATTGCTTATGTAGTAAGCAAATTGAGTGGATATACGAGTAATCTTAGTACAGAACATTGGACAACAATAATAAGAGTATTGAGATACCTCCGGTATACACGGAATTATGAGCTGCACTATACCAGATATCCAACTGTGTTAGAAGGTTACACAGATACTAACTGGATATCAGACATAAAGGATTCCAAATCCACCCGTGGATGTGTTCACACTAGTTGGAGCAGCTATATCATGGAAATCCTCAAAACAAACAGTAATTGCCAGATCCACCATGGAATCTGAATTCATTGCATTAGATAAGTGTGGGGAAGAGGCTGAATGGTTACGCCATTTCCTGGAGGATATTCCTAAGTGAGAAAAACCTGTGCCCCCTATCTGCATTTATTGATAGCCAATCAGCAATAGGGAGAGCATAGAACGCCATTTACAATGGTAAGTCTAGACATAACACTATTAGACAATTTCTCTCGTCAGGTGTTATTTCAATTGATTATGTAAAGTCAAAAGAAAACATCGCGTTAACCAAAGGGTTAAATAGAGAGGCGGTTGAAAGACTGACAAAAGGAATAGGATTAAAAGCCTATGAAGGATAAAATTTTATGAAGAAAAGCCCTACCTAGTTGACTGGAGATCCCAAGATCTAGGTTCAAAGGGACAACCTAATTGTAAGACTTCGAGTGTTACTGTGGGGGAAACCTCAACTTATTCCTGTCATATTAACAGTGATGGAACAGTTAAGGATAGCATTATGTTGCTTTAATTATTATATATATTTAAGAAATCACCTATGTGAGAGAAAAGTGGGGCCGCTTTGAAGGGAATTGCCTAGGCTCGATTCTTTAGAAACTCTTGCAGAACCAGGATGTGTTCATGGCCAATAATGAACAAAATCATGAGAACTGAACAATAAATGGTTTATGTGTGAAATATATGGACTCTTTACATAAGAAAGCAGGACAGTTCAAGGACATCATGTCTACTGGACAGCTAGTAAAGTATACATATGTTACAAGCGGAAAGTTCAAAGGTGAATACCTACTTTTCCAATACTTAAGTCAGTTGATGAACATAAACTACAAGTCAAAACAGTTTTTTATCATTCATGTGGAGGATTGTTGGAAAAAATTTAGAAAAAGAAAGTGAATGAAAAAAAAATATTAAAGAGGAAAAGGTTGGCAAGTAAGGGATTTGAATCCCACATTGGAAAAGAACAGGGGACCTTATCAGACTCACGGTTTTACCAAATTATGTGCCAAATTCTTCTTTTGTCTGGATTCAATGGCTGTTGAATTCGATGAACAACCACATTCATTTCTATTGAGTTCAATGTACAACCATATTCATAGATACTGAAATATAGAATTAATTTTGTATAGTTAAATTTAGTGTACAGAATTAATTCAATGTAATAGCTGAAGAATGAATTCAGTGTATAGAACTAATTCAATGAAACAGTTGAATAGTGAATTCAGTGTATAGTACTAATTCAATGTAACAGCTGAAGGGTGAATTAAGTGTATAGAACTAATTCAATGTACAATTGAAGAGTTTTCCATCTATAAATATTGCTGTTTCCACAGTAGAAAAGAGGGAAGAAATTTTCTTTGCAATTCTCTAGCATTCTCTCATAACCTGCATACATATATCTTTTTCCTATTCATCATCAATTTGTTCAAGTTCGATGGGAAAACAGCTTCAAGTGCTAAACTGATTTTCCGAAGCTCGTTTTATCTTGGGAAACAGACGTTCTAACACATCTTTTGCACTTCCGGTAGAGAGAACGTATCTGTTTTAAGGAAATTGAAGTTTATTCAAGACTCGGGTTTGATTTCTATTTCCTTACTATTATTTTGGTGTTATTGTTTTATATTTCTGTTTATTTTATATATATATCACACTGTGTTTAACAGTTGTGGCCTACACTTATCAACCCTTGATTGTTCAAAAAGCCACACTTGACAAACGAGTCAAAATGTTTCGGTTTTATCTTTTTGAATTTAATAAGTGATGGATCAAATGAATTAAATTCGAATAAAGTTCGATAAAAGTTCCACCAAATTACATTACAAGTATAATCAAATTAAAATTTTTTTTTAATAAAACTAAAAAAAGAAATAAGTAAAGAATGATTTAATTAGAAGAAACTTGAAGCAGTGAAGTTTTCACTCGTACTATATTATCTTTGACATGATACGAGAGCCCATCTCTATAAAAATAAAATTAATAATAATTAGTAAAAAAGGTAAGTTGATAAACAAATATAATTTTGGTTTAAATAAACTCATAGGCCAAAATTTCCTTCCTTTTTCCATGTAGAAGTTAGACTTAGAAATGCTTCAAGCTAACTCACTCTTCATTTTCATAATTCATCCCTCTCTCTCTCATTTTAAGGGAAAGATATGGTTTGATTTTTTTTCCTGTTTTAGACTAGTTTTAAAAAAATGGCACTTATTCATTATGCGTTATCACTAATTCTCTTATGGAAAATAATATAGAAGGCTTATCAACAAAACAACACGAAACATTATTACAATTATTGCATGAGATTTTATTTAATAATAAAGTATTTACGTATTCCAATATTTACAAAATTTAACCCTTTAAATTTTGACATTAGAGCAAAAAAAAGACTGCTCTTCTTTTTAATTTTCAAATTTGCAATGTAATTTGTAGTTAATAAGAGAGAAAATATTAGAAAATTACAAAAACATAAATTAAAATGAAAATATAACGTTTTTTTGGAAACAGTCGATGGAAACCGCCTTAGGAAAAAAATCACGTAGATCTCAAAAAAATACACGAAATGCTCACAAGAATCGCCTCAATCGACGTTCGAGCGCAAAGTTATACCCCATCAAAGTTTTCGACTATATGGGACAATTTTTTTATCCCGAAACGAATGCGGATCACTTTTTTGACGATTCTGTTGCGTTTATCTTTACGAGAACCATCAAAATGACTGGTCATATGCATTAAACGGACACTTGATCGCAGAGTTATTCATATTTCAAGTTTTTCAAATAACTACAAAAATTATTTTTTCATAATCAACATAAATAAGATAACGCACAACCATTGTACATTATCATCCACCTCAGCAGCAAACCCCACCACCTTTTCGCTATGTCACTAAACAAGATTAACGCGCAATGATTGTGCGTTATCCCTTGCATAACGCACAATGGCCAAAATCTGGAGGAAAAAAAGGTAAACTACTTTAATATTTGTTTTTTAAAACTAGTATAAATTGAGAAAAAAGCGTGAAAGATAGTTAGTTTGGAGTCAAATTTTAACATGTGTAATGTACCACCTTAGGTATGGTACATGTTCTTTCATGACACACTATACAGATTTTGGCTTCTTTTAAACATTAGAAATGGACGGGGGAGCTTCTACTTTTTCCATTTTCTTCTTATGTGTTTCTTTGTATTATTTTAAATGTAAAATAATAACTCACTTTATTCAATATATTATTTATTAAGCAATAAATATTGGTGTATTATTTCTTTGATTTGGTGAGTAACAAATAATAAAATTCAAAATAAAATTATTATTCTTGCTTTAAATGAGATTAATTATGTGTATTTACTAAAAGTTTTTAAACAAAGTACAAACATTTTTTTTGTCAAAACAATAAAATAAGGTCTTGCCAAAGAATAATGGAGTACAGGAAAGAATAATGAAGAAATAAATATTGATAACAATACATTTATTTAATTACTTGAATACATTATTATACTAACATTTTTTATCATATCAAATGAAAGGTGTGAGTTCGAACTAAATTCTCTCTCAATATCAAAAAGAAAAAATTTAAATAATTTTTACTTCCAAAACAATTAAAATTGAAAAAAAAAATCAAGAGTTGCATGCCTTCTTCCATCCATATATTTTTTGCTTCTATATTCAATATGAATAGTTTACCTAAGATGTATCGTTTCTTTCATTCTTTTTCTTTTCTTTGAGGAACTATATATCTTTATTTTTTTGGATAACTATATACATCCTTTATTATATATATATATATATATATCCTTTTGTCGTTTTCTTTTTAATATTAAAAATAAATTTAAAAAAGAATCGCTATAAAATGAATTTTACAAAAAATTCACATTACAAGTCTAGAAAAAAAAACATTAATCCAATCAATGACTCATTGAATAAATTTAAAAAATAATCGCTATAAAATGAATTTTACAAAAAAATTCACATTACAAGTCGAGAAAAAAAAACATTAATCCAATCAATGACTCATTCCCAATTTATCTGATTTTTTTTCCCTTATTATTATTATTTTTTTTTTTGGTCAATAGATTTATCTGACAATACTGAAAAAGAAAAGGACAAAAGTAGGAAAAGAAAAAAAAAGAGGAAGAAAAAGGGAGCTTCTTGCTTCCCGCATGATCATCGGCAGTGTTTGGTTTCTTTCTCAGCCACCGTATACGTACATATTTCTTCCATTCTTCACGTCCAAAAAATTAAAGGAAAAGCTTTCCTTCCTTCCACATTACGCCATCGTCATCTTCGTCGTCGACGGCGAAGAAGAATAGGAAGAAGGGAGAAGCTATAACTCTAATACTGATCAGAACTTGGCCATAGGGAGGGACTTAGAAAGACGATCTGAGCTGGAATTCCATTTCGATTCTTCAAAATGTGGGTGTTTTATTTGATTTCGCTACCTCTGACAACCGGCATGGTGGCGCTGACGTTGCACTTCTTCGCCGCTCCGGACGTTCCTCGCTACGTCTGCTTCACCGTCGGTTACGCCTGGTTTTGTTCTCTCTCCATCATCATCCTCGTTCCAGCTGATATTTGGACCGTACGCTTTTGCATTCTTTATAAATTTAATTTCTTCCTTTCTTTTTTGAACGATTAGTATAATTTCTCCGGAAAAATTTAACTGACAATGTGGATATTATTTCTGTCATTTAAAAGCAGACAGAATACTCTGAGGACTATTTAGCTGATTATCTGTAGCATTTTGAGATTTGATGCATTGCATATATGGATCATCGGACAATATTGCAATGCGCTGTACAAATGTAAAAAAGGAAAATATTGTTTGTCTCTTCTCCTGCGTCAATTAAGTTAATCATGAAAAGATAGGGTATCCAAGGCATTTACATCTACTAAATCAATTAAATAAGAGAAATGATGATTGACTGTCAAGTAGATGCTGCAAGCAATCCTTGATCAGTCAAATTTGAAATAAGGTGTTTATACATTTTCCTTAGCTTCCTTCGTATGCATTTCTTGTTAAAATGAATATACTGTGATGTCCTCACCTTCCAAATTCTATTCAGGCAATTAGTGGTCATGACAAAAGTGGAATTTCTTTCTTCTGGAGCTGGTCATATTGGAGCACCTTCCTGCTTGCATGGTGTGCTATCAGCTTGTATCTTGTTGCAAATTTTCATTACTTATCTTTTTCTCTTCTTACTTGCTTGTCAACGTTTCGCTTATTTATAAAAAATGCCTAAAGGCTCAAAACAGGCATGTTTAGGGGGGAAAAAAATATCGGCAGTTCCTTCTTTCAGTGCTATTTCAAAGTAAAGTTTCTCCCAAGAAATTGAAGTAGATATATCTGTATAACTAAATTTTAGGTAGATGAGCAGGGTTTCACTGAAAGGTGGTATCCATATATTTGTCAGCATTATCATCTTGTGGCATGTTTCATATGTACATTAGAACATGTAAATCTGTATTTGTTCTATGCCATAAGACATACAAGGTTTCTGCTCCTTCTGTAAAAAGGTTTTGGCTTTCTTAATCAAAGAAGAAAGAACTTGCATGAAGAAAACTCTTAACCTCCCTCTACCTGTTACTCAGATTATCCTTCTTGAGGCGAAGAATTTATCTGCTTCTACTTGTACTGAAAAGCTTTAATTTTCTCACAATATTTCAAGGGACGCTGTCTTGTTTGATCTTATTTATAGAATGGCCCAACTATTTTACCACCAATAGACTCTAAAGTGAATGGTTTCTATGCATGGGCATATCCTCTAACCAAAATCTCTAATACCCAGAAATGTATAAAAGAGCGCTACATATTGATCTTTTCAATAGCTTTCCCTCTGCTTTACCTTCTGCGATACATGCAACCTACAGTATTTTCTTCCCTATCTCGTAGTAAGTTATTGAAGAAGATTCTTCATACTAATCTATCAGATACAATCTGTATGGTTTTTATCTAGTAGTCCCAAGTTAATGTATCTCAAACATAGTTGAACAACCTACCGAAGTGATAATTTGCCTAATCTCTGATTACCTATGTAGTTTTCTATGTTGTATTTCTTCAAGCTTGAGTATTATTTTACAGCTTAATTCAGAATGCAAATATTCTCATCGATCTCGTATGAAACTATTTCCCTAAGCAGGACTGCGGTGCCTATAATTCAGGGTTATGAAGATGCAGGGGACTTCTCCGTAGCTGAAAGATTGAAGACCAGTGCTCGTGTAAATCTGGTCTACTATTCATGTGTTGGTTCTATTGCACTCTGTGGAGTTATATTGCTCATCATTTTACACAAAAACTGGTTTGTCCCTTGATCTCACCGAGAAGAAGTTATCTAATGTGGATGCACCCATGGTCTAGTTGTGTGAAAGTTTCACGGACTGTTGGGATCAAGTTCTCTTAAGTGGACATGATAAAAGTTAAAAACTTAAAAGAAGACTGAAAACTAGGCAGATAGTTCACTGTTGCCCTTACACCTCTTTGGTGCTATAGTTTCGATCGGCAGACCTCTTCCTTTAACCTCTAGAATATGACATCATTGAGTTCTCATGCATGTCTTATTTCCATTACATTATTCTTTTGTCAGATGTCTTTATATTGTTTATGCAGGGGTGGAAGTATTCGTGGTCTCGCCATGGCTTGCTCAAATACATTTGGTCTGGTAACTGGTGCTTTTCTTCTTGGTTTTGGTTTGAGTGAAATTCCTAGAGGTATTTGGAGAAATGCTGATTGGACAACGAGGCAGAAGGTTCTTTCTCATAAGGTGGCTAAAATGGCTGTTAATCTCGATGATGCTCATAAAGATTTTTCAAATGCTATTGTCGTAAGTTCTGTCAATTGATGATTCTGCTGTTCGTTTATTTCTTCTTTTTCATTTTCCATATGATTGTTAAAATATATTCTCTATAGTTACACTTTATACGCAGTTGGAAGAATCTCTTACGAGATATTTTTATGGGATAACTACGTTTGCACTGAAATATGAAGAACAACAAATAGATCTAAATGGGGACTCCTGCTGATTGCAAAAGGATCAAAAGGAAAAGAAAATTTGTGAAGTTCTAACCCCACACTGAGAAAGAAGATACTAAACTACTGTTCTGAAACTTGTTTAGCAACTCCTGAGAGAGTACACGTTTTCCATTTGGGCTGAACTTGGCTCTCTCCTTCTCTGACTCTAAACCAGATAAGATGAATAGATATAGATTTTTGAGTCATTCTGAGCTGTGCAACCTGGAACATATTGAAAATTTATTAAGTAACTCCCTGTGTATCATTTGGTCAGTAAGCCAAGTAGGCCCTCAGTGCATGGAGGGTAAGTTTGAGTGTTGTGCTAGATTTCCCAACATGCAAATGCTTTGTGATTGAAAGCTGAACTAAAGCCTATGCATATGATCTAACTAGGGTAGCGAATCCCTTAGAATCTGATTTTCATAAGATCTTTTACAACACCACCTTACATGAAACTTATTGGAGAAAATAAAGGAGAAGAAAGAGAACGATTACTTGAGATGAAACTTTGTATAGAGAATTCACTTTGCAGCTGACTGCTTGTTCGATAAACTAGGTTGCCCAAGCAACATCAAAGCAGATGTCACGACGTGATTCATTGAGACCCTACATGAATATTATTGATAAAATGTTGGCTCAGATGGTAATTATTCTTAGCTTCTCTTACATTTGCTTATTTTCTCTGCCTCAGATTTCAGCATCTTTTAATAGCTACAAAACGAACAATTTATTCTCAATCTTTTGCAGCTAACTGAAGACCCCTCTTTCAAACCTCAAGGTGGAAGATTAGGTGAAAATGACATGGACTATGACACTGATGAAAAAACAATGGCAGCACTAAGACGTCATCTTAAGAAAGCTCGAGACCGGTATTACCGATATAGAAGGTAAACACTTTACATGGTAATACTATTTGGAAGTATCTTTACCATGTGTTCGGATATGTAGATTTCAAGAATTAGTTGAGCATGAACATGTCAAGTGATTTACTTTTTGGCTAAACTTACTATTCCTGAAGTCTTGACTGACTTCTGCAGTTTGAAACATGCTTCAAAACGTCACCAACTCCTTCCACTAAAGATATGCTATCCAACATTTCTTTTCTTCCACTGTGGATATTTACATGAAGTGCCTTTATTAATAGTTTCTTTGGTTATCTACCATATTTTAAATATTAGTGGCTCATTTATTTTGAAGGATAAGGTATGGATATAAAATGTTTCATATCCTTTCTGAAGATTAGGAATATGACCTTGAAATACATCAAAGGAAAAAAGGTCCTTTTCAGTTTTGTTCACATGCAAAAGCTTATATGGGTAAATTATTTATATTATGGATGTAAAATGTTTTCATAAAATCTGTTCCTCAGGATTGAGTAGTTTTAGTTGATGTTTTCTGATTATTTTTCATATTTATTTATATCACACTGGTAATAGAAATAATGCATGTGTTTTCTCTGTAATACAGTGAATATATGAACCATGTCGTGGAAGCCCTTGAGCTGGAAGATACTATAAAGAATTATGAGCACTACGGTGCTACTGGATGGTTTGCTTTTTGCAGCTGGCCTTTTCTTTTATTTATACCTGTACCTGAATTTCTCTGCTGCACGGATAGACTATAGTACTCATATCAACCTTGTTTCATAGACCCCTTTTGTTTTTACCATTCTACTTATGTTCAGTGTTATTAGTTTATTTCCTTTCTTCAGTAAACCAACATTTGAAGCCTTTTACAACATGTATCTAGAACTTATTCTCTGGTTGCTTTTGCAGGAAATACGTTTCAAGCTTTAGGCCTGAAAGAACTGGCAAACTAGGGTCTGTTCTTGATGTAATTGGTACATTTTAGACTTTGAGTTGTCTGATGGATTTGTAAATGTACATTCTTTTAGTATTGCCTTTCTTCTTTATGGTTTTCCCTTTCAGAGTTCCTATGCACAACCCTATATGATCCTCATGCTAGATCTTTTTATTGTGTTCAAATTTGTTGGAATCCTGCTAGTATTTGAATGAAGTGGGGAAAGCAAGAGAAGCTGCATGCTGAGTTTCTTTACAGCATCCGCAGAGCACTGACTGAGAATACTGTCACTTTTTTAATATGTTTATCATTTATGCAACAATGCAGAATGAATTCGCAATATCTCAAAAAACTGAATAGTTTCTTATATCATGATAGAGAACCAATAAAGGAAGTATGTTTGATTGTTTTCACTTGTATTTGAAAGTAACATATGCTAACAATTTTTGTAGAGTTGATCTGGCGTTGTATGCTACGAAAGCAACTCCAAAAAGTTTTGGCTGTCATATTGGGGTCCATGTCAGCTGCAATTCTTCTAGCAGAGGCAACTATTATTCCCAGTGGAGTTGATTTATCTCTTTTCTCTATTCTCATAAATGCTGTGCAAAAGCATGAAATGTTTGTGCAGGTAGACCTTTCAATTCCTTTTTTCAGTTTGTGACTAGAAGCTTCCATATTCAAGAACGAATGTGTTTTTCAATTCTAAAAATATACTTTCCATTGAACTTAGTGATCCTTGGAAAAATGCAAAAATAAGTCAAACAATTAACAAGAACACACCAGTACAGTTTTTCATGAGAATAAACCTATACTGCTTTTCCTCAACTTTATGCTTGTCATGCCATTAAACAGGTAATTCTTTCGCATAAAAATTCATCTTCCCATCATATATATCCTATTTGTTTTGTAACCTTCAAAACATGTGCCTTTGTGTACTGATCTCTCTGTATATGTGATTCCTCCTGCTCCTGATTATGTTGTGGCAGGTGGCTGCTTTTGTTCCATTGATTTACATGTGTGTCTGCACATACTATTCCTTGTTCCAAATTGGAATGTTAACATTTTACTCATTGACTCCAAGGCAAACAAGTTCAGTCAGCTTGCTTATGATATGCTCGTAATTCTCTTCCACCTTGATCTCTCTCTGTGTGCGAGGACCTCTTTCTGCAGAATGAATGTTATCCAAAAACAATTTTCTTCATATTTCTAACTGATTGAGTTTTCAATTCTTTAGGATGGTGGCTCGGTATGCACCACCAATTTCTTACAACTTCCTTAACCTTATTCATCTTGACAATGGTGCAAAGACCATCTTTGAAAAGGTAAATGTATTTCCTTTATCTAAGTCTTGATGGTCATGCTTTTTACTTAACAATCCTCCCAATAACTAATTAAACTGAATCTGCAGTGAAATACTGGTATGAACATTGATTCTCCAAAACATAGGGGATTTGTTGACCATAAATATATTTCCAGTTTCCATAATGTTCTCATTAAAAAAATTTGCCTTTTGTTCCTGTCCAGCTTTTGTTGGCTGATAATTGTGAATAAAACTTTTAATATACCTCCCTACACTAGTGATGGGCTTTGGTGAGATCAAATAACTTGTGCCCCATCTTGAAGCTAATATTTATTTTGGAAGAGAAAGAGGAGGTTTCAACCAGCAAACCCCTCTTTTATTTCCGACCTGACACGATTAGTTTTGCTTTTCTCATACTCAAAATTTGGAAATTATTGACCTTCTGATATTGTGGTTCTCTATTCAATACAATGTCTTCTCCTTCCACCTCTCTTGTTAGCATTAGATTATCCAGGTACAGTGTGTAGTATTTCTGTGTGAAGGAGTCGGGTACTGGAGAATCCTTGTGAATAAATGAACTGTCGTGTCAATGCATCTCCTCCTTGCATCAAACTTTTCCCTTTTCCTTGCTATCTTTTATTTTCTTCTAAACATTGAGAGTTTGGCAAGGATATTTGTTTTTTATGATAGTTAACTTTATTAATTTATTGTAGTTTTCTACTATTCCCTTTTCCACTTGTCTATGCAAAGCTGATAATGGCTTTCTGTTTGCAGAGGATGGGGAACATAGATGATGCTGTCCCTTTCTTTGGAAAAGGCTTCAACAAAATATATCCTCTTATCATGGTAATATACACCATAATGATAGCAAGCAACTTTTTTGATCGGATTGTTAATTATTTTGGAAACTGGAAAATATTCAAATTCCTAAGAGAAGAAGCAGATGATTTAGATGGATTTGATCCATCTGGAATAATTATTTTGCAGCGAGGTGAGTGATTGGAACCTCTCTCTTTTTTGTGCATGCCTTATGGTTAGCGCCATGTTTCTAGCTTAGGGGTACCTTCAGCTTCTCATCCAAATAGACTTGAAAAGAAATGGGAAAAAGTGAAGTCAATTCCAGTGTATCATGGATTACATTATTTAATATAAAATTCATAGTACAATTTTCAACAATTCCTCAAGAGAAATGATGCTTTATGATCTGTGTTTTTGTGTTCTCTTTCAGAAAGATCTTGGATAGAACAAGGACATAAAGTTGGGGAACTAGTCATTCCATTGGCTAGAAGTTTTGGCCACAGAAGCACAGATCTTGAATCCGTCACCAGTCAGGTGGTACGCCGAGTTTCATATTTTCACATGCATAGAATCGTCAGATGCTATTTTCCACCTCATTATATTACGTAATACTAATTAGAGTATCGTTTAGAATTGACGAAATGCTATTTGCCTCTAACGTTAGTTGTAACATGGATAACAAGGTTTCCAATGACACAAAGACATCCAGCAGTTATACAGAACCTATGAAGGCAGAGAAACTGCATGAATCAACCAGAGAAAGCATCGGCAAAAAGTACACTGCCATAAGAGGAGAAGAGATTGAAGAAGAAAGAAACTGGAGCTCTAAGGAGAAGAACATCTTAGATGATACAGAGAATCCCCAAGATACAAAAGTTGAACCAACATCTTCTAAATTGGCCTCAACTTGGGAATCAGTGAAGATCGGGTTTCGCAATTTCAAGTCTAACATGGAGGCAAAAAACTTCATTCCTATACGACAGGCTCAAGATACTAAACCCTCTAGTAAGGATTCATCTGAGTCCCTTGATGAGATATTTGAAAGGATAAAGAGACCTACTTCAGACCATAGAAATTATGGTAGTGATGGTGATGATGATCATCTTAATGATTATGCAATGGGCATCAGAAAAGCCTGGACTAGCAGATGATACTGCAGTGTAGACCGACTTTCGAGCAACAGCGAGCAAGTTCAGATCATGCTTTTGCCAATGTAAGTAGATCCCCATACCCTTTTTTGCAGAGCTTCAATCTATGCCCACAGATTACAAAATTTTCGGCTTGGATGGACGATTAGAGCCATAAAATTGTATAGATTGTATACATTTTGTAGCATTAAGAATATAGGAGAAGATTCAACTAGAGTTTGTAATGTAAGAAGCAGTAAAACCTTCTAAGTTTAAGAAATGAAATTTATTTCATTTGCTAATTAAATTTTGACCTTATTGTTAAACTTCCATTCAATATTTGATGATAACTTGATTGAGAATGGGGAAAAGTAACGCAACTATACCTGAACTGCAACTTGGATAGAAAAAACAAAGGAGAAATTGGCAAAAAATGTCCTCCACTAATTTACGTTTTGGCAAGTGAGCATATTATTTTTTTTATTAGCCATTTATAGATAGCTTTTGACTAAGTTTTTGTCATATAACACTCATGAAATTTTTAATAAACGTCAAAATATTCAACATCTGATCAAACTAAATACACTTAAATGAGTAGCCCAAATCTTATGAGAGTTATATACTCCCTCTATTTTTCTACTTTTATTTTAAGAAAACAATATAATATTTAATGAACTTTTTCTAATTAAAAAAAAACTTCAACCTCTTTTAAGTCTTTTAGTATGAGAATTTGTAGAAATAATAATAAGAAGAAAAAAATTTGAAAGGTATTCTAATCTATACAAGAAAAAAAAATATTTAAAATTTCAAACTTTCATAAATAGTGGCAAAGTTTGGAAACTCACAAGAGAAGAGTTGCCTAAAAGAAATTTCTAACTAAAATAGAAGGTGGAATTAAAGAAAAAGGGTTTTTTTTTTTTAAATTTTATTTTAACTATAAGGAAAAGTTTGAACCATAAGGAGGGTTGTTAAAAGAAACTTGTGGACAAGAAAAAGTTTGAACCATAAGGAGAGTTGTTAAACCATAAGAAATTTTGGTTTTTCCTTTTTTTTTTGGGCAAACAAATACTACTCTATATTTTAAAACAAATAATTCCTAAATCTAATTCGGGAATATGAATGTATAGCGCGAAAAAAATTATTATAGATTAGAAGAAAATATCAATTTAGATGTAAGAAAAGTTGAAATAATTTTTTTTTCAAAACTGGGTTCGGATCGCCCAAACAAGCGACCTGGATATGAGCGGATCGCCCAGATGGGCGACCAGCACATGTCCGGGTAGCCGGCCTGAGCGACCGGATCGCTGGTTCGAGCGACCAGAGTTTTTTTTTTTTTTAGGAAAAAAGAATTTTTGTAGGTATTTGAAAAACTTGAAACATGATAACTCTACGATCAGAGGTCCATTTCACACGTATGATCACTCGTTTTGATGGTTCTCGTAAAGATAAACGCAACGGCATCGTCGAAAAAATGATCCGAATGTGTTTCGAGGCAAAAAATTTGTGTGCAAAAAGAATTCCATATTTACCAACTTCAATCATTTGAATTTTTAATTAGAACAAAAACAAGGCTGCTCATCTGTTTAATTTTCAAATTAGTGTCGTAATTTTTTAGTTAATAAAAGAGAAAGTATTAGAAAATTACAAAAATGTAAATTAAAACAAAAATATGAGTGTTTTTGTGGGAACGGTTGGTGGAAACCGCCTAAAGCTGTTTCCAACACGTAGATCTCGAAAAAATAGATGAAATGCCCACAAGAATCACCTCAATCGGATGTCCAAGCACAAAGTTATGCCCCGTCAAAATTTTAAAATTCCGTTAAATTAAAAATCAAAGTTATTTTATTGCAAATATATAGAGATAAAAAAATACCAAACTAAAACAAAACATAAAGATGGGAAGTTTTAAAAATGAACACCATTCTTTGTTTCCAATACTACATCAACACCACCATCGGCGAAAAGACTTGAAGGTCATCGATCATTCAAGTGTTAGCTGTAAACGGGTCCAGACCCTCAGGGTACCCCTAGGTTTGGACCCGTACCCTTATAGTGAAACTTGGATCCAGACCCGGACCCATACCCTCCAGGGTATAAAATTCTGGACCCAGACCCGACCCTCCAGGATCTAGGGTAGGGTACAGGTATACCCGTACCCGTATGACATTTTTCTATTTTATTTTCATGTTAAACAAAAATATGTAAAACAATGTATAATTCAAAAAATAAAAATTTTAACATGATTAACATAATCTCCTTAACATTTCTTTCAACAAATAAAATCATTTAACATCTCTAATTCACATAATTAAAAGTTCAAATATACACAAAATCGTCATAGTACATTAATCGAATAAAAATAAAAGTTCTAGTTCAATAAAATACATTAATCAAAGCATTTGGATTAGTGTGAGTGTGATGTGATGTGAGTGTAGTTGGTTGGTAGGTAGAGGTAGTAGGTTAGGGTTAAAGATAAGAGTAAAATAATATGTTAAAAAAATTATAAATTATATATTAATATAATATAATATAATATAATATAATATATAAAATATATTATTATTTTATTAATACGAGTATACGGGTCTGGGCATCACCATACCTTACCCTGACCTATATAGCAGTATAAATACGGGTACGCATATGGGTCCGCGAGTATAAAATTTAAACTTTACCCGCTAAAAACGGGTATAGACCCGTGCGGGTACGGGTAAGACCCGTCCCGTTTACAGCCTTAGTTAACACCACTGGCAGCAATAAATAGGACTTTAAATTATAAAAAATAATAAAAAAATGATATGTGACGAACAAAATATAATAATTACATGGAAAAATAAAATAGTACATTTTGAAAGGGAGAGTAGTAAGTAACTCTTGAGGAATTTTGGTAACCACTTATTATTATTATTATTATTATTATTATTATTATTAAGAGGTCCCCTCCCCTCCCTGGCGCATTTTCCATAACCAAAGAAAAAAAAACACGTTTGATAGGTGAAGTAACAATCAAAGGGGTGTACCTGTACCTGTAGTATGAATGATGATCACAACCAAACCAACTCATCGCCTAAGAATCATAAGCATAAATGTAAAAAGACCAGAAATCAAAATACTCATATATTTTGCTTCTCATGCCTCCTCCTCAACCCCAACCCCAACCCACCCAAGTGCCTCTTGTTTTTCCCCTTACCTAAGGCTTGTTTGTTCGAGATACGTTTCAATTTAACCATTAAAATTCAATGAAATTTCTTTTCCTCCTCTAATCATAAGAGGTTTTAGGAGTTCAAAACAATAAAAAATAAAAAATTTATATTTTTTTATTAATATTCATCTTTTTGTTTATTTATATATTTCAAACTTTTTCTTGTTCATAAGTCATCTATAGCTTTTATAAATAGTGCGAGTACTACTAGCTAGTATAGTTGATCATTTCCATTAGCTAGAACAAGTGTCTTATTGGCTTGGTCCTCTTGTATACTTTTGAGCATGGCTACCGATATGCGTTTCGGATTGTTCCACAAGTCAATAATATTCCCATTCCCATAGAATTGGAATTGGAGAGCCCACAATAATACTAATGTTGTCGTTGCAGAATGTAAAAGGCCATTAGGTGGTGTACATATAACATGGGAAGACTTGTGGGTTACCGTTTCAAATGGAAACAAAGGAGGGAGCAGAGCTATACTACAAGGGCTTACGGGCCCTACTCATGCAGCAAACCAGGTGAAAAATATCCTGAGAATTTTGATTTATTTTATATTTAGTTAATCGCGTTCTAAATCTTCTTTAATTAAGACATTTTTTTGTTTACATAATTGACCTCCAAAATTTGGTCACTTGTTGGAATAATTCATATTATCGTGTTTGTTTTTTTTCGATACATGCACATGTCAAATACCTAATTAAATTGATCGAATTTGGAGGTTAAGATATAAACGGTACTTTATAGTAAAATTCTGTTTTATATTCAGTGTAGGGTATGGACATAAACTCTCGAACCATATTAACTCACTTTACTTATATGTCTAATATATAAATCCCTAGTGTGAATCATGTCTCTACTAATTAAAATAAACGTCAAGCAAAATATTAACCACATGACATGAGTGATGTGACTTAATATAATTAAAAAAAGGTTTATATTCTTACTCATATATCGAGTTCAGAATAGATTCTCGTACCTTATAAATAGTTTTTTTTTTAAATACATAGTTAATAAGTAAAATGTAAATTTTAAAAAATATTAATGATATGATTGATTAAGTGTAAATCGTTGTATGCCATTTTAAACTATTTTCTCATAGTAAATCATTCTTATATGTAGCTACGATTAGTTTCTAATAATTGTGATGAATTTTTGTGTGGTTGTAGTTTTTTTCATCAAATGGTTTCCCTTGCCCTGCTCTCCAAAATCCATCTGATCATTTCTTGAAAACCATAAATAAGGACTTTGACGAGGTAATATGCATCAAATCAAAACAAAATCAACTTATTTATCAGTCGGGCCCTCAAGGAAAGGATATCATCATATTACTGAATCACAAAAACATTTCAACATTTTTTTTTCAACAGGACATTGAAGAAGGGAAAAAGCCAACTGAACAAGTGATAGAAATTCTTGTTAAGTCTTATATTTCATCTGACAGGTATCAAGAGATCCTCACCAAAACATGCCACAATGTGAGTCAAAAAATGAAGCTCATTACTCCTTTGAAACTGCCGAAATTAAGATCCATGAAAGTTGAATTTTCAGGAAGGTGAAGAACTGGAGAAGAATAGGAACCATGCCAATTTCTTGACTCAATGCCAAGTTCTAACAAGAAGATCATTCAAAAACATGTATCGCGATCTTGGCTACTACTGGATGCGCCTTGCTGTATATATTGCATTGTCTATAGGTTTGGGCACCATCTTCTTTGATATTGGCTTAACTTATAGTTCAATTCAGGTATTGTTACCCTTCAAACAAGTTAGATTTAGATTATAATTTTTTTTCATAATTTATTACTTTTAATTTTCGATTTATTTTAACTGGTCTATATTATTATTAATTGATATTGTCAATTTCATATTTATATTTGAATAAGACGTATCAGTAATATAGTATTATAATATTTTAATTTCTCAAAAAATCTTGTTTTTCTTTCTTCTATAAATTGCCTAGTAAAAAAAAAAAAAAGTACTTAACTAAAGTGAGGTTTTCATCGATCATTTCAGGCCAGAGGTTCTATGCTCATGTTTGTTGCTTCATTCTTAACTTTCATGGCTATTTCTAGTTTCCCTTCCGATGTAGAGGAGATTAAGGTATGTACATACCTTTTAAGAACCAAAATTTTATTATGAATCCGAATTATGAGTATAACATGAATTAGTTTCCCTTTCTATGAGAGATATTTTGCCCTTGAACTATTTATAATTATCGTTTATATCTTTAGCCTTTGAAATTCAATTATTTTGCTTAAGTAATTTACACATGTTCAACGCACATGTCATATTGTTAAGAGATAAAATAATTAGTTTACTTCTTTTTCAAGCATATATATATATATATATACTAATTATTCAGTTAAAATGACTAGATTTTGAAAGTTAAGAACACAAAAGATAATTCATAAGTAATTCACGATTAAAATATATCTTAAAAACGATTTAAGATATAATTAACTAAACTTAAATAGTTCGAAGCATTTTAATTATTTTCTCTTTTTAAAAATAGAAATTTGATACACACAAGAGATATAGATATTGTGGCAAGACAGTTAACTAACACTCGCCCCTCACATATGAATACTTATTATTGACAAAAACTTTCGTACTTTTAACAACAGAATTGATCATGATCATTGAACATTCTTGAATTTTTATTTTGCTTGGAAAAAAAAAACAGGTATCTGAAAGAGAAAGATTGAATGGGCATTACAGCTCTGGTGCATTTGTGGTGGGCAACACAATTTCTTCAGCACCATACTTATTACTAATCTCATTAATTCCTGGGGCCATTGCTTATTTCCTTACTGGACTTCAACATGGAATTGGAACTGAAAAATCAACACAACATTTCATTTATTTTGCTTCAATTCTCTTTGTTTGTATGCTATTGGTTGAAAGCCAAATGATGATAGTTTCAAGTTTAGTCCCTAATTTTCTTATGGGAATAATAACGGGTGCTGGACTAATAGGATTGATGGTATTAGGAGGTGGATTTTTTCGTTTACCAAATGATTTGCCAAAATTATTCTGGAAATACCCTCTTTATTACCTTTCCTTTCATAAATATGCCTTCCAAGGCTTGTACAAGAACGAATTTCAAGGCAGAACATTTCCAAATCTTCACGGCGCAGTGCCTCAACAATTCACTGGACAATAATACATCGTGAAAAACATTTGGCAAGTGGAAATGGGATACTCAAAATGGTTTGGTATGGTGGCTTTTTATCGATTGCTATTTGTTTTAATCGTTGAAGTTGACAAAGTAATTAGTCTATTATCAAAGCGTTTATGTCAAGTCGTGACAAGATAGTAACTCAATAATAGAAGTATAGTTCTTCCATATCTTTAGTAGAAAATTTAATGAAAGATTATAATACAAGTACTTTTAGCTCAAACTTCTCTTTAGTTGACTATATTATTCAAGGAAATCAATAATTGATGCACTATTTCTTCATGGCTAATATCTTGTTTAAATAAACAAGTACTTTTAAGACTTTAATCTCATATTTCTCCTTAATTAGCAATGGTGCGTTTTTAACTCTCTTTTGATGGAGATGTAAACCAAATGATCTTGTCAAATAAATAATTATAACTTGTAGCTACTTAACAAATTTTAATTCCATACTCAAAAAAAGTATAAGATTACAAGTTATGTATTGCTTTGAAGAATGAGGTTATTTATTAATCACAATACTATAAATTATTAACATAGTATTTTGTTTTTATTTCAAATACTACACTATCTTTAATCCATGAAATTTTGGTTAAAAATGTAAAATTTGTTTTTATCATCGAAATTTTTGTAATTCTTGCTATTCTTTAATATGATTATTAACAAATTTTCATAAATAATGACGAAAACAAGTTAAAATTGGATATACGTGACGTGATAATATAGTAAAAAAAATTTTAAACTTTTTAAAATAAAATTACTATTTCCTAGAAAATTTTTAATAATGAAATTAACAGTAAAAATTAATTATTTATGAATATATAAATATAAAAATATATTTATATAATTTAATAACATCTGGCAGAAAAACTCCGGTGGGCGGACCCACGGTCCGAGAAATATCAGTATTTTGTACAAGCAACACCAGCGCCAAGCTTCTCGCGAGTTATTACGCATCAAGTGGTTGTACCTTTCAACCCCACAATTATTATTATTTTTTTTTTTTTTCCGCAAAAGGCACAATTTATTTTCCCTTAGAAAGTAGAAATCGGATTATTCCCCTCTGTATTATTTCACTGACGGGAAGAGATCGCGCGAGGGAGAGGCGGGAGCGATTGAAATGGAGGACGACGTGGAAATGGCCGCGGTCGAGGCGGAAGCCGGCGACGGAGCTCCTTTGGTACTCTTCTCTTGCCCACCGTATCTTCTCTATTATCTTTCTATTAATCGTCCATCTTGATTATTCAAAACCCTAACTTTTTCCTGCTTATATGTATATGTTTTTTGCTTTCATATGTTGAATTTACGCGTAGGAGCTGGATGATATGAAGAAGAGATTGAAGGAGATGGAGGATGAAGCAGCGGCCCTCCGCGAAATGCAGGCCAAGGTCGAGAAAGAAATGGGAGCCGTTCAAGGTCCGCTTCTCCCCTCTCTCTTTAGAAATCTTTGCCATAATAGATTTTCCTTTCTCTCCCTTTTTTTTTTTTCCTTGTTTTTGTTTATTCCTTTACTAGGTTTTGGATTATTTGCGGCTATGGTTTCTGTAGAGGGGTGTGTTAATGAAGAAATAGAGGCTACTGATGTTCTTATGTATATCTTTGACAAGTTGAGAAGATGGTCATCCTTTAAGGTTGGTTTTGCCATCGCAAGCCACGGGCACGGCCAAGCATGGTCTTAACTACGCTCTTGCTATTGCTAAATGTAAAATGTGGGTGTTTGTGTGAATAATGAAGTTTAAAAATGAGCAGAATGAGATCAAAACAGTAATCACTGGTGATTAAACATGTGATCCTATGGATCGGTTGACTAGGTACTCTTAAAGGTCTAAATTTGTCAGCTTTCTATAATGTTGAGAAATAAAAAGACAGAGTTCTGGATACTTCTTCTGGTAAGACATAGACTATTGTTTGGTATTATCAAAAGACTGAAGTTAGTAGTTCAATTTGTGTTCGATAAGATTGATTGAGGCTGTGATTTTCTTTCAACATGCCTGAAATGTTGTTTGTCTGAGTTAAGTTTGTCTTGATCTTACTTCTCAGATGACAACTTCTGGATTAAGATCTTCTCCCCCTGAGAATTGGGCACTCATACTATTTGTTTCATTTAGGGTGACATTTGATGAAAAGATTTCGGCTTTGGAGAATGTATCAGTATAGTATATACTGTAGGTGTTACATTCATTATCTGTTTCTCTCAGAGGTTTCTTTCTTTTTTTTTTTTTTAACCTTCTATTTGGAATCTTTAACCCATCCTTATTCTTCTTGCTACTGCACCTTCACATAGCATTCAACTTTGAAAAAAATTACATTGGTTCTTTTAGATAAGGATTTAAATCTAAGTAGTTAATATGTTAAAGTTGCAATGCTTGATTCAGTGTCTATCTCTTGCAATGTTCTTTTATGCCCTTGCCCAGTAAGAACCACTTCAGGAACAATGCTAACCATGGTTTTAAATTGTGGCTTATCAGTTTACTGCTTATTTATTATGATTATCATCTTTTCATTCTACCAGATCCTGCTGCTGCTGCAGCAAGTCAAGCAAATAAGGAAGAAGTGGATTCTCGATCAGTTTTTGTTGGCAACGTGAGACTCTGTCTTATAAATTTGTAATTGGTTTTTCATTAACTTCACTGTTAATCTCATACTGAAACTTTCCATCTTTGAATCCGTTTGGTTGCAACGTAAAATTGAGATGGATGTTAATGTGGACTCCCCATCCACGTCAACAATATATCCAGTCCTAAGACGGACTGACTAGGATATAAATGATATTAAAAAAACTATTATAACTTCTTAAAACTTATGTTTATTAAGATTTATACTAATTCGGAAGGTCTGATCCACATTTTCATATTTTTATATCATAGCCAAAAGGGGTTGAGTTGTTGAACATATTTGCTTTGGTTTTGGGACTTATGACTTTGTGCAACTTTCAAAAACTATTAGTGTTAATTATTTTGGGGGAAAAAGGTATGTTACAACTATTTCGTGGGCTGATACAGAATCCGAATTTGTCCCTGTGGTTTAGTGGAATGTCCTATTATTCTTCCTTTTACTTCTTTTTGCTTTCTTCTCTCTCATGAGGGCCGTATTCTTCTTGTGTTCTACCGTACAATGATGATTCTTTATTTCTTACGGAATATATCCGTCTTTTACGTTAGGTTCGCTTTGTAAAGAAGGAATTTTTGCTAATATTTGATAGTAAGAGTTGTTCTTAAGAAGGTTCAGGTCTTCAGTAGCTTTAGCATCAGTATAGCAGACCGTGTTCTGTCGAGTGAACCGCTAACTATGAAACAGAATGCATATAGAATTGATATTATAAAAAAAGTTAAAAGCGTCGAGAATGAGCCCGTGGAAATGAAAATTATATGCTGAATTTCTTGGCAGGCTCGAGAAAAGAACCCATGTTTTGGCTTACTTTTACAAAAAAGCAAACTGATAATTGAGCAAATGAGCATTTAAAGTTTCTATTTGTTTTACAAACTTTAGGATGCTACCATTGGTGTTTTCTCACTCTTCATGAACATTTCTGTAGCATTAAATTCTGATACTTAGGAATGTGCTTGATATCTTCTTTTTGGTGTATCAAGTAAATTTTTTTATACTGTTTCATAGGTGGATTATGCATGTACACCAGAGGAGGTTCAACAGCATTTTCAGTCCTGCGGGACAGTGAATAGAGTAACAATTCGGACTAACAAGTTTGGGCAACCAAAGGGATATGCTTATGTTGAATTTCTTGAACAAGAGGCTGTCCAAGAGGCTCTTTTACTCAATGAGTCAGAGCTTCATGGCCGCCAGTTGAAGGTAAAGCACACCAATATCATAGCAAAAGCATTTAGATACAGATAATACATGTTGGAATGTTGCACTGTTTTCATTGAGTATAATTTGGTTTGTTTTGCCTTTTCCATTCCCTTCAAACTTGTGATGCTTCTTCAGGTATCAGCTAAACGAACTAACATCCCTGGTATGAAGCAATTTCGCCCTCGGCGTTCCAACCCTTACATGGGCTTTCGTGGCAGGGCACCTTTTATGGGTCCTTTCATGTATCCTCCTTATGGATACGGGTAAGCTTACATTACTTGTCTGCAATATGGTTATTATCATCATTTGCTACTTTTGAGGTACTATGTTGGCTAAACCATGTTTTTTTCCACTTTAGTATCCTAAACAAATGATTTTGTGTATTGTAGGAAGGTTCCCAGGTTTAGGGCACCCATGCGTTACAGCCCCTACTTCTGAGAATCAGTTTGCATGAGATGACAATTACAGACACTCCCTTCAAATCCTTCCCTACAGCCTTTGTATCGTTAGCTATGCTCTGGGGCTATCACTTAGGTTATGGGAAGGAGTGGAACAAAATTGGGTTGGAAGCAACAGTAATGCTGATAATCTTTCAATTCCAACCCCTTTTGGAGCAGTTTGTGTTGGAAATTTGCTTTTGGAACTATTGATTGGCTGATATTGTAATTATAACTTGTGGGTGGTATGTTGTCAGCCTGTTGTCTGGATTCTTCTCTTGAAGTTGAAACATTCGTTAGATTTTTGAGATCATATATTTCTCTATGGTATAAGGAGGAATATCTTGTATGCAATTATTTGCCTGTTAAAGTGCTACAGAAACAGAGGTTTTTGGGTTTAGTCTGATTTTGGTGTTGGTAGATGAAACAAGGCTGGAGACTGATGTTAATGTGGTCCTCAGCAGAGTATGATATTTTGGTGAGTCGGCATTGGAGTATATCTATTAGGGCTGTCTGTGTTTGGTAGAAATCACATGTTCATCCAAGTTGGACATGTAACCTTATCCGAAGAGGTGGCTCTTTAATTTGAGAATTGTTGCACAGTTTTATGTTTCTGTTTAGAAAGTGAATCGGTACTGTGGATATTCATCCTCCTACAGGGGGAAAAAAAACTGTGAATTGGTGAGGCATCTCTTTTTTAGATTGGATAGCATTTCAAATTTTAATTTTGAGATTCAGATATTCTAATAAATCATTCTATTCTTTTAAAACTTAATACGAAGATTTCAAAACTAAACTTTATTCAAGTATTCAAACAGAAACATTAAGCAACAAAAAGAAAAAAAAATCAAACAAGAAAGAAAACATTTAGCGAAAAAAAAAAAAGGAAAAGAATTCAAACTAGAAAAGAGAATAGAAACATCAGGCTTCACTTGGATTCTTTTTTAAAGTGAAACTCTTCTCATATTTTATTTTAGATTTACATTTTTTAGAAAAAAATTAGTTTTTACAAACTACAATCAATTTTTTGTTTTTTTAAGATCTATTTTTTATTTGATGTATTTTATTAATAAAACATATTATATAAAGAATGTTAGCAGAAATATTCAAAATAAACCTTATAAAAGTTAATAACAATACAATCCCTTGTCAGGAAGTTCAAGAACGAATATAATGTGGATGCTAATGTTGGGTTGGATAGGAATTGTTGGATTATGGTGCTATGAAAATCTACGGAAGTACATGTGCATATTCTTAAGAAAACGAATCAAATGATTCATTCTGATATTGTTACGGCTGATCAACTCTATCATTTTTATGTGACGGTTATGTATGCCAGTAATTTAATGCAGGGGTTGAGAGGCGTGTTATCTGGACAGAGGCTATTGCTATTGTACAGTCTATTAGTGACTTTAATATAGTGTTAAACAGTGGGGAAAAGGTGGTGGAGTAACGGATTGTATGCGATGTAGGGACTGAACTTCAGAATGTTTTTGAGGTGTCCCAACTTCAAGATTTAAGATTTGTGGGGAGTATGTTGACCTTGAATAATACTCTATACTTATTGTAAACTTGATCATACAGTGGTTAGTTA
This sequence comes from Catharanthus roseus, assembly GCA_028651295.1. Taxonomy (NCBI): domain Eukaryota; kingdom Viridiplantae; phylum Streptophyta; class Magnoliopsida; order Gentianales; family Apocynaceae; genus Catharanthus; species Catharanthus roseus. Next base: position 2,057,908 of record JAPQWS010000108.1, on the reverse strand, counting down.
ATGATACCTGGCTTCTTACTTTCTATCTATTCTTGGCGGAATTTCAGGTTCTGGGTGTGTGATATCATAGTCCTACTGTGGTTCAACTCTTAGGTAAGCTGAATTTGCGGATAGTTCCATGTAAGTTTGAGAATGTCTGGGTAGAGGATCCTTCCTTTCTATCTCTCTTGGAGGAAGCTCGGCAACAAGCGGTTGTGCAATATATAGGTTGGTACATAAACTCAAACATTTAAAAGGGAAGTTGAAAATTCTGAATAAATACAAGTATTATAATTTGAAGGATAGGGCGTGGTAGCTTCCGGTTAGAGCCTAGGAAAATTTAAAGTAGGATAGATTTAATATTACTCTTATTGGGGAGGAGAAGCAAAGGTTACAAGATTATATTGTGGAGCATTAAGTAATATTATAGTTTGATGAAACAAGTACAAAATCAGTGGCTTACTAGGGAATGAGAATTCAACACTTTTTCATGCATTCCTGAGGCATAGGCTGCAAATGAGTAACATTATTCTACTCAAGGATAATGCTAGGGTTAATATCACTGGACCCCACCCATTATGGATCATGTGTTAGAATTTTATGAAGTATTGGTAGACACATCTACTCCTATGTAGCCACTTGATCCGGCAGTGATTAGTACGGTTAGTGTTCTTACTCTATCAATAGGGGCAGCTCTGGTTCGACCAGTGACTAGTTAGGAAGTTAAGGAGGCTCCTTTTAATATTGATACATCTAAAGCACCTGGACCTGATGGGTATAATGCTTTCTTTTTCAGAAGTGTTGGTTCAAATTGGGGCGATTGATTACAGAGGCTGTGTTGGAGGTGTTTAGAACAGGTTGGTTGTTGAAGTTTTCAATAGGAAAACTTTGCAGGAATTTTCTATTCTATGTATTATTGAACTCAGTATTTGTACAGATAATAATCTCCTGTGGACCAGGAAGAAAGTTACAGAGAGAAACTACTGCCTATAATATCTCATTATACTATTCCAGTTACAACAGTACATGATATCTCAAACTAATCTCAATCCTAACTACCTCACCTCTTAACACTGTCTCGCAAGTTAGAGCATGAAGGTTACAAATGCCCAACTTGTCGAGGAGTTTCCAAAACTGCGGTAGATGTAAAGCCTTGGTGAGAATGTCGATAGGCTGAGAAGAACTAAGAATATAAGTCGGAGTAATCAAACTTGCCTGGAACGCATCCCTAACGAAGTGACAGCCAATTTCGATGTGCTTAGTCCATTCGTGGAAGACGACATTAGCAGCAATATAAATAGCAAGCTGACTGTCGCAGTGAAGAAGGATAGAATCTCGCATCGGAGCATGAAAATTTGCAAGAAGCTGACCGAGCCATTTAATTTCACACAGTGTCGTGGTCATGGAAAGATATTCATCTTCGGTGGAAGACTGGGATACAGTATATTGTTTCTTAGTCTTCTAGGAAATCAGCGATGATCCTAGAGAAACGAAATAGCGCGTGAGTGAACGATAAGTGAGAGGGCAACTCGACCAATCGGAATCACAGTAGGCAACTAAGCGAAGTAGAGTAGTTGCACGGAGCAAGATGCCTTAACCTAGCATGCCTTTAAGAAATTGAATCACTCAGAGGGCAGCATCCCAGTGTGCTTGGCGTGGATTCTGCATAAATTGAGCCCAAACATGGATGGTATAAGCAAGCTCCGAACGAGTAATAGATAAATAAATTAATTTTTCAATGAGACGAAGATATCGGTCTGGCTGAGGAAGGAAGTTGCTGGAAGCTTTAGCTAGTTGATGGTTCGGTTCTTAGGGTAGAGACTATATTAGAGACTCTCCATTAGAGGTATATTAAACGATCCTGAGTACTTAATTGTTGATTTATTAAGAGTTGATCACCTTTTTTAGCTCCAAAAAAAGGGAAGGTCACTCAACTATTTATTTTTATCATTAAGAATTCCTAAAGTTTTATTTCTGGCAATTGTAATCACTCAATAATTTACGATCAGCCTAAAAATCTTACGATCAGCCTAAAAATCTCTACTATTACTGTTTGGATGTTTTCTATTAAAAATAAACATGTGCAAGGCACATGTTGATATTATATTGGGTTTAGAAAGAAAAAAAAGGCAAAGTTAGTATTCTAATAATGTTATGAATTGAATAATATTTGTGGATGTCCATAAGAAATAATTGAATAGCTCAGATATATAAAGTCTATATTTTGAAGAGATAGAATCTAATGAATAGATAATTATAAAGTTTTAATCTTATCTTAGATATAATTAGATATGATAGAATCTATCCTTATTCAATCTCTATCTCTTATATTCTCAGAGTATTATAAATAGGGCTTTTGGCCTTCAGTTGTAAACAAACCTCAGAGAGAAATCAATAAAAATTCTATACTTTTCTCTCTACTCTCTTATATCTTTGTTTGTTCTCTATATATCTTCTCGTTATTCTATATACTACCTCCATTTCATATTAACTTTTGCTTGGACATACTTTTTCCGTTTCAAAATATTTGTCACTTTTGTAAATAAAAAGAACATTAATTGATATTTTTTCCTATATTCCCTTATTTTATTGAAATTACACAATTGTCAAGAAATTTTCATTAGCACTATTAGTAATAATCAAAGAGTAATTTAGTCTATTTCTTTTTTAATCTAGACAACTCAACCATTTTTTTAATTCTTGTATCATGTCCTAAAGAGACACTTAATATGAAACAGAAGTAGTACTGTTTTTCTCTTTATTCTCTCTTCTTTATATTATACATTTTATATAGATTATTCAATTGTGCCGACAACGCTGCGCTAACAAGTTTCATTACACGTTAGACTCTACCATGAGTTGTTGCCTTCTCCGAGATCAAGAAATTATGTATCAACGTCTATCATGCCGGTGTCAAAGTATAATACATTCTTGCCAACAGAGTATCGTAGAATATTATTTTTAGTCGCAGTGATATTTTTCATCATCTTGAGACAATAGATAATAAATATGCATTACTATTATTGTTATATGAGCAAATACTACCATTTATTTGTGAAAAACCTTAGCTGGGAGGGGGAGCGAATAAGATTTTTGACTAATTTAAACATTTTTTCAATTAAAAAATTAGAACCTTCGATTTTATTTGAAGAAGAATTTAATAACACTTTTTAATAAAATTCCTAACCTAAACAAAATCTATTTTATAAACAAGGATCGAACAATAAATATAGAAAATGAGCAAAACACAAAAAAGAGAAACAAAAGGTTAATAGAACTACATCCATTACCTTGAGATTTAACTCAAGGATTTCACAAATCACTAGTCACACGTTTTTTTTACACAATATCACAATGAGGATCACCTTTCAAGGGTTTTGCACACAAACCTCAAAGTTCACAAAACAATACAAGATAACAAAATATCAAAGGATTACCCAAAAGGTATTTCACAAAACCTTTGATCATAATTTAAGATGAAAGAGTAGAGATGGAACAATATTACCAAAGAATCTTGATAACAAAATAATACAACTTTGTGCAATGCTTCTACAAGCTTCCTTTCCTTTTTCGAAAAATGATCAACAAACGCAGCTCCAAAGAGTTTTCTTTTTGGTTTAGTATGATAAAGAAGGTTGTAAATGTGCTCTTTAATGATCTTAAAAATGTTCTTAAAAGTTCTTCAACTACTACATATTTATGGCTGATCAATAGCTCTTTTATTTATGAAGGTAAAAAACTAGCCGTTACTGTCAACGGTCATTTTTTGACGGCAAAAGTAGAACCAGACGGCTGGTTTTAAAAAGTGGACGGCCGATTTTCTTGAAGAACAGAAAATCGAGTGACCGTTTTTTTGGAAGATAAAAATAGGAAGACCAATTTTTTTCATACTTAGGAAATTTTCGGATGTTCGATTTAAAAATCGGATGAACGATTTTTTTGTGAGACCATAAAATCGGATGTCCGATTTTCTAAGAAGTAGAAAATCAGATGACCGGTTTTTTTACTTAAGAAAATTGGGACAACCAGTTTTTCTGTAAAATACTGATTCCTTCACTTTCAAAATATGTATTCTTGAAGTAACAACTTTAAAAACATGTAATCAAAAAAACTTTATCAAGAGCACTTAGTTTTTCAAGGATAATTTCTCAAAAAATATTTTTTCTAAGGAGATAACATTATTAATCAAAAAATCAAAGAAACAAGCTAGGAAATTTTAATATCTTATAAGCTATCCCTAACCATTCTCCTTGTCTTCAAGGGTTTTAACTTGATCATTTCATCTTCATAAAATCTTGTAGCCTTGAGTGATTTTTTGCTTCTTTGTAGATTACCCTTGAGACTCCTTTTGTGCATCTTTTGTTCTTCTTATAAAACTAATTCTATTATCACAAAGCACAAGTTAATCATAGTCAAAACATTACAAATATCCCTTAGGGTTTACAATTTGTATTCTACCGAATAAGTAAATATGAGATACAATTGTTTTAATAAACTAGAAGTTTATTGAGTTAAATCATTTAGTATTGGCATTACTGGTTTGACCATCCCGAATCATTAAAATATGAACAATATTCAAGAATTCATGAAATAATATGGAACCAATAGTTTCCTAATTCGACGAATTCTATGTGCTACTTATTTTAAATGCAAATTATTTTATAAATATTATCAGTACTACTTTAGAGTTGAATGTATTACTTTGGCACGAATAATAAAAATAATTATGTATACTCCTATTTCTTATTGGTTTATAGTCAGAAACCAACTATTACCATCTATGAATTAAATGTGCGTTATTCATTTTTATTATTCCATAAAAAGGTAGATGAGCTTATATATGTTGGCAAATAATATCAAAAGAAATATTCATAATTTGTTGATTTTGAATATGCAACATTAAGAGGAGAATATATGTTGTCGAATGAAAATATTAATTACTTGTTTCTCAGTTTGATATTTATATGAGATTTGAACCAGAAGTTCAAAGAATATGACCAAGCATATTTTATGACCAACATCCCGAGTAATAATGCTCCTAATATATTTTTTGTCTCTAAAGGACAACTACCACAATCAATATATTTGAGACACAATTAAAATGTGGTAGATCAGTCGATTCCATGAATATGATCTCCTCACATATAAAAGAAGCAAATGTTTAGATGGTCATATTAAAATTTGAGAAAATAAAAAAATAAAATTTTAGAAGAATTTTTCAAACATGACCTATATATATTTCTGGAAGAAATTATGAGATCTCAATATAATAGGCCATCATTGAAAATCAATGGAATCGCAAAAGTACAAGAGCATTTATGTGCATAGTAGTATTGAATTAGAATGATTCGAAGTCTATAGCCTCAAGATAATATAGAGTTTCCATGAGAAGTATAAAAGCTAGTCTAGATAATTACAAGTACACATGAAGTGTACATAAGTCCTAGAATGAATTATAGACTTGGATTGTAATGGCAGAAGGATAGTTTTGAATATTTATTTTTGATATGCGAAATATGAAATAAATATTGATTATGACTTTTCGTAAAGACATAACATTACTTACGAAGAAATATTTCTGGTAGGGAATATGATTACTCATCATAATAGCGCACGAGACAACTGATATACATGTGTGTATGTTATCATTTGATAACATAAAGCCCCTGATGAAAACATATAAATGAGTTGTTCTAGAAGAACATAATTTTCTTAGTGAATTTTATTAAAGAATGAGACTAAATATGGAGTATGTCCATCTATACTTGGCTTGATAAAATATACTTGCCATATATGTTTCTTTCATATAAGGTATATTTTTTTATTGTATATATTGTTGATTAACACGTTGATGAAATAGTGTTCCTCAAATTAGGAGGAGAAAGTCAGCATATAGTATAATTATTCTATAAATATTATCTACCCACAAATATTATGTGAACCAGAAGTTCACGAGATTATCATTTGTAAATATTGCAAATAAAATACTTGAAGTTTTTGTAAGAGTCATAATTATATATGCCCTTATTTATGTAAATGTGCTAGAAGGACAATACATCTCATAAGTTTAAATAATGTTCAAAGCATGAATAAACAAAGACAAGGGATGATCAAGAGTTTTAAAATCAAGCTTATGTCAAGTAGATAATTGTTTTGGTTCTTATATAGCTTATTACTTTGAAATACATATTGAATTTATTGTTTGATATCTCTTTCAAATGATTATCTCAAAATTTGAGAAACAATTCAACTATGAATATATAAAATATTATTATTTACATAATCTATGCAAATAACAGCATACACTAAGATTGTGTATATAGATAGTCACTTTTTGGAGAAATAGAATATATCATTGCATATGATAGAATCCATCTTCTATAATATTTCTATTTATTGTATCCCTTAGTCTTTAATTGAGAGTATAAGAGAGCAGGGAGGGAGGAAGGGACGAAGAGGAGAATCAAGAAGAAGAAAATAACAAAAAAAAATAGAAAAAATAATTTAATAAAATATCAATTTTACCTTCACTAATATCATCATTTCACATGTTTATTTTTAATAGACAACATCCAAGAATGGAGTAAATTGTTGAACAATTACCATGATTGAAAATAAGGTTTTAGGCAATTTAATGAAAAAACGTAAATAGTTGAAGGGTTTACGGGGCTATTTTTCTCTTCTCAATTCTCAAATGCAGAAATGAATCCGATCGAGTACTGACACGGGTGAGACCTGGAGATTATAAATTTCCTCCATTCCTCACTTGTCCTAAATCTGCAAACTGAAACGATGGCCCTCATTACCACCATTCCCGCCGCCGCCGCCTCCACCGCCACTTCCACCCCAATTCTTCCCAATTCCTTCCAGAATCAGCTGATCTCTAAAACGCCCTTTCTATCCTCCTCCCCACAGAAATCGAAATTCAAGACTCCTAAACCCATCTCCGCCGTCCAATCATCATCATCATCATCATCATCAAATCGAGCTGCTGCAACATCATCCCCTCTGAAAAAATGGAATCTTGATAGCTGGAAGTCCAAAAAGGCCTCTCAACTACCTGAATACCCTGACGCAGCCACGCTCGAGTCGGTTTTGAAGACTCTTGAATCCTTCCCTCCCGTTGTATTTGCAGGAGAGGCTCGAAATTTAGAAGAAAAGCTAGCTCAGGCTGCTATGGGGAATGCGTTCTTGTTGCAAGGTGGTGATTGTGCTGAGAGCTTTAAGGAATTCAATGCCAATAACATTAGGGATACTTTTAGAGTCATTTTGCAGATGGGAGTGGTTCTTATGTTTGGGGGCCAAATGCCTGTTATCAAAGTAAGAAGCTATAACCCCTTTATTTCTTTTCTTTTTTTTTCCAATTATCTTACGTACTTCAATCATAAGCTTTTGAACTTTTGAGAAAAAAATATGTATTTTGAGGTTTGGTCTATTACATGAATCGTAGAGGCTGATAGCATTGTTTATTCTGTTGTGTTATGTTTAGTTAAATTATAGTCTTGATACTTCTTTCTGTAATAAGATAAGTTTATAATTGATTATTTGATAACATTTGCTGCTTCTAACTTAAGTTTGATTTTCTCTTTTCTAAAGAAAACTAGTTTGATTTTTGGGTAGTCCTCTTCCTCACACTTTGAACCTGTTGTTGAATTTCAATTTTCTTCCTTTTTAACTTTTTTTAAAAAAAAAAATTGAATTAGTTGAACATCTGAGTTTCTTTCTGGTGATATTTGTTGTTGGTATAGTTTTACGTTGAGGGAAAACAAAGCAGAGTGATGAGAATCAAAATGGATTCGATGATATTTGCTTTGGACCAGAATTGAACTTTTCGAAATGTAGATTCAATAATTAATCCATATGGTAATGACTCTTTTTCTTCCCCCCTCCCCCCCTTTAGGTGGGAAGGATGGCGGGTCAGTTTGCCAAGCCACGATCGGATACATTTGAAGAAAAGGATGGTGTAAAGCTTCCAAGCTATAGAGGGGATAACATAAATGCAGATGCTTTTGATGAAAAATCAAGAATCCCTGATCCCCATAGGATGATCAGGGCCTATACTCAGTCTGTGGCTACATTGAACCTCCTCAGGGCATTTGCTACCGGAGGGTATGCTGCCATGCAGAGGGTTAACCAATGGAATCTTGATTTTACTGAGCATAGTGAGCAGGGTGACAGGTCTTTTATCTGCTTAGCTATTTTATTCAAACAATCATTAGGATCGTCTCCATATTCTATTTTGCTGTATTTATTAATTTTTGCTTATTCTTTGTTTGGAAGGTATCGTGAACTAGCTCACCGAGTGGACGAGGCCCTTGGCTTCATGGCTGCTGCTGGTCTAACAGTTGCCCACCCTGTTATGTCTACAACTGACTTCTGGACATCTCATGAATGTTTGCTATTGCCTTACGAACAAGCATTAACAAGGGAGGATTCAACTTCTGGACTTTATTATGACTGTTCAGCTCACATGCTTTGGGTTGGGGAGCGCACTAGGCAACTTGATGGTGCGCATGTTGAGTTTCTAAGAGGAGTTTCTAACCCCCTTGGCATCAAGGTATACATAAAAGTGCCTTTGGTTGACCTTTCCTTCTATCTTAAAATCTTTCTTGTCTACCATATATAATAAATGCATTCCTAAAGTATCCCCCCCCCCCCCCCCCCCCCACCCGGAGCACATGCACACACATACAAACAATAAGGGGGCATACTTAAATAAATCCCTTTCCTTGAAGTTATAATAGCCATTAATTATTTGTTGCAAAATCTCTGTTCAAGGACACAAGAACATCATGTGTATATAAGAGATTCTTTCCAACGAAATATTGGACGGACTGTCATCACTACTTGTTCTGAGAAAAGGCTTTTGAGATAGATAAAGTCATATGTTTTTCACATTTAGTATTGGCTTCTAACACAAATCTTATATGGTGTAATTTTATGTAGGTGAGTGATAAAATGGATCCAACGGAGCTGGTTAAGCTCATTGACATTCTGAATCCCAAAAATAAACCTGGCAGAATAACAGTGATTACCAGAATGGGAGCAGAGAACATGAGGGTAAAACTTCCACATCTGATCAGAGCAGTTCGCAATGCAGGTCAGATAGTTACATGGGTTAGCGACCCCATGCACGGAAATACTATTAAAGCACCTTGTGGACTAAAAACCCGTTCTTTCGATGCAATCAGGGTAAGGCCCAACAATCATAAATTTTTTATATTACCATTGAGTTGCTTCTTCTGCACTATTTTGGAGGTCAGAATTTCATAGTGCATTAGATTGCCTCCAACTCTGATCTATATACTCAGGTGTCAATGTTGTCTGGAACCTTGAGAAGTTCTTAATTTGAAACCAATCAGATCAAGTATGATGAAAAAAAATGAGGCCATGCATTATTATAAAAGAACATGAAAAGCAATTTTTGTGAGGATAAAAAGATAGAGATATCTATAAAAGAACATGATATCAAAGTACACCGTTTTTTTTCTTTGTCATCTTCAGTAAGATTTTCATATTGTCAACATTGCTTGGAAGATTATCTTCCGAACCATCATTAACTGTAGACTGTATTCCTGGTAGGCTGAAGTGAGAGCATTCTTTGACGTACATGATCAAGAAGGAAGCTATCCTGGAGGGGTGCATCTAGAAATGACGGGTCAGAATGTGACTGAGTGTGTTGGCGGTTCTCGGACAATTACTTACAATGATCTGAGCTCAAGATACCACACGCATTGTGACCCAAGGCTCAATGCTTCTCAATCACTTGAGCTTGCCTTTATTATAGCAGAGAGGCTAAGGAAGAGAAGGCTTGGACCTCAACAGAAGCTGTCCTCTGTCAGGCTCTAGAATACATTATTTCATTTGCATCCTCATCTATATAGCGCTGTTCTCGATAAATGTTTTAGCTTCAGTGTTAATGTTTTGGTGATCTGCACTGCTTACATAGATAGTAGAGTGCAGCCAGCTTGAGAAAGGATGGATCCATAAAGCAACCATGCTCTAAAGCTGCAAGACCCTGACGGTAGTTTGAAGGGGTAAAATCAGAAGTTTCAATGGTGGGATGAACCAAGGAGGTCAGAATCTGAAGCCATTGAACAATAGCTTACTCCCCTCAAGAGCTGGCTGCCTTTCAGCAGATGTGGTAGGAGTCCTTTTTTCAAAGTAAGCAATGTTATAATAGAAATTTTGTTTCTGTTATTTGATTTATTATGTTGTGTTTGTGTAGCTACTTAACATGAATCAGACCTTAAGCCTGTTTATGTCTTCTGAAGGATTGTGGTCATAGATTATTATATATAGTAGAAAGAAAAGTAAGGTAATTAATGTAAATAATGCTGTTTCTTTGATAAACACCATCAAATTTTGATTGTATTTGTTTTTCTAATAATTGAAGAAGTAGGACAAATAAATAAGTACTGGCCATATCATTTTTGCTCATGGATTATTTTGTTCAAGAAACTAAACACTAGAAATGATTATTCCATAATTTCATTTAACTTTCCTGACTGAACGATTAGCTTGTTTCTAGATGGGGCATAGTTTAATGAGTTCAGAGGTTCACCCTTTATTTAGCTGAATATTACAGCAGTGTCTTCATTTGTACATTGGAGTTCATGTGTATATTCTAGTTAGAAGCTGGTTGTTGTTGCTGGCGCATCATTTTAGCTTTTCTTTAACAAGTGATTTAGTTTTTGTTTAGTATTATTATATCACACAGTAATAGTAGCAAAATTTGAGCAACAACTCCTCTTTTCCCCCAGCCGAACAGTAAGTCTCGGCTTCTAGTTCCTTCATCTTCTCCAGCCAAGATTGGTCTCTGGCGTTGGTTGGAGTTTCAATGTCGGTCGGAGAACCTTCCTTCTCTTTATTTCCTGTTCTTTTAGTTTTTTTACTGTCTCCAAACCACATTTCTTCTTTCATTCGAAATTTTTTGGTTGGATTTATGCTCTAAAGCCATATTTTCTTTTCGGTCTTTTTAAATCGGGGTTCTTTTCTTCTTCTTCAAGATCTCTTGATATCCAATCCAAATGTGGGCCCTTCATTGGTTTTCCACCCTAGGCATTCCTCAAGAAAATTGGCATGCTCAAAATCTTTTAGTTTATTGTTTTTTAAGAATTTGGTGGATGCTGATTTTACTACCACGCGATGGTCTCAAAATTTGGTTTGTAAGATACTAGAAGGAGATTGGATGCGTGTTTATTTGTTTTTATTTTGTTTTGTACCCAGCAAGGTTTATTGAAGTTAAGCTTTTTTTTTTGGTGTTACCATAGATATTGAGAGTTTGTCTCGTATCCACTTGTATAATTTATTTTCTATTTAATACAACTACTTATTCAGCAAAAAATAACAATAATTGAGAAACAATTCTAGTATTTTGTTTCTATCTTGTTACTCAACTAAATCATCCATGACAAGAGGTGTGTGGTCCAGTGGCGCAACCATCTAGTATTTAATATCACATATCAGTCTCGTACATTTATTTAGAGGCTTTATGTCTTCCGATCCTCAGCTGAGGCCGCAATGTAGGTATACGCGACCACGCCCATATCTGAACTAACACCAAAGCCCCTCCAATCTGTCGTGCACCTCCCAAAGCCGTCGTGCACAGCTGCCTATGCAAAAATCCAAGAACGCAACTACCCCAACTATATGTCCTAATAATATCAAAATCCTTCAACAAGCTGAGGTAGCTCACGTGAACCAAATTCCCGGAGAAGTCGGGAAGCATGTGTCCACCAATAAGTAAGAAAATAAATCCACGAGCGCGCAGGATTAGATCGTCGTCGGTCTCTGAACCGGTGAACGCTCTCAGAATCCATGCTTCCAATGGTTCTTTCTTCACTTTGTAACCGAAAAAGTGGCTGAGAGACAACCGCACACCAAGAAGTCGCTCGATAACGTCAATCCAGTATTGTTTAGGGTGTAAACTCCAATTAGGCCCGGTAACAACCGTGCCGTCTATCCCTGAACCCCACAGCGCCTGTACATCTTGGAGTGTAATCGAGACTTCACCGCATATTAAATGAAATGTGGTCTCCACTGTTCGACCAATGCGATGATAAGCGCGTGGTCCAATCCAAATTAACCACACCTAAAGACTCTCCCAAACTGGTTCTATCAATAATCTCAACCAATCTAAAGAGAGCTGCATTATAGCACTGGAATAGGTTGCGGCCAAAACGCCTACACTGGATGTTAGTATAACACGTCTCCCGATCCCCACTCCAGATCAAACCCGATCTGTGCTCGTGCTGTCTGGATAAGACATCAGTGATAACAGGTCCCAGATGCACATGTGCTGGCACTTATTCCATATACATTAATTATATTTTCCAGATATTGTGAACATCTATATGTTAAAATTAAACATATTCTAATTCCAAGAATATTAAGATTTAATTGTTATTACGTTTAACGGTTGTAAAGTTTATAGTTTTACGTTCTCATATTTCCAAATATCAGGTATATTGTTAACACAATTAATTAACGATTTAGGGATTTTTAAATAAATAAGATTTTAAAGTTTTTAAGGTTTACTGTTACGTAATAAATTTCACTTTTACTGTTAGTTTTTAAGGTTCACTGTTAAAAAGTTTCTACTTCGACGGTTTATTGTTTTGTGTAAATTTTTGGATTTTGGTAATAGATTTTTTTGTTTTCTTGTATTTAAAGTAATAGATTTTTGTGTTTTGGTAATAAATTTTCGTGTATTACTTATAGTATATTTTATAGTTAAGCATTTTACTACTTCATAAATTCTCTATTACGGTTTTAAAGTTTAAATAAAAGTATTAATTACAAAACTATAAATTTCCACGTACCGGTTCCCATATTTTTAAATGAAATCCTAAAACCTAATAGCAATTTTTAAATGAAAAAAAAATTATATACATAACATTAAAAAATTCGTACACGTTTATTAATAACTACAATTTTAAACATAAATCCAAAACACACTTTCACAAAAACATAATGTAAAATTTTGGATTTTAATAATAGATTTTTAAGTTTTGTATTATTTAAATTTTACAATTTTTAGGTTGTAAAAGATAAAGTTTCAATAATTTCTACTGTTTAAAAAAATAAAAATTAGAAATACCGAATTATAGATTCTCAGATTTTCTAACATTCAAATTAATTACCTAAATAATTAAAAAAAATCTATTAATCATAAAATAAGAAATTAAATCTAATTATCCAAATAAATTCATGAAAAAAATCCTAAACCCTAATATCACTTTTTTAATGAAAACAAAAATTCGTACACATTTATTAATAACTACAATTTTAAACATAAATACAAACTACACTTTCACAAAAAAAATTTTAAAAAAAAGAATGTAAAATTTTGGATTTTAATAATAGATTTTTAAGTTTTGTATTATTTAAATTTTACAATTTTTAAGTTGCTAAAAAAAATTTCCATAATTATCCAAATAAATTCATGAAAAAACATTATCCCTAATATCACTTTTCAAATACAAAAAAACAATTACATAAAATTATCAAATTTGTACAAATTTATTAATAATTACAATTTTAAATATAAATCCAAAAATTAAAAAAATGTAAAATTTTGGATTTTAATAATACATTTTAAGTTTTGTATTATTTAAATTTTACCATTTTTAAGTTACAACAAAAAGATTTGTTTTCATATTTTCTACATTTAAAAAAATGTTTAAAATATGGAATTATATATTCTCATATTTTCTACTCAATAATTTATACGAAATATGCTAAATAATAATCTAAATAATTTCTAATAATCATAAAGTAGGTAATAAAATAAACATAATTATCCACATAAATTAAAGAAAATAATACATCACCCTAATATCACTTTTTAAATTCAAAAACAATTACATACATAAAATTATCACATTTGGACAAATTCATTAATAACAAACATTTTAAATATAAATGTAAAACCCATTTCCACAAAAAATAAACTAATTCAAGTTAATAAATAAAATTCATAAAAAACATTAACAAACAACAAATGCCGAAATAATCATACTTAAAATGTAATAAACAAAAAAATTCTAAATAACTAAAAACTTATTGAAAATTTAAAATGCAGCTTTAGTAGCCTTTGTACTCCAAAGAAAATCTCCAAGATTTACTAATTTAACTGTAATTTTCAAAATAAAATACACATTTATTAGATAAAAAGAAATCAACACATAATAATAAGAAAAAAAATAGAGTAAAATACCTAGCAGTTGGCGGAGACAGGAACAAAAAATTTTCTGAAGAAAGAAAGATGAAAGAAGGAAGAAGAATGAGATGAAGGTGGTTGAAAAAAAGAAGAAAGAATGAAGGAGGAAGGAGGCTGGAAAAACAGTAAGGGAGAAGGAGAGGAAATAGAGAAATAAGGAGGAAAAAAGGAGGAAAGGAGGAAAGAGAGTAAAAAAGGGGTGGGGAAATGGGGCTGAAATAGGCTGGGGAAAAGAAAAAGGGGGAGGAAGGAGGGGGGAAGGGGCGGCGGCGGCGCTAGGGTTTCTTTATAACATGATAACGCACAGTGACTGTGCGTTATCAGCTTAATAACGCATAATGGTTGTGCATTATTAAGTTTGATAACGCACAGTCATTGTGCATTATCCATAGCTTAGCGCCAGCTGGGATCCACGTCATATTTTTACGCGATTAACGCAGTGATTAAGGATAATACACAACGATTGTGCGTTATCATCTCTGATAACACAATCATTGTGCGTTATCATGCGTTATGACTTTAACCGAAAAAAATAAAAATAAAAAAAGAAAGAGGCCCACTTTAGTCTGGCCTTTTATAAAATGGGCCGGGCCCACTTTAGTCTGGTATTTTGGTTGTCTTGTTACTCAACTAAATCATCCATGACAAGAGGTGTGTGGTCCAATGGTGCAACCATATAGTATTTAATATCACATATCAGTCTTGTACATTTATTTAGAGGCTTTATGTTTGCCGATCCTTTTTAGATTAGTTGATAACTCTCGAATATCAAAACAAAACATCCATTCCATTGTAAGGTGGTGTTTGGTTGGTGATGATCACAACTTGTATTAGTGGTGAAGTTTCGAAGTACCTAAAACTATATGGTGCATGGCAAATCAGAATAGGGTCTGATTTTGAAAGTGTTTTCTTGACTTGGGTAATAGTCAACCTTAAGTTATAAAGCGTGTATTTTGCATAGAGTTTCAAAATGAGATTTAATTAAAATACACCTAAAAAGGATAAGTTAAGTTAGCTTAATATGTAGTTGGAGTTGCTTCTGTGATCCCACCACACCATATGTATTATTATTATTATTATTATTCCTTTTCCACTTCCTAGAATAATCTTTAGAGAAGACTTACACTATGATTAGAAATGCCATTATTATGATTAAAAGTTGCATAATGAGAGGTCTTTAATGTCACAACATGTGTCATTAAGACAGATTAAATGCCTTCTCTTTTTTTTTTTTTTTTTTTGGACTCTTTTCTGATACAATGAACTTGAAAACCAAACCGTGACAGTAACCTAACCTACTCTACTTACCTACCTAAGTTATCCCTTTAGTTTTTCGTATTCTCCTTTTCTTGCTGCTAATTTACTTATTAGTTTTCTTTTTTTTTTTTTTTATACTTTAGTTTAAACAAACACTTTCATCTAAGTGTCACGAGTACACCGTGTGGGACTTAAAAACAGAGAGAGATACATTATTCGATATATGCAGCCATTAAAACAGGAGATTTTGATTTTTCTTTTTTTTTTTTTTTTTGAAAGAGGAATAAAAAAGTTATGTGGGAATTAAGATGGGGACCAATAATTGATGAGAAAGGCTGATTTGTTTTAGAATTCCAATCAATTTCAAGACCCTAATTAAAAAGAACCAGAACCCTTTTTTTTTTCTGGCTGAATCTAGAACTAGTAAACTTGGAGATAACCAAATACTCTATATTGGACGGATATTTTAGACCCCAAAATAAGTTTAAGTAATGAGTTATAGTATAGCCATTAGAATTAAAGCATTGGTCTAGTGGGGGAGGGGAAAATCTTCAATTTTTCTTAGTGTAGTTTCGGTTAAAAAAAAGAAAATTTACAATGTGCCTTAAAGTAGCGTGTGAAGATTTGAAAGGTTTAAAATTCGAATTTTACTTTTAATAATATCATGAAATTATTAAATTCTAGTCTTAATCTTTGAGAGGTGAAAAATTTTAAATTTTCTTCTTTATGACATCGTGGAAAGCTAAGGTCAAGTCTTAATTTTAGAATAAAATTCGAATTTTATGGGTGCTTTCTAGATTTGTTTTAAATTAATTAATATTGTGTATTACTCTTTTCTTTTTTTTTTTTTTTGAGTCTCACTATATTTTTTTACTTATCACATCTTGGTTTTAAGTTAACATTTTAATGAATTTTTTTCTCTTATACCTTCTCATTAATAACAATTTCTAATATCTTTTTATTTTTTTAATATAAAAAGTATTAGTAGAATAATAATGAATAATAAGTAAAGAGAAAAGTTTAAAAAGTATTATATTTTTTTTAAATAATATAATGTTCAACAGGTAACAGGTAAACATTAAATAACTGAATTTTTTTTAGATGTTTCCAGAACAAAAAGAAAAAAATGTATTAAAAGAAAAAAAAAAGAAACTGGAATATCCATGTTGAGGTTATGGGGGATATGCTTTTCCAGGTTTTTTTTTTTAAAAGAGTGGCACAAAAGAAGGGGCACACCCATCTATGCATAATCTTTTGTTTTACATAATAAAGCAAAAGAATGTAGAATCACGGAGTGCAGCTTTTTTTTAAAAAAAAAAAATACTCCATATAGATTCCCAGAAAAGAAAAAAATAATACTCCATATGAATATCATGATATACTAGAACTATTAATAAAATAATAAGCAGGAGAATAATAAAATGAAAAGTGTGATCTTTTGTTTGGGAAAAATGAAAGGGGTGATTATCACTTTGGCGCAAAGCAACCCTCTTTTGCATCTCTCACGGACGACTCCCCTCCCCTTCAGCCCCTCATTTTTTTCAACCATGAATTGTCTCCTTCCAATTTTCTCCTTTTCATTTACTTTTTTGATGATGGATATATATTGAATGGAAATATCTCTGGTCTGTTCGTAGTCTCCCATTCACAATTTATACCTTCTACTACATTTATTTTAATAATTTTTTTTAAAAAAAAATTCTCTTTATTCTATTATTTTTTATAAAAAATATGAATCATTTTCTTCAAAATTAAATAATTAAAATTATAATTTTATTTGATTAATTGTATATATATTTTTTATTTTTAATTTTTATAATTCATTTATTATCTCCTTTTCTTTCTCTCTCTCTTTTTATTTATTAATAATAAAATAAAAATCTTACGTTAAAATTTATATTATTTTTTACTCTTAATAAAAAGTCTTAAATAATTTATATTTTTAATCAAAAGTAATATAAAATTTATATTATAAACTTATTTAAAAAATATATATTAAAGGGTGTTTTATACTATTTTTATCCCTCTCCAATGGTTTTAACGAATTCTTTAAATTCAATTTTTTAAGGGCCTTGATTCAATTTATTTTAAAATTTTTACTTATTATTATTTTGAAGGGATACTTATTATTTTAATCAATGATAAAATTTTCAATTTCACCAAAACCTCTCAGAAAATGACCAAAAATATATGCTTAAATTCACAAGTTTTTTTCTGTTTTTTTTTTTTAATTTTATTTTTGGTACTTGTCATAGTTATCCAAAACAGACAGTACAGGCGCCAGCTTCCTCCACTATTCCAATTTTCACAATTTTTTCCATGAAAACAAAACCAAAAAAAAAGGAGAATTTACACGTAGACGCAAAACGACAAGCACCCGTCGTTCCCCCCCAACCCAAACACTACACAGTTCTTCTTCCCTTTCCCGAAGAAAACCCCTTCATTTACATTTACATTTACATTTACGTACAGTCCTGCCATCCATTATTATTCCTTCCCTTCTTCCCCTCCATCAAATCACACCAGCGTCGAACACGACGACGTTTGTGGGTCCCACATCGCCGGCAGCAAGTATTTCCTTCCGTTCGACCCGTGAGCATTGTAGCTCGCTCCCGTGCTCTTCTCCACCAACGTCTTACCTGCGTATCCCGGATACGAACCTGACCCGAACTTCCCCGTGCAGGCAGATACTGCCTCCAAGGGAGCAGTTGGAGGACCCTGGAAATACCCGTTGTTGAACGGGTTTGTTACGGTTCCCGCCAAAACCGTGGCTAAGTTTATTACCATACCGTCAACCCCGACGTCCCCGTTCGGGGCAACCAGAGGAGGTGCCTGCGGACCGTAAATCGGCTGATGGAAAGGCCAAGCACACTGACCCGGACACTGAGTCTCCGAGTTACCAACCCAGGCATAAGCGAATCGAGTTGTTCCCCGAGTTGACCCGTGAGTTCCGCATCTGCTCATACAAAATCCGTCCACATAAACATCTTTAGCCGTCAAAACCACGTTAATTGAACCAGGCAAATGGCCGCCCTTCGAAGCCAACCACACAATATTTGAATTCTTTAGTGATTTTCCGATGGAATAGTTCTCATCCAGTATTTGCTTGCCCACCACGACGAGGGACGAGCCGCGTTTGTACTTCTCCGTGGTCTTCCACCAGGTGGAGACGGAAGGAGCAGGAACACGCTGGGAATTGAGCGATTGAAGAAAATCCACAATTATTGAACGCTGGATCGGTGTAAATTTTCCGTACCAAATGAGATTGACGGTGATTTTTCCCTTCAATAGAGCTCCGTTGTGATATTTCAACACAAGAGGCTGTTCCTGCACTAAGGCTGCAGAAACAGGATCGGAGAAAAGCGTAGAGAATAAGAACAGAACGCAAAAGGTAGCGGCGGAGGAGCGATGAAAAAGAGGAGTCATGGCGGAGAGCGGTGGTGCTCTGCTCTGTTCAGTTGAGAGATTTTTTAGAAGAAGGGAAGAAAATAGTAAGCAGAAAGTGTGTGAAGGGGAAGAGAGTGAGGAGGGAAGGTATTTATACAAGGGGGACAGCTGTAACAGGGGAGATGTCAATTGAGGAGGGTGCCACGTGTAGAGATTCCATTGGAAGTAGAAGGGGAAGTTCTGCCAGGCTGGAAGAGCTGGAGGGTGACGTGGTAGTCTAAGAGGGGAGGGTTGAAAATGACGTGGAGGGAGAAGGGGGAAAATGAAGATGATGTGGACGTTTACTCGAGCGCGCGCGATTAGACTAGACTGCTATTTTATTTTTTATTTTTATATTTTTATTTATTTTTTGCGTGGGGGGATGAAATCAGAAATGAAACACCATTGACACACGCTAGGTAGCTTACTGGGTACGTCCCCCTCCCTTATCATGTTTAATGGAGTCTGGACTGCTGCTGCCACCAATAATTCTTCCTATTTTTCCTTTTTGTTTCTTTTTTTTTTTTGCCTTGGATCGAAACACAATGCATATTTTATTATCACATTTTTTTAATAAATAATTCATATTTAAAAATAAAAAATTTTACAAATCTGTAGAATTTTATCATGCTATATAGAAGTGATTTTGTATAAATTTAATGTTGTATAGGTGTGGTAATATAATACTTCCTCTCTTTTATTTTTACTTATCATATTGTGCTAATTTCTTTATTATTTTTCTTGTTACGTTATAGTTCTAAAATAATATTAATGAGTTTTTTTATTATATTACTCATTAATGATAAATTTTAACTTTTTTATTCTTTATCATGAAAATTAATAAAAATAATAATAAAAAGAGAAAAAAATTTTGAAAGACATTTTAATTTATTCAAAAAATAAATATCTAAAATTTTGTATTTTTTTTAAATATTACGATGTTTAAATTGTGAAAAAAAAATGGTAGGGAATAGTTATAATCAAGAACCATGCAGATGTTGCATAAGAAGACATTTATTTATGGTTATGAGTGTACTAATGTAAATGTTTATTTGATTAGTGTTTTATTTCAAAATTAACTAAAAATCACAACTTGACCTCATATATGAGTGGTGCACTTCTTCTGCACTAAGGTCTTAATGTACAGATTTATAACTATTTTATATTTGTATTCATCTTTGAAAATGAGGAATTAATTTTTTTCCTATCTTCCAAGAAAAAGAAAAGTAAGGTCTTTTAACTTTGCAATGCATTTTTTTTAACTAAGTGTCTCCAATAACCTTAATAAATAGAAAATTATAGAGTAGAAGTGGTATACAGAAACAAAGATACGTATAAACATAAAAATAATATATATAATAAATTCTCATTATGGTATGTATAAAGTAATTTTAACTACACATCTACTCTTTAAGAATAAAAAAAAGAAAAAACCCTACACATGTACTCATTAAAATTACATAAATTTCTAACCGAAAATAATACTCAACAAATATGGATTATAAGAAAAATTCGTATGTTGTCTCTGTTTAAGGAATTCAATAGAACTAGTACTTTTTTTATTTTAAAACAAAAAAAAAAAAAAAGAACCTAGGAGAATATTTAGGTCGAAATGTATGGCAAGCCAAGCCCGAGGTGTTGTAGCTGAGGGGGAACCTATTGAGAAGAGAGAGTGGGTGGGGTGACGAATTCATGAAACAAATGTGAATGAATGAATGGGAGATGCATGCTGCTGAAGATGTTTATCTCTAAAAATCCTCTTCTCTTCTCCTCTCTTTAGGACCACTAATTAATTAAGGCAAGTATACTAATACCATACCCACTACTACTCTATCAATATATATATATATATATATATTGATAAAATACTGTATAAATATTTATTTATAAATGTTGCATTTGTATAGAAAGAAAGAACCACAATATTATAGACATTTTGACTGCAATCATGTGAATATAGGTAAAGGATGTCTAATGTAATAAGTAGTTGAATTATTATAATTTATATCCTTATTTTGTTGGACAAGAAGGGGTCATGAAGAAATTAGTTCCAATGAATTAGAAGAGAAAAAATTTATTTACAGTCATTTATAATCTGTCGTCACTGATTATGTTCAGTTAGCTCTATTGTGCTTTATAATTTTATATCTTGCTAATACTTTTTTTTCTTTCTTTTTGAATATATAGTATAACCAATATAGAATTCAAGCATTATCGATTTATATAATTGATTATCGAATTATATAAAATCAATTAGTATTAAGAATTCTGCATAATTTAAATTTATAATATATTCAACATATACAAATATGCATGGTATTCGATTGAAATTTGACCTAAATAATTTCAGTACGAAACAATTGATGTATAACAACAATTGACTTTTCAATTTAAAATAGACAGTAAAAAAAAATTGGACAACTGTTGTAGGTGTAGAGCTATTGCCTTGGGGATAGTTGGTAGCGTGCCTTGCGTTTGAGAATTTGAAAATACCTATTTCCATCTAATATAACATTATCTGTCTCAATCATGAAATTACCTTATAGAAAATGTGTCAAACTGTTTCTACTTTCGTCGAAAAATCACTGTAGTAGTACTATTGTAGGGTGGCAAACCAATTTTCAAGGGGACAAATCAAGCGCTACAAAGAGAGGAGAGGGGAGGGGGGCACAGATAGTGGCCTCAACTGAAATTTAGGGAAGAAAAAGTTGTTGTGCAAAATTTTTAATGTAATTCTGTCTTTTATCTTTTTAATTCTAATTCTGACCTTAATCTATTTTAAATAACAATTGTATATAAAATATATATTCCTTCTATTTTTGTTATGTATATATATGTTACTTTTAAGGTAGTATATATAAGAAATTATACAAATAATTAAATTGTTTAAATTAATTGGATTTCCTCGTACTAATAGTTTGTTAGTTTTTTTTACAGGAAAAACATATTCTTAATTTGTTAAAGGATAGTAAAATATAAAAATGAAAAAAAAAAGGGGGCATTATAAGGTGACCGAAGGAACTAGGAAGGAAGAGGTAATACTAACGGGGGTTTCTGATACACCTTCTCCCCTATTTAAAAAAAAACAGAAAAGAAAAGAAAAAATGGATGGTAGCAGCGTGTGGTAGCTTTTTTTTTTTTACTTGCATCACCATAATGAAAGGGAAACCCGATGCCTCTTTCTTTACACCTCACTCACACACACTGCTTCACATAAATCTTTTTTATTCTGACTCACTCAGTGACGACGAATCTAGTCTTCTCCCCAAAGGAAAGGACCCCTCCCCCGTTCCCCTCTTCCATCCCAGATCCAAAATCCCACTCACTCTATTATTAGTACTAAAAAGGCAAAATCTTTTGTGTACAAAGAATTACTTTTCATATTAAAGATTAAAATTCTTATATTATCGCAGTCAAAATTTGAATCTTAACTCTTGGTACCAAAGGCTTTATGCACTCAATTATGAAAATATTGTGTGAATTCTAACTGACTACTTTTTTTTTTATATTTTTTAAAAGTAGAACATAAGAGTATTGATAATATGATACATAAATAATCATGTCGATATTAGGAACCACCATTATAACACTATAAAAAAGTTCTCTTTTACTGATAGAATTTTTCGATGAAAAATTATATTCTCAGTAAATTCCATCAGTTCTCTGGCAGAAAGTCAATTATGATGGACCAAGATTCAATTTCACCAAAAAAATTAAAGGGAGTATGTGTGCCCAAAAATACTGACAGAAAAACTAGTCGTTATAAATACTATACTGATGGCGTTAGCGACTAGCATGCAGAGTTGTCAATACTTTACATTTGATACTGATAGTACTAACGATGACTCTTTTTTACTTTTGGTAATAAAGTTTTATACTGTCGGTTTGACAGACGTCTATACGTCGACATTTTTTATATATTTAATTACCGACTGACTCTGTAGTCGGTGCTTCGTCGTTAAAAAGTTCTCAGAATTACAAATCCAGAGAAACTCCTCATTCCTCCCCAAAATCAATTTCATCAGCTCTCAAAGAAAAACCCTGCTCCTTCTCTCATCTCCCTGTTCCCGCCAATCATCGACGATCAACAGCTCCTCCTACGACCGTTGCCGATGAAAGGTAATCCTCTCCCCTCCTCCCCCCCCCCCCCTCTGTATGTTCTGAAGCAACTTTCTCACATATTTCTAATTTTCTTCATGTTCTTCTTCTTTCTACCATGTTTTTAGTTTCTTCTTCTCCTTCTGCTTCTTCTTGTGCTACTAGAAGCTCACGCTGCCAGCTGAACTGTAGAAATCCGCTGCTATTACAATAAGTTCGGTGCTGATCAATAGATTGGAGTTATGTTCTGTTCCTAAATAGAGATCTTTGCTGCATTTTGTTTTTAACTATAAGTTATTAGCATTATCTAATGAATCAAATATATTATTTTCTACTGGTTTTTACTGGAATTAATTTTCTATTGTTCAATGATATATTATTTTATTTTGAATAATTTTAATTAATATATTAGGTAATATATATGTAATGTTTAAAAAAAAAAGCAGTGGTATACATGCATAGATAATATATTAGAATATTTAGATCGGAAGCAAAGTTTCTTAGTTGAAATGTTGTGCTCTTGGGTTTGGTTTTCTTTGAGTAATTCAAATAATAAAAAAAAAAGAATTAATTTGCTACTCTTTCCGGTTTTTTTACTTGTCAAATTTTAAATATTATACATGTTTAAGAAAATACAAAATTTGAATAATTCTACTATCCATGTCCTTTTCTAGCCTCGTAATTATTATGTATTTTGTTTATGGATATCGGGATCTTATTAAGTTTCTAATCAAGAATAGTTTGTTTTGTGAAATCATCACATACATAGTTATATTTGGATTGGATTTTATTTTATTTTTATTTTTTTTAGAGAGATCGTATTAACTTGAGCATTCTAATTTTTAATTTTTGTGATAAAGTAATTAGATTGTAAAGAGAAAAGCCCGAGTTTAATGTATAAAATCTTGTTCATGATATCTTGTTTTATCATAAACGTATAAAGACTCATACTATAATGTCACTTTCCAACTTCACAACTAAGCTAATTATTTGACATCTGGCACGCTGTATACCTGTGTCCAAGTTTATGCATTCCAAAAAAATATGGACGTTCACGAGGGTTCGAAAATAGTTGTGATGATTGAAGACGTAGGACCTCTCGTCTACGAGTCTCGTTCATCAAAAGAATTAGATATCACCATTTGAACATATTTCGAGCAAATAAAAAATGATGAATTTGAAATAGAATGAGCTTCCAATAAAGATTCGATGAAGATTCCGATGCTGAATCCGATTGCATGATTCTGTGGATTATGAACACAGAACATTGTATGATTAACTTTTATTGTACTTATGCTATCATTATAATTATGTTTATTATATTCATGTTATCATACTTATGTTATTATATTTATGTTTATTATATATAACTAATTATATCATCTTATTTCTATTACAAGTTCGATGGTCCGAGGACATAAAAGAAATGATCTACCGCCCCCAACACATCAGGAGGCACCGCCTTTGACAACAGGATACATCGCCTCTAACAACAGGACCCATTAACTCCGGTACAGCAGGATCCATAGACACGTACACACCAGGATCCACTGACACCAACACTGCAGGAGGCACGTTCTGATGCTCCCGTTTTATCTTCCCCACCTACCATAAAACCGTCAACCTTCATAGCTCCCTCTACGAATCCTGCGGCTTGGAAGCCGCCTCCGGGTGATATTCGACAGTTATTAATATTGAATCTAGATCGGTAAGTTCAATAAATATAAAAAACATATACTTAGCATTTATAAACTATAATTAAATTTAATATATACTAACATTAATATTTACAAAATACATCCTTCTTCAAAAGCCGCCACCTACATCTCAGCTGTCATGCAGAAGCAGTTCACCGGGCCTTACTACAGTTGGTTTGAGGTCCCGTTGGATGTCCGCGATATGTGGTGGGAAGAATTTCAGGTAAAAGAATCCAATATTGTAGTTATTTTACTTTTTCTTAATTTTTTTACAAGTCTTTATGCTTATAATATTTTGCATCTTTTGAATATATTTGTTATACTTATATTAATACAAATATTATTTTGTAATCTTTTGAATTTTCATTAAACTTTCAAAAAAGATGCATAGTGTGCATGGGAAGTCAAGGTCGGTGACCAGATGAGAGATTTGCTTAACGTTATTCGGGCCGCAAAGAAAAAGCTTGTATTGTTCTTGGAGCAGATGATGAAATACTGGGAGAGTCTTGAGTACAAAAGTTTTTTGTGAACGGAATAAAAGGAACATGAATAAGTGACGAGAGGAGGGTCCAGGGAGTCGGGAAGTGCACAGGTAATTCTATCTCCTTCACATAACATCAGTTGAAGAAGGTAAGGACTCTTAGATTCCATTACTTCATTATAATATAATTAATAACTGTGTTGTTGTTTTGCAGCAAGAGGATTTAACACATATGTTCTCCAAGAGTAAGCAATTGGAGTAGCTCCACAAGCATTAGAAAGAGGATAAGAATGGGTAGTATGTAGATTTTCAGTCAGAAGGATTCTAAGAAAGTTTAGTAACATTTATAACCAAAATTTATATAATGTTTTATAACTTATGACCTTTTAAATTTTATATAATATTTTAAAACTTATTATCCAACTAACATTTTATATTGCTGTCGAAATTTCACGAGATCTGACAAAAGGCCGAAGAGGAAGCCGTAGCTACGAACACTGCTATACCCGGCGAGCTCTAGCTAATTGCTATTTATAGCCGGTGGATTGAGCCACTGCCGGTTATATAGAGTTGTTTCAGAGGCAGCTCATCTAGAGCAGAGAGCAGTCGGGCTACAACTGGAATACTACCTTGCTATTTGGATGCGGAGCAGAGGATTACGAGGAGGTTTGAGGCTGCTATTTCCACTGTCTGTGCTGCATTCGACGAGCACATGAGGCAGTTTGCTGAGCAAAACCATTTGCCGTACATCCCTATGCTACTGATGATGGATATTGTCGGAGTTGCTATTGGCTGACGTTCCATCAACGACACTTCATCAACAGTAGCAGTTGCAGGGACCTCAAACGCGAAGGTATCTTCCTCTACTCCCTCCCTCATCTATTGATGCTTTGGACACCAGCACTGTTGATCCTCCCCCCAGTCCTCTCGCCCTCTAGTGATATTAGGGATCCCGAGGATATTTAATACTTATACGTTTTATGTTTCTTTGATATTTTATGGATGTTTTATTAGTTTGATATTTTATGTATAAGCATGAGTTTATGAATGTACACTACTGCTGTTGGGTTTTTTTTTTTTACATTTCATGGAGTTTCAGATCCGTTATATTAATTATAAAAAAAACATAATGTACGACGGAATACTGACAAAGGGCTGTGGCAAATATTTCTTTGAAAATCAGTTACTGACAGAAGAAAACATCAGAAGATGTCATTGGTAAATATACGGGCAACAACTAAATCATCGATACACGCATCGGCATATAGTAGCGACGGGAGGCAATAAGTCGTCGAAAATGTTGTCAATATTTAGTACCAACAGTAGGCTCGTGTCGCCTAGTGAAATTCTATGGAATGAAAAACATTTCGTCAGCAAATTCGTCGGGAACAGGAATTACCGACGTCAAGTCCTTAATATTTGGTACCGACAAAAACAGGCCGACGATGATTATGCTATCAGTGTCCCAACGGAACTACTTAACACCAACAGGTTTCCAACAGCCTTAACCGTTGGTATTTACTTATTTTTTTGTAGTGTGAAGTGATATGGAAAATAAAATAAAAATATAAAATATTTTCTCGAAGGTAAGAAGATATAAAAATCCTTTCCAAAACAAAAGAAGAGAAGAAGAAGATATAAAAATGTAATTAAGAATGAATAAGAAAAATATATTCTAATATTTGTTAAATGAATATTACATTTTTACAATGTGTTATTTTAGTTCTTAACAAATGCATGTAGCCATTTATTGCTCTTTGGTTAAAATTTTAGAAAATAATTACCAAAATGTGTGTTTTTTTTTTTTTTTTTTTGGGAGCAATACCAAAATGTGTTCTTATAAAATTGACAAAAGAAATGAATGTGCGTAAATTCATATAGCGCCCTTTGGATAAAATTTTGGAAAATAATTACCGAATATGTTCTTAATAAAATTGATAAAGAAAATAAATATAAATCTCTATATAAAAAGAAAAAAGAAAAATACAAAAATAAAAAGTTTATAGAATTATTATTATCACGAGTTCTTTGTAAAAGACAAAAAGAGTAGAATGAACATTAACATGAAAATTATTAAACTCATTACCATAATGAGTTTTTCAAAAATAAGACAAGATAATAAGTAACCTTGAAACAATCTTAACCATCAACTATAAAAGAGAAAAAATGAATGGCTAAGATTAAAACTATCTCCAATCATATTTTCATTTAAAATATAGGTATTGAACAAATGTGTATAGCCCCATAGTACTCTTTAGATACAATTTCGAAAAATAACTACTCAAATGTTTTCATTTTTTTAGCAATACTAAAATGTGTTCTTACAAAATTGACCCAAAAAAAAAAAAAAATGAAAGGGCATATAACCATTTAGCACTCTTTGAATAAAATTTTGAAAAATAATTACCAAAATGTGGTCTTAATAAAATTGACAAAAAGAAAATGAATATAAATATTTTTATAGAAAGAAAAAAAAAGGAAAATAAAAAAATTATAAATCTCATAGCCATCATGAGTTCTTTGTAAAAGACAAAAGAGTGGGATGAAGATTAACATGAAATACTCATTATCATAATGAGTTCTTCAATGCAAGACAAAATAATAAATAGTCTTACAACAATCTCCACCCTCAACTATAAAAGAGAAAAATTTAATGGCTAAGATTAAAACTATCTATCACCAACCATATTTTCATTTAGAATACATGTATTGAAAATAAATATTCCGACCAGTCAGTATTGATTAGTTTTGAAATTCAAAATAAAAGAATTTAATAGTTTCCTAAAGAAATTTATTTATTGTTTTAAGTGACTAATATCAAATATAATAAATTCTCAACATATCATAAAATATTATTTTAATGCTAGATTAGTCATTTAGAGCATTACGAATGACCTAACACAAGTAGCCTTAGATACTTTAATATCATGTTAAAATATGAGTTTTGATTTAATTTTATCCAAAATACATCAAGAAATGAGGAAATGTCTAAAGTTAAAGTTTATTTATTCTTTAATTAATCAATGTAAGATATTGAATATAATATATACAAATTTTTTACGTTTCGTGCCCAAAAGTTCGAGAATGTAACTCATGAATCCCGCAACTTCATACTTAATTAACTTAAGATCACACTAGAAGTTGGGGATTCTAGAGCTGGTTCACACTGTGTAGGACGCGTGCTTGATCCAACTCTATATCAAATTAGGGGGTGCGGGATTCTAGATCATCTTAGGAGTGCATAGTGTTAGAGTTGGCTCTCATCATGTACGGGTTAACACTTAGGGTGCGTAATTTTAACGTGCATTTGAATCGGATTTAAGTTAGAAAATTTTCAGATTTTTTATTTGAAATGTAAAAAGTTAGATAGGTTGTAAGAGAGAAAGTCGGGTCCAAAATAGAAAAATAAAAATATTTTGAATTCTAAATCCAATATCCAAATGCAACTAGGGATGGTAAAACTGCCGCCAAAAACAGGAATTTGTCACATCCTGACCCAAAAGGGACGTGGATTTCCAACTTTAATTAGGGACCTGATAGAAAAGGCAAGAAAGAAATGGGGATGGGATTTTATTTCGTCCCCTCCCATCCCATACTCATTGTCACGTCCCAATCTCATCGATATAAATATTTAATTTCTTTAATAGTATTATTACTTTACTTATTTCATAATATAAAATTTTTTTTAAAAAACTTTTCTAATTAACAATATAATTATATGGGTATAAATGAAATTAAAATTTAATATGTTTTGGTAGAGCTAAATGAAGAGTTTTAATCTCGTTTCCCCGTGGGACAAAACTGGAATTTTTTGTCTCGTTTTCTCGATGGGGATAGGACGGGGATGGGATGGAATTAATTTTATCCCCATCATTACGAATATGAAAATCCCCAACGTAATTTTAAACGGGACAGGATAGAAATGAAATATGATATAAAGTAACGGGAGGAGAATAGAAATCTTAATTTCTGTCCTATCCCATTCTGATTGCCATTGCTAAATACATCTTTAGTTTTTATATATTTTATTCTTCATTGTGCTTGGAACTTCAAAATTTGAGATGGCAATTTATAAGTTTGTTAAAATTAGGAGGACTTGGCCTATATTTATAGCTGATTTTCCTGTGAGATTGAGGTGTTAGTAAATGTAGAAGAATTTATATGGAGTGTGGTTGGTGAGTAGGGGAGAGTGGAGCTTATATTATGGTGGCGGTGGTGGTGTGGTTTAGGAAGCAGCGGCGGAAAAGTTGTGCGCAAAATTTTTATGGGTTTTGGGGAAGAAGCCACTAAAAACTTGGGGCCGCTGCCGACTTGTTTCTTGTTTACATGTGTTTTTTCTCCATTGATTTCTACTTTTTGCTCCCATTTCTGAATCCAAGCCAACTTTTTTTGTTTTATAATACGCACCCCATTGATTTTTTTTATTTTTTATTTCTTTTTGGTAGAAAATAAAAGGTATGCGGAATTGGCATAGGTGGTCAGTTTTCTTTATTATTATGATTCTTGTGTTCCGCGAGAATATCATTTCTCAATCTTAAAGTTACTTTTCATGATTAATGATTCTATTCCATTCAATTTCTTTTTTTTTTTTTTCAAAATTTTTAAATCCTGTGTTTTGGCCTCATATGCATGGACTTATTCCCTTCTATCTTATTATAATCAGACTTAAATTTTAGGAGATTGGAACATCATTATTTTTTCAAGGCTCAAAAATCATATATATATGTAAATTCATATTAAATTTTTTTATTTTAATACATATTTTTTTGAAAGGATTTTCATTTTTAATATATATTAGTAAATAATTAGAAAGAAAAATCATTGCTATCTTATTATAAAGTTTACTCTTAATTATCTTAATTGCTAAATGTTAGATATGACACTTAAAGAAACGAAAAAATTAAGAATAAAAGTCGCTTCACAATAAGCGAATTAAAATAATAAAATATATTTTTAAAAAAGATTATATGTGTCATACATGTCAAAAATCACGATTGAATGATGGTAAGAAGAAATAGTTAATTAAAACTAATTCATGCTTAATGATAGTTGAAATAAAAATTATGAAAAAATTTTAAAAAATCAAAATAATTGAGCGGCATTTGTAACTGTTTTTTCTTTTTTTAAATTTATACTCTAAATATATAGTATAAGCGGTATATTGCTTAAAATTTGGAGTGGATATTTTTAAATTTACCTTCTCATATATATATATATATATATTAACATAACTAAGTAGAATTTTAAAATATTTAGAGTGCTTATAATAAAAAGTGTATTGCTTAAAACTTGAAGAGGCTATCATAATATATTTATAAATTTAGCTTATTATATTAACACCACTAATGAGTTTTTTTTAAAAATTATGAGGGCTTACCATCAATGCAGTTCCACCTATCCTTTTTATACTACATTTCTTTTATGTTATGTTTATTAGGAAATTTTCTAAAATAAAAGATAAATCATAAATTCTAATATATAAATTTTAACAAACATATACTTAGAAAATGGTTTAGCTCATAAAAAATAATCTATCCATTTAGCTTTGATCCAATTCATATGATTCAGAGTAAGCTTTCATTATGCATTCTGATTTAAGTCTACAACAATCTAAGTAGCGGTATCAATTAGCTCGTAGCTATTTATTTGATTGATTATTAATTCTGTACCGGTAACTTTTCTTGTTACTAATACTAAAACTATTCGGTAACAGTAATTAAGTAATGAATAGGTTACCAATTAAAAAATTAAAATATTTTATTTTTTATTTTTAAAACTAAAATTAAATTTTAAAAATGTCATAAAAATTTTAAAAAATCACAAATGACATCTAATTGTTTAAAAAAATAACAAAAAAATCTAAATAAGAGTATACAAATAATTATAAAAAAATATAAAAAATTCAAATGAAAATACATGAATTTCAAAACATATTAAACATAAAACTTGATTACAATAGAAAAATAATGAAATATAATATTTCTGTATTAATATCGATTTTTTTAATCGGTAAAATCTTTTACCAAAATCTATCGATTCCGGTATCGATCAACCTTAATAAATAATAAACCCTAACAAAATTACTGTCAATTATATAATCAGACGGTTATTGTTTGAAAAAAAAATATATCGTACCAATATTTTCCCTATAAGAATTGAAACATGGACCAAGAGTCTACAAGCTGGTTGAATAACTATATTCAAAGAGTTCCATTAAAGTCATTTACTTAAATTCTACATAAGATTTACAAGAGTTATTCAAAATCACCCATTATAAATAGGTAATTACGGACTTTTGTGTTTCTTAAGTTGTTTTTTACTCAGAAGAAAAGGAAATTTTTTACTTACCTTAGACTTTGACGTTGGAGTCATCTTGGCCCTTCCCTGTTATGATTCTTTGTTTTGCAGGTTGCATGATGTATTTTCAATCTGATTTTTAGAATTTGTGCATAACATCTTCTGTAATACGTTTTATAATATTTTTAATATTGGTAGATTTTATTAATAAATATATTAAATAAAAAATAAATTTTAAAGAAAAGATATAAGAGATTTTCATAATGTAACAATTAAAAAAAATACGAATAATAATAAATATGGAAAGCTCGTTTAACATGACAATTTAAAAAATTAAAATTATTATTGTTATTGCTAAAGTACTTTTATCTCCGATAAAAAATGTAAAAGATTCTAGCACTATGGAGGATGATAAAAAATATAAAGAATTTTATACTTTTTAATGGACATTTATTATATTTTTTTCCATATATACTCATCTTTTTGTTTATTTATTGCTGTGTTACTCCCTTCGTTTTATATTAACGATTGTCTGGACATACTTTTTCTGTTTCAAAATATTTGTCACTTTAATAAATTAAGAGAGTATTAAATAAAAGATATACATATATACACCCTTATTAATATTATGGGAATTGTACAACACTACAAAAAAGTATAAATTTAGCATTAATGGTCATATTATTTAGCATTAAAATTTAATACATATATACCCGTTGGTTCTAAAGATTCTATTTAAAAACAAAATATACATTTATATTTTTAATGGTTAGATTATTTAGCATTAAAATTTAATCTCACGCCTCATACACATTAATTAAAACTTTTCATACGAGCTTTTTCGATTTTAAGATTCCAATGATTTGAATTCACCGTTCCGGTTTGACGGTTTATGGTTCTAGTTTCATAATTTTGTAATTACGGTTTTAACAGTTTTGCAGTTTTGGTTTTCTGATTTTACGGATTAAATTGGCAATTTTGTGGTTCTAATTTTATGATTTTATAATTTCACTTTCACGATTTTTTGTGGTTTTGATTTTTCGATTTTCCGATTTTGGTTTGACGGCTTCTTTATTCTAATTTTTCCAATTCACATTTCCGATTATTCGATTTCACGGTTCTGATTTGGCGGTTTTACAATTCTATTTAATGATTTTATAATTATGATTTTTCACAGTTTGGCGGTTTTGATTTTTTGATTTCACGGATTAAGTTTGGCAGTTTTTTATTATGATTTTTTCTGATTTTATGGTTTCGGTTCGATGATTTTGCAGTTCTAATTTCATGATTTTATAATTCCAGTTGTACAATTTTGTGGTTTTAGTTTTTCGATTTCACAGTTTCGGTTTGATAGTTTTATGGTTCTAATTTCATATTTATAATTTTGGGATTTTACGGTTTTGCAGTTTCTGTTTTTTGATTTCTTGGTTTTGATTTGCGGTTTCTATACTCCGATTTATTTGATTGACGGTTTCGATTAATCGATTTCACGGTTTCGCCTTGACAATTAACAATTTCGATTCCACGATTGTAATATTCCAGTTTTCACGGTTTAGTATTTCAGGTTTTTAAATTTCACGGTTCCGGTTTTGCGCTTTTGGTTTTCTGATTTTACGATTTCTTTATTCTAATCTTTTTCGATTTTACGGCTTAATTTCATAATTTTATAATTTTGATTTTCATGGTTTGACGATTTTGGTTTTCTGATTTCACGATTTTGGTTTGACAATTTCTTCATTCCTATTTTTCCGATTCCACAGTTCTGATTAATTGATTTCAAGGTTCAGGTTTGGCAATTTTACAATTCTAATTTTATGATTTTTATGATTCCGACTTTCATGCTTCTGCGATTTTGATTTTCCGATTCCACGATTCTGATAAATCGATTTCAAGGTTCAAGTTCAGCGGTTTTACAATTCTAATTTTATTATTTTATAATTCTAACTTTCACGGTTATGCGATTTTGATTTTCCAATTT
Organism: Catharanthus roseus; assembly: GCA_028651295.1. Taxonomy (NCBI): domain Eukaryota; kingdom Viridiplantae; phylum Streptophyta; class Magnoliopsida; order Gentianales; family Apocynaceae; genus Catharanthus; species Catharanthus roseus. Next base: position 2,024,471 of record JAPQWS010000108.1, on the reverse strand, counting down.
CACAATTTCGGTTTTGGCAATTTACGTTTCTAATTTCATAATTTTATAATTCCGATTTTTTCACAGTTTTGTTGTTTCGATTTTTTTTTTCAATTTCACAGTTTCAGTTTGCAGTTTCTTTATCCCGATTTTTCCAATTTAACTATTCCTCTTATTTGATTTCACAATTTTATCTTGGCGATTTACGATTTCGATTTCACAATTGTAGGATTGCGATTTTAACGAATTTGAGTATCAGGTTTTCCAATTTCACTGCTCTTTTTCATGTGGACTTTGATTCCTCTGTCTCTTAGCTCATTTGAGTTCAAACACTTTAATAAAAAGTTTTAATTCATTTTGAGGTTTTTTCGATTTTAACAATTTTCATTTTCTGATTTTCTCAATTTTCAATTTGTAATTTACATGTCCGAATTTATATTTTTTAATATATTATGTGAGTTTTGTAAAATAGATCAGAATGAAAAAATGAGGGCGAAAAACCCATTAAACTGAGAAATTACTGCAACTGTTTTAAAATTGTGATTTAAAGAATAGTAAAAACTTCAACTGTCAGAACTGGAACCAGATAACCCAAACCGTGGACGGATCTACATTTACTGACTGAACAATTTAAATAAACTCATATTCTAATGGAATGACAATTTAATTTATTTAACTTCAAATTAACAGAATCTAATTATTTTTTTAATATTTGTGTCATGTATTAATATAATAGAAAATATAAAATAATAAAAAATATTATCCATTTCTCTCCTTATATAATAAAAATAAAAAAAATATTTTAATTAAATAATTATTTTATTTCAAATATCCTTAGTTATCGTCCATAACATAGTTATATTTATGATCGGCGAGGGGCAGCAATTATAGTTACAAGGATGTTTTTTTCTTGAAAAAGGCAAAATGAAGAGCTTTTGGGGTTTTGAGGTGGGGTTGTAGGGGTTGGTGCATGATTGCTTCCTTTTTTCTTGGTAACAGTGATGGGTGCTGTGCTGCTGCTGCCGTCCACAATTTGGACGGAAAGCTGTGTTTGAATAGGAATGGTCCGAATGGAACCAACCACGGAACGGGAAGAATCATTTGCAAGTATGGATCGGGCGTCTGGGTGTGGCGGAGGAGCTGTAACGTCGGCACAAAACAAAAGGGACTAGTGAAGTGAATGGAATGGAGGAGGGTCATCTATGGTCAAATAAGGTGGTGGAATCAAACTCAAACTCCGGGGCCACCCGTCCAAAACAGAAAAATTGGTGACTGGACCTGGTCGTCTTAGCCACGTGTATCTGCTTATTTTCTCAAATTAACTTTTCATGTGGGCACCTACCCCTACCGCTAACCCCACTGGGGGGTACCAATACCTTTTGGTTTGGAAGGTTGCTCAAGTTTTTCAATTCATTTGCAAATCAATTTGGAAAATCTGCAGAGGCTATTGCATAAAAAATTGTCTGAGAGGTATGATGAGAGGGATAATCTACTTATCAAAGTCCGTAAAGGGCCAAAATTCAAAATGTCGTCAGCTCTTGTGGAAATTGAATTGAGAAGTAGTCCAACAAATAATGGGGGTTTGTGGAGTACTAAACCAACTTGCCAACTTGTGTTTTCTTGCACTTAAAATAAAAATGCATGAAATGAAGATAAGGGAGTTTAATGGGGTTGTAAAACAGTTGTCCCTCATTACATTAATTAACAACTCCTGCATTTTTTTACTAATTAAACATTTTTAATCAAACTAGGAAACCATCACCACTCTCTAATCAATTCTTTATAGCCTAAACTGTTACTAATTATACCGGCATTAATTTATTTAAATAAGTATTTTCTTAAAAGTCTCTAAGAATATGCATTATTATAAATTAATTATCCATATATATATATATATATGTTCCTTAAAGTTTAATAATCTTTATTAAAACTTTAAATTTTATAAGATTTATTAGACTTAAACTACCATAATAATTTGCGATGGTGTTGTGATATAACATGATATCTTGATACCGAAAGACGAAATTTCTAGTGACTCAGCGGCTCTGCAGACTGGAGGTCAGGGACTGGTGCACACAAGGAACCACCCCAACATTGGAGATGTTGAAATTCTCACACTGTCGCTGCTAGCATTTGAACCTTGGACTTTAGTGCCAACTCTACAGTCTCAAAACCAAGTGAGCTACATCAATGCATTATGATATCGTTATTCCACATAAGATAAATATGATATAATATATTTATACAAATATATAAATATGGACCTAGTACATATAGTCAACTTTGTATATTTATTTTAGTATTATGAGAACGATTATTAAGTTCGAGACGTAAGTGGTGTCCAATCTTATAAAATTACAATATTTTTAAGCCGGTAGAATCGGAGCGTGCACATAATAGGAAAATAGGGAGATTCATGGGATTGAAAATGGGTTCAATTACTTCCATCCTTTTCTATAGTTTTCTTGCATGCTGGCTCTCACAAGAGGTAGAGAAGAATTAAAATGGATAAATACATATTCCAAAAATTTAGTAGTAGATCAAAATACGTATACCAATGATTTTTTGTGGGACTTATGATCAGCGGTGGGTAAGGGTGTTTAATCAAAGTGTACCAAAAAGATACTAACATATACCAAAATTTTATGATTTGAAGATATCAAAAGACAAAGAGAAGCCAAAATAATAATTGAGGGACTTAAAGTTTGAGGGTCAACACCACACCCTTTGCCCTTATCTCCACAAATCTTTTTTGGGTTTGATTTTTTCAACACTTTAGTGCCCATTCCTTTGGCCCTTTCCCCTCTCTCATACGTCCCCTTTTTGTTGTTGATATGTATGTTGCCTTCATTAATTTTGACTCGTGTGTTAAATGTATTAGGGAGGGACCCCATCCCTTGCCTCTAAATTGATCATACAAGCAACACCTAACCAAAATAGCCACTAATCCTGCTACTCATTCACACATCAACCCCTCCAATTTTCCTTTTTCTAGGGTTCTGATGTATATATCGTTCTGAATGATTGTACCTACAAGACAAGAACAAGTGAGAGAGAGGGAGGAGATTTTTTCTCTAACTATATATTCTGATATTTAAATAGATAATGTTAGTAATTAATATCATATATCTAATGTTTTACTGAATTGTAAATAAGAAAAGTATGTCTTTATTAGCTACATTCCATTGGCACTTTCGATGTGAAATTTATTGCATGTATGACCTTGCAAATTTTAAATTTCAAATTAATCGTTATTGAAGTGATTGACTTGACCTGCAATATTTTAACTTCAGCTCAACTTTTACCAACCTTTTAGCTTGAACTGATGGCCTGTATACCATCGTGTTCAATCAAACAAGGTTCTTCTCATATTAAAGTTCCATTATTTTTCAATTTAAGAGTTGGAAGACTTTTACACAACTTGTGATACTATTCTCTTTTTGATAAGGTCAATTATCTCAATGTGCATTTCCTTTTTGTAATTTTGATTAATATTGGGTCATCTCAAGTTCGAATTTTCTATTTATAAGTCACTAATATTTTGGATTAAATTTAAAATTAAAAGAGGTGTGTTAGAGTTTTGTTCCTAAGTTTGTTAGGCATCAATAGCAGCATAGGCGTTGGTGCTACTAGACTAGTATGTGGTACGTGAATAGGAATAGTTTAGGAAGAATAAATGCACAACACGTGTGATACTGACACGTCGGTCTAATTATTATTATTATTATTATTGGTTGAAGAATGAATGGGTCCAATACTGAAGCTTGGGGGAACTAATTGCGAAAGTGATGCTCCACAAGGATATAATTGTCACCCTCTTTAATGACACAGCTGTTGCTTGCACTAATCCTCTCCATGCTCCTTACATTAGGTGTGGTTTCCGTCTGAGTTCGATTTTTTATTTTTATTTTTGTTTATATAGTTCTTTTATGTATTATTTTCTTCATTTCAATATTTTATTTATTATGTGAACATACTTCTTTATTTTGAAATATATGTTATTTTAGTAAATAAAGAAAATATTAGATGAAGGTTTTCATATATCTATACGGCATATTTAATATATTGGAATTGAATGAAATCGAATGACTTTATTAAATTTTCTTTTTATTCTAATGTTTGATATTCAAAATAGAAGTTGGAAAGATTTTTATACAGCTTCTACGAAAAAATTTGAAATATATTTTTAAATTAAAATTTATAAAAATGTCTTTTCAGAAGAAGTGAAAAAGAAAAATATATATGTATATATTATGCTTATTATACCCTAATAATATGTGAAAAATATAACGTATGGTTATAATTTCATTTATTGAAATGAAATTATGTTATAAGTGACGTGAATTTTAATTTACAACAAAAAATAATTATCTTATAACTAATGTACAAAATTTATTTTTTTACTTTTACTATTTTTGTATTTGTATATTTTATTATATATTTATACCTTCATAACGTGTTATATATGTGTATTAATGTATGTGTGTATATATGCATTCTAAACATCATCTTTTAAATATTTGATAATTATAATATCAAGACATTTAAGTCATATATAATAAAATTCCATTCAATTATGATATTGAATAATAATTTTATCAGATATAGACAAGAAATTATCATTTTATTCTAACTTCTTCATCTGAACAATAAAATAGAAAGATGATCCCAAACCCGTGTAGAGTGAAAGAAAGAAAAAAACATTTCATATTATTTTAATCCACCATATCAAACGTATAATTGTTTACTGATATAAAATAAATCAATATATACATAATTCAAATAACATGAACTTTCCATTAAAACAACCGAATCCATGCATCCAAGGAATAGATAATAGTATGTTAATTTCTTATTATGCAGTGTAATTGGATAAACTTTAGTTTTAATATATATTTTTTAAATTTGTAAAAGTTAAATAGTTTATGTATTGAATGTTTCGACAAGATAATTTTGTTCTAGCTTGTAAGTTTTATAATGAAACTTGATATTAAAGCATTTATCTTAAAATTGAAGAAATTATGTTAGGCATTTAGTTAGTATAACGAAATATATGATTGAAATGTTACAATTAGGTGATTAATATGGTTTGTTAGAACAAGAGTGTATTAAGTAATAATAAATTAGAAATTGTCACTATCAAAACTCTCTCATGTGATGTGATTAGAAAGGAAAAACGTAGCGATTCCATGGATTAGGTCACTAGTCAACAACATATTATTATTATTAGGCAGCTGCTGCTAACTGTTTAATTCCATATATATAATTAAAGAGATATATCCTCATTGGCTTTCTTTTCTTAATACATTATTATGAGAACGATGATGTGGCCAACTACAATTTGCTTATCCAATTGCTCAAGCAAATCCCCATTACCCACAATTTTCTAATTGAAAAAGTATTTTTGAATTAATAGAGGATGAGCTTTTTCCTTTTTTTTTCTTTTCTTGATACTCCGAAAATTGAATTTTTATTCCTTTAGGATTTATTTTAACTTATATTTCTGATCATAGATATGTATAATAAAGAAGATTAATTTTTAACTTTTTTTTTATTAGTGAGTAAATTATTTGATCATTGTATTTTATTTAATGATCTTGTGTATGTAACCTTTATTAAATTTGTACTTATTTTCTTTGGCTTGAGGGCTAAATATTATGTTGTGATATATGAGTTTTCAATTCACTAACTTCAATATTTTCTGGCGAATATCTTTAATGTTCAACATTTAATTAGTAATTCAATAAATTAAATGTCGAGTTTAGATTAGATAATATTTGTTGGCTGAAGGAATCATTAGCCTGATTGGTTTTGATGAGTAACAAAAGTTAGCTTTATTTTTCTTATTTCTTAAGCTAACAATAGGTTTGATCTGTAGAGCTATTAAATGAGAGAAGAACTATTGTATACTGAATGAAAGTACGATTGCTTAGCTGCAGATTTGAGAGACCAGTAAATATCTTTTGCAGTTGTCAAGATGCAAGATGGAAGAAAATTAGTGGGCTGAATCAACGAGAATATTTCGAAGTAGTTAATAAAGAAAAAGCAATTTTATATGATCTATTTTTTTTTGTATTTGTCGTATTGCTCTTTCAGAAAATTTGTTACAAATGCAGCTGTTTAGAAAAGCAGAGGTAATGGGATATGAAAAAGCAGCATAAAGGACAAACAGTGAGAGAAAACTTAATTTTTAACAAGTATATAAAGCAAGAAAAACTCAAAGAGAGGTGTGCATTTTTCATCTAGATTCTCAAAGGTTGTTCAAGACATTTCAGAAGAGCGCACTTGCTAAAGAAGAAGGAGAGAAAGATTTCTGAGATTTTGAATAGAATTGTTTTTATGTTCTAAGTGTGATTTTCTATGTCTCTTCTTTTCAGTTCTTGGTTTGTCAAGTTCCTTAACAAAACTTGATAATGATTGCAAGGTCCATATTAAAACTTGTAGTTGAGTTTTCTTTGAGATAAAAAAACCATTAGTTGCTAGACAAAGAAAATCTAGTGTTTGTAAGGGTTTATTTTCACCCTGATCGAGATTGGTTGTTTTTAATGGAATATTCAAGAGAGTGATTTTGAAGAAAAGTGGATGTAGGCAATTAGCTGAACCACTATAAATTTGTTTGTGGTTTTTTAACTTCTGTATTGTATATTTCTGCAATATATTTCTATTTACTGTTTTACTCATAATATTTGAATCAATCTTTTTGAAGTTAAGCTAATGGCATTGAAAATGAATCAAACTGATAATATGATAGTTTTTGAGTTAGAAATCTAGTTCTTTAAAAAAATCAAAACAAACTTTATATAGTCAATATTCATAGTTTTTAAAATTTTGTTTAGTCCAATTCACCCCTTCTTGGACACTGGAGGGACTTACAACATTTTAAAAAATAAGGAAAGTATATTTGATGTTAATTGTTTGCTCTTAATTACTTTAGCTACCAAAACAACTTTTGTTATGGCTTATTCTTTCATCTTGTAATGCTTTTTATCTATATTAATATACATTTCGCACTTTCAGACAAAACTCGTTTACCATCTTATAATTAACATTTTTGAATTTAATAACTTAGTTTATTGACTTATATATATTCTGTTCTCGATTGATAATTTTCTATATATAAACTACAAATTAAAAGATGATCCTACTTATTTTCGTTTTACCTATTATATTTAAAGTTAAATGATATTATAGAATTAATTTGTAATATTCACTATGTTATTTTTTGGTTATATTGGTTCATTTTAAATAGATTTCATTTTATCTACAAAACAAGGATGTGGGGAGTGATTTGTGTAGTTGGTAAGCCAATTCCATTGGTCGATAAGTTGAACCCTAATTTGGGCTAGTGGTTTGTTATCTAGTAGTAAATGGCATTGAAAACGTTTGATTAGCCAGCTTGAATCTGCTCATTTCTGTGCCATTTGCAATGGAATTGGCCATTTTTGTGTTTTTTTAAAACTTTCATTTTTTAATTTTGACACATTAGATGGAAAATGACTACTCCCTACTCTACAATGTAGCTAAGCAATAGTAGTTTGACTAACTAACTTCCTTTGAAATAAAAAAATAAAAAATTTTATTTTTTGTTCGTCTTTAGGGTCACAAAGTTTGACTTGATTCTAAAATTAATATAGTCACTTTTACGGCAAAAATATGATTTGTTTTTTAGCATCTCTTGATTCTTCAATGGAAGAGGCAGGAAGAACAAGCTACATACATATTCACAATTTTATAAACCGTTCAATTATCTTTTCTCTTTTTCTTTAATGTTTGGGGAAATACATTCAATCATCTTATTTATGTCAAAAACTCTTCATATTTACCAATTTGTTAGCAAATAAAGTTGGATTATGTAATTATATTTTAAATACTTTTAAGTATCAGATTCTAATAAATTATTTGTCTAGTAAATATTAAAGATTCTAATAAATTGAATGCATGATCATTATATTATTCATGCAATAAAAATGATTGATTATATGAATGGAGAAATCCATAATGATGTATTTTTATTCTTAAAATAAAAGGTAAAGAAGATAACTCCCTTTTATCTCAGGAAAAAAAAAGGAAAAAAAGAAAGAACAAGTGAAAAAAAAAAAAAAGGAAAAAGGAACAATGTGCAAATTGGACTGCCCCTCAAAAAAAAAAAAGGTTCAAATTGGACTGGCTGAACTGATAGTGTGAAATATAAAGTTATAAACTTGAAATACCATAGACTGGGCTGTGTCATATCTACAGTATGGCCCAAATTGGGCTTTTTTAGCCATATTATATTATAACGCAGAACTTGAATAAGATTGGTGGGCCTACACAAACCCATTTACAGTTTATGATTCCAAAATGAAACTGCTTGCTTTGATTACGGCCCAACTCATGACAGAAACTAAGTAAAACATAGCTGGGCCCAAGTTTGGTTATTTAACACTTTAAAAGATATCGGGTGAAATTGAATAAGATGTCAAATCTCATTTCCCATTTTTCATTTTAGAATTGGCGGAAAATGAGTTTAAGATTCATTTTTCATGTTTAAAATCCAAATGTGAGATAGTTTGACACTTTGACAAATTTAGGAAGTGATGGAATAGCTTTACCCATCTCTATAAGGAGGTCATATAGTGCAATATGGAAGCACACATGGAAAGCTTACAATTCTTTTGAGAACTTGCTCTCCTATAAATTAGTACAATCACTCACTTAAACTCTCTCTTTCTCTCACTTTGATCCCCACTTGGGGTATTACACACTTTATGATGCCTCTATGATATCATTACTATTATTATAAATATTCTTAGCTTTATTTTCTTTCTTCTTTATTATTTTTAGTCTTGTACTGACTTAAGCATCAAAGGTGAAATGGAGGTAAAGCCCCACCTAGTTTCTTCTCTGTGTAGGTTTAAGATCCCCGATAGCAAGAATCTATCAAATGGCACCCCTTACTTTTTAATCATTCACGACCATCTCGATTTCCCGATTAATATCTACCAGTATACCATTCATTCTTTTCCTCTTTAGCCTGATCACGTGACAAATAATCCCGATGGCCACTTCAAGTTTATCCTAAAACAGAACAACACACAGAAGGCGGGAGAAACCCCGTTTTACCTCTGATGCTCAAGTCAGAGAGTAATTTTGGCAAAGTACTTGTACGGTAAAAAATAGCTTAACTTATAAATGTAATCAATACCTTTTTATAGTATACCAATAACGAGTGTTTTAGTTCCCAATCGATGTGGGATTCAAGATTTGAACTTTTTGACCCTTTGACCTTTGAGAGGTCATCAGGTCCAATAATGATGTAATCAGGTTTGAATCATTAAAAAAGTTTTTCCTATAGATCACCAGCTTAAATAAATGAGATGGGCTGTTCCCATCATAAGCCCTCTTAAAAGTTTCACATATTTTTGTGATACTTTTATTTGTAAATCCCTATATATATACATATACACACACACACACTTTTGAAGACCCCTTATTTCTAGGGTTCTATACTTGGTGCATTTATTTTTGCTTCCTTTTCACCGCATCCTGTTCTTCCTTGCTTCAAAACATCCGTCGCATTTTATCAGTCTTGATTTTGAAGAAAAAATGGCTCCTCCAAAAACTGGATCGTAAACCGTAGTGAACTTCCCCAGTTGATGTTTAGACATATCCGTCCTTTTAAACGATTAGTAAATTATGGGACTAACTACAACATCGAGTTCTGTGAAGCTGGTGCCGTGATGTATTCATCTGATGTTCACTATAGCCAACTCCTATCCATTGCCGGTAAATATAGAATTCCTCCTATATACACTCTAATTGTCCCCAATCGAGATGATCGTGCACACTTTTCCCCAAGAGATGCAACACGGTATACAAAGAACAATTGAAAGTTGGACTTAGAGTTCCCCTGTATCCCCTGATTCGCAATATCCTAATGTACTGGGAAATAGCCCTAGCATAGCTGTCACCAAATTTTGTGAGGCAGATTATGGGTTTCATCTTAATTTAAGCCTTTCGGATACCAACACACTTGGATATTTTTCATAAATTTTTTAATATCCGACCCTTAAAAGACGATCCTGCTGGTATAGCTTACAACAAAAACAATCAGTCAGGAATTTTATTGAAAAAATATCGGCCGCAATCTATGGGTGGAAACATGGATTTTTCTATGTTAAAGACACTGATTTGTCTATGACTTTCGATTGGAATAAACGACGGACACTCCCAAACAAATATGTAAAAGTGGGAGTTGAATTTGTGACCCATTGTATGGAGACTTTAAAGAGATATGCATTTAGTATAAGGCTTTGAGAAAGCTGGCTAGAATCTATGATGGAAGCAACCGGTTTCTACAATGCCCAAGATCTTGATTTGGAAAAATTAAGTTAGTATTTAGATAGAACGTTTTGAAGAATTTGATATGAATTTTTGAATGAATTATAACAACTGTATTTTTATGTAGGACTTGGTGCATTGGAAACGATATGGGATTTTTCGAAATGAGGAGAAGCCTCAAGCTAGCCTTTGGAAAGACCAAGAAAAATATTGGAACAAGGAATGCTAAGGTGTGAATGGCAAGTTGTAAGGATGAAGTGTCAAAAAATAAAAACATAAACTTGACATTTTCATGTAAACAGGAGTACCTTAGATCAACAAAGGTGGACTAGAAGAACAAAGAGAAGTGAATGATCAAAACAGAGAGATTTGAACCAAAAGCAAAGAGGATGTAAGTGCAGATGATCGTCCTCTAATTGAAGTTTTACAGAAGAATCTGAAAAACCTTAGGGGGGGGGGTGAATAAGGTTTTTTGGCTAATTATCGAAAAACCTTTGTTAAATAAAGGGTAAACCTCCAATTTTGTTTGAAAGAGAATTCTGAAACTCTTTTAATAAAATTCCAAACCAAACAAAATTTTGTGGTTGAGACAAATAAGTAATAAGCTAAGAAAGAAAAGAAGAAGGCACAAGGATTTATAGTGGTTTACTCCCTCAAAGAGTTACATCCACTACCTTGAGTTAACACCCAAGGATTTTCCAAATCCACTATAAACACAAAAGTACACCAACTACAAATATGAGGATCACCCTACAAGGGTTTTGCACACAACCTCAATCTACAACACAATGTAAATCAAAGGATCACCCAAGGGGTTTTTCAACACAAACCTTTGATATCAATAAGAAAGAAAGATAGGTTTAAGAACAATGTTACCACTTTTGAGCTTGTGAAATAATAGGTACAACTCAATGAAATGTTTCTACAAGCTACTCCTTTCTTTTTCTTTGATGATGATCAATAATGAAGCTCAAGAAGATTTTTTGTTTGGGATTGAAAGTGTTTGCAATAAATGTACTTTTTGAAGCTCTTAAAAGTTTTAAATGTTCTCAATGAATATTTCACCAAACTTGTCTCCTTTATGGCTGATCAAAAAGTCTATATATAATGTCTTAAAAAAAAGTGACCGTTGCATTCAGTGTAACGGTAATAATTTTTTACAGTAAATATGAAAATCGGACGACCGGTTCCTGAAATCGGACGACCGATTCTTAAACAGAAAGATTCGGACTTGTCCAGCTAGAAATCGGACTGCCGATTTTTTTAAAGTAAAGAAAATCGGACGACCGGTTCCTAAAATCGGATGACCGGTTCTTGGACAGAAAGATTCGGACTTGTCCATCTGAAAAATGGACTGCCGATTTTTTTATTTAGAAAAAGATCGGACGACCGATTCTAAAACCGGATGACCGAATTTTTGTTTCTTCAGCCAAGTTTCTTTTTAAGACAAAAGCTTTCTTCATTGTTTCAAAAACATGTATTCTTGACAATCATTTTGAAGAGAAGAAGAACCTTCCAAAAGCATCATAACTTCAGTCAAGAATACTTAGATTTTAACAAAAGTTTATATTTGAGAAAATCGTAAAAGGAGCTTCAAATATGATCAATAAACAAAGAGTAAGATTAGGGAGTTTTACAAGGGAGTACCTAATTACACTCTAACATAGACAATGCCTTCAATGTCTTCAATGTCTCCAATGATTTGATCTTGGAATGGCTTGGTCTCTTCTTCTTCATTTTGCCCTCATCAACAAGATCTTTTGCTTTTAGAGAGTGTAGACTTGAGACTTCAAATGGTGCTTTTTTTGTTCTATGAAAGGTTAGCTAAAATACTCACACAAGCATATGTTAATCATAATCAAAATCATAAGTATTAATGCCCTTAGGGCTAATAAAATCTTTTTTACGAAAGAGAAAAAGAAGTGAGAATGCAGATAAAAGAAATATCAGTGCTAGAGGGAAAGCATCCGCCCAAGTGCCTGCTTTACCTCCAATCAAAGAAGATTTACTTGATATAGAAAAATGATAGAAACTATCCTGAATAAACATCCCGAAAGAGACGAACCATTTTTTCTGGAATGGTCATTGAAAAATAAGAGTAGATTGATACACGATGGTACTGTATGAGAAGTGGCAGGGACAATTCATCCACCAGCCGACATAGAATTTATGTCTCAGTGCTCTTGGAATGAACTTTTCAAAATGGAAGCAATGAATTCCTGCTTGGTAAGCTATTTAAACAAATAAATATATATAATGAAATATTAATCATACTAAAAGATATACTTTCTTCATACAGAACTTGAACATAAGCAGAGAAATGTCCAAACGCTTAGATTCGATCCAAGAATCACAAAAGGAGCTCGTATGAAGACTGCAAACTTTATCCCAAGAAAATGAAAAGTTGAAGGGAGATGTAACATGTTTGGCAAATAGAAACATTGATTTGAAGAAGGACTTTGTCGAAATCAAGGGAGTGAATACAAATTTATCAGAGGTTTTAGACACTAAGGAGAGTATAATTCAGTCAATGGAAGAAGAAAAAGAGTAAATGCTTTAAAGTATGCGTTGCATGAAAAAGGATTGAAAAGTAAACAAGATGAAGTAATAAACTTGAAAGAGCAATTATATCCACATGATGCAGTAAATGAACTGGTAATTAGGGAATTTTGTGAAGGAGACAAAGAAAGATATTGGTTTTTTACATTGAGTCTACCAATGTTATCTGTTGCCATAACAGAAATTGTGCAAAATGTAATTAAAAAAGATCCTGATTACAAATTTTCCAATATCGTACAGAGATATTACGATGAGGAAGCCCAAATGCTTGAATTCCCTTGGGATGGACATGTTAGATTAGACATTAATGATTCCAGTTTGCCCACAATAGAAATACCTGTAGAAGAAGAGAATCAACAATCTTGCCAAGGTAATACCCATGGGGATAGTAATATAGAAGGCATTCAAAGAATAATCTCCCTGATACACCATCTACAAACATTCAGGACTCTCCCGACTATGAAGTGAGTCCCAAAAATACCCCTAGGTGCTGGTGACAATGATTCTGGAAAACAAGATATCCAAATGAAGGGACATCCTCCAATATTGGAAATGAATAAGGAACAACAAAGGTTCCTGATAAATCTATTCTCGGAGATTAGAGAGAATGTTCCTGATAACAGTAATGCCAAAGAAATGGTAAATGATCTGGTTGTGCAGGAACTAGCTTGAGGAATTGTGTTCCCTTGTATTTAGTTGTAATAAAATTTGAAGAGAAGAATGGGCTTGTCCCTTTTTCAAAATATTTTATCCATGTATTTGGTATTTTTATTAACGTGCATTATGAATTAACGGGGATCCTGATAATGGAGCAATAAGGTCTTAAATATGACCTTTAATTGCAGTCACACTTATAATAGTAACCAGAAAGGTTCTTTTTCATTTTACTTGAAATAAAAACGGTTGAAATCGTGAGTGGAGAAGTTACATGTTTTGGATACAGCGGTTGCACTTCCCAACGTAACATTAACAATAAAATGCCGCTTCGTTCAATGTATAAAAATTTATGATTAAGAAAGCCAAAGGTCAATCGTTGCTTTATAAATATCATATGCCTTATGAAATAATACTTCATCGTTTCTTTTCTTCCCTTTGCAATCGAACTATATGGCTTTGCCGGAAAAAGTTTTGAATCATCTGGTTGAGGTTCAGAGGTGTCCTCTGAGACCTCTAGCTGATCATCTGTTTGCGAATACAGAATTGGCTGTCCTCTTTGAACTGCATACACATGATAATAAACCATACATCCATGTAAATTTACATAAAGTGATGGCTCATACAGAAGACATCTCTTTCTACCGGTTCATAACTCTACTCAAGATGTATTTTATGTTCATGTCGGATATGGTAGAAATATGTCTGGAAGGCTACGAATTCCACCAACGCATTTATATAGAAAATGGACGCTAAAAAACTGCTTCTCATCACGCTGACGTAACCGCTTAACTCATTCATTTTAAACACATTTCCAATTACGCACTATTGTTTCCCCTTTGTGATCCCGTATGCCCGTGCCCGGGTGTGAGAAGAATAAGAAATAAGAATTTCCATGAGAAATATGCTGAGACAGTTGGTAGAGGAAAGGGAGGGTGCGGCGGAGTGCAGTCCGTCCAGTAAAAAGCAGAAAATCAGCAGGAGCGATTCTTTTTTAATATACGGACCCTTATGCCGTAGCTGACCCAAGTTTTGTGGTTTTTCGTAAAAACTACCCACACTCCTTAAGAGTGTGTGAATTAAAAAATGTTACTCTAATGTGTTTGCTTGTTATTGTTATATATATATATATATATATATGAAAAATTGTAAGCGATTCTAATGTCCTTGGATTAGGACTTTGTGTCTTTTTTTTATATCTTCGTTTTTTAATAAATGATCATGAATTTATCCTAATTGATTCCTATAATGCACCTCCAGTTTACCTCCCTTATCCATATATACATACATACATACATACATACATACATACATACATACATATTATTGCCGAGGTAACTAAATATCTGAATAAATCTTCAAGAAACAAAATTCATGGCAACAAGAATAACATTAGAGAATAAGTTATGGATAAAACTTTTTGAGATTTACAGCATTCCATGTTCTGAACAAAATTTTTTCTTCTCCATTATTAAGCTTGTAATGGAGTGATACAACTTTATGCAACTCAAAAATAATGTAAATGATTTATTAAACACTAACAATAACTCATGTGCTCAAGTGTCAGTCATGCAAAAGTTTATAACAGATATAGAACATAAGTCCATCACCCTAATTAAAAACAAGAAAACAAGCACTTTTCTCAATTCATTCAAGACATTTTTAAAGGAATTAAAAAAGAATCATTCTTTAAGCGAAATCATATTTTGGTTCTTTTCCCCAAAATAATGTAGAAAAAATAAAAATAAAAAAATCAGCAAAAATTTAACAGAAAAGACGAGAAAAAAAAAATAATTGACACAAGAACAAAA
The DNA here is from genome assembly GCA_028651295.1 of Catharanthus roseus. Classification (NCBI taxonomy): domain Eukaryota; kingdom Viridiplantae; phylum Streptophyta; class Magnoliopsida; order Gentianales; family Apocynaceae; genus Catharanthus; species Catharanthus roseus. The sequence goes on along the minus strand of JAPQWS010000108.1, from coordinate 2,009,148 downwards.
GCATTCTTCTCCCCCATACTAGACCCTACATTGTCCGCAATGTGATAAAAGAATGCCAGAAGTAGAGAAGAAAAGAACAACACAACCTAGTAGAAAAGGCAATATTAGTGCATGTTCAGAAGAGTAGTAGACCATCTCTTTAGCCTCCACGATAATGATATATTGTCTGATTACCCTACAAAATAAACACTCGTACCTTTCTACCAATCAAGTGAGATAAAAATAAATAATAAAAAAAACGGTAAAGACAACTAAGAGAAAAAAATTTTTTTTCTTTTTTTTCAAGAATAAAAAAATAAATGAAAATACTAACAAAGTTAGGAGACAATAGCACAAGCAATTAATTTAACCTTTCCCTGGGAACAGCGCCAAAAACTTGATCGGAATTTTTATAACAAAGTTTTAAACCCAATACGTGCAAGTGCATAAGATCAATGTAATATGAAAGTATCAGGGTATTGAACCACAGAGAAAGGCTTAGCTACTTAAATTATTATCTTCCTAAATTAATTTTAGAGAAAGAAGAATCAAATTTTATTATCTTAAAATTATTCCTAAATTAAGTAAAACGAATAAATAAAATCACTAAATTAAAAATAACAAGAGCTTCACCAAAAAGATGATTTAGAACTTTGAATCCACAACTAACTTATATAACAATGATTAAATTTTATTTAGGAGAAAATATTAGACCTTTATTTGGTGATCTAGGCTACAAGCTTCGATTCACTTAAGAAATATGTTGTGCTTAAATGCATGACATAATCCATCTAACCGTTAGCATGACCTATTCAATTCTATGACATAAATCATCTAAAATTAGCATGAACTATTCAATTCTAACACCCACAATATACTTACAAAAATCACATATTTCTCATACTCAAGACTACAAGAACTAAGCATGGAAAAAATATCAATTAACCCAAATAATTATTCTACAAGTACAATCACAAATAATTAATTGCATCAAACCAAGAAATATCCAAAGATATGTAATCACATAAATATCATAATAAATCACCCAAAATAATATAAACCAAAGTCACATGGTTAGGGTTCCATCAAGATTCTAAAAAGAAAATTAGTTCATGGTAAAAGGGAAAGAAGGAACCAATTTGTTGGAATAAATTATGGCCCTTTTCTTCCACTTGAAGTCATTGCTGCTACGTTTTTCTGCTTCCTACAGCGTCTGATTTTTGTTCAGCCTATCTGGTTTTGTGGCTTCTTCTGCATTACCGTCCTGTTTTGGCTTGCTTCAGCTGCTGCGCAACTGCCTCCTTTTCTGTTGCTGGCATAGCTTTTCCTCTGCTGCTTGCGCAGCAGCTTCAGCTATTGCGGCCCTCCCTCTATTCTCTTGTTTGTCTCCTTTTTATATTCTTTCTGCTGCAGCCTCTTCTCTTTTTCTAATTTCTAATTTCCTGCTCGGCGGTTTCCTTTTTCTATTTCTTCTTGCGCAGCTGATTTCTTAAACAATTGCTTCATTTTTTTCCTTTTTCTTTTCTTCTGTGTGGTAGCCCCTCTTTATTTCATTTTCTTCTTTTCCTCTGCGGTAGCTTCTTAAACAGCTACTTCTTATTTCCTATTCGTGTTTGGAGACCCTTTTTCCAATCCTCATTCTAATGGGTTTTGACATTCCAAAAACTTTTGGTACGATTGTTGGGCCATGGCAGAGGCCGGAGCATTCTACCTGTTTGGCTACTTCTTCGTGCAATGTGCAGGAGAATTCCTTAGTGGATTGAACGACAAGTTAGGTAGGGATGTTCCCCGTTAAGTCATTTTTTGACTTTCATTTAGGGTGAAACCTCAACCACCCATTTGAACTTTGGAATAGTTCCTTAGGCCTTTTTTGTAATGTACAGGTTGGGGCTTTCCCGCTTCCATTTACTATTGTTTATAGTGCACATATTTTTAACTATTTTGTTTTATGTTTGCTAACTCTGGTAAAGTTAACTGTAGTAACTTTTGAAATGACGCGATGGAAGGGTAAGTTGTGACTTTTCCTTTTCTGAAACGTTTAGGTAGATACTCTATCATTTCGTCCATGTTGGGAGTTTTGATTAGCTCTCTTTTGAGTTTCCAAGAATAATAAATATATTGACAGTCGTGAAGAAGTAATTGTGCCTTTTCCACTTCTTTTGTGCAATATAAATAGTCGTGTATTTTTCTTGTTCTTATTAACATATCTTTTTTTGTTTATGATATTTAGAGATATGAGCCATCATTTTTCTACCATCGATGGGACAGAGGTCTCCTGCGCGTCGCGACCGGCCCTTTACTTCCCTAACCTGTACCCAGAGTTGCGCCTCTACCGTACGCATTTTTATTACAACAAGGAGTATCTGAATGTGCCTTTGACAACTATTCTCAAGAATCGCCGTGCTACTCTTTTGAGCACTTTGTGTCTATGTTGAAGGTTTATTTGGGACTCCGAGGCAGGCCTGTGGAGCTTGAACTGGACGTTTATGAGTACTATAATAAACTGAACATAGTCAATGGTCAGTTTAAAGAGACAGTTAGGGCTACTTTGGCTCCTCAGTATGTTATTGACCTCTTCTATCGTCATTTTGAATAGCCATTTATGCATACTCACAGATGTTCTCTGACAACAGAGTCCTTTTTGGCCCTAGATATAAGCCTATCGGGATGGCCTCCCGATAGGTGATCACATGACAATGGCTCCTCCGCCTTTGTTTTCAGGTGGGTTTTTTTTTTTTTTTTTGTTTTTTGTTAATATGTAGTTTGGCCATTCGACCTTTTATATATATATATATATATATACAAATATTATTTGGCACTTGATTTGTGTTTTCGTCTTCAAGCTTGTTTGTTATGTCGTATTTAGATTCTGTTGTTCAGACTCGTTGTTGACATGTGCTTTGGAAATTGGCTTGGTGTATCTATAGTTCTTAAATAATCATGTACAAATTGAATTTGTATTTGATATTTGCGTTATAGTCAAATACAACTTGTTATACAACATGATGTCTTAAGGAAAAAATTTCCTCAAGTTTAGGTTGTTCCATGTCCTGGCTAGGATCTTTCCCTCAAAGTTGTGTAGTTTGTAACTCACTTTTCTGTTGTCTTTTATTATCGATTTGGTCCCTCCAATGTAGGGTCTAATTTTCTATTGGGATCCACTCTACTAACTTCGTTTTCCTTAGGACCAAGTCTCCTTCTTTATCGTTGATGGTTTGACTTTAGCATTATAGTAACTGGCAGCTTGTCTCTTGTAATTGGCGTCTCGTTTGGCGGCTTGTTCTCTTAATTCATCAATAAGAGCCAAGTGTTCATGCATAAGACGATTGTTTTTGTCTTCTTTGAATACGACGTATCAGAGGGATTTGTTGCCAATCTTTACTGGAATGATCATGTCTACCCCGAAACAGAGATTAAAAGAGGTCTTCCCTGTAGACCTCCTTGGTGTTATTCTGTACGACCATAAGACGCTTGGTAATTCGTCTAACCATTTTCCTTTTAGCTCGTCTATTCTTTTATTTAGTCTTGCAAAATCATGTGATTTGTGACTTTTGTTGCCCCGTTTGCCTAAGGGTATCCCACAGAAGTGAATCGTTATTCTATGCCAAGTTTGTCGCAGAAGTCTCAAAATTCTTTGGAGTCGAACTACTTTCCATTGTCTGAGACTAAGATTTTTGGGATTCCAAATCGGCAAATAACGTCTTCGTAGAAAAAGTCCTTGACTTTTCTTGCCGAGATTGTGGCTGGGGCCTGCACTTCAATCCATCTAGTGAAATGGTCTATTGTGACTACTATGTGATTCTTTCCTCTTATTGCGGAATGGTCCTAAGAGATCTACCCCCCACTGTGCAAAAGGTATCTGAATACCAAAAGTATGATATTCGAACATCGGGATGTGGTATTCATTGTTGTGGATTTGGAATTTGTTACATGCTTTTACTAAGTTCACCGAGTCCTCTTTCATGGTTGTCAATAATATCCATAATTTGTGACCAGATCCCTTGATCCAATATGAGAACTACAAATGCCTTCATGTATCTCCCGTAGTATGTATCTGGCATCTTCCTTATTTATGCATTTAAGCAGAGGCCAATTTCCCATTATTCTGTACAATTGGCCATCAATAAGTACATATCTAGCTGAGGTTGTTCTAACCTTTCGGGCTTGTATTTTGTAGTCAAGAAGTTTTTTTTGTAGAATAAACTCCCGAATGGGTATTGTCTAATCTTTGACCATGTCAGCCGCACAAACATCCTTATTGATGCTTTTCTCTGATAAGGATTCTAGCCAAGTTCCCTCGATAGGTTCTTCGGCACTTAATTTCGATAGTATATCTGCTTTCATGTTTCGCTCACTTGGCACCTTCTTGAAGTTGACTCAGGCGAATTCTAATGCTAGGCATTGTACGCCAAGTAAGATATTATTTTCTGTTTTCTTTCTTAGCTTAAAGTATGCCTGTTACTTGACCGATAACTACTTGTGAGTCACTGCAAACTAGTAAATGCATCAATTTCAAACTTTATGCCATGCGTAATCCTATTAAGAGGGCTTCATATTCCATTTCATTGTTGTTGACGGGAATAGGAAGTTCATAGTGTAGGCGTAATGATGTCCCTTTGGTTCCTCAAGTATGAATCCTACGGCTTTGGTATGTTCCCGGTGGATCCTTCGGTGTTGAGTGTCCAAGTATCTGGATCCTTAGTTGGCTGTTTGTGCTCCTTTTTCTTTTTATCATCTAGAAACGAAGATTCAACTAAAAAGTCTGCTAATGCTTGTCCTTGTATTGCTTTCCTTTGGAGAAGTCAATATGATATTCTCTTAATTCCAATGCCCATTTAGAGGATCGTTTTGAGATGTCGGGTTTGTGTAGGACGTGTCTCAATGGTGTATTTGTTAATACTGTGATAGCATGGGCTTGGAAATAAGGTTTTAATTTTCTTGTCTTTATGATTAGAACAAAGTGAGTGTTTTTAAGGGAGTTGTAACATTCCTCTGGACCATGTAATACATGGCTCACATAATAAATAGGTTTCATGTTGTTATTACGTAGAGAATATAAAATAGAGCTAATCACTTTGGGAGTGACGGCTAGATACAAGTAAGTCTTTCTCCCATTACCAGGGTAACAAGAAGGGGAAGGGAAGATAAATATTGTTTTAATTTCTAGAAAGCGAAAAATGCTGCTTCAGCCAATTCAAATTTGGATGGGTTCCTTAGAATTTAATAGAATGGAAGGCCTGTTTCTCCAGCTCGCGCGAGGAACCTGCCTAGAGATGCCATTTTTCCTACTAGGCTCTCTATCTCCTTCACCGTTCTTGGTTCAGGCATTTCTTGAATGGCTCTGATCTTTGTCGGACTTGCTTCTATTCCCCTTTGGGAAACTATATATCCCAGACATTTCCCCGAGAAAATGCCAAAAGTACATTTCTTTGGATTTAACTTCATGCTGATCTTGCAAAGCCTATCAAAAACTTCTCTTAAATCGGCCGTTGCGGTGCATTTCTCTCTCAACTTGATGATTATGTCATCTACATATACTTATACTATTTTTCCGATGAATCTGTCGAAAACTTTGTTCGTAGACTCTTGAAACTTAGCGCCAACAATTTTTAATTCGTGTATAGCAATAGATACCGTCATCAATGACAAAATCAATCTTAGGCATGTCTTCTTCTGCCATCGAGATTTGATGATATCCCTTGTAGGTGTCCAAAAAAGATAAGAACTCATGTCCTGCAAGTCAATTTATGGAAGCAGGAAAGGCTTTTTGGGGATAGCCTTGTTCAGGTCAGTAAAATCATGCAAACTCTCCATGTTCCTCCCAGTTTTGCTACAACAACTGGGTTGGACAATCATTCAGGGAAATCAATATTTTTTATGATCCCAGCATTTAATAATCCTTGTGCCTCTTTCTTGAAAATTCATTCCTTTGTTTTGCGAATACTCTTTTCTTCTGAAAGACCAACTTTGCCTCTTTCGAGTTTCCCAACTTGTGCTCCGCGAATTCTCTAGGAACGATCCCTAGGTCGCTGGGGGACCATGCAAAAATATCCTTGTATTTGATGAGTAGCTCAGCTAACTTCATTCGAAGGTCCAAGAGTAATGTCTTTCCAACCCCTCCCGTCTGCTCTAGTTACGATTGATCCAGAACAAATAGTTTATACTCTCTCTCCGGTTCGAGCTTAGGTGCTTGACTATCATTCACAAACTCTTCTTCTTTTTTTACTTTTTGCACTGTGGCGAAGTAACATTCTTGAACTGCTTTTTGATCACCATAAATCGTGTAAATTTCTCCTCCAATCTAGATGTCCATGGAAAGCTCGCATGTGGAAATCTTTGCCTGAAATTCATTTAAGGCAGACATGCACATTATGCAATTGTACGGTGATGGCACAGAAACAATATGGAATTCTACCATATGTCCTGTGTTTTTTACTGAAACGAGGAGTGTGATCTTTACTTCTGATTTAACCATTTGCCCGATAAACCCGACCAAGGGGGCTACATTGTGATGACTTTGTCCCAAGAGATTCCCATATGCCTGAAAGTGTCTTTGAAAAGAACGTCTACTGAACTTCCAGTATTTACCGAGATTCTGTTAACCAAGCATTGATCAATGGTCATGGTGACAATCAATGGATCATCGCCATGGTTGTCCCTGGTTCTTTTTCTTGATGATGGTAATTCAACGTCTTGTATAACATTACCTTCAAATTTGTGGAGGAAGAAGGATCTAGTTTTGTATTTCTCTGTCATTATTCCAAGGCCTTTTGGCGTTATCATGTCCAGATGACCTTTCTGCCGATGTGTCATCTATAAACTTTTTTAAGTTTTCCATTACATATCGCCTGTTCTATGGCTTTCTTCAATTCATTATATTGTTCTGTATTATGCCCGTAGTCTTTGTGGAATTGGCCGTATCTGGATTTGTTCCTCTTTTCTAGAGGAGAAAGCATTTTTGCTAGTTTGTCTAATATCCCTAATCACTCGACTTGTTGCAAGACATCTGCTCGTGGAATTCTTTGTGGTGTGTAATCATACCAGGGAGCTTCTGGTCTTTTTGGCCCCAACCAGTCGTATACTAAGGGCTTTGTTCAATGATCGAGGTGTCTGGGTCTTTTCGTGTTATGTACTTCCTTGTATACTGTGGGCTTTGTTCGATGATTGAGGTGTTTGGGTCTTTTCATGTTATGTACTTCCTTGACTTCATTGTCTATATCTTGTTTGCGGCGGACATAGTCATTTGTGTGAATGAATCGTTCTATTCTTTTTAATAATTCAGAAACAGTGGTTGGTTCCTGCTCAGCCAACTTTCAAGAAGAAGGCTTGGTTGGTTAAACCATGTTGATACCCCTGTTTGAATTCTTTCTCAAATAAGTCAGAGTTTTCCTGCGCCGCTTTGTTGAATCAGGCTGTAAATCCCATACTGTTTCATTCTGGCATTGGCGGACGCTCAGTAGGAAATTGAAGATTGGCCGAAAAATAGATTGGGGGAGAAAGTTTTGGATAAACTTTTCTCCCAGATCCTGGAAGGTACTTATACTCCTTGGTGGTAGATGTGCAAACTAAGCCAAGGCCCTTTCCTTGAGAGAATTGGGGAGCACGACAACATGTGCTGTCAGAGGCATTGTACACATACATCTGAGAAATATATCTCATATGAGAAAAATCACAAATTGAGCATCTCTTTGGTACAAGATGATTCCGATAACGATTCCCATCCTGAAGATTTTCAAGATTCCAGCAGTACAGATGAAGGCAATTTATCTTCTCCTTGTGCCTGCAAAGTTATTAATATGATCCGACATTCTTCCGACACTACTGTCAAGGATCAAAAAGAATTGATATTCGATATTATTCAAGATCTTCCCCCAGAAGCCCAGAAGAAGCAACTCGAAAAACTCAAAACATTAATTCTTCGTGAAGAATCCAGTTCTGCCAGGTTAGTAGAACCATTCAGTATTTCCAAAATGTTTGAACGATATCCACATATGAACCCTCAAATCTGACAACACAGTACCAAAGAATTACAAACCGAAATTAATTCATTAAAGGCTCAGGTCAAAGAATTAAAAGAAAGAGTTTTTTCTGTCGAAACAAAAAACCTGGAATTAGATACTCAAATTGCTTTATTACAATCTCGCAATTCTAAAGGAAAAGACATTATTACTGATTCATCTATTCCAGCATTTACTCTCGCGGAGATTCCAATACCAGGTACTAATCCTATAGATTCCAAGTTTATTTCTATCATTGATAAAATTACATTTCAAAAATGGAATATCTATGTTACCATTTCGATTGGCACTTTCAAATCAACATTCACGGCTATGCTTGATAGTGGAGCTGATCAAAGCTGCATCCATGATGGTTTGATTCCTACAAAGTATTACGTTCCCACCAACGAATCTTTGGTCACTGCAAATGGTATGCCCTTGCAAGTTAAAGGTAAACTTATCAAAACTGCGATTTGCAATGATAATTACTGTTTCAAACACCAATTCATTGTTGTTCAAGATTTAAACACCGATATTATTTTGGGAACTCCTTTTCTCACTCAAATTTATCCTTTTTGGGTCAATCAACATGGTTTAGGCACAAAAATTTTGGGTAACACAGTTCTCTTCAAATTTTTAAACCCTGTCAAACAAAAAGAATTATTTTTATTACAAGAAAACTCGATTTACAAACAGGTAAATACCATTCAAAGAATACAGAATAAAATTCGATTTTTGAAAGAAGATCTTTCATATGAAAGGATCGAGGAACAATTATCCAGCCCTGCTCTTCAACAACGAATTTTGGATTTTGAAAAATTAATTAAGCAAGAAGTATGTTCAGACATTCCAAACGCATTTGGGACAGACACAAACATATTATTTCTCTTCCATATGAAAAAGAGTTTTCCGAAAAAAAGATTCCAACCAAGGCTCGCCTTATTCAAATGAATTCCGAACTGTTAGAAGTTTGCAAAACAGAAATCCAAGATTTATTAAACAAAAAATTAATCAGACCTTCGAAATCCCCCTGGAGTTGTGCGGCTTTCTATGTCATGAAACAGGCGGAAAAAGAACGCGGTGTTCCAAGGTTAGTCATTAATTACAAACCACTCAATGACGTATTACAATGGATTCGATATCCTATTCCTAACAAACAAGATTTATTAAAGAGATTATATAATGCCAAGATATATTCAAAGTTCGACATGAAATCAGGCTTTTGGCAAATTCAAATTGCAGAGCAAGATCGTTACAAGACAGCATTCACCGTTCCATTTGGTCACTATGAATGGAATGTCATGCCATTTGGATTAAAGAATGCTCCTTCAGAATTTCAAAACATCATGAATGACATATTCACTCCTTATACGGCATTCATTATCGTTTATATTGATGATGTTTTACTATTTTCTCAATCCATTGAACAGCATTTCAAACATTTGCATACTTTCCTTAACATTATCAAAAGAAGTGGTTTAGTAGTATCTGCTACTAAGATTAAACTATTTCAAACTCAAATTCGGTTTTTGGGTCATAATATTTACAAAGGCACCCTCACTCCCATACACAGAGTTTTAGAATTTGCACATAAATTTCCCAATGAAATCAAAGATAAAACTCAATTACAAAGATTCCTAGGATGTCTTAATTACATTTCTGATTTCTTTCCTCATTTAAGACAACTTTGTGCACCTTTGTATCAGAGATTACAAAAAAATCCTCCTGCATGGACTCATGAACATACTCAAATTGTTGTGATGTTAAAGGAAAAAGCCAAAACATTGCCTTGTACGTCGATTCCACATCCGTCTGCATTCATGATAGTAGAAACAGATGCATCCAATATAGGTTATGGAGGCATACTCAAACAACGCCTAGGACATTCATCACATGAGCATTTAGTTAGATATCATAGTGGTCCCTGGCTCGGACCACAAAAAAATTATTCAACTGTCAAAAAAGAAATTTTATCTATCGTTTTATGTATTTCCAAATTTCAAGATGATTTATTTAATAAAAAATTCCTTCTACGTGTTGATTGCAAATCCGCCAAAGAAATTTTGCAAAAGGATGTTCAAAACCTTGTTTCAAAACAAATTTTTGCTCGTCGGCAAGCTATTTTATCAGCTTTTGATTTTGATATTGAATACATAAAAGGTACCAATAATTCCTTACCTGATTTTCTAACCCGAGAATTCCTTACAGCTACCTACAATGAGTAAATTGAAAGACCGCGAGAAACCTCAAAGATTACAAATTCAAAGTGCCAAGGATTACGAAATGAAGACTTCTATTCCTTCATCTTCAACCATTCAAACACCAAACAGATTTCAAGCACTCAGAGATTTTCCACCGCTGACTTATTCAATGGCCGCTGAAACACCTTCATTCAAACTCCAAAAAACTCCTACTATTCCACCCTCATCCACTCAAAATGTATCCTCTGCATCCACTCAATATTTTACCAAACCAGTTGTAGAAAACTTATTAATTACTTCTTTCTTTGAAACCCCTGAATTCAAATCTCTCCAAAATCTACTCCAAAGAATTATTCCTTCGGGATGCCAATGGCTACCTGATGACCCTCTAAAGACTCAAACCTTTTATGAGCTTATATTAGTAGATTCCAACTCTGTAGAAATTTCTCATACGCCTGATAAACAAAATCCTCAGAGAATTGCCTATTCAAAATGTATTATTAAGAAAGTTATCAAATCCACCGAATGGGTCTCCATTTGGACAACCAAAGAGTTTTCAGTAAATTTCATGCCAAAAGGATACACGTACCAAGATTATCGAATGGCTTGGTATCGTGCTTTCTTCAAACGTCCTTTTGATCATTCATGGTTTTTTATTTTTCACCAACATTGTTCAAAAGATTTTCCAATTTGGTTTTATGAATGGTGGATTAATTTTGGTAGTCTACCAGACATCTTACCTCCCATTCCCAAATTAGGATTTCAAACATGGCTCAAAAAGATGACGGGACCGTCTTATGCAATTCCACTTCAATTCTATGCTGAACTCCGAGTTCCTTGGATTTTCTGCTGGAGTTATAGGATTGATCAAATTTATTCAAAAGATTAGCCCATGTCTCTCATTAGAGAATTCAAGATAAAATGGTGGACAGGTTATTCAGTCGAGCTTTGCTCTCAAGACGCAGTCCTCCAATTCATTCAACAGAGACACTTACTTCTTTCTAAAGGCACAACACATTCCCCCGGTTCTGTTCAAACAACGGCTCCCGCTATTCCTTCACCACTTAAGCAAGAATCCTCTATTTCAAAACTCACAACTGAAGATGCTGATGAAGCTCAACAATTCCAAGAATTCCTCCGCTTTAAAGCATTTCAACAACAAATGAAGAAACAAGCCAGCCAAAGTCCTACTTCATCACAGGATTCATCTACCGATCCCTTCGGAGGACCCTGTGCCCAAGATCCCTTTGATATTTAATTTTATATTTTCAATTCTATTTTCAAAAAAAAAAAAAAAAGTGTGAAAAAAAAAAAGTGTGAAAACATATGTTCTACTGCATTACGAATGATTGGCAAGGTGTTTGGTTTAACTGGTAAGCCCGTTGGTAAGCCTGCTTACATGGTGTTCCCGGCACAGTCGTCCCACTATTCCCATTCAGATTTGCAATCCGGCATATGAGATCCACTTTCTATAAAGTAAAAATACAGTAATAAAAAAAGCAAATACGGACAACAGCCAAAGCATTCATTCACCGACGAGATCACATGGAGGGACCCACACTCCATTCAACAACCACATAATTCAAATACCACGTGGAGGGACCCACTTCTGCATGCAGTTCTCCATCATTGAAGAATCCACTCAAGTACCTGCAAATGCAGATGGAATTCAAATTCAAATGAAATGAAGATTTACAAGAAATGTCAAATTACATTCAAATGTAAATTCATTTTAGTCCTATAAATAGCATAGCATAATTCATAGGAAGGAAGGCAGGCAAAATTTTACACAAGCTTTAAAAGAAGAACCTTTTAGCCTTTCCTCTCCTATCATCTCTTGTATCCTATCTCAAATACAATTTCAAGAAAATATCTCCAATTCTATTTTCAAGTAAGCTTCTTATTTTAAAGTTTTAAATTATTTTCAATCTTATATTCCTGCGGAGGAAGAAGGATCTAGTTTTGTATTTCTCTGTCATTATTCCAAGGCCTTTTGGCGTTATCGTGTCCAGATGACCTTTCTGCCGATGTGTCATCTATAAACTTTTTTAAGTTTTCCATTACATATCGCCTGTTCTATGGCTTTCTTCAATTCATTGTATTGTTCTGTATTATGCCCGTAGTCTTTGTGGAATTGGCCGTATCTGGATTTGTTCCTCTTTTCTAGAGGAGAAAGCATTTTTGCTAGTTTGTCTAATATCCCTAATCACTCGACTTGTTGCAAGACATCTGCTCGTGGAATTCTTTGTGGTGTGTAATCATACCAGGGAGCTTCTGGTCTTTTTGGCCCCAACCAGTCGTATACTGTGGGCTTTGTTCAATGATCGAGGTGTCTGGGTCTTTTCGTGTTATGTACTTCCTTGTATACTGTGGGCTTTGTTCGATGATTGAGGTGTTTGGGTCTTTTCATGTTATGTACTTCCTTGACTTCATTGTCTATATCTTGTTTGCGGCGGACATAGTCATTTGTGTGAATGAATCGTTCTATTCTTTTTAATAATTCAGAAACAGTGGTTGGTTCCTGCTCAGCCAACTTTCAAGAAGAAGGCTTGGTTGGTTAAACCATGTTGATACCCCTGTTTGAATTCTTTCTCAAATAAGTCAGAGTTTTCCTGCGCCGCTTTGTTGAATCAGGCTGTAAATCCCATACTGTTTCATTCTGGCATTGGCGGACGCTCAGTAGGAAATTGAAGATTGGCCGAAAAATAGATTGGGGGAGAAAGTTTTGGATAAACTTTTCTCCCAGATCCTGGAAGGTACTTATACTCCTTGGTGGTAGATGTGCAAACTAAGCCAAGGCCCTTTCCTTGAGAGAATTGGGGAGCACGACAACATGTGCTGTCAGAGGCATTGTACACATACATCTGAGAAATATATCTCATATGAGAAAAATCACTAGGGACCTTTACGCAAGCTTATTGTTCACACGGGGGATAGTGTTACAGGAAGTTCCAATCGCTAGAATCGACCGTCGAGGAGAGAGTCATCTGAGCGAGAGTTTTGTTGACCAGATCATGGATGGTTTGTGTTTGGGGCAATGGTGATGCTTGTTTGTTAGAAGTTCCTTCCTCGAAAGCGAAGCTTGACGGGAAGGACAGAGAAGGGAAAATAGAGGGGATATGTAAAGTGGGTTTTGTGCAAATGAAGCTAGGTCGTCTGTGGGGATGGTTGCGGTATGGACGTGCTAGCTTGGGATGCTAGCATGGTCTGCAAAGAGGCCAACAAGACTTGCAATTGAGTGAGTTGATCTAAATTCAGATTAGCCACTGAATGGCCAGCATTCTATAGGTTGAACGGGGGCAATCCGACACCCAACGCCTGCAGAAGGGACGAAGGGGCAAATGATGTGGCTGCGTTTTGCAAGGTTGAAGGATCGTGAGGAACGGCATCCATCAGTGAAGAATCAGAGCCATTGAGAATGGGGGGTTCGTGTAGAAAGGTTGAATGAAAAGAAAAACACGATGGACACCAAATAATAGTTCTTAGGAGAATGTTCTTCACCATCAGACCTGCACTCAGAAGAGAAAAGATGATCGGAGAGGGGCTTTACCCTGTTTCACCTTCGATGCTTAAGTCCGACCAAGACCTTGCACAACCAATTACTAGAAGATAAAGAATAGTCAAGTAACTAGAGAATCTAACCTCACACCATCTTGGGTTGATACCTTTTATACATGAGGACTATCTCCTTACACATGTTTCGAGAAAATTTTCTGATACCACTAAGAGTCCTTGTAACAATAGAATAAGAGTAAGTGTAGGGTTCTCTCCTAACAAGTTGGACAGATGTATATTCGGGTAGGTGAGCCGAAGCTGACTCCATCAATGAGTATACAAGGGAATTAATATGTTAATATATAAAAATAAAACCATAATTCAAGACAAAAGAAAAAAGAAACTAAAACTATATTTGTGAGACGAATGGAGTATGTTAGTCGCTTATCTTAATAAAAAAAAATATTTTCAACACAATAAAACAGAATATTCCCGACTGAAGCTCGATCATAATTCTAGTAAATTAAAAGATCTTCGACTATATGCCATTAGATTAGACAAAAAAAATTTCTACCCACAAAAGAAAAATTAGACAAAAGTTTTTTCCAGAAAAATAAAAAAAAGATTAGATAAGAGTTTCGCATAAAACATTTGGAGCAGCAGGGTGGGGAGTGATTTATCCAAAATAACATAAAAAAAATAATAGAGATGGAATTAATACGTCGTGGCTTACGTTATAGTGTGAGTAATTCGATGCCCATCAAGAAGATTCAGAGGATGATGGGAAGAAAAGAACAATTTCGATTTTGTGTTTGACGAGAATAGAATGTTCAGGTCAAAGCCGATGATGTCTTTCACTGTCAACTTCCAAATCGAACCCTAATGATTAAATATTATGTTTTTCTCTGTATATAATCCTCAGCTCAAGAAACGAACTTGATCATTGGAAGTGAAGAAAAAGAAAGACAATGGGGTGGAGAGGAATTCTGGGTTTTGACTATGGTATAGTCCAGGCGCCTTTGGGACCGGATATCTCTGGTCCTGAGCTTGTAGCTGCTGTTGCTAATGCTGGTGGACTTGGTTTGCTCAGAGCCCCCGACTGGGTTAGTTCCCCTTTACGATTCCTCGGTGCCCATCTTTGGTTTGTGTTACTATTTCAGCCGTATACTATGTTTCGTTCGGGTGCTTGTCAAAAAGCCTGAATGATCATCATTCATCAGGTTCTTGTCTTATTCTATTTTTTGGTTCTTGGTTTTGGAATGCTGTTGGACATTAGGTAGAAGCTGATTACTTCACCAATCATAACTAGGGGGACAGGCATCATTTTCCTTTTTCTCCCTGAATGCAACTGTCTTGTATCCTTGTGTATCAGGAGGCGCCAGATTATGTGAGAGAACTAATAAGGAAGACTAGAACCCTGACTGAAAAGCCTTTTGGGGTTGGTGTAGTTCTTGCTTTTCCACACGAGGAAAACATAAAGGCTATACTGGATGAAAAGGTTGCAGTGCTGCAGCTTTACTGGGGAGAATGCTCAGAGGATCTAGTTCTTCAAGCTCATAAAGCAGGGGTAAAGGTTGTGCCACAAGTAAGTCTTCTTAGCTCAGTTTTCTTTTCAAATTTGCATCTTTGATTACATGTATCATCCTTGCAATTAACACTTGAGCTTTGCTTTCCATCACTTTTACAGGTGGGAAGCTTTGAACAAGCAAAAAAAGCTGTTGATGCTGGTGTAGATGCGATAATTGTACAAGGACGGGAAGCAGGCGGGCATGTTATTGGACAGGTACCTATAAAAATTTGTTGCTCAATTCATTTCAGAACTTACGCAGCATCTGCAATGTTCTTACCTTGACATGATCACTGCTGTTCATTATAAAGGATTGTAATGAACTATTAGTTCGTTTGTCTTCTCAACATGTTGTAGAATTTTCCCTGCCTGTTCCTTTTCTTTAAAGCTTATCCTACACAGAATGCGTTTGATATAATTTTGTTTTCTTATCTTTATATGTGTTAGAATAGGTCTAGCACAAACAATATTTTCTTACTCATGTAAACATAACAGTTTAGTTTCACTCAAACAATATTTTCTTACTCAGGTGAACATAACAGTTTGGTTTCACTTTATCAGTGAATTATGGAATCTGAAATCTTGGATTATGCTAGACCAACACTACGTTTAATTGCTTATACATGTCAAGTTGTAATTTCTTCAGTTTTAGATTAGATTGCAAGAGAGAAACTTTCTCTAAATTATCGTTCTGATGTATAGTTTTATCTAGTTGGCTTTTTCCTTTCCCTGGAGCATGATGTTTAGATGTAAACCAAGTGTCTTAACATAGAGGTGCGAAATTGTCTTGCATGGGTTTCTTCTGCATTTTTTCACTTGTCTCACAAGTTTCTGCATTCTGCAAATGCAGGTCTTTAAAATAATATCTTCACGCACCTTCTGAATTCAAACTTTTATGATACTTCTCATCCACATCAGCCATGAAGGAATTAGTTTTGCAATTATTTTTTGCCTATATACTTCAAATGAAATGACTAATGTTCATTGTAAAAGAAAAAAATTATTCTTGGCATTTATTATATTTAAGATTCATATTTCTCCATTAGAGTAAATGGTTCCTGGATTTCATTCTCTTGACTGCATAAGTTCAAACCAACTTTATCGCAGATCTTTCTCCTTAAGTACCCCAATTAATAAATATGAAGTATGTGGAAATTTTTACATCGATTGCTGCTAATGGTTACAGGAGCCTATTCTGATGTTTCCACTGGGCGAAAGAAACCAAATAAAGTTAAAAGATTTAATTTTCTAAGGAGATCTATCTCCTATACAATCATCTTCCACATCAACTCAACTAATCACTCCTGGTCAAGTTGGTTTGTGACAATTTACAAATCTTAGTGATCTTTTTGTTAGGACTAAGTAAATAAGAAGAATGCCACCTACATTTATTGCATCATTCAGCTTCTGTACTTCTGAGTGGTATCCTCCATGGACAGTCTGCACTGTAATTGAAGTGATTGGTCTGATTGGAATATTCCAGGATTCATTAATTTCATTACTGCCAAGAGTTGTTGAACTTGTTGGAGATCATGGCATACCCATAATTGCTGCTGGAGGAATAGTGGATGAGCATGGTTATGTAGCTGCTCTGGCACTTGGAGCTCAAGGGATTGCACTGGGCACTAGGTATGTAAAATTTGATAATTCTGAGGGTTCTGGGGGGAGTTTGGTTTGGGTAAATTTGTGTGAAGATGAATAGAGGAGGCCTTAAAAGAAGGGGGGGGTTGTTGCATGATTGTCACTGACAAAGTGTTGCTGCAACTTTTCAAATTTCAGCATTCTTTATCAGGTCATACAATTATTTAGAATTACTCCAAGAAAAAGCTAGGGTTAACTGGTGTTAGTGAAATTTGTAACTTCCTCATTCTGCTGAATTTGTAAATATCTGACTTGATACAACGAAAATTAGAATTTGCTTCTTTTGTTATTAGACATGTTGGGACTTGTAGCTGCGACACCCAAGCTAAGATAAGGGGAAACGGAAGCATTTGATAAAAGGCAGATGTGACTAGTATTTATGTTATCTTCTTGATAGAGTTGTTCCAATGCTTGCAATGTGAAGCAACTTTCATGGTGCCAAAGTGTATGGAGGATAATATATGACAAAACCTTCCATTATAAGATTCTAAACAACCGCTCCAAAAAAAAAAAAAAGAAAAAGAGAAAAGATTCTAAACAACCAGTTCAACACTGAACAAGTTGCTTCTCTTGCAACAAGTTACCACCAGACTCATCTTTTTCTTAAATTTATGGTGCTACCTGCTAGTGAAATGAAATAGTAAAAATGCATAAACTCACTGACTTTAAATCTATGGATTGGATAAAGATCTAGGATAATGTAATAGTTCAAACATGTCCTATTATGGTATCATTCTCCTTATTCATTGATAATAATGTTAATGTCAGTAGTTTTATTAATTTAGGGATACTTAAAACTTGTCTTTTCGATTGCACTTCATGTCTTTTCTCACTTTCAAATTTTGTATAGGTTTGTTGCAACAGATGAAAGTTATGCACACCCTACATACAAGAAAAAACTGATTGAACTTGATGAAACAGAGTACACCGATGTTTTTGGCCGTGCAAGGTGGCCAGGAGCACCTCACCGTGTATTAAAGACTCCGTTCTTCATGGAGTGGAGAACTCTTCCAAGTGATGAAAACGAGAGTAATCAAATCGTTATTGGTCATTCAACAATACATGGAATGGTGAGTGCTAGTTTTACTTGATTTTCTTCCTCGAATGTTTCTCCTTCCTACAAATCTATTATATGAAACTATCATGTTGATCGTTCCATTTTGGGGAATTATGGTTTCTTGATCATAACTTGTGATACCCCCCTCCCGTATATGATAAATGTGATGTAAGCATCATAATTGTCCATGGTGACACTCGAGATATTCATTTTGGCATAACAATGATGGTTACTAGTAGTAGATTATGGGTATTGTCAGACTCATAAGTTGCACTCTCTAGTCCACGAGCACGGGGTGAGACTTTACAACATCAAAGCTTGGCTCAAGGAGTGTGGGAAAAGTGATTTAATTGTATGGTTGTCAAGTAATGGGCCTTAGATACTGTCAAGCTTCTGAGCTGCGTTCTCGGGTCAATGTCGTGAGTCGCGCTCCATCCTATGCAAGTGTAGGATAAGGGTGATGTATTTGTATGGTTATCATTAGTTGGTCCTGAATACTACCAAACCCATCAATTGTGTTTCCAAGTCCTAAGTTTGATGTGTATATATAGTTGCCAAGCAATAGATCGTAAATATTGTTAAACTCATAAGTTCGAGTTCCTGAATCTACAGGCATATGTGTTGTGGGTTAATTAGCCTAAAATGTTGATGATTGTGCAGGGAAAGGAGATAAGGAAATTTGCGGGGACAGTTCCAAACAAGAGCACAGAAGGTGAGATAGAAAGCATGGTAATGTATGGGGGAGAAGGTGTTGGGCTCTTGAAAGAGATATTACCAGCTAGTGAAGTGGTCAAGAAACTAGTTGCAGGCGCTCAAGTCTTGATCCATCAACTATTTACCACTAAGTAGGAGTCCAGACAAGCATCAGCTAGTTAAGCCGGGGCCATTGCCATTGTTAAAAAATCTTGCATCCTCTCTTGTATTGCTTGCAATGTTGGGCACTGAACCGTCATGAAGAGTAGTCTCTTACTCCAGTGGGATCAGCCAATTATGCCAAAAGTAGAGGTCCTAATAAATGTTCCAAACCTTACCTCTCTTGTTAAAGAATACGACAAATCTCCCTTTATGTGTTTGCTTGCATTTATAGAAAAGGATGTTTCTGTCTCAAGCAAAGCCGAACCGTTTAATTATCTCAAAATATGGACAAAAACTAGTATTCACAAGTTGTATGAAAACATATGCCCTATATGACATTTATATCTTCGTTGGACTATCATGAGTGATTTTTATTCTATATAGTATCTGTGTTGTGTTAAATGGGGAGTGTCTTTGAGTGCATTACTTGTCTTTTTGAATTGGCGTGATAGTATCTCTCTTCCATTGATTTGGTGACTTTGTTGGCCACATTTTTTTCAAGCATGAGTCCTCTTTCTCTGTCCTTTCTACAAATTGGGTGCATTATCATTATTATCATTTGGATTGTATTTAATAATGAAGAAAGTTGGGATTTTTTATTCAATTTTCATAAAATGTAAATTTTATGTGAAACAAGTAGTAGGCTTCAAAGTGAAAAAATAAAAGAATTTGCATCTTTAAATCCAATTCAAATGCACCCCTTTTCTTTGGCATTGAATTGAACTTGTACCAATTATCAAATAAATAAATAAATTGGACTTATGACCAAAAGAAGTGAGAATTTTGATAAGTAATCCCTCTATTTTTTTACTTGTCACATTTTGATTATAAAAAAATATTTAATGAATTTTTTTTGTTATACTCTCCTATCAATAATAAATTTTAATTTTTTTTTATTCTTTTAACATAGAAATTAGTAGAATTAATAATGAGAAAAAAAAAGTTTGAAGGATATTCTAATTTATACAAGAAAAAATATTTAAGATTTTATATTTTCTAAATAATGCAGTATTAAAATGTGACAAGTAAAAAAATTAGAGAAGATTAAATAATAACCTTCAAAACTCTTGGAAGCCAGATAGTGAGCTGGAGCTCGTGTTCCACGTGATCTCATCCAACGGACAAAACTGATTTCCAGATATGGAAAAAGATTTCTGATATAGGGCACTTATAATATAATACTACATTCGTTTTATAATATAAGATTAAGTTGGTTCTTCATACAAAATTAATGATTCTCTTGAATTAGATTTAAGGCCCACTTTTCTATTAAATTTTAAAAGTAAATCTATTAAAATCATTAGGAATGATCTATTTTTTTATTTTGGAACGAAAAGAAAAATGAATCGAAGTTTTCTTTTCTATTTGTTTTTAACAAGTCAATTAGACCATTTTTTTTTTCCACCATTGCTTCATCAACAACCTATAATTACCCCTACTTACATTTTTCAACCTGTAAAATTGAATACACTTGCAGCCATCTTCCGTACACCATTAGATCCCTCTCTCTATTCTTCGTTTATTTGTTTCTCTACAAATCAATCTTCCTTTATATACCTATACTCTTTATCAAACGTATAAGGAGGAAGATGATGAAATAGATTTTGATGAAGATGGCGATGACAATGACGATTGAAAGTTTCAATAAAGTTACAAAATGTATGTGTTTCTTAGTTTAGTGGTTGTTTTTAATTTTATAATTTTTGTTAATTTTGGGGATATCACGATTTCTTCTTCCGTTTCGAATGAAGAAATCATTAACAATGTTGAATGAATGATGTTTGAACTGTATTCTTCCGTCTTTCAGTTCATGTATGTTGCAGTAACAATGTTGAAATGTCTTGAATTTGTGTTAAATCTGGAATTTCTGTTAAATAAATGAAAAATTAGTTTTCTTAATTCGTTGTTGTCGACAGAGAAAAGCATTATCAATAATGTTAATAGAAGAATTGTGAAATAAGAGTGAATAATTTTTTTTCAATCACTACAGTAGACAAGATTTGACAAGGAGGAATAACTATCAAAATGCATTTCTTACTTTATCGATTTCGTCGTGAAGCATATCTTAAACTATTTTTGTACTCTTCCAATCCAAGTGGTTTCCCATTTATATTTAAAATGGAAATTCAAAATCATCTTTCCCGTTACAATTGAAACCAAAAATTTATTTGTCTTTTTTCTTATTTCTAAACCAAGAGGACTTTAAGAAAATATGAAATCAATGTATTTTTTATAATAAAATATATATAATATCTCTTTATTAATTTTATAAACTTCTTATTCTAAGACTTTATGTTCTCACTCTTCTCTCCTCCCTCTATATTTTAAAGTTTTACCAATGTGAATCGGTTTAGATTTTCAAAATTACTTATACATTAAATTAATAGAAATATTTTTGAGAAAAAAATTTATCAAGAAAAATCACTTTATAATATGAAACTCAAAATATGATAACTTAACCATCACCTTCACATATTATGGAATGACATGGAGGTAGTAATAAATATTAAATTGGGTTAAAAAATGGGGGGCGATAAAGGCAATTCGGAAATCTATAAAGATAAGTCGAAAATTTTCAAAAAATTCATTTTCACCTAAACGCTTTCTCTCTCTTCACCTAAACACTCTCTAGGGCTACAAACTTCAATCTCAAATCATGGAAGATCCAACCGTCCAAATTGAAAAAAAAGGTTAGTTCTTCAATCTATTCTCTTTTATTTACAATGTTACTGTTTTAGATCGTTGAAATATCTGTTAAAAAAGGAAAAAACCGAATTTTTTTGAGAAAAAAAAATCTGGCTGAAAATGGGGACTTTCGTCCGTTACCGGCGAAAGTGCCGGAGTTCTTTCGTCGCCGGTGACCGGAAGTACTCCGGCACTTTTGCCGGAGACGTGCGAAAGTGCAAAATTTTTTTTTTTATTTTGTTAAAAAATTTTTTAAAACATTTTCGTCCGTTACCATCGAAAGTGTCAGAGTTCTTCGCCGGCGGTGAATGAAAGGACTCAGGCACTTGCGCCGACGACGTGCGAAAGTGCCCCTTTTTTTAAATTTTTTTTAAATATTTAAATGTTTTAATTTTTTGCTCATAGTATATTTGATTATTCAATTAATTTTGTATATGTAGAATGTGTGTGACTAGTTGTTTAACATATTTTATGTGATAATTTTTAATAATTAATTTGATTATGGATTTGTGAACATTATGTAATGAAAAAAATAACGGAAATGAAATAGGATAAAAATCGATAAAGTGAACAATAAAGTAATAATAAATATCTCTTATAATTTTATTTTATTTTGTCTATTTAGAGTAAATGTAACTAGCTTAAAATTGTTTGCTTATGATTATGTGTTTAATAAGAAAATGTGTTATGTAATTGCTAAACTATTTGTATTTTAATTTAAAATCATTGTTATTCTTGGCCTTAGTTTTAGGATATAATTCTAAGATTGAATAATTTATAAATTAATAATTATTACTAAAAAAGAATATTAGTGATGAATAATAACTGAACGAAAGAAATAGTAGAAATGAAATTAACATGTGAGTCGTGTTGGGAGGTTCGCATGGGGTGCTGCCTGTCTTGCATATCTATACCGGAATCTGGGTCAGGCTTCCAAGGCTGATGCGAAGGAGCTTGCAGGTTACTGGTCACTATTAGAGGTATGTGTTTTAAAATTAACGTTAATTATGTTATTTTTTATATTTAAACGATTTAGTGTATAGGGTTTATTTATTTAATATTTCATTTATATTTCTTTTTTTATATTTTTATTGAATTTATATTTTATATTTTAGGCGTGGATATATTTGTATTTTCCCATGTTCGCTCCCCCGTTTAGACATTCTCCCGAAGGATGCAAGCCCTAAATGCAGATGTTTCCGACGATCGGTTATAAGAATGAGAGTAAACTGCTGGATATTCGCTTGAGGCTAGATATGATGACAGCTGATGAGGTTCGGTGGATGCCGTATAGGACTCAGGATGTTCGTGATTGTTGGGTTTCAACATGGCACAGCTTCATTGCATATTTTGACTGCGTAGAGCCGTACATGCCTGACCAGGTTCTGAGGCAGTTCGGTTTTAGACAGTGTATTCCCGCCCACCGCCGAACAACAGGATGTATGTCTTGAGGAACACTTACGTCGAGGCACTCTGGCTGAAGGCACCTTCGCACTTACTGATAGAGACATGGACTAGTGTCCCGGCCATTCCAGCGAGTTCCTGTACCGATGATTATTTGGATTGGTACCTCCCCCGCACTCACCCGAGGATTCAGAATCTTGGGAATATTCCCAGAGGCTATAATATCCCGGTAGCTGCCGCCATGCCACCAAAGGCACTCTTAGATATGATTGCACATGAGTGCCACAGACAGGATATTGCCGATGATGAGTTAGGACGCAGGGTTTGAGATTTACTAAGGGTTCATTACAAATCTCTTTAGTAAATCTTTATGTACTCGGATATTTATTTATTATATTGCCGTACCTTTTTTTTTTTTAATTTATGTTCATTGTTATATTCATTATATTTATTCCCTCATGCATATTCTGGTGTATTATTGCATATTAATATAATTACATGAAAGGTGTAAATAAAAAAAAACTCCGAACGATAAATTGTACGAAATATTGTTACCACTTTTAAAAAATAATACTACATTATAAATTACAACTACATTATTACATAAAATGTCTCTGTGGCAGATACATTTCACTGTATCTCGTAACGCAATTACGATATGGGGCCGCCCATCCACTAACTCGCATATCTCGATGATATTCCCATTGCACATGTAATGGAGGCAAAGGGCATCCATCTACCAACTGTAACTGGAAAAAAAATAATATTAACACATACACTTAATAAAATATCAGTCTATAATAATTCAATTAATATTAATAATAAGTTATCAATAATAAATACCTGTATAAAATACTGCAATTCCTCTATGAGTCCGATGTATATATTTTCCGAAGGCTCATCCATATTAGAAACAAGAGGCTGTGGTTGACTGTGACCATGCAAGAAATACAATGCATAGGTTGAATGTGTTAGCAATGACATAAAGGTGATCAGGTGTATTCATCCAATACTCTCGTGGCGCCAAACCAATTTCTATGGTGTTCTTTAGGAATATCAGAACCAATTTCTAGTTTTCTCTAAAAGATGACAACATCTTCCTCTTGGATTGGCATTAAATGTTGGCATTGATTAACAAGTTCACATGAACATGGTAGACCGTGCGACTTCCTTAAATAATGCAGACAATTACTGCCCAGTTCTTCTACTATTTGACGTGCCTTCTTTAACTCATCCATTATCTTCTTCAATCTCAAATGACTAATTTTATTACATAAATTCTTCACGATGGGATTAATCTTGGCGCCATATTTCTCTTTAAGTCTTGAAATTTCCAAAGAGTATTTAATTTCTGCGATTTGACCTTGGATGAGAGAGTCGATATTCAAAAATGCGGTGTCCAAATCACCGTGACATGTTGATAGCCACAGCTTTAACACTGAATGTTCACTCTCAGCAAGGTTCGTTGTCTCCACCCCAAAATGCAACACTTGAGAGGACCAAACCCTGCAAAATTTATGTGCAAATGGATTCAACCATGTGCTGAACAGGTAATGTAGAAAGTTGGGCCTGGTTCGCTACCTAGTTTTCAACACTTCCAACTTTCTTTGATATTCCACCTCATCAAGTTCATTAATTAATTTCCTCCAAGAGCCATTCACGAACCGTTGAGCCACCTCTTCATCTTTCACCATCTCAGTCAATTTTGCCAACATATTCTGATCAATGTGTCTTCTACATAACATATAATAAGAATTGCTAAACACATCATCAATCACCAGCATTAGTCCACTTTCCCTATCGGTAAGAACAACTATAGGCTCTCCTTCATTGATAGCCGAACCCTGACCATTCGACATAGCATATGTAAAATATAAGTGCTTGATTTGTTGAAGAACCCATCTGTATGTCGTTGCCTGTTCGTTGCACATAAAAGTTGTTGCCACTGTGAAGTTCTTTTCTGTTTGAGTCATCCCTACACATTCTAATAGTGGCATGTTGTACCTTAAAAAATAAGCGAAAAATTTAATTATTAACATTCACTAATCATTTTTCACGGACTTAAAAATATTATTAACTGTTTACTAAAAAGAAATTAAAATTTAAATGTTTGTGCGAATAAATTAATAAAGATATCTAATAATACAATTAATCCACTATAGTACTTACTTGTTCGTTTTGTACGTCGTATCCAGTATCAGCACATATGGTCACGTTCTAATAATTGCAATCGACGTTGGGTGTGCAACGACAATATCACTGAATACGTTGCTGTCCTCACCATTTCTATAGAAAACGGTGTAGCCCCTTTCTGCACTTAAGCGGAGAACTTCCTCTACCGTATTTCTTCCCTACATCCGGTTCCTCTTAATCTTGGAAACAACATTGTAAATTTTCTGGGAACTACATACATCAAAATTTTATATTTATTAATGGAATAAAAACAACTCCAAAATATTTAAATAAAGTATTAAAAATAATCTAATAATTCCCTTATAACTTACCTAACTGCACAACCTGTTAGTATATGCCCTAAGACCAATTGACTCACATTTATGATTTATGAAGCATGTATTTTTTAATTGTATTTTATGCTCTTGGTCATCAAGTATGTGACTTGATAGTAAAACCCTTATAGCTAATAAAATACTATTCTTATTTGTCCCTAGTTTATTACATCTTGTAAACTAGTGTGAAGTTGATTGATGGTCAAGTTTTACTGATCATGAATATGAGATATAAAATCAATTCATAAATACATATTGAGAATATTGTATTGGACATGACCCAAAGTGAAGAAGAAATATTGCATGGGTTTAAGTTATAAGTATTTCTTCTCAGTTTTATATTTGGTGTCCTTCGACCTAATGTTTCTAATGTTTCTTGCATGGGGAGAAAAATATGTTTTGACATAGTCAAACATCACTTTTAATTAGGTGATCATTATGATTATTGGTTGGCTTATTTTCTCGTCATGGCTTGAATATTGGAGATAGTGAAAGGGATTTGTCCCTCTCCTTTTAGAGAGAGATATCCATGGGCCCCTTGATAAGGAAGACTGGAAATTATGCATGGCCATGCTCAAATAAGTATTAATAAGGTGTTATTAATATTATTTGTTGGAACAGTCTGCCTGGTGATCAAGTAAATGGTTAATTAAGTTTTATAAGGATGACTTGATCCATGCCTTATACTTAATTAGGATATCGTGTGACAAAGGACTAAATATTAAATACGATGCTAGGTTATTATTACATTTACTTAACTTGGGTAAGCATAATGTCTTGCTAGAGGCCGCTTATGTTTTGTGAATAAATGTCTAGGACATTTTTTTTTCATCGCCAACGTTAAGTGAACCTACGAGGGTCACACGCATAGACAATCTTGTGAGCATAATGTCCACGTTCAATGAATCTAGATTGTGTCCGATTCGTTGAACGTATACTAAAAGGGGAATCGGATTCCATATTGTATTTTTACGGTAGGTTAATAAGTAATTAATTTTATTTAATCGAATAAATGAAATTAATTACTTAATATTACTCATCTAACCGTTGGATGATTATAGGAATAGACGGACGAGATTGAGCTGTCATTAGATGACAGGTTAGGGTTTTGATATTGACGACTATAAAAGGTTATGTTAACCTTTTCTTGTTGGCCGTCCTTTATCTCATTAAAGAAAAACAAAACCCTAAACCCTAGAACGGCGATATAGTATCTAGCCTCCTCTCTCCGAAAAACGACCGATTACCGGATAGTCGGGGATCGGTTACGAGCAGTTTTCGGGAACACGGAAGGGGCTAGCATCCCGATCGCTTGCGAGAGGAGTTCGTCGCGTGGATACCGGTAGAGGGCGAAGCATACAAAGCGAGCGCCTCCACAACGAACAATAAAAACATTGAGGTAATTTCTATCCAATCGGTTTTTCTAGTATGTGCAAGATCCTGTTGGTGGATTTCCGTAGTTTTATTTTACTTTGTTTTTGCCTACGGATTCCAACGGTGGTATCGAGCCACGCACATACTTGGTTTTTACTGATTTTATCGGTTACCGCTTTGATTACATATGTTGTTTTCAATCGGCCTTATGGAAGGTTTCTGATTAGTGTAATAATCGAGTAAATTGAATTATAAGATTCGCATATATGATATTACTGTTTTACTTATTAATACGATTAATTAAACAGAATATTATTCTTGCTAAATTGTTTGGTGTACGATGTATGTCTGTGCAATTTAATTGTTAAACAAATATGCAGAATCACATGATTTAATGTTTAACTGTTAAACAAAATTTCTGGCGGCATGATTTTAGGGTTTATGACGGCAATAACTCATTCAATGAGTTAGAAAGAAAAATCGTTTTTCTTTCCGGGGGCTACGCCCCCGGAACCCCCTTGTTGTTTCTTTGCATGTTTCTTCCTATCTTTAGATGCATGGTGCATAGCATGGCCCTTTACCTCTTGTGATTGATTGGCTTATTTTGTTAATGGGTTGTATGTTTTTAAATACGGCCTGCGTGTCGTTGTTTTCGTTGATGTAATATTATCAAGCTTTACTAGAATAGGTTAATTTTATTTCCTATTCCTATGTATATTTTCTGTCCTATGTAACAAGATTAGAAGGCCAAGACATTGGAGGCAAGCTCATGGAGATGAAGACTTACCTAGATTGACCTTTGACTTCCATGAGGCTCGTGGAAGTCAATATAGGATTGGGGCCATGCTATGACACGTTTTATTTGATGTATATATATTATGCATGAGATGTTTAGTTTATTTCCTTTTATTTTTATATATGTTTTGTGAAATTATATACAAATAAAAGGAAGAAGAATTTTTGAAACCATGTAAAATAAAAAAAAATTAAGTCGTAAAATGTCTTCCATGATCATAAGCACTTCTCCATGCTTGGATCATCATTTTGTCTCATTGCCAAAGCAAGAGATAAATGGTTACCTAAGTAGGGGAAGATGGAAAATGGTGATTTCCATATGCTTGGAATGGTTTGGCTTAACTAGGCTATCAAAACGGTTTTGAGCCTAGGACATCATATGGGATTTTGCTAGGTACATGTAGATGTAAATCCCATTAATACATTTTTATCTAATTATGGGTGTTAAGCCAAAGCTTACTTATGATTAGAATAAAATGAATTTTTTATACCCATGATTTATATCAAGTGTTGAATATTTCGGGGAAAATTTAATGCTTCATTTATTTAATTTTTACTTTGCAAATTCTATGTAGATAATGGCCTCAAATAATTCAAACACATCATTGCGATCCGTGCTTGAAAAGAATAAGCTTAGTGGGACTAACTTTCTTGATTGGGCACGAAATTTAAGGATTGTCCTTAAACAAGAAAAAAAGGCTATATGTACTTGAGAACCCTATCCCTAATCAACCCGACTAACAATGCCACTAGAGTCGAAAAGGATGCTTATAGTAAGCACAAGGATGATTCTAACGATGTGACATGTCTCATGTTGGCTACGATGGAATCTGAGTTGCAAAAGCAATTCGAGGAAGTTGAGGCTTATGAGATGATAAAACAGCTCAAGGAAATGTTCCAAGAGCGAGGCACGTCAAGAGAGATATCTTACCACTAAGGCGTTGAACAGCTGCAAAAATGACCCCACAGCACTTCGATTAGTGCTCATGTCCTTAAGATGAAAGGGTATTTTGATCGGCTTGAAAAACTTGGAGCACACTGTAAGTCATGACTTGGCTACGATATGATCTTGGCCTCTTTGACCTCCGACTATGATCGGTTTGTCATGAACTTCAATATGCATAATATGGAAAAGTCCATAAATGAATTGCACGGGATGCTCAAGCGAGCTGAACAAAACATTAGGAAGTCTACTCCCGATGTTACGATGGTTCGAAGGGGCGGTTCAAGAAGAACAAGGGAAAGGGAAAGGGAAAGGATATGGCCAAAAAGGGTAAAGGCAAGCAGAAGCCCAAGCCCAAGGTTAAACCACCAAAGGAAGGGACTTGCTTCCACTGCAATGAACCCTGGTCATTGGAAGAGGAATTGCAAGCTCTACTTGGAAGAAAAGAAGAAGCAAAAGGCTAGTGAGGCTGCCGCCTGGGTATTTTCGTTATAGAAATTAATATGTCTACTCCTACTTCATGGGTATTAGATACCGGGATGTGGAGCTCACATTTGTGTAAATGTGCGGGGGACTCAAAAGGAGTAGATCTTTGGCAAAGGGAGAGGTGGACCTACGAGTTGCAAATGGAGCAAAAGTTGCTGCTTTGTAGTTTGTAGGGACATTTGATTTACTTTTGCCCTCATCGGGCTTATAATTGAACTTAAAGATTGTTATTATGTTCTGCTATGAGTAGGAATATCATTTCGATTTCTTGTTTGGATATTGATGGTTTTGAGTTTAATACTAAGAATGGTAAAAGTTCTATTTATAAAAATGGTATTTTCTATGGGGATGCCTCTTTATGTAATGGACTTTACATTCTTAACCTACATGATTCCATTAGTAAGCCCATCTATAACATAAATACAAAGAAATTTAAATCTAATGATTTAAATCAAACTTACTTTACGGCATTGTCGTTTGGGCCATATAAATGAGAAACGCATATCAAAACTCCATCAAGATGGACTTCTATCTTCATTCGACCTTGAGTCTTATGAAAAATGTGATTCTTGTTTATTGGGAAAAATGACTAAAAGTCCATTTACAGGGCAAAGTGAAAGGGCTACCGATTTATTGGAACTTATACATGCTGATGTATGTGGGCCAATGAACACACAAGCCGAGAGGAGGTTTTCGATATTTCATTACATTCACGAGATGATTTCGGTAGATATGGTTATGTCTATCTAATGAAACATAAATCCGATTCCTTTCAAAAGTTTAAGGAATTTCAAAATGAAGTACGAGAATCAACTTGGAAGGAGTATCAAATTACTTCGATCGGATCGAGGTGGTGAATACTTGGGCCAAGAGTTTGATGAACATCTAAAAAAATTGTGGGATATTATCACAATTAACTCCACCAGGGAACACCACAATGGAATGGTGTGTACGAGCAGCGAAATCGAACTCTATTGGATATGGTTCGATCTATGATGAGTCAAACAGATCTTCCAATTTCTTTTTGGGGTTATGCTCTAGAAAGCTACTTTGCATTCATATTAAATAGAGTTCCATCTAAAGTCATTCGAGAAAACACCATATGAGATATGGGCCAGGGAAACAACCTAGTTTAGCATTTCTCAAAATTTGGGGATGTGATGCTTATGTGAAGCGATCATTATCGAAAAACTAGCACCCAAATCGATAAGTGTACTGCATTTGTGGGATATCCTAAGGAAACTAAAGGATACTACTTTTATCTTCCATCCGAAAACAAAGTGTTTGTTGCTCGGAGCGGAATTTTCCTTGAAAGGGAAATTCGTTTCCAAAAGAGTCGATGGGAGTAGAATCCATCTTGAAGAAGCTCGAGGGACGATGAGACCATTTACGAGCCGAGTATGGATACTCGGTTGGACTCACGTATTCATACCGAGCACTGAACCTTTGACACAAGGGCCAAGAAGGTCTAGTAGGATTTCTCGGATACCACGGAGATATGGATTTACGGTGGTCGAGGATCATAATATTGATCTTATTGATCAAGGTGAACCTAATTCCTACCAAGATGCTATTCATAGTCCCTGAATCTAGCAAATGGCTAGAGGCTATGAAATCGAAATACAATCCATGCATGATAATCAAGTTTGGACTTTGATTGATCCACTGAAGGTTGCAAGACCATAGGGTGTAAATGGAGTTTTCAAAAAAGAAAAGCCGACATGGATGGCAATGTGCACACTTACAAAGCACGATTGGTAGCAAAAGGGTATAGACAAACTCATGTTATAGACTATGATGAAACCTTTTCTCCGAGTTGTAATGCTTAAGTCAATTAGAATTCTACTTGCCATTGCAGCATATTATGATTATGAAATATGGCAAATGGATGTTAAAAGCTGCTTTTCTTAATGGAAATCTCTTTGGAGGATGTGTATATGACACAACCTGAAGGTTTTATTCATCCTTCGAATTCTAGTAAAGTGTGTAAACTTCAAAGATCCATTTATGGCTTGAAGCAAGCATCTCGAAGTTGGAATCTTCGTTTCGATGAAGCAATTAAAGAATTCAATTTCATCAAGAATGATGATGAACCTTGTGTCTACAAAAGGGTTACGAGAAAATGCGGTAGTCTTCTTAGTACTCTATGTCGATGACATCTTGTTAATTGGGAATGACATCCCCACTTTGCAAAGTGTAAAAACTTGGTTGGGGAAGTGTTTTTCAATGAAAGATTTAGGCGAAGCAGCCTATATTCTAGGCATTAGGATCTATCGAGATAGATCTAAAAAGCTTATTGGCCTAAGTCAGAGTGGATATATTGACAAGGTGCTGAAAAAGTTCGAGTATGCAAGATTCTAAGAGAGGATTCTTGCCAATGTCACATGGCGTTAAACTCGGTAAGTCTCAAAGTCCTACCACAAGGGAAGATACGAACGCATGAGTAAGATTCCTTATGCTTCCGCAATTGGATCTATCATGTACGCCATGTTATGCACTCGCCCTGGATGTCTCGTATGCATTAAGCATGACTAGCGATTCCAGTCAAATCTCGGTGAACCGCATTGGGACTGCGGTAAAAAAACATTCTCAAGTACTTAAGAAGGACTAAAGAGATGTTTTTGATCTACTGAGGTCGGGGAAGGAGAGCTTGTTGTAAATGGTTACACGGATGCTAGCTTTCGGATCGATGTAGATGATTTTAGATCGTAATCTGGATTTGTGTTTTGTTTGAATGGAGGTCGTTTGTGAGTGGAAGAGTTCAAAGCAAGACACCGTGGCCGATTCTACTACGGAGGTGAGTATGTGGCTGCTTCTGATGCAGCCAAGGAGGCAGTTTGGATCAGAAAGTTCATCACAGAACTAGGTGTAATTCCTAGCATTGTGAACCCAGTGGACCTATATTGTGATAATACAGGAGCCATTGCACAAGCTAAGGAACCTAGATCTCATCAACGATCCAAACATATTCTCAGGCGTTTCCATCTCATTCGAGAAATTATTGAGCGTGGAGATGTTAAAATTTGCAAAGTAGACACCAATGACAATGTCGCAGATCCATTGACAAAGCCACTCCCACAACTTAAGCATGAGAGTCATACTAGGTCAATGGGTTTGAGAGTCATGTCAAATTGGTGATAGGGCAAGTGGGAGATTGTTAGTATATGCCCTAAGACCAATTGACTCACATTTATGATTTATGAAGCATGTATTTTTTAATTGTATTTTATGCTCTTGGTCATCAAGTATGTGACTTGATAGTAAAACCCTTATAGCTAATAAAATACTATTCTTATTTGTCCCTAGTTTATTACATCTTGTAAACTAGTGTGAAGTTGATTGATGGTCAAGTTTTACTGATCATGAATATGAGATATAAAATCAATTCATAAATACATATTGAGAATATTGTATTGGACATGACCCAAAGTGAAGAAGAAATATTGCATGGGTTTAAGTTATAAGTATTTCTTCTCAGTTTTATATTTGGTGTCCTTCGACCTAATGTTTCTAATGTTTCTTGCATGGGGAGAAAAATATGTTTTGACATAGTCAAACATCACTTTTAATTAGGTGATCATTATGATTATTGGTTGGCTTATTTTCTCGTCATGGCTTGAATATTGGAGATAGTGAAAGGGATTTGTCCCTCTCCTTTTAGAGAGAGATATCCATGGGCCCCTTGATAAGGAAGACTGGAAATTATGCATGGCCATGCTCAAATAAGTATTAATAAGGTGTTATTAATATTATTTGTTGGAACAGTCTGCCTGGTGATCAAGTAAATGGTTAATTAAGTTTTATAAGGATGACTTGATCCATGCCTTATACTTAATTAGGATATCGTGTGACAAAGGACTAAATATTAAATCTGATGCTAGGTTATTATTACATTTACTTAACTTGGGTAAGCATAATGTCTTGCTAGAGGCCGCTTATGTTTTGTGAATAAATGTCTAGGACATTTTTTTTTCACTGCCAACGTTAAGTGAACCTACAGGGTCACACGCATAGACAATCTTGTGAGCATAATGTCCACGTTCAATGAATCTAGATTGTGTCCAGATTCGTTGAACGTATACAAAAGGGGAATCAGATTCCATATTGTATTTTACGGTAGGTTAATAAGTAATTAATTTTATTTAATCGAATAAATGAAATTAATTACTTAATATTACTCATCTAACCGTTGGATGATTATAGGAATAGACGGGACGAGATTGAACTGTCATTAGATGACAGGTTAGGGTTTTGATATTGATGACTATAAAAGGTTATGTTAACCTTTTCTTGTTGGCCGTCCTTTATCTCATTAAAGAAAAAACAAAACCCTAAACCCTAGAACGGCGATATAGTATCTAGCCTCCTCTCTCCGAAAAACGACCGATTACCGGATAGTCGGGGATCGGTTCCGAGCAGTTTTGAGAACACGGAAGGGGCTAGCATCCCGATCGCTTGCGAGAGGAGTTCGTCGCGTGGATACCGAGTAGAGGGCGAAGCATACAAAGCGAGCGCCTCCACAACGAACAATAAAAACATTGAGGTAATTTCTATCCAATCGGTTTTTCTAGTATGTGCAGATCCTGTTGGTGGATTTCCGTAGTTTTATTTTACTTTGTTTTTGCCTACGGATTCCAACATCCGGTTCCTCTACCGTATTTCTTCCCTACATCCGGTTCCTCTTAATCTTGGAAACAACATTGTAAATTTTCTGGGAACTACATACATCAAAATTTTATATTTATTAATGGAATAAAAACAACTCCAAAATATTTAAATAAAGTATTAAAAATAATCTAATAATTCCCTTATAACTTACCTAACTGCACAACCAACGTCTTGTTATCGAAAAAATCATAATATATTGCGCGGTGGAACATGACTCTTCCTGAACTGCTCGGTCTGTTGCAACTGCTCCTTCGTAAGTCTTGCAGACTGAGCATGACCGTGACTGTAAACAGCTATTTTATAGTTGTGGCTCCCGTTGTGTACGAACAATTGCCAATTTTCACTTGTTGCCATTTGCTCTCTCTTTAGCTTAATTGGACAACCACATTTTTTCGTCCATACGGTCCACGCTTTTTTTTTGTATTTCTTCTTCCTCATCGTCGACTATTAGTTTTTTATATTTTCTTACTGAACCTCCGCGTTCGCAAGCCAATGTGACATATGGTCGACAGTCAAATGTTCTGGCTCTCTGATACCGAGTTATGATTAAATATGTCTTCACATTCATTGCAATTTGTTTTGCCCACTCCACCAACTCATCTTTCGAACTAAATATTCGGTCAGTTGTAAATAAATGTCCAAGATCGGTATATTCTTGCAGACCTAGAAATTCTTCAAAGGTATTTGGATCTTCATCACCCTGTTAATGTGTAATGAAAAGTTAATATTACAAAAAGAAAACCCTAAAAAAATAAAAAACAGAAAAAAAAAATTTTTTTTCACATTTTCAGGCACACATTCGCCCAGATTGAGCAAAAGTCACTGTGACTTTCGCCAAATCTGGACGAAAGCTCTACAAAACTTTCGTCCAGATTGGGCAAAAGTCACAGTGACTTTTGCTCAATCTGGGCGAAAATGTGTCCGAAAATGTGAAACAAAAATTTCGATTTCTTACCTCAAAACCAATATTTTCTTGCAGAGATTCTTCAAAAAGATCCATATTATTTTCTAATTTCGTTTCGTAATGTTTAAAGTTGGGAGTTTTTTTTAGAGAGAGGTTAGAGAGAAAGTATGTAAAGAAAGAAAGTGAGAGAAAGGAAAATGAATATTTTGAAAATTTTCGAGTTATCCTTATATCCTTATAGATTCCCGAGTTGCCTTTATCGGCCTCCTAAAAAACTCAGAAGCCACCGAATTGTCTTTTTTTTTTTTTTTTTTTTTAAATCACTACCTAGCTATGTCTTATGTCTTTATTGTTATTAGTAGGGTTTGTTTGGAATAAATATCTTTTCTTGAAATTCATAAATTTTTTAAATATATAAAAATCTAAATTGTATGTAAAAATAAGAGCAGAATACAAAAGTGAAAAAACTTTTATTGAATTTTGAACTTAAAATCCTTTCGAAACAATCTCATACATAAATTTTTGGGTTAATTTCATTTTAGTACTAGAAATTTGACAATTTAGTATCACTTGTTTGTTGATTTTCGTTTTAGTATACTTTTATTTGGTCATTTGACGATTTAGTATCACTTGTTTGTTGATTGACACTTAAGTGAGCAAATCAGAATTTGAAACCATTGTTAGGTGTGAATTTTCGATTGTTTGTAGAGATTAAAACATGAATTTCAATTTCGCCCTTGGCGGAGCAAAAGAATAGGGATGAATTTTCATTCATGTTTAAATCTCTAACAACAGTAAAAAAATCACACATGGCATTTGGCCACAATATTGAGGTTAATTCCATTTTAGTACCCTTTTATTTGGCATTTGACAATTTAGTGCCACTTTGTTTGTTGATTGATAATTAAGTAACCAAATCAGAATCTCAATGAAATTAATTTTACCGGATATTATAGTCCACTATTAGGTGTGATTTTTTTACTGTTTGTAAAAATTTAAACATGAAAACTCTTTTTTTTTTTTTAACAATTTAGTAAAACTTGCTTGTTGATTGCCAATTAAATGACAAAATCAGAATTCTGACTAAATTAATTTTGCCAGAATATTGTGGCCTAATTTCACGTGTGATTTTTTAATACATGAAAATTCATCACTTTTCTTCTTGTTCACCAGGGTTAAAATGAAAATTCATATTTAAATATTTACAAATAGTAAAAAAAAATCATACTTGAGAGTAGTTTGGAATTCTAATTTGGTCACTTAATTGTCTACTAACAAATAAATAGTACTTAATCGTCAAATAACCAAACAAAAAGATACTAAAATAAAAATCAACAAGGAAATGATACTAAATTGAAAAATGACCGAATACTAAAATAGAACTAACCCTAAAATTTTTACTGTCCACTATAATAATAGTAATAATAAAAATAACAATAATAATAATAATAAGATTTCATCAAAGGGATGATAATTGATAAATTAAAAAATTTGTCAGTATCAATATTTCAACTCTCTGCTTTTAAAAAAAGATTGTGTGTGATGTGGCTGCTTCATTTTTTTCTAGGTCTCGTTTTACATGACTTATGTTTTTCTTTTTTAATATTTTTATATATTAAGAACGTGGTGTATGAAATAAATTCATAACTAATCCTATTGTAAAAAAATTAGTAATCAATTGAATTGTCATCTTGTCACACTTATATATTAAACAATTAAAATAAGTATTTATAAAAATTATTTTAAATAAATTAATATAACAATTTACATTTAACAATATCAAAATAGTTAAAAAATATTCCCTGATAATTTTTCAAAAATAATTTTTTTATTTTTTTTTTAAACTAAAAATAGATATAATAATTAGTCAAGAATAACTTCAAAACCATTATAACTTAAAATAAATCAAAAGTTATCCATTTAAGTCACGAAGAATAGGTCAGACTCGCTGTTGAGGAAGAATCAGATCATTCAAACAATTTTCATCTATTTTGGACCCTAAACAAAAAAAATAAATAAATAAAATTCATACTTCAATGGGAAATCTTAAATAAATAGTTAAGTATGTAAATAATTCTTCATTCACACCAGATAAATGTATACATATATATACATATATATGTATATTTGTGTATATATATATTTATATATATATAAGTATATAGATATATACATATTCATACATACATATATACACATATATATAACATATATATAACATATATATGCGTACACATATTCATACACATATACACACAGTGGCGGAACTAGGAAAGAAAACTTGGAGAAGCTGATTAACATTAAAATTTTTTTTTTTAATCAGCAGTCCAGCCCAAAAGTTGTGAGGCTCTATTAAAAAAAATTAAAATTGGAGGGGCTTGAATATAAAAACATCAAATTCTTAAAAAAAAAATTTTTCGGTTGGCTCGACCCGAGTCCCTAAGTGGTTCCGCCACTGCACACATATATGTATATATATAAATATGTGTATGTATACATATATATAAGCATTTATATATACATATATATACACATATATAAAAACATACATATATATAAAATATATAGACATATATGTATATATATATATATGTATACATATATATATGTTATAATAGATGGTTGTGAAATTGACACTTAACATATTGAGAAGAATGATTTTTTAATTGGCTAAGTAACTGAAGGTAAAGATTGATTTTTTTTTTTTTTTTTTATCCTACTGGATTCTTAACTAGCTAATATGATATTCTATAAAGGAGGAAAATGTATCTTTAGATATTTATAACTAAATGAGGATGAAGGAGATGAATACGTATATAATGATATAGAGATGAATTACTAATGTCAAAGAAAAAGGATAAATCTAGATTGATAGAAAGTTTCATTTGCTGCTGTATATGTTATATAGATACGATGCCTAAAGTGGGTATATATATATATATATATAAGGTTTAGAAGATGATCAAGTTTTGGCAATTATATGTCATCTTGGCAAAGCATGCTAGAAGGAAGAATCACATTTTCAGAATTATTTAGCTTTTGAGACAACTATTTGAATTATTTGATGAGTTTAGATTCCCTAATACCTCATCAAAAGGTAAGACTCTTGAAATTTAATGGTATAAATTATGAAATTTATTTGTATGAATCATGAAATTTTAAATTATGTAGCGAATTGTTCAACTTATATGATCAAGATATTTAATTAATAGATAATATCTCGAGTGAAACTCGTGTACATATGGTAGTAAATAATAAGAAGAGATATATAAGGAGGAAGTGAACAAATATCAATAGGAAGAGAATATTTGGTTTTTGGGTTGCAGAGTTGGTTAGAAAGAAGGTTCAAATTCTAATCGTAGTAGTGCGATAATTTCAATATTTTTAATATGGGATGGTTCTTTGTGTACAATAGGATATGATCTACAATCTGTAAAGTCGTTGAAATATCATAATCTACATTCTCTACTTGAGTATTGGATAATTTGATGAGAATTTTGAAGACAAAAAATTTCGCCATTTTATAAAAATATTTGATACTACTGTGTAAGAATCAATCTTTAAAGCATGTTTTGTAGCTAAGACAACCGAATCCAAAAAAGAAATCACATGGATTTAGATTGTCTTATTACTTTTTTTCGTTTTTTCTTTATTTGTGGAAATTGTCTTATTACTTCATATATTATTATAAATGTGAAACTGAAGTTGATTTATATTGTATTAATGTTTTTTAATTTCATTTTTTTAGAAAAAAAAGAACATATTATTATTAATATTTCTCAAAATATTAGTATACGATGCATTTATCTTAAACATTAGTATATGACGAATTCTTTTTACTAGATATCTTTTATGTATTAAATTATTTTCTTATAAGAAAACTATTACCACCTCACAGAGTAGGACAATCGAGGGGAAAAAAAAATCTGAAGTGTACAAAGAAGCCACATTTGAGTTATGAGTCAATATCATATGGAAAAAACATGATTCACGACGGAAGTTTCAATAAAAAGTAGCTAAGTGGTGATCAATAATTTATGTTTTTTTTTTTTTAAATTACTTATAATAATTTTTCTATTTAATTCTTTATACATATAAATATTTTTTTGAATAACTAATTTTATCAGATTATGTATAGTAAGTAATGAAATAATAATGTCACGTTATTATTAAGACAATATCATTTTTATAATCTATATCTTCATGTAATTTGAAAAAAATGTATATTGTTAATAGATATTTATTATCATTTGTTTTCTTTTTATAATAATTTCTTTCAATATTTATCTTTTAAAATTTAAAAATTTATTTTTTACTTTATAAGTTTTATTAATATATAAAACTATTACAAAAGAGTATTGTATAAAAAATATATTTAAGATGCGTGTTAAATGATTCATATAAAAAATTAACAATAAAAAGAAAAAAGCATTTTAATCTAAAAAAAATTTTACTTTTCTTATTATGATCTCATTTTCCCATAAAAATCAAACATGTTCCTCACTATAATGCCTCTATTTAAATGGTAATATAAAAATATTTTTCGTTTCCTAATTTATTGGATCATTATATTTTCTTTCGTAAATATTTAAGGGTGTATTTGTATAATAAATTACTTTTTGGTATAGATTACAAAAAATGTGTGATATGTGCAATCTCTTTTACTGATAATTTTCGCATCATATATCAAGTGAGAAATGTAAGTTCAAATCATCATAAAGCAGTTTAACGTCATATATTAATTTAGTGCGACTCTAATAATCTCTCCATAATTACATTTTATTTCAATATAAAATTTAACTTTCACAAATGTTAAAATGAAAAAAATTAATAACTTTTTCCCAAAACAAAAATCATTCCAAATTTTTTATTTTCAATCAAAGTAATGCACTTTTTTTAGGTATAAAAGGAGGTGAGATTCTGTGAATTGCAGAGAGAAAGTAGACCCTCTCCCTCTGAGAAGAAGGAAGAGAATTATAACAAAGTTTGAAAAAGATGGGTTCACTTTGTGTTGTTAACAAAAAGCCTCATGCAGTTTGCATTCCATATCCAGCTCAAGGTCACATAAACCCCATGCTTAAATTAGCCAAACTTCTCCATCACAAAGGCTTCTACATTACCTTCGTCAATACTGAATTTAACCACCGACGTATTCTTAGATCCAGAGGTCCTAATTCTCTCGACGGTTTACCGGATTTCCGATTCGAAACCATTCCTGACGGACTTCCGCCGTCCGATGCCGACGCTACTCAGGATATTCCTTCTCTTTGTGATTCTACTACTAAGAATTGTTTAGCGCCCTTTTGCGATCTCATTTCCAGGCTTAACGACGACGTCGCTGCGCCGGATGTTCCTTCGGTGACTTGTATTGTTTCCGATGGAGTTATGAGTTTTACTCTTGAAGCTGCCCAGAAGTTCGGAATTCCTGATGTGCTTTTTTGGACTACTAGTGCCTGCGGCTTGCTTGGGTATGCTCAGTATACACACTTGATTCAAAGGGGATATGTCCCTCTCCCAGGTATACGCCATTGATATACTCTATTACTATACTGCACTAGATAATCTTTTTAACATATTAAAATCCAATCCAAATAATTATACTTTTTTCCATACAAACTGAATGTAGCATGACTCAAATCATTTGTAACATTCTCTATAAAATAAGACATTTTTTTCTATATTAAATTAGAAATATTCTAGTAAATGTAATACATGATTCGACTTTTTGTATTATTTAGAATAATTTACTCTAACTTCTAATAAATTTTTTAATTAATATACTATAACGGTAGTAATTTTTTTTATAAAATTTATAGTTTATATTTTATTTTAAAAATTATTTAAAAGATTACTACTATAGGCCGGGCGAATATTACGAAGAAGATATATTTGAATTCCTATTATTAGACTATTCTGCCTCCACTTGTATTGGTCCAAACTATATTCTACTATTTGCATGTAGTGTTGAAATTATTGAGAATTGGAAGCCAAAAGGACAAAACATATACGTATGCCTTTGGATATTTAGAAAAAAAAACAAGTCTTTATTGAATTTCTCGTAGCGGGAAACGGCCGGCCGGGAGGCTCCATTCTCCCATGACCTAAGCATTCAGTTTATTCAACTGGCCGGTTTTCATTCTTAATGAGAATCTTAGACCACCAACCCCCACCAATATTAACTCTAGAAAAAGAATGACTACTTCTATTTCTAATTTCTTAATGATAAATGATCATTTTTATTTTTTACATTTCTAATTTCTTGGGTTCCTTTTTTTTTTTTTTTCTGGGAATAATTTCTTGGGTTCTAGATTCAACAATTCACCACTTTGTGAATATTAGCTCTTTTTAAGTTTGAAGTGTATTTGGATGATGTCTGATTTGGATTTTTATTTTTTTAATTTATGTAAGGATGTATTGTAGAGAATTTGATTTTCAAAATAAATAAATTATTCGTGGGAGTAAGATGTAAACTCAAAAACTAAAAACACTTAAGTCAATTTGAATCTAATTTTTGTCTCTAATATGCAGATATGAGTTACATGACGAACGGTTATCTGGAAACGAAACTGGATTGGATTCCAGGAATGAAGGATATAAGACTAAAGGATCTTCCAAGTTTCGTAAGAACAACAGATCCTGATGATTTGTTATTCAATTTCCTAATGAACGAAGCTAACAAAGTTCCGAAATCCACCGCATTAATCTTAAACACCTTCGATGCTTTAGAAACAGAAGTTCTAAATGCCTTGTCATCAATGTATCCCCCCCCTGTCTACGATATCGGACCATTAAATATGATGCTTAATCAAATTGAAGATCCAAAACTCAAATCAATCGGTTCAAATCTCTGGAAAGAAGATCAAAGCTGCATCGATTGGCTTAACGCCGACAAAGATCCAAACTCAGTCGTCTATGTCAATTTCGGAAGCATCACTGTAATGACCGCCGATCAACTAATCGAGTTTGCTTGGGGACTGGCGAATAGTATGAAACCGTTTCTGTGGATAATCAGGCCGGACGTAGTTGTGGGTGAATCAGCGATTTTGCCGCCGGAATTCGTTGCGGAGACGAAAGGTAGAGGAATGTTGGCTAGTTGGTGTCCGCAAGAGCAGATCCTGAATCACGCGGCGATCGGGGGATTTTTAACGCACAGCGGATGGAATTCAACTCTGGAGAGTATTTCTAACGGCGTTCCGGTGATTTGTTGGCCGTTCTTTGCTGAGCAACAGACGAATTGCAGGTACAGTTGTGTGGAATGGGGAATTGGTATGGAGATTGATAATGATGTGAAGAGAGATGAAGTTGAGAAACTTGTGAGGGAACTTATGGAAGGTGAGAAAGGGAAGAAGATGAGGAATAATGCTAGAGAATGGAAGAAAAAGGGAAAAGAAGCTGTCATGCCCGGTGGAACTTCATGGATTAACTTTGATAAACTTCTCAAAGAGGTGCTTTTCCCAAATTAATGTAAAAAAATACATTGCTAAATTTCTGAACATATCAGCGAATATCCTGAGAAGTGAATAGTCAGTCCCACATGCTGGAATCAGGTCCATCACTCTGTGTGTGAGACGTGGTAAGAAATGGCGGATTATGTTTTATAAGGACTTTATAAACAAAAATGAATCAATTAAAAAAAAAATGAAAGGGGATTAATATTATTGAAATAAAAGATATGACAAAGTTGAAATAAGTAAATTAATTGGAAGATTAATTTTACAAATTCCTTAATTATTTTAAAAATCTTCTTCTGGACAAATGATCATCCAAACATGAGTAAAAGTCGTGAAGCGAAGGCCTGTGATGATTATCTAATTAGGAAGGACCCCTTTAATTAATTTCTCCAAATTCAAAAACGAAGAACCATCAATTCCAGTTGCTTCCTGTGCTTTTTTCTTCCATTCAATGGCTTTCTTCTTCATACTTGTACCATTTTCTCCACCAATCACTTCTCTAATCATCTTCTCCACTTCATTTCTTTCCAAATTTCCGCTATTAATTTCCCTTCCAACTCCCCATTCAGTACAAGCAAGTCTGCAATTAATATGTTGATCGGCGAAAAACGGCCAACATATCATCGGTACGCCGCTGGCCAAGCTTTCAATCATTGAATTCCATCCACAGTGCGTTAGAAAAGCTCCGATTGAAGGATGATTCAGAACTTGTTCTTGCGGACACCATTTAGCAATTAGCCCTAATTCCTTCGTTTCTTCGAGAAATCCTGGCGGTAACATCACAGAAGGATCTCCGGCAATTGAATCAGATCTAATAATCCATAAGAAATTCCGTTTACTATTAGCCAATCCCCAAGCGAGTTCTATCAATTGCTGTTGATTTAGAACTGTAATGCTGCCGAAATTTACATAAACGACGGAGTTTGGTGGCTTAGATTCAAGCCAACGGAGACACTCTGGCTCTTCCGTCCAAAGATTTGCTCCGATAAACTTGAGGCTGTTTTCCGGGAGCTGATGGATTAGAGATTGAATTGGACCGATGGTGAAGATTGAAGGGCAGATTCTTGAGAGAGAATTCAGGAATTCGGATTCTAATGCATCAAAAGTGTTGAAGATTATTGCTGATGCTGTTGAAGCCCTTTCGGATTCTCCCATTACGAAGTCCTGCAATAGCTCATCCCTCGGATCTGTTGTTCGAAAAAAGGTTGGCAAATCCCTCAGACGTAAATTTTTTAGTTCTGGTATGAAATCCAGATTCCTTTCTAGGTTGCCATTACTGTGATCAGTAGTAGAATCTGGAAGAGGTCATGGAGAATTAAGCAGAAAAAAGAAACAGGGACCTAATTAAATTTTAAAAAAAATAATAATAATTTTGCTGTAAAAAAATTAAAATATTTTAAAACATAAGTCTAATTCGTTTTTAGAATAACAACGTATTTCTCTCGGTCGAAAATATAAATTGTTACTCCGATCGAAAATAATAAGTTATTTTAGTTAAAATTAGATGATCAAAATTATAAGTCCTTTATACGTTTTAATATGTATTTTTTTTATATAGTTTTCAATTATATTCTCTATAATTCATTTATTATCTCCTCTTCCTCCCCTTATTTATTAAGGGTAAAATGGATATTTTATTTAAAAAATTGCATTATTTTGTTAATTTTAATTCATGTGTAAAGTCCAAAAAACTTTATATTCTTAGGCGTAGATAGTATTTTTTTTTTAAAAAAAATAAATTAAATAGCGTGATATATTTCTAAAATAAAATGTTTTTATGAATTCAATTTATATAATGAATGATACATTACTAATTTCTATAATGAAGTTATATATATAATTCATATAATGAAATTATATATAATGAAGTTATATATATAATTTATATAATGAAATTATATATATATGAGGAAATGCATTTGATAAGTAACATTTTTAACTCTTAGTTATTGAAGTTAATATTACGTAATTAATTAATTAATTATAAATATATAAATTATAAAAATATATTTATAATTTAAATACAATATTAAAAAATATATTTATAGGTTTTACAAGGAACTTACAAGCGTTATGCTTAATGCTTGTATCTTATGATTTATCTTTGTAATTTTTTAATTATATTTTGATTAAAACTCCCGTTTATACCAAAGAAAAAAAATAGAAGATAAAATTTTATTTGGTAATTGAAATTAGATATGTTTTTCAATGGAGGACTTCAAAATACAAATGTGACACTTTTGATCCTTCTAATAGTACTTTCATCTATTAGAAATTTTAATAATCTATAGTTAGAAATTTTAATAATCTATAAGGAATATTCAGCAAGAATAAAATAAATAACTAAAAGGAATACACACAATCATTAGAACTTATATGCAAAAATTAAAATAACAATAATAGAATGTGAGTTTTCATTTATCCTAAAGCTCTTTTTTCATCCATAAATTTGTCACAAATAATAAATGGATTAATATTAGTACTTGTAGAAGAAATTAAAATTACTGGTATAAGTAAAAATAAAAAAAAAGAAAAAACACACACACACACACACAGAGGAATAGGGAGTACCTGTTGGAATTAGAGGGATGAGTCCTTTTTGTTTGAGAAGAGTAAAGTTTCTATTTACCAAG
Organism: Catharanthus roseus; assembly: GCA_028651295.1. NCBI lineage: Eukaryota > Viridiplantae > Streptophyta > Magnoliopsida > Gentianales > Apocynaceae > Catharanthus > Catharanthus roseus. The sequence goes on along the minus strand of JAPQWS010000108.1, from coordinate 1,964,506 downwards.
AAGCAGCAAGCATTAGTAGTCCTGAAGCAAACGCTAGGAACCCCAATTTCTCTAGCCGCCACTACACAAAAAGACATTATAGAATCTCCGATTATACAATTCACCGGCGGCGATGATGATGATGAATTATCAGAAGAATTAAGTTTCTTCAGAAGTTTCAAAAACGGATCTAAACAGTTGTTTCTGGTAGAATCGCAAAGAGAAACTACATCTTGAGTAGCATCGGCTGGGGCATCATCAGTTGAAGAAAGTCCATCTGGAATTGTCTCGAATTTGAAATCCGGTAAGCTATCTAGACCTCCTCGTGATCTAATTAACCGCCTCTGATTATACTCTGTGTTTACGAATGTTATACGAAAACCTCTGCTGTGAAGAAGAATGGCTAATTTGAGCATTGGATTTATGTGTCCTTGTGCCGGAAATGGTACACATACGGCATGTGCCTTTTTTTTCTGTTGCTGATAAGTTTCTGCCATTGATGTAGTAGTTGTTTCTGTGTTCTTGTATGAGCTTCGAGTTAAGAAGAATGTATTAATGGAAGAAGTCCTCCCATCCCTTCACCACATTCTTCATTTATCTTTATCACTATTATATTATATTATGCACAAGTGTCACAAGCCAACAGGAATATATTATAAAATTGTTCTTAAAGAATTTTTCTTACCTTCTGTGCGAATGCATGTCAACATAGATTAGCTTTGCTTTATAATTTAATTTTTAGTTCTTTTATGATTTTCTCATTTATTTTGGTTTTATTTTTTTCTTTTAAATGATCTGATATAATCAGAGTTTTTCCACTTAAACAACAAGTCTCAAATCTGAACCTTAGAAAATACAATTTTTGTGAAAATATTGGGTCTCTTTAAATATGTTCAATTCCATTCAAAATATTAATAATAGATAACAAATCATGCATAAGAATTGGATTTAAAATTTAAACTTTTATATTTCTACTTTAGACCTTACATTACATTTCTTTCATAAATATTTTATTTTTTATAAAAGTTAAATAAAAAATTTTATTTTTTAATTTTAAATCGAATATATACCCCAGTTTAAAAAAACCCATTCTTAAATTATCGATTTTGTTTAAAAAAAAATTTATCGCATTAAAAATTCGGTAGTACTTGTCAATCATTAAAAGAGTTTGGTTTGAGTAGTCCTCCTGCAGCTGATCATATTAGACAAGATGTAGGACAAGACAGCCAAAAGCTGGCATGTTCGTTCAATGGATTGGTGGAATGTTTTAGCAGGTCAATTTAAGTCGAGAAGAATGACGATGAAGATAACTCGAGAAACTATAAGGATAATTCGAAAAAATTTAAATAAATTTATTTTTACTTTAACACTTTCTCTCTCTTCACCTAAATACTTTCTATGGCTACAAACTTCAATCTCAGATCTTGAAAGATCTGACCGTTTAAATTGAAAAAAAAGTTAGTTCTTCAATTTATTCTCATTTATTTACAATTTTACCGTTTTAGATCGTTGAAATATCTGTTTAAAAATCGAATTTAAAAAAAAAATTTTGGTCGATTGGACACTTTCGTTCGTTACCGGCGAAAGTACTGGAATACTTTCGTTGGCAGTGAACGGAAATACTCCGGCACTTTCGCCGGCGACGTGCGAAAGTGTCTAAATTTTTTTTAAATTTTTTTTTAAAATTTTTAAATTTTTTGGTCATAAATGATTATTTGATTATTTAATTAATTTTGTTTATATAGAATGAGTGTGACTAGCGTTTAACATATTTTATGTGATAATTTTTAATTGTTAATATGATTATGGATTTGTGAACATTATGAAATGAATAAAATAACGAAAATAAAATAGAATAAAAATCGATAATGTGAACAATAAAGTAATATATAAATATCTCTGAGAATGTTATTTAACTTGGTCTATTTAGAGTAAATGTAACTAGTTTAAAATTGTTTGCTTATAATTATGTGTTTAATAAGAACATGTTATGTAATTGTTAAACTATTTGAATTTTAATTTGAAATCATTGTTATTTTTGGCCTTATGTTTAGGATATAATTCTAAGATTGAATAATTTATAAATTAATAACTATTACTAAAGAATATTAGTGATAAATAATAATTGAACAAAAGAAATAGTAGAAATGAAATAATAGATACCGATAATTCTAAATAATAAAATAATAATAGATGTTAAAGTAAATATTGAAATATATGATAAACAAGTATTAACGAATTTGAATAACTAATAGATGGTTCGACCTAGCGGCCGTAGAGGAGATGATGATCTTGGTCCTGTCACAGACAGGACAGGTCGAGTTGAGGGGCGCACTGTCACACCTTCGTCTAGAGGTGTGAGGGGGCGACATAGTACTTCTGACCTCCCTGTTACTCCTACCCCTCTTGCACCTGGTTTACATCATGGTACAGGTGAAGCCAGATATTCTACCCAACCACGGCCGTACCTTTTAGATCTCGACCTCCCTTCCAACCCCATCTGTCCACACACCTGTGCCCTATGAGCTATATGGATCTGCACATCCACCTTCACACTCTACAAACACAGTATATGATCCATACTTACATGTTCCTACTGTTGTGCGACCTCGCATACCGTATACATCTGCCACCAAGAGCCTATATTGGAGTTTAGGGGTCAGCCGAGGCAGATAGGGGTTGAGCTCTTTTATCAAATGCTTGGCGCTGCCCCTCAGGATTCTTCATGCAGCACACACGGGTATTCTAATACTGAGTATTGTGTTTCATCTTCTGATCCTTACGTACCAGGTCCTGCAGATAGGATTTTTTAGGGTGATAGGGTTGTTGGCGAGGAGCAAGAAAGAGTCTGATTCCTACATATTCAGGGAGAGGCGGATGAGAGAGGTGATGATGATGGTGATGGTGGTGATGATGATCATGATGAGGGTGATGATGATGGAGATGAGGAGCAGACCGTATATGTTGCACCTGTGGCACCAGCTAGTGGATCGGACGGGCGTCCTCGTCACGGGAAAGGGAAGGTTTTGACCGGCAGCTTTATGTCAATGATGAGTAAATTGCAGGGTCTCGTAAAAAAAGACCCGAGGTGGCTCGTGATGTTCAGGCACCGACACAGAAGAGGAAGAAAGTGAAGGCTTCAGATTGGGAGCAGACAGGCGCAACAGAGGGAGGTCCTGTTGATCCGGAGCTCATCCCATCATACAGTGGACATGTGGCAAGTCTGATATGGCATTGACAGGTATTTATCTTTATGTTAAAGTGACATGTTATTATTATTGTTATTATTCTTTAATCTGTCAAATATTATTTATTATGATAAATAGAAAAAATAATTATTACATAAATATATTATTATATGACTGTATAAATTTATTTGTTTTATCTTCAGGATCGTGGTTTATTGAAGTGTCGATCTCGTTATATGGCTCTCACTGGTTGGGACCTTACCAATCCGCAGGCTCGGCCCTTGGCTTCCGGGTCCGGTCTGACGCACTTACGATCGTGCATGTTTCAGCACGCCAATGCTGCATTGTTGTCGACATTTGTTGAGAGGTGACAGCCCGACACGAACAGCTTCCACATGCCATGGGGTGAGATGACCGTTACACTGCACGATGTGGAGCTTATTCTTGGGGTGTCTGCTTATGGTGTGGTAGTGGATCACAAATTATCCATGGAGTAGTTGATACAGGTTGTTTAGGATGATCTGGGTTTAGCTCTCACCGGGGGTTTAGGGTTTAATGCATCGGAGCTTCACGTTGTTGCTTCTAGTAGACAGATTTCACAGTCACATCAGGTCAGAGCTGCATGCTATCTACATTACATTTTGGGTAGCTCAATCTTCAGTGATAAGAGTTGCAACATTGTATCTGGGAGACTGTGGCCACTTTCGTGGAATGTGAGTTATGTTGGGAAGTTCGCATAGGGTGCTGTCTGTCTTGCGTATCTGTAACGGAATCTGGGTTAGGCTTCTAGGGTTGATGCGAAGGAGCTTGCAGGGTGCTGATCACTATTAGAGGTATATGTTTTAAAAGTAACGTTAATTATGTTATTTTTATATTTTTAAGGGTTTAGGGTTTATTTATATTTCTTTTTATATATTTTTATTGAATTTATATTTTATATTTTAGGTGTTTATATATTTGTATTTTCCCATGTTTGTACCCCCGTTTAGACATTCTTCCGAAGGATGCAAGCCCTACATCTAGATGTTTCCGACGATTGGTTATAAGAATGAGAATAAACTGCTGGATATTCGCTTGAGACTAGATATGATGACAGTTGATGAGGTTCGGTGGATACCGTACAGGACTCAGGATATTCGTAATTGTTAGGTTTCCACATGGCACGGGTTCATTGCATACTTTGACTGCGTGAAGCCTTACATGCCTAACCGGATTTTGAGACAGTTCGGTTTTAGGCAATGTATTCCCGCCCACCCTATCCAGCCTCAAGAGGCACGCCGCCTGCCGAACAACAGGATGTACGTCTTGAGGAACACTTTTGTCGAGGAACTGTGGCTCGAGGCACCTTCGCACTTACTAACAGTGTCATGGACTAGTCAGAGACGGAACCAGAACAACATGGTTGGGGGGGCTGGAGAAAAAAAATTTGCCAGAATTTCGTCTATAAAATGATGCATTCCATGTACAAAAGACATTCAAACAATTTCAAATTTACATATAATATAGCAAAAGAATAGGCAATCGCCCATTACCAATGAGGAGTGATCACCCCATCACTCACGAGGAATGATTACCTATCACTCACGGGATAAACATTACAATTCTAAATTTACAAATAAAATAACAGAAAATAGGTAATCGCCCTTTACCAATGAGAAATGATCACCTATCACTCACAAGGAATGATTACCTATCACTCACGGATAAATACCTCTATCAAAATTGAGAATCTTGATCAGAATCTTGAGATAACAGATGAGATGAGCACGATCAAAAGACGAAATCCAATATAACCTGCAATTGATTTAGAACGATTAGAAGATTAATATGAAAACAAATAACATTCATACAAATGTTAAGAATGAAAAAAAAAATTACTACTAAAAAATGATATGAAATAGAGTTTTACATGTGAACGAAATGATTAAAATGGCAATTTTATTCTTCGAGTTTGCATATTCTGAAATCGCTACAAGATGTCTTCATTTTCAATACTCATAAAAATCTCTTGCTCCACATAACAAACCAAACTGTCATTGAGAAACTCATCTCCCATCCTATTGCGTAAATCATTCTTAATCATTCTCATAGCAGAAAACAATCTTTCAACGGTCGCTGAAGCAACAGGCAAGACTAAAGCCAACTCAATTAGTTGATAAACTAAAGTAAAAAACTTGTGAGTATTCGTCTCAACCATCTTCTTTGCGAGATCTCCAATGTCAGTAAGGCCAGAGAAAGCTGCCCCATCACTTGATCTTATGTAAGAGATATATGTATCAAGTTGTGCTTTAAGCTCAAACTTATCAGAGATAGAAAATTTATATGAATAGAACTCGGATAGACGGAGTAACTGATTCCGATCAAAATTCACAAAGGAATCTCTGGGATCAAGGCATGATATGCAAATAAGTAGCTCTGAAGTTGACTCCGTAAAACGATCATCCATTTCTTTGGCTATAAAATCAAGTACCTAACATTAAATACAGAAATGAACAGTTAATAATTTGTAATATTACAAATAATAGAGTATTAGGTAATAAGTTAAAAAAAAGAAATTAATTACCTCAAAAAAGATGTCTCGACGAAAAAAATGGTAGTAAGTCTTTGGCTGCCCATCCACACTCCTGTATAATCTAGCTTGGCCTGGTAAAAGATCTTGCATGTTCCGCACGAAAATATCATTTTTGATACAAAATGCAGTAACAACACCCAATAGCTCCTCCCAATAATCATCATTATTTATGTACTTCTTCAAATCTTCCTTTATTGTCTGAATCATCCGGATAGCAGGGACTATGTTTTGAGGCCTTTGTTGCAAGCACATCGACAATGTATTTGTTTTTGCTAATACATTTACCATTAATTGAGCAATGAATACAAATCCAAACTGCCACATTTTATCAATCAAACCTCGAGCAATGCCTTGACTATTGACCTCATCAGCGTCTTCATATATAGTTTCAAGCACATGTGTCACTGCATCCCATATATGCAAAATCCGAGTTATTGTTTTGAAGTGAGAGCCCTAACGAGTATCACCTGACCGAGCTAAATTTCCTGATTCTTGCCCTTTCCTGTAGCAACTTTTCCACTTTCTAGACGTTTTACAAGATCATCATAGTGCTTTTGCAGAAGAGCATCATTTCTTTTACATGAAGCTCCAACAATGTTTACAATCTTAGCAAGGTACTTAAAAAAACTACACACATGAGCATTTTTCTTTGAAGTAGCCACAAGCACTAATTGAAGTTGGTGAGCAAAGCAATTAATATAATATGCGTGCTTATTTTCATCTCAAATTTTTTGTTTCAATCCATTAAGCTTGCCACGCATATTAGACGCCCCATCGTAACCTTGACCTCTGAGCTGTGAAATTGATAATCCATTTATTGCAAAGAAATCATCAATACTATTTTTTAACGTCCATGCAGAAGTGTCACTCATGTATACTATTCCAGGAAAACGCTCGACCACTTCTCCATTATTATTAACAAATCTCAAAACTATAGACAATTGCTCCTTCACGGAGCTATCTCGAGCCTAATCAACCAAAAGAGAAAAAAACTTGTCACCAATCTCATTGATAATAGCTTGTCTCACTTTTGTTGCACAAGCATTAACAATTTCTTTTTGAATTTTAGGAGAAGTCAACTGATTATTTCCCGGAGCATTCAAGTTCATGACCTTATTTACTTCTTCCGATTCCTCACAATACCATTTTGTTTATTCAAGAAAATTACCTCATTGGATTGAATTTATCAACTCATCATTTCCACGGAAAGCTAAACCCTAACTTAATAAAAGTCGAATCATTTTTACAACAGCAGTTAGCCGTGCACGGTAGTTAATCTCAGTTTGACTACTTTGTTTTGCTAAAATATATTCCACATTATATCTTTGATTTTTGAAACCCAACAACTGAATTACAGCACCAAAGTGAGTACTATTTAGAGATCCTTCATGGTTTTTAAATTTTTCTTCAACACGTTTCCAATTTTTAAAACCAACTTCTGTAAACGTATCATCACCATGTTTGTGATTTTGACCTTTAGCAAACAAATAACAACAGAAACAAAATGCTGCATCTTTGTGTACACTTTACTCTAACCAAGTAAAATCTTTAAACCATATCTTCTGAAACGATCTTCTAATTTCACCAAAATCAATTTGCGAAAATTTATGATAACATGGTTGAGTTGGGCCTTTAGCCACATACCGTCTCCTTAATTCATCTCTAATTTCATAAGGATAACTATCAATTGGTTTACGCAATCCTGGATCACCAATAATTTCAAAATCCGAAAACTTTACCCCTACCCGAGGCTTTTTCCTACGATCTTCATTATTAACATTTCCTTTTTATTAGCTGATTTTTCTTCAACCGATTTAGGACCCTTCTTCCACTTTCCAAAATATTTCTCCATAATAAAATCCTATATAATATTCAAATATTTTAAATTCACAATTCAACACATTTCATTTATAACATAATAATTAATTAGAACATAAACATAATAATCATATTTTTACCCAAAAAAACCCTAGAAATTTTTTCACTAATAAAATCAAAATTTTAGCACTCAAAAATCTATTTACCAAAATAAAAAATAAAAAATATTTCTACATAAATTAATCTAGAAAACGTACTTTTTTCTTCTTCAAAGTTTGAAGAACAGGGAAGCGAAGACGTCGGCCCGCTGCCGTCCGTCTCCTGCCTGATTGCTGGTGCTGCAGCTTGCTACTGCATATCTGTATCCGCGGCTGAGGCTTCGCCGTCGTTACGACACCACCCGTCGTCTTGCTTGCGCTGCCGCCGAGCTCAGAGAGTCGGAGTTCGAGGAAGAGGATCGGTTTCAGTTTGCGCGGAGGGGGAGGAGCAGAGAGAGAGAGAGAGAGAGAGAGAGAGAGAGAGAGAGAGAGAGAGAGAGAAAGCTGCTTTTTTTTTTTTTTGTTTCTGTTGGCAGCTGCTACCAAGGGTTTTCAGGTGGTGGTGTTGTTGTTGTTGTTTTTTTATATAAATCAATCCCTATGTCTTGGGGGGGGCTAAATTGAAAAAAAAAACTGGGGGGCTTGAATGTAAAAATCCTAAAAAAATTTTTAAAAAATAACCCGAGCCCCATGTAGTTCCGTCCCTGGGACTAGTGTTCCGACCATTCCAGCGAGTTCCTGCACTGATGATTACATGGGTTGGTACCTCCACGGCACTCACCCGAGGATTCAAAATCCCGAGAATATTCTCAGTGGCTATAATGTCCCGGTAGCTCCCGCCATGCTACCAAAGGCTCTCTTAGATTTGATTGTACGTTAGTGTCATAGACAGGATATTGATAGTGATGAGTTTAGACGTACGATTCGAGATTTACTAAGGAAGCATTACATAGCTCTTTAGTATGTATTCGGATATTGTTTATTTCTTTTTTTATTCCTGTTCGATATGTATTATTGAGTTTTTGTGATGTTCATTATATTTATTCCCTCATGTTCTGATTTATTATTGCATATTAATATAATTACACAAAAAACGTAAATAAAAAAAAACTTCGAACGACAAATTATACGAAATATTATTAACACTTTAAAAAAATAATATATTATAAATTACAATTTGCAACATTATTACATAAAATGTCTCTGCGGCGGATATATTTCACGGTACCTCGTAACCCAATCTGCCATCCAATTATGATATGGGGCCTCCTATCCACTAACACGTATATCTCGATGATAGTCTCATTGCACCTATAATGAGAGCAAAGGGCATCCATCTACCAACTGTAACTGCAAAATAATAATAATAATATATACACTTAATAAAATATCAATTTGCAATAATTCAATTAATAGTAATAATAATCATAACAAAAAGTTATCAATAATAAATACATGTATAAAATGTTGCAATTCCTCCATGAGTCCAATGAATATCGTTCCAGCAGTACCATCCATATTAGAAACAAGTGGTAAGACAGTGGTTGACTCTGACCATGCAAGAAATATAACGCATAGATTGAATGTATTAGCAATGACATAAATATGATCAGGTGTATCCATCCAATATTCAGGTGGCGCCGAACCCTCTTCTCGATTTGTCTTCATTATCAACTCTGTCATACGTTCAACTGAGCCGAACAATTGCACATATACGTTCATACGGTGCCGTAAATCATACGCTCATTATTCTACGAATTTCAACCCAATGGTTTTCATCCCCGAACAAAAAATTTGATACAACCCTAAATCCACAATTACCATCTCCAACCATATTCTTCCAGTTTTGTATAAATTCATACATAAACCCGGGAAATGCATTGTTGAAAGGGAATGGCACTTATGGTGAATCTGGATTTACAACGGATGATAAACTGGACCTACTACTGCTACGTCATCTGCCCCTACCCCTACCGCTACGAGGCGGCCTACCTCTTCCACCAGGACTAGGATTAGAACCTAAACCGCTACCAGACCCAAAACCTGAACCACTGGACTTTCCTATCTTCCTATGTGCGATGGAGACGTATTCCCAGTGAGACTTATCCTTTTTGGTAGAATTCGTCTTCCGTTGTCCCTTCGTGACTGCGGTCTCTGAGGGATTGACAACCGCTGACAAGGATCATCAAGCAACACCGTATATATAACACCTTTGATGAGTCGCCTAACTATCTGGACATTAGAAATTGGACCAGTACTAATTTCCTGTAACAGTGAAGTGAGATCACGCATTTCGGATTCCATATCTCTATCGTGTTCTTCAGGAATATCATAACCAATTTCTAATTTTCTCAAAAAAAAAATGTCAACATCTTCCTCTTGGATTGGAATTAAATATTGGCACCTATTAACAAGTTCACATGTACATGGTAGACCGTGTGACTTTCTTAAATAATGCAGACAATTACTTCCCGGTTCTTCAACTAGCTGACGTGCTTTCTTTAACTCATCCATTATCTTCTTCAAAACCAAATGACTAATTTTATTACTTAAATTCTTCACGATGGGATTACTCTTAGCGCCATACTTCTCTTTAAGTTTAGAAATTTCCAATGTATATTTAATTTCTATAATTTGACCTTGGATAAGAGAGTCGATATTCAGAAACACGGTGTCCAACTCACCGTGACACGTTGATAGCCACAGCTTCAACACAGAATATTCGCTCTCTGCCCAGTTCGTTATCTCTACCCCAAAATGCAACACTTGAGATGTCTAAACCCTGCAAAATTTATGGGCAAATGGAGTCAACCATGTGCTGAACAGGTAATGTAGAAAGTTAGGCCTGCTGTGCCACCTAGTCTTCAACACTTCCAACTTTCTCTGATATTCCACCTCATCTATTTCATTAATTAATTTTTTCCACGAACCATTCACGAACCGTTGTGCCACCTCTTCATCTTTCACCATCTCTGTTAACTTGGCCAACACATTCTGATCGATGTGTCTTCTACATAACATATGATATGAATTGCTAAACACATCATTAATCACCGGCATTAGTCCACTTTCCCTATCGGTAAGAATGACTAGATGCTCTCCTTCATTGATAATTGAACTCTGACAATTTGACATAGCAGATGTAAAATATAAGTGATTGATTTGTTAAAAAACCCATTTGTATGTCGTTCCATGTTCATTGCACATAAAAGTTGTTGCCACTGTGAAGTTCTTTCCTGTTGGAGTCATCCCTACACATTCTAATAGTGGCATGTTGTACCTTAATAAAAAAATAAACGGGAAAATTAATCATTAACATTCACTAATATTTTTTCACGGACTTAAAAATATTATTAACTATTTACTAAAAAAAAATATTATAAAATTTAAATGTTTGTGCGAATAAATTAATAAAGATATTTAATAATACAATTAATCCACTATAGTACTTACTTGTTCGTTTTATACGTCGTATCCATTATCAGTACATATGGCCACGTTCTAATCATTGCAATCGATGTCGGGTGTGCAACGACAATATCACTAAGTAGGTTGATTTCCTCACGATTTCTATGAAAAACGGTGTAGCCCCTTTCTGCACTTAAGTGGAGAACTTCCTCTATCGTATTTCTTTCCTGCATCTGGTTCCTCTTAATCTTCGTAACAACATTGTAAATTTTCTGAGCACTACATACATCAAAATTTTCTATTTATTAATGGAATAAAAACAAATCTAAAATTTAAATAAAGTATTAAAAATAATTCCCTTATAACTTATCTAACTGCACAACCAACATCTTGTTCTCGGAAAAATCGCAATATATTGCGAGGTGGAACATGACTCTCCCTGAACTGCTCGGTCTGTTGCAACTGCTCCTCCGTAAGTCTTGCAGCCTGAGCATGACCGTGACTGTAAACAGTTATTTTATGGTTGTGCCTCCCATTGTGTACGAACAATTCCCAATTTTCACTTGTTTCTATTTGCTCTCCCTTTAGCTTAAATGGACACCCACATTTTTTCGTTCCATAAGGTCCACGCCTTTTTTTAGATATTTCTTCTTCCTCATCGTCAACTATTGGTTTTTTATATTTTTTAACTGAACCTCCACGCTCGCAAGCCAATGTGACATACGGTCGACGGTCCAATGTTCTGAATCTCTGATACCGAGTTATGATTAAATATGTATTGGCATTCATTGCAGTTTGTTTTGCCCAGTCCACCAACTCATTTTTCGAACTAAATATTCGGTTAGTTATAAATAAATATCCAAGATCGATATATTCTTCCGGTTCCTTCAAACGTATTTGGATCTTCATCACCCTGTTAATGTAAAATGAAAAGTTAATATTACAAAAAAAAAATTTAATTAAAAAAACAAAAAACAAAAAAAAATTCAGTCAATTTCTTACCTCAAAACTAACCATTTCTTGCAAAGATTCTTCAAAAGGATCCATATTTTCTTTTAATTTCATTTTAGTGTTCAAAGTTGGAGTTTTTTTTTAGAGAGAGGTTAGAGAGAAAGTTTGTAGAGAGAGAAAGTGAAATGTTTATAATGAAATTTTTTCGAGTTATCCTAATAAATTTTTGAGTTATCTTAATCGGTCTCTAAGTCAATTGACACAAGATCCATAATGGGTCGAAATTATGGGAAACAGACATCAGCATATCTTTTTACTTTTCAATTTGGATCCCTCATTAAAAAAATTAAAACAATGGAATTATTAGGTTCTGTTATATATATATATAGAGAGAGAGAGACAGAGAGAGAGAGAGAGATTAGCCAAATATGTTCTATATTCTATATTTTTTATTTCTATTTTTTTTCCTTTAACTAATTTGTTTCAAAAATTTTGTCCTTGCCACCCTCATTTGGAAAAATCCGATAAATACATGCTATTTACATGACAAATTAATAAATGGTAAAATTATCTGAACATATATAATTTAACCTAGAACCCATACCCTTTTGTAAGCAAGTTGGGGCAACTTAATTTACCACAACATAAATTAGAAAAAAATCTCAATTTCTAACTCTCTTCTCTATTTGAGAAGTCGATGAACAAACCATGGTTTTCTCCCTTGCTAAATTCAACTGAAATTGGTAAAATCAAACCCACCACTGAGCAGATTCCATACATTTTGAAGACACAAAGGAGGTTCAATGATTTGGGACATGCAACTCTGGTGAGATTTGGGAAATAATATTGAATCCCCTAGTTATGGTAAGTCCGTTGTTATTTCTTTGTTCAAAGCTTCATAATGAGTTTAGTACTGTAAAATATACAATACAAATATCAATTTAAAGAGTATGGGTGAAATGAATTTTATTATTTGACTGATTCTTATATATTCGAGAATGTCACTAATTTTTTATTCGTATGGGTCCAGGGATTTATTGAAATGTACGTAAGGTTTTGATATTTATGTTGAAAGTGATGTTTTTTTTATGCTTTTTTGATAGTTTAATGGAGTGATGTGGTCCCCAATTGGTCTTTATTGTTTTCTCTTGGCATATTTTATGAGTAAATTGATAATTTTTTATGCTTTTCTGATATTTTAATGTATTTGTTTGGTCCCAATTTGGTCTTTGCCATTATTTTCTGGTCTTAAAATATTTATCCTATTTGTGATACAATATTTACTCATTGAGTTATTTATTTGTTAGACATTTTAACAGTATTTATCATTTCTTATGCAATAAATTTAGCTTAATTTTTTTGTTGATTTCATTTTCCTTTTTATCTTACAACCTACTGTTTTCTTCAATCATTGAGAGTCCATGTTGCCAAGTTTATTTTTGGAGTTACCTATCATTAGGGGTTTAGTCTTATAAGGGTTTATATGGTCCCATAAATTTCTATTATGTTTAAGGGGAGATATTTAAATTAAGACACTCCCATCACTTTATTGCTAAAATGTTGTTTTTTCTGGCAAAAAATAGAATTAACTAATTTTAGTTTACTGAAAGTACTTAGTAGACTAAGTTTAGTTACTAATAGACATAATGGAAGAAAGAAATGATGTATTATTATTATCATTAATTGGTTGTTCTGGATGGATTTCATCAATCAATCATAGATTCCCATTCATAATAATAACCATCTACTTATTAAATCTAAAAACCCAAAACAGAAAAGTGTATTAGCAAAAGGAACTTGGTCTTATGTAAACTTTTTTAAAGCTATTAGTGCATTTGGGAGCAGTAGTAATCCAAGCAACTTAAAAAATCCAAAGTTAACTATTGTAATACATTTTTTAAATAGACATTATATAAAACTAAACATTGTAATGTGATCATTCTTCCTTTTTTTTTTTATATAGGTAAAAATTCTGGTGATTTTACTACTATACTTCATCATGGAGGTGTGTTTGTGATGAATAGTTGACTTACATATGTGGGATGTTATGATAGATGTAATATAGACATGTGGTCCCTATGTGAGTTGGATGTTGTAGCTAAGGAGTTAGGGTACTAAACTCAGTGTGGGTACTATTATAAAGACCCCAACAAGAAAGAGCTATGAGGATTTGCTGGATATAATGAGTGATTTGGATGCCCTTAAAATGGCACAGACTGGAGGGGGGGGGAGGGGGCGGATATTGTGTAGTTGATGTTTTCTTTGACCATCCAAATGAGGTTAAGGATCCATTCTCTAAAACTAGTCTAAATATAAGTGGGGTTGCTATACTTAATCCTCTTGAAAATACCAGTAAATCCCCAAGAAAACCTAGTACATGTATCAAACATATAACTGTAAAAAAGTCTCCATTGAAAAAAAAAAACAAAAACAATCCCCCAATTTCAAACAAGTCATATAAACCCACCGTTTCAGCATCAAACTCTCTTAAACACATGAAAACTCCTGTGAAAAGTTCAAAGAAAAAACTAGATTGTAGTAGTTAAAAGTAAAAAAACTCAAAAAAATGTGACAGTAACAGTCACCGAAGAATCTGCAAAAGGCAAGAATACTTCCAATAATATATAAGAGAAGAAGTTTTTGAAATTCTGACCTCTTCTAAGGCTACCAAGAAGGTTTAGAAGGGCGGAAATAACCAAGGGAACAAGAGGAAGGATAAAACTATAATTGAAGCAGAATTTAATGGGAAAATTATGATGATCCATAGACAGATTTGTCAGAATTTTGTGACTCGGAATTTGAAGTTGAAAATGAGGATAATAATGGCATTTGGAAAAATGTGAATGATCTATCAGGGTTAGATGGCAGAGACGTAATTTGGACTGAAACTGGAAAATCCAAGATTGACAACATAAAAAAGGGTTGAAGAGCAAGATTATGCAGAAACACATGTAGAAAATGATGGGACAGTGCAAGAAGGATGAAGAATTTCAACTTTTTGAAGGAGAAAAAATTCAAGTTTCTGATTCAGATAATATTTATTGTGGTTCAGAGTCCTTAAATGAATATGAAGGTTCTGAAAGTGATGGCTGTGAAGAAAATGCAGGAAAGCCAAATAAAATTGTGAAATTCATACTTGAAATTTTGATGGAGAAAACCCTCAATTTCAGCTTAGAATAGTTTTTTCAAGTAGAAGTCAATTGAAAGAAGCTATTGAGAGTCATAGAAGGACTTTGGGGAAGAATATTAGATTTAGAAATATTGACAAAATTAGGATTTAGGCTGTATGTAATGGAAAAAAAACTAAAAGTGGAAGATTTATGGAACACCACAACCCTATGAGAGCTGGCAGATAAGAGTCATATAACTGATTCATAGATGTGGCAGATCATTCAATAGTAGGAATATACACTCTAGCTGCTTGGCAAAAAAGGACTTGGAGGATTTCCAAAGCACCAAAGTGTAAATGATGATGAATTTACGGAAAAGATTCACAGAGATGAGAACTATGTAATCACAAGGGACAAAATGGATTGCCAAGGAAATTATAGAGGGTAAGTACAAATTTCAGTACACAAAGCTTTAGGACTATGTGGAGGAATTGAGAAGTTCTTATCCAAAAAATCAAGTTTGGTTGAAGACATTTACTGATGCTAAAAGTAAAGAGAGATTTCGAGGTTGTACATTAGCTTGGGGGTATTAATAGAGGGATTCTTTGCTGGTTGTAGGAAAGTATTGTGTTTAGATAACTGTCATCTTAGAGGACCTCATCCGGGGATATTGTTGACTGCTATAGGCATAGATCCAAATAGCTCTATATTTCTATTAGTGATAGCAGTTGTTGAGGTTGAGAATAAGGAAACTTGGAAGTGGTTCATAGATCAATTGATTATGGATTTGAGAATATACCACCAGGAGCAATGGACAATAATGTCAAATAGACAAAAAGTAACTCTCATTTCTCAGTTTGTTTATCATGTATTTACTTTATTTTTTAATTATCTTACTTTATTATTAATTTTTTTTTAATTTTTCAGTTATGCAGGGACTTATACCAACTATTGGAGAGTTACTTCTAAAGGTGGAATGTAGACACTGCATGAGGCACTTGCATAATAACTTTAAAAAAAAAAAAAAATTAGAGGCAAACATTGAAGGAAAAGATGTGGCAATGTGCACAGGCTACATATAAGAATCAATTTGATGACAGGATGGAGGAACTAAAGGCTCTTGATCCTGCAATAGCCGATTAGATAAAGAATTACAGTCACCCAATTTTCTGGTCCATCTTACTTTAGTTGTGAAAGTAAGTGTGACATCTTACTTAACAATTTATGTGAGTCATTTAATTCCAAAATTATGCAAGCAAGGTCTAAGCCTATTTTGGGTATGCTAGAATCAATTAAGATGTACTTGATATTGAAAATGGAGCCTAGGAGATAGTAAGGTAATTGTTGAAAATTTGAAGGAAAAGTTAGCAGCCTTTATTCCGAAAGGAGCAGGGAACATGAAGTTCCAAGTGTGTCATTCAATGAGTGAACAATTTGTGGTAGATTTAAGAGCTAAGCCATGCTCTTATCGGAAGCGAGAGCTTAATGAAATACCTTGTACACATGTCATTACTACAATTGCTTCATTGAGAGGGGAGGTAGAAGAATATGTAGACACTTGCTATCATATGGAGACATATTTGAAGGTTTATGCTCCTGTGGTGAATCCAATTAATGGTCCAAACTTGTGGTCTAAGGTTGATAAGGCCCCATCAATTCCGCCAAAGAAGTTAAGGTTGCCTCCTAAACCCAAAAAATCTAGAAATAAGGAACCTGATGAAATCTTGGGAAAAAAGACAATAGCAAGAAGATGTATAGGGTTGGTTGTGGTCTCTTAAAGTGTAATAATTGTGGAAAAATGTGGGATATAATGTTAGTATATGCCCTACACCAATTGACTTACATTTATTATTTATGAGGCATGTATTTTGAATTGTATTATATGCTCTTGGGCATCAAGTTTGTGACTTGATAGTAAAACCCTGCTTTCTAATAAAATATTGTTCTTGTTTGTCCCTAGTTGTATCACATCTTGTATTATTAAACTAGTATGAAATTGATTGATGATCAAGTTTTACTGATCATGAATATGAGATATAAAATCAGTTCATAAATACATATTAAGAATATTGTATTGGACATGACCCAAAGTGAAGAGAAATATTGCATGGGTTTAAGTCACAAATATTTCTTCTTAATTTTATGTTTGGTGTCTTTTGACCTAATGTTTCTAATGCTTCTTGCATGGGAAGAAAACACATTTTCACATAGTCAAACATCACTTTTAACAAGATAATTATTATGACTATTGGTCGGGTTATTTTCTTGTTCAGAGATTTGTCCCTTTCTTATTAGAGAGAGATATCAATGGGCCCCTTGATAAGGAAGACTGGAGAATATGCATGGCTATACTCAAATAAGTATTAATAAGGTGTTATTAATATTATTCATCGAAACAGTCTGTCTGGTGATTAAGTAAATAGTTAATTAAGTTTTATAAGGATGATTCGGTCCATGCCTTATACTTAATTAGGATATTGTGTGACAAAAGTTCTAAATATTAAAACTAATGTTAGGTTATCATATCTTTTACTTAACTCGTGTAAGCATAATGTTTTGCTAGAGGGCACTTATGTTTTGTGGATAAATGTCTGAGACATTTTTATTCACTGCCAATGTTAAGTGAACCTACAAGGTTGCACGCATAGACAATCTTGTGAGCACGATATCCACGTTCAATGAATCTACATTGTGTCCAGATATGTTGAATGTATACAAATAAGGAATCAGATTCCGTATTGTAATTATTTGTTAAGTTAATAAGTAAATAATTTACTTATTAAATAAATGAAATTAATTACTTAGAATATTTCATCCAACCATTGGATGATTACAAGAAATAGACGGACGAGATTAAAATTGTCATTAGATGACAATTAGGGTTTGATGTTGACAGCTATAATAGGTTGTATTAACCTTTTTCCGCAATAGTCTTCTTTTGATTAAAAACAAAAGCTTTAACCCTAGAATGGTGAGAATCATCTCTCTCTCTCTCTCTCTCTCTCTCTCTCTCTCTCTCTCTCTCTCTCTCTCCAAAAATTCTAACGTATTACCAGATGTGAGGATTCGTTCTGAGTAGTTTTCGTAAGCTGAAGGGGCTAGCATCCCTACCGCTTGCAGAGGAGGTCGTCGCGTGGATACCAGTAGAGAGAGAAGCTTAAACAGCAGTGCCTCCATACCTAGAGCATCAAACATTGAGGTAGTTTTCTTTCCAATCAGTTTTTCTAGTATGTGCAGATCCTATTGGCGATTTTCGTAGTTACGTTTTACTATGTTTTTGTCTACGGAATTTCCAATACATAATGTGAGGAAGTATCCCTAGTTAAGGTAGACCAATGATCTTGAGAATCAATTTGCCCCTAAATGCACAGTAAATAGGTGTAGAAAATATAAACAATTGGGACACAACAAAAGGACCTGCAAGGCAGGGAATATGGAGAGCCAACCAACATTTCGAAACCAACCCTCCCAAGTTTCTGAAATATCAAACATTATCTCTAATGCTGAAAATCAGTTCATTAATGCCATAAGTGAACAAGTAGTTTTTGTTAAAAAACACATTTAAACTTGGAGGATTTAGAGCTGAACCTTTTTTTTTTTCAATTTACTTAAGAATAGTTTTTGGGTTTGTCATAAGGTGCAACTGAAGACCCTTGGTAAGATGATTTGAGAGCCGAATTCTTAGATGACATTATGTAGCAATTGCAAGTGC
The DNA here is from genome assembly GCA_028651295.1 of Catharanthus roseus. Taxonomy (NCBI): domain Eukaryota; kingdom Viridiplantae; phylum Streptophyta; class Magnoliopsida; order Gentianales; family Apocynaceae; genus Catharanthus; species Catharanthus roseus. Next base: position 1,945,730 of record JAPQWS010000108.1, on the reverse strand, counting down.
AAGTGCACAATTGTCAACTGGTGCTAGTCTCAACAATGATAGTCAACAAAGTGTTGTTGATGTAAGTAAAGTTCTTTAACCTTAATTGTCCATTTTTCTGTCATTTTGAAGGTCTAAATTGTGATCTTTCTTTCAAGTTGAATCACTGTCATGAAGTTAGCAATAAAAGTTCAAAGCAACCTATATTAAGGAAGAAGAACCGTTGTTATTTTTGTCAGGAATTTGGACACAACCGAAAAACTTATCCAACTGAAAAGGCAAAAAATTACCATCAAAATTGGTCATGGCAGAAGTAAATGAAGAGAAGAATATGTGACAGATGTTGATAGCTACTTTTTTTAGGGGTTTTATCGTGTTGAACTATTATATCAAACCCCTAGATTGTATGGTTATATTTTGAGAAACTTATATGCTTATATAGTAGTATGTTTTGAAGGTTTCATTTAGAGAACGTTAGACTATTTATATGGTTGTTGGATGGTTTATATTGTTATGGGTCAGGGGTTATACACATCTAGTATGGTTTATAATTTGGATGGTTTATTGTAATGTCATTGATAATATTTAAATGATTTAACTCATTGGATGGTTCTGTTTGAGTTTATTGATCGATTGTTGAATAGTGTTTTAGCTTATTAGATGGTTCTATTTTAGCTTATTGTTGGACAGGTTGTTATTATTTCTATTGCCATATGTGGGACAGTGTTTTAGCTCTACTGTTGTGATAATGTTATTAATGGTAGTACCTAAAGACATTGTTATTAATGTAGTATTTCAAGTTCCTAGCAAGAATAACTTCAGTATTAGTTATCTTAGATTGAACTTCACTATTACATAGTAAGAATAGACATCTTTATCTCATATTAAACTTTATTAGTACATTAGATATATAGTAAGAGTAGAGGAGGAATAAACTTCAACATCAGATCTATAACAAGAATTAGACTTAAAAGAGTTAACATCATCTTCTTACACAATAATGATTCAACAATTAAACATAAACTAATACTTCTAATCTAACACTTCAAAACCGAAATGCTTCTTATCATAATTCTACACATTTTCTTTTTCTAGAAAAACTTATTGCTACACTAAAATATTTTAAACATAATTACTTCTGATCAAACACTTCAAAATTCCTAACTAAATACACTACAATAAACCATATTGCACTGCTACTTTTTTACTTTTCTAGTAGAGAAGAAAAAATCCATATTGCAAATACACTCTAAACAATTCAAAATTTTGTTTTAAGAGCCTTCAGTTGTGCATTCAATCTCTCTATCTCGACATTCAAGCTCTATATCTCGGCTTTCAAGATGTCTATATCAGCTTCACGGCTATCCAACTTGCGGAGAAGCCCGAGTATTACATTGTCGTTTCTATCCGACAATATTAGTGGATCAAACCACCGAAAAAAGCCACAACATCCACCCTCCTATATTCAGATAGAAAAATATCTCATAAGAAATTGAGTTTCTATTGTATTCATAAAATAAATGAAAATATTGTAGTTTAAAATTTTCAAAACTAAACTGCAGCCACTACTATATATGTAGTATGATTCTTTGTGCTTCAAGATCACAACTTTGTACGACGAATTTGCTACTTGTAGAACAAATTCAAGCAATTTTATTAACAAAGCAGTGAATCAACAAGCTCCATCACATGAATCCAGTCAGTGAATCAAATCAAGCAATTAATGATGGAATTCTAGAAACTAAAGCTGAATTTCTCAAGAACTTAACAAAAGAAGTATTATTCACGGTTGTATTTGGATTTACATTGAAATGCAATTCATAGAAATAACTTGATTAAAATATTAAGAAAAGGAAATTATGAATTAGGGGAAGAAGAAGAACACAAAAGTGTTTAACAAGGTATTTGAGAAGTGAAAAACTCCATCACATGAATTGGGGCTGCCTTGAAGAAAAGAAGAAATTACTATCTCATATTTCTCACAACCAAGGAATTTTCGTGCTTGGTTGGTACTGGTCCAAGAAGTTTGAGTAATTGTTGTTTGGCCGCAGGAACAAACTCCGTTGTTAGCTAACATTACCTCTTCACCAAGTGTTTGTGAGTTTACAGAGATAGAAATGAGTTTCAAAGGGGAAAAAAATCCTAACTTGCAAACTGGTATAATGTAAATTTGGTAAAGAAAATCTTTTACCTATGGGTCTTGAGTCAAATTAGATGTGTTCAGATAATTTTGCGCCTTATTAATTTGTCACGTGAATAGCACGTGCCACATTATTTACCAAATTCCGCCACATGAGGGCGGTGAGGACAAAAAAAATTGAAACAAAATAGTTAAAGGATAAAAAAAAATAGAAATAAAAGATGTAGGATAGTCTTCGAACAAATAAAATAGATATAGGACATATTTAGCCAATTTCTCATATATATAGGGTTAATTCCGTTTTATTACCCTCTTATTTAGTCAATTGACAATTTAGTACTACTTATTTATTGATTGACAATCAAGTGACTAAATCCGAATTTCAGCGAAATCAGTTTTGCCGGGAATATTGTGGTCCACTTCCAGATGTGATTTTTTTACTATTTGTACAAATTTAAACATGAAAACTCGTATCTTTTTTTTATAATTTAGTGCCGCATATTTGTTGATTGACAATTTGACTAAATAAGAATTCTAACCAAATGAATTTTGCTAGAAATATTGTGATCACCGTCAAGTGTGACCTCTTTACTGTGTAAAAATTTATTCATTTTTTCTGGTCCCTCAGGGGTAGAATGAGAATTCATGTTTACATCTTTACAAATAGTAAAAAAATCACACCTGACAGTGGTCCGAAATTATGATTTGATTACATAATTGTCAATCAACAAATAAATGGTACTAAATCATTAAAATGCACAAATAAAAAAAATACAAAAATAAAAATTAATAAATAAATGATACTAAATTATCAAATAGTCAAATAAAAGTTACTAAAATAAAACTAACCCAATATATGACCGTCTAAAGACTGCCTCTATTATTTGGCTCTAATCCTTTTTTTAAATAATTATCTTTAATTAATAATTAGGTACATAACCTTTTCTCCAATTCTCAAGAGCATCTAAGCACTAATTGGATGCTCATCTAATGTATAATAACTAATTAGATGATTTTTTATGCACTATTTATTTATATCTAAACCAATTATTACACATTATATTTAAGAAAATAGTTCATTGTCAATAAGTTTTATTTTAGAATTAATAAATACAACTATCATTTAGACTGATTTAATCTAATTTTTACGTAGTTTTAAGATTAATAAACACAATTGATAGGGTATATTTTAATAAAACTTGAATTAATCGAGTTGATTTATTTAAAAAAAAAAAAAAAAAAAGCCGCCAAAACATATAGGTTATTAAAACTAGTTTATCAAGTGTAGGGGCCTTAACATGATGTAAAATTTTATTATCGACTCAATTCGTATTTCCATTCATATACCATGTGTTCTATATCATATTACCTTTCTTGTTGTTTTTGTCCAAAGTTGTAGATATAATTAATAATAAGATGTGAGTGAGAATATGGATCGAATTCTAAATATGATCAGAACTCCCAATTGATTGATTTTTCATTAAAAAAAAAAGTCAAATAATTTGTGAAAATCAAGGCTCGATGATTCACCTTTTATGCATGATTTAAAATTAAAAACCGTTTGTTGCACCAAAAGAAGCATACTTTATATTTCGAGACCAGAAATAACAACGAAGGGGTGGTGGCGCAGTTGGCTAGCGCGTAGGTCTCATAGCTTCTGAGTTATCCTGAGGTCGAGAGTTCGAGCCTCTCTCACCCCAAAAATAATATGTGCTTTTTCCTATTCTCAGTGTTCCTTTGTTAACTCAAAGTCCCTCCTGCTGGGCTGGCTGGCTGGCTGGCTCTGTTCCTTTGTTTTCCTTTGCATTTCTAAATTCTAAACCCAGTCTGTCTTTCTTGTCTCATTCAGGTTCGTTTGATTTCTCTGGGTAAAAAGGGAACTTGTATTCATCATTTTCTCAAAATATTATTTAAAAGATAATCTATTCATATTTTTTCTACAAAAACATTTCACAATGAACTAAACACTATATAATAAATATTCTGTTCAACTCAAGTTTAAGAGAAAGCATTAAAAAAAATACTCGAGTTGATGCTCAACTCGAACTCAAGTTTAGAAAAAATTTAATAAAACTCAAGCTTGGATCATTTGCACCCTAATCAAATAAGCATTACTTGTAGGTTAGAATATAGGCAAAAATGTGTTCACTTGTTGGATACCCTCCCGTCTATTTGAATATATCATTGCATTCAAAATTATCATCTTCAGAAATTCTACACTATTGCAACGAGGAAAGCAGTCCTCTTCAATGAAGCCAATAATAATCATAATTATTAAACACAAATGAAGTAGAGAGAGAGAGAGAGAGAGACTGTCCAACAACCTGCACTTATTTTCCAGATATGGTGATAACAAAAATCTCAGATCAGATGGCATAATTTTACCAAGAAAATTACACTTGACATAAATAAGCCAACTGAACGAATTTACACTCCATTGAATAACAGTATATAGTTTAATTAAAGAGAGTCAAAATATAATATATATATATATATATAATTATGAGTCTACTAGATGGGGGAAAACATCTCTCACTCTCTATAGATTCTACTCATTTCCAATGAATGTTAGTATAGAACAGAGTACAAAAACTAATATCCCCCAAAAAATTCCTAAAAGACTAGAAGAAGCTGTTGCGTATAGGCTGAAAATAAGATCCCATGTCAAAAATGCCTAAAACAACGCAACTCAAACCTGAATCCAGAGCATTTAGAGGCCTTAGATGGTGATCCGAGCTGTTTCCCTCTCAACGATGAAGCTTAAGGGATGTGACAGCAAGCAGCAGCATCAACTATCTTCTACTGTTAGGAGCTTTGGCCTTGTTCAGATTGGAAAGTTCTTCAATTAGCTTTCTCTCTTCACTGCTGAGCCGTTTTGGAATCTCGACTTGAACCTTTACCAATTGATCACCCCTCATGTTGCTTTTGTTTAAAAGAGGTACACCTTTCTTTGCCATCACCAATGTTGTCCCTGGCTGTGTACCAGCAGGTATCTTGAGATCAACCATCCCATCCACTGTAGGGACTTTCATGGTAGTACCTAGAATGGCATCTATGTAAGAAACTTTGCAAGTATAGAGAATATTTGTGTCATCCCGCTTCAGGACTGGATCTGGACGAACATCTATGATAACAAAAAGATCTCCGGGGGGTCCTCCTCTTCTTCCAGCATTACCCTCTGATCTGACTCTTAACCGACTGCCAGAATCCACCCCGGCCGGAACCTTCAAGCTAATCCGCTTTGATTTCCTCACTCGACCATCACCGCCACATGTGTTGCAAGGAGTTGATGTTTCCCCCATCCCGCCACAAGCAGAGCAGGTCATTACTTGCTGGAAGACGCCAAGTGGGGTCCTTGCTGATGAGACAACTTGACCTTGGCCACCACATGTGCTGCACTTAGTAGGCCGAGTCCCTGGTTTTGCACCGGAGCCTTCGCAGGTGCCACAGCTCTCAAGTCGAGTTATTTCAATCTCCTTTTCAACCCCAAAAACAGCTTCTTTGAAATCTAAAACTAGATTGTAAACCTGGTCTTCACCTTCGGTGGCCCTGTTTCGAGAGCTTCTAGCTCCTCCCATGCCCATACCACCGAAGCCATCAAATAGGGACTCAAACAGATCAAAAGGATTGCTGAAATCCTACATGATGAAGCAACATGTAAGTAAATAAGTAGACAATATAAGCAAACCATAAAAGAGAGACTTCTTTGCTCCCACTCAAAAAAATAAACTCACCCCCATGCCCATAGAACCTTTGAGCCCAGCCTCCCCATACTTGTCATAAATGGAACGTTTCTCGTCATCTGACAAAACCTGTTCCACAAAGTTTAATATTTAATATAGCACAAGCCCAACCAATAAGCTAAGCAAAAACTGCAATATTCAGGAAGCCGTCAAACACAAATGAAGGCTGTGAGAAACAGCCATATACCTCATAAGCATTGCTGATCTCTTTAAATTTCATTTCAGCATCAGGTTCTCTGCATTTGAATAATGAGAGCGGGGAGTTCAGAATTTTGTAAAATCATACAACAATTAGTAAATTTCATGAAAGAAAACCTCTATGAAATGTAAGGCTTTGTCTAGGGATCTCAAGATCTGTTAGGTTTACATCTGAACATACATCTTTTATACAGCATGAAAATTTGAGTGGAGTCTTTACTTTGATTAGCATCCACATTTTAAACTTGCTTCACAATGGAAAGAAGAAGAAAAAGTCCCTTCAGAAGGAACACTAATCTAGAATCTTATGACATCATGAATAAAGAAAATAATATGGTGCAGCACTGTGGTCATCAAATAATACAAAGTAGTAAGTTAATATACGCCTATTCACCTAGGTAACAATTACAACAACATAACACATTGGAACCACATTCAGGAGCCGGCCAATTAAAAGAATTCCGCTCTTTTTCATAAGTTCCTGTATGCAGCGTTCTAGTTCTGGACAATAATATATGAACCATGCAACAAGCAAGGAATTTGGAATTTTAATCTCATTATCTGCTACCATAATTAGGGGCAGTACATTCATTACTTTATTTTAGTATCTTCTTTCTCGTACCCATTTTCCTGCGCACATATACACGGATTTCCCTATAGTTATTTAAGAAAGAGATAAGTGTATCAATGAAAAGGATTGGATAGAGAGCACTTAAAGACTGTTTAGTGAATCTCCAAAGACAACCACTACATATACCATGGAAGCATTTTCTTCAGCTGCCTACCATTTGGAGGTGATTATCCATACTTAATGCAACTATATGCAAAAAACAATTTCTCAAACCAAAAGTAATTAAAAGTTGCAAAGTTTCTAATCTTTAAGTGACAAAATATCATCAACTTACTTGTTCACATCAGGATGGTAAGTTCTGGCAAGCTTCCTGTAAGCTGAGTATTAAAGAAAAAATAATAAATATTAAAAAGAATTCAACACCTTCCTCAATCAATAAAAAAAGGAAACAATCCCAGAGAAACAGGATGGAAGTTAAATGAAAATATGGAGTACTTCAAGTTGCAACTAAATAATTGAATTGCACAAGCAGAAAGAAACAATAAATGAAATTTCAGCAACAGTAGAAATACCAGCTAAATCCAACATTTTGCACATATCATCCCAAGATGGATAGAGCACTGACATTCTAGATTGACAGAGGACATAAATACTAAGCAAAACATTAAACTGGAATCTTATTGCTATCAAATCACATTAAAAATTTCCAAAGAATTGGTCCCAACCAACTACTCCAGATTGCCTATGAGTGCATGGTGAAGTATTCAGTTGAAAAGTAACAAATCCTTACATGTTGCTTTCAGCAGCATAATAAGTTCCTTAATGGGGATGTAATTGCAGGGAAATCATGTCAGACTAACAACAAATCTTCTATATTTGCTTCTGGGATTCTCCTACTAAGGAAAAATGCACATATCTAAACGAGTTTACAAGGAAACCTCTTCACTTGCACTGAGCCATTTAAATCTATCAACCTCAACCTGTCTTCTTGAGTAACCCTATATTGCATGTTAAAGATCTAGATACACTCAAACCCCGAGTATCATCCTACTCCTAGCGACTTACCATTCTCTTCACCCCAATTGGATTTCTTTTTATTATTAACTACTCAAAAGAATCCCCACTAGATTTCTTCCCCCTCAGGCAACACTAATACAACCTGTGCTATGTTCATGTCTTTATAAATGTAGAAAAAGCTTAATGAACCACAACTACAATTTGCTCTATCTGCATTGGAGCGGCAGATTGGAGTGCCATAATTGATATCAGTTTTTTACTACAACAGGCGCCCATTTTCAAATCTAACATTCATAAACCCAAGTTTAGATGAGGCCTTTACAAGTGTTTAACAACGGTGAAAGGAGTCTGGGGAACTGCTGGTCTCCTCTGAGTATTAGACAAATCAACTAATGAGTAAACTAATTTTCAGCTTTGATCTCCTCATTCAGAAAAGCTATAAAACTTAGCATGGAAACAAAAAAAAAGAGCACTGAGAATAATTTTCACACATTTTGAATATGCATAGTTAAGGAAGTTTGCAGTAGGTGAGTTGTGGGGTGTTAAACAGCATATCCATCTACTGAATATGCTTTGGTACAAGCAAAAACTCTAGCCAAAGGCTAAAAGTTACCAATATCTTGAACATACAAGAAATACATTAATTCAACGTAATAGTCTTAAAAACCAGTCAGGAAGTACACACCACTTTTGATTTCTGACTTGCTGGCATTTCTGGAGACACCAAGAATAGAATAATAATCCTGTACACGGAGGTCCAAATTCCAACAAAAGTTAATTCATCAAACTATGACAAATTTAAAACCTATCACAAGTGGACAGTTTTAAACAAAAAGAAAAGCCAAATAAGCATCTTACTCCATCAGCTCTAACAGTAAACCGTGCACTCCTTAGACATGACTTTCTATATAAACCTGCACCAAAAAGTGCACGCAAGGAACCTTGCGAGAAGAACAAAGAACTCGGAGCTGCCAGTGTTTTAATCTTGCTTGAGCCTCTGCAATGATGGAAAATAAGGACTTACAAATGAATGTACACATATATTTACTTATGTGTCAGCATAATCCACAACTTTATCAAGAATAATGCTATGTATAGACCTATTATTTCCTCACAACAGAGACACCAACTGTAATTGAGAATCACAAAACACATTAGCTTTGAAAAGGTCCAGTCAATTATATCATACAGTCCCCTAAGATGAAATTTTGCACTTCAAAAGGACAGGACCTCAGCAGTCCAACCATATCTTTTGGTATAAATTCATCAAATTCATGAGTTTTGCAGATACACTTTTACATGGGAAAGAACCTTAAACAATAACATTTATTTGGGGGAACAGGAAGGGGAATTCAGATGAAGAACCAGGATACCTAACTAGAAATTTTGCTTACCTAATTGAGCGGGGAAAAAAAGCTTGATAAAAACTTTGTTACATGCAAAAGCAGTTTGAACAGCTCTGAGAGCACCTTTTCCACTTCAAAAGGATAGTAAACTACAATTGAATCAAAGCCTACCAAAGAGGAAACTTTAGCTACATCTAAATTATTTGGGAAACATCCAAGAGATAGTGATGTTCCTCCTTTCCTGATTTGCCTATTGTAGTCAGCTTAAGAGTCCATATATTATAACGTCATCTCCAAAAGGTAAAATTTAAACAAAAGTTATATACTTACAACATATAGTAGAGAAATCATATTTAAATATAATCTTCTCAATGTTGGGTCGAATCAAGCAATTATAGTAATTAATAGATATGAAAATGTAGTTCATTTAACATCAATGTGGAGTTTTGAGATCTATACATAAATCAAGCATGTTACTTGGCAACAGCAAGCATAGTCAATAATTACCCCCCCAGTTCTTGCCATTAATTGGAATTCCAGATGTTATTCTAAAGATTGTAAACAGCAATACCATAAAGAACTGGTCATCAACATGCAGTACTTAAGATCACTTGAAATTTTCTATCCTTTTTTTCCCATATACATTGCTAGGGCAATGTAGACTTATCCCTCTGTAGGTTATGACTCAAAGTTTTCAAAGAAATACCAATATTTTACAACACTCATGGTGGCATCTGATCTGGATGAATCTGACATACAACCAGACCTTTCAGAACTACTTTAGAAACTAGCAAATCTGATGAAGGATGCAATCTTTATCAGTTTAGGTTTACTCAAGGTGTCTTACACTCGCCCACATGATTAAGAATCCTAGGGACCTAGTTGGTAGTCCTCTGAAAACTACAGTTTCAACATGAACCAAAGGTTGTTTTCCTCTTCCGGCACTTCAACAGACACTATTATCCATATATTCCATGTTAGACTAAGTAATTATTTTCGAAATAAATTAAATTCTCAATATTGTAAGATCCAATCATGCTATGATAAAGAGGACTCAAAATTGCCCCTCTACCCGTGGAAAGACGAGCAAAGAAAATAAATCTATATATGAAAAGCCAATCACAGATTGTTGTATATTCTAGTAAACATAGAAAATTTTGAATCACGATCATAGAATAGCAGTCTCAACAACAAAAACGGAACAGTAAGAGAGAATACTTCATATAGCTGTGAAAAATAGCTTACCCATTCAAAGGCGTAGAAAATTGATTTTTGATGCTGAATCCATACATAAATTGAGGCTGAACTCCGCAACGAGCCATCCATGTGCTTCCACAAGGTATAATTGCCATCCAATCTTTTTTACCTGACTTGGAAAGAACTTTTAAAATAAGTATTGGCTTTCTTATAGAATTCTGCAAGTATGGAAGCAAAAAAAAATATATACATACAAGGGCCATTCTCGTTTGCTTCTATTAGAGCATGCATCAGAAACAACATCCCAATATCATATACACAAAATTCAATCTTTTTTGCTAACTTCACAAATTTCCCAGTCACTTTATGAGTGTTTGCAGTTCAAAATTGTAGGCTACGACATATTGAGAGGGCGTAAATGTGATTAAAAAACTAGTGAAAGTAGGGCTTTTTTACCATTCAATAGAAACAGTCAGCAAATCGGCACGAAATTTTTTCTCATTGGAATACACAGAACAGATAGAAAATGAGGAAACATAAAGCAATTGAACCGAGGAACGTGGGGCGGTAGAAATTGATAGCTAACCGGAATCTTACTTGGAGAATTGGTCGGTGATGGACTAAAGTAACTTTGTTGGGCAGTGGGAGTTGGCCGGTGGGAGAATCTTGGAGCTCTGCTGCTGCAGAAGAAAGGAAGTGTGTGGGAAGATGAGGCTCCAACCAAAGGGAGAGAAGAACAAGGGCTTTTCCAGAAGGCTGATATATTGTTCCTGTGTTTCGTAAGTCCGCGTTCCTCTGTGGTTAAGTTCACCAGATACTCCCCAAGTCTAGTTTCCTTCACCGTCGATTTTATGGTAATTTATCATGATTATAAATGGACTCTTGTTGGTTTTCATAAAAAATAAAAATAAAAAAAGACTTTGGTTCTGGTTGGCAATCCTATCTGACTATGGTGGGAAGATTTTCTCCTTTTTTTTTCTTTTAGTTTAGCCAAAAAATATTATTTATGAGGAGTTGTCTAAATGCAACATGTGTCTGAATACATCTTATAATATACTCTCTACTATATTTTTTTTATAATAGTTTTATTAATATAAATACACTTAGATCATCTACTGGGATAAAGTCAAGGTTATAAGTTGTGCTGCCAACTTCTAGATTTATCCTTACCTCTTGATGGTGCTATTTGATGGGGAGGCAAGAGTGCTTGCATGATTGTTCAGTTGATCGGATATGTTCGCTAACAAACACGAGAGACCAAACATAGAGTATTAAGAGGTATATTGATTGCATTCAATAATCCCTTCCTTTTCCTCATAAAAAAGAAAAAAAAAATTGTCTAACATATATCCTAAGAGCTAACGTTAATATAAATTAACTTTCTCAGTTAAGATATAAATTATCATATATGGTTTATCCATATTCTACGTGGCCTAGAGACACAAGCTATACGTACTTTTCTTTTAATTATTATTGGTCAATTGAGGCAATATCATGTAAAAGGAATGGATTCGAGACTCTTTTTATATTTCTAAAAAATAAAAAGTCTAATTCGCTTAATAAATAAATAGAAGTCAAATACATCTTCTCAAATAAAAATGAAGAGAATGCATTCAAGATGAGATTGCCAGTCACTTTTGCTATCTTGCTCATTTTTTACGTAAAAATAAGTTTAGATATAACGGAGAATATTCAGATGCAATCACATATGTCTTACCATCGTTGACAATGACAAACAAGTTCTTAATCATCCAACAATCATGAAGTCTTTCCAAGCATCATCGCACTGACTCCTATGCAGTAAGAATGGACCCCCTCATATTATGGAATAAAATTTGAGTGACTTTATTTGAAGGAAAGTTGATATAAGCTTTTTTTTCCCAAAATCTTCTAGATATCCTCTTCTTAGCAAAGACAATTCTCCATATCGGTCATCTTGCAATTAATTATGGCGAGCTTCTAGACATTTGAAGGTGATGTAGTGAGTCCGATTCCATTAGAGAAATTGATGATTGACAATGAGTTGCTTCTGACTGTCTAGAAGTTCAAGGACATATTTAATAATATCTTCGAACTAAGGACTTTTGCTATTGATTTCTTGAACAATATATATAATTCTTACATAGATTTATCTTATGTAAAATGAGGTGATAAAATTTCTACCACCTTCTAACTAGAGTTACTTTAAATTCTAAAATAAATCTTGAATAGAATTTTATGCATAATATATATCACATATCTCATTTGATCTTAATAAAAATTAAGTTATTTTTTCTCAAAGGAAAAGAAAAAGTAAGTTTACAAAAGGATTTTAATGCCTTCAAAAAAAAATGTAAAATATGGTGTACAACAGGCTTTAAATATTGTATGATAGTTTTTACAAGAATCATATTAAACAGAAACCGACCTTAGCTCAGTTGGTAGAGCGGAGGACTGTAGTTGTTGTCAGCAATCCTTAGGTCGCTGGTTCGAATCCGGCAGGTCGGAATTCCCTTTTTGTTTTACGAGTAATTCTCAAATTTAATCCCAACAAATTCCCGTTTGTTGATTAAGGTCCCTAAAACTTAATTGTATCATTTAAAGTCCTTCACAAATGTTTTAGTTTCATTTAAATCCTTCCATGTAAATTCAGTTAGATTTGACTTAAGAGTAAAGTTTATATCAAGTCAATTGGGGGTATTATTGGAATATCTTATGGGTAAATTTCAATTTAGCCTCTTTCTTCTCCTTCCCTCGCAGACTTCTACTTGTTTTCAAGGACGGACATACTAGGGGGTTCGGGTGGGCTTGAGCCCCCCCACCGGCAATTAAATTTTTTTTAAAAAGAATTTTAGGTTTTTTACATTTAAGCTTCCCAATTTTTTTTTTTTTAAATTTAGCCCCCCAAAACGTAGGGACTGATTTATAAAAATTAAAAAAAAAGTTTGTAAACCCTCGGCAGCTGCGGGCTGCCAGCAGAAACAACAAAAAAAAAAACTGGAGCTTTCTCTCTCCCCGACCGGCTCCCGCTCCCCCTCCGTGAAAACAGAAACGTAAACCCTCTTCCTCAGTCAGTGGTCAGATTCCGAGCTCGGCGATGGTGGCGCAACAAGCAGACAGCGGCACAGCCCGGGTGGTGTCGTGTGCGTGTCGACGGTGGCGGAGAGCCTCAGCCAGCTGAGGCAGGACAGCAGCGCTGCAGCAGCAAGCCAGCAATCGGCGGCAGGAAGGAAAGAGACGGACACGGCGGCGCGGTGGCGGCAGCAACGCAGCCAGTGCTGTACTGAAGCAGTGAAGCTACTCTGTTCAGAAACATTTTAAAGAAAAAAAAAAGTAAGTTTTCAGAAACATTTTTATTTCTGTGACTTTTGATTTTGAGTGCTAAAATTTTTTATTTTGGTAAATAGATTTGAGTGCTAAAATTTTTATGTTGTTAGTGAAAAAATTTCTAGAATTTTTTTGGTAAAAATATGATTATTATGTAATTTATGTTATAATTAATTATTATGTTATAAATGAAATGTGTTGAATTGTGAATTTAGAATATTTGAATATTATGTAGGATTTTACTATGGAGAAATATTTTGGAAAATGGAAGAAGGGTCCTAAACCGGTTGAAGAAAAATCAGCAAATAAAGGAATGTTAATAATGAAGATCGTGGAAAAAAGCCTCGGGTAGGGGTAGAGTTTTCGGATTTTGAAATTATTGGTGATCCAGGATTGCGTAAACCAATTGATAGTTATCCTTATGAAATTAGAGATGGATTAAGGAGACGGTATGTGGCTAAAGCCCCAACTCAACCATGTGATCATAAATTTCCGCAAACTGATTTTGGTGAAATTAGAAGATCGTTTCAGAAGATATGGTTTAAAGATTTTACTTGGTTAGAGTAAACTGTACATAAAGATGCAGCATTTTGTTTCTGTTGTTATTTGTTTGCTAAAGGTCAAAATCACAAACATGGTGATGATATGTTTACAGAAGTTGGTTTTAAAAATTGGAAACGTGCTAAAGAAAAATTTAGAAACCATGAAGGTGCTCCAAATAGTCCTCACTCTGGTGTTATAATTCAGTTGTTGGGTTTCAAAAATCAAAGACATAATGCGGAATACATTTTAGCGAAACAAAGTAGTCAAACTGAGATTGACTACCGTGCACTGACTAACTCGTTTGTTGTAAAAGTTATTCGATTTTTATTAAGTCAGGGTTTAGCTTTCCGTGGAAATGATGAGTCGATAAATTCAATCCGACGAGGTAATTTTCTTGAATTAACAAAATAGTATTGTGAGGAATCGGAAGAAGTAAATAAGGTCATGAACTTGAATGCTCCGAGAAATAATCAATTGACTTCTCCTAAAATTCAAAAAGAAATTGTTAATGCTTGTGCAACAGAAGTGAGACAAGCTATTATCAATGAGATTGGTGACAAGTTTTTTTCTCTTTTGGTTGATGAGGCTCGAGATAGCTCTGTGAATGAGCAATTGTCTATAGTTTTGAGATTTGTTAATGATAATGGAGAAGTGGTCGAGCGTTTTCTTGGAGTAGTACACGTGAGTGACACTTCTGCACAGACGTTGAAAAATAGTATTGATGATTTCTTTGCAATAAATGGATTATCAATTTCATAGCTCAGAGGTCAAGGTTATGATGGGGCGTCTAATATGCGTGGCGAGCTTAATGGATTGAAACAAAAAATTTTAGATGAAAATAAGTACGCATATTATATTCATTGCTTTGCTCACCAACTTCAATTAGTGCTTGTGGCTACTTCAAAGAAAAATTCTCACGTGTGTAGCTTTTTTGAGTACCTTGCTAAGATTGTAAATATTGTTGGAGCTTCATGTAAAAGAAAGGATGCTCTTCTGCAAAAGCAGTATGATGATCTTGTAAAATGTCTAGAAAGTGGAGAAATTGCTACAGGAAAGGGCCAAAATCAGGAAACAAGTTTAGCTCCGCTAGGTGACACTCGTTGGGGCTCTCACTTCAAAATAATAACTCGGATTTTGCATATGTGGGATGTAGTGACACATGTGCTTGAAACTATATATGAAGACGCTGATAAGGTCAATAGTCGAGGCATTGCCCGAGGTTTGATTGATAAAATGTGGTAGTTTAAATTTGTATTCATTGCTCAATTAATGGTAAATGTATTGGCAAAAACAAATACATTGTCAATGTGCTTGCAACAAAGGACTCAAAACATAGTCACTGCTGTCCGGATGATTCAGACAATAAAGGAAGATTTGAAGAAGTACAGAAATGATGATGATTATTGGGAGGAGTTATTGGGTGTTGTTACTGCATTTTGTATCAAAAATGATATTTTCGTGCTGAACATGCAAGATCCTTTACCAGGCCGAGCTAGATTATACAGGAGTGTGAATGGGCAGCCAAAGACTTACTACCATTTTTTCTGTCAAGACATCTTTTTTGAGGTAATTAATTTCATTATTTTTTTAACTTATTACCTAATACTCAATTATTTGTAATATTATAAATTATTAACTGTTCTTTTCTCTATTTAATGTTAGGTACTTGATTTTATAGTCAAAGAAATGGATGATCGTTTTACGGAGTCAACTTCAAAGCTACTTATTTGCATATCATGCCTTGATCCTAGAAATTCCTTTGTGAATTTTGATCGGGATCAGTTACTCCGTCTATCTGAGTTCTATTCAGATGATTTTTCTATCTTTGATAAGTTTGAGCTTAAAGCACAACTTTTGATACATATATCTCTTACATGAGATCAAGTGATGGGGCAGCTTTCTCTGGCCTCACTGACATTTGAGATCTCGCAAAGAAGATGGTTGAGACGAATACTCACAAGTTTTTTACTTTAGTTTATCGACTAATTGAGTTGGCTTTAGTCTTGCCTGTTGCTTCAGTGACTGTTAAAAGATCGTTTTCTGCTATAAGAACGATTAAGAATGATTTACGCAATAGGATGGGAGATGAGTTTCTCAATGACAGTTTGGTTTGTTATGTGGAGCAAGAGATTTTTATAAGTATTGAAAATGAAGACATCTTGCAGCGGTTTCAAAATATGCAAACTCGAAGAATAAAATTGCCATCTTAATCATTTTGTTCACATGTAAAACTCTATTTTAAATCATTTTTCAGTAGTGATTTCTTTTTCATTCTTTGCATTGGGATGAATGTTATTTGTTTTCATATTAATCTTCTAATGTTCTAAATCAATTGCAGGTCATATTGGATTTCGTCTTCTGATCGTGCTCATCTCATCTGTTATCTCAAGATTCTCAGCTTTGATAGAGGTATATATCCCGTGAGTGATGGGTAATCATTCCTCGTGAGTGCTGGGTGATCACTCCTCATCAGTAACGGGCGATTACCTATTCTTTTGCTATATTATATGTAAATTTATAATTTGTAATGTTTATCCCGTGAGTGATAGGTGATCACTCCTCATTGGTAATGGCGATTACCTATTCTTTTGCTATTATATGTAAATTTATAATTGTAATGCTTATCCCGTGAGTGATGGGTGATCACTCCTCATTGGTAATGGGTGATTACCTATTCTTTTGCTATATTATATGTAAATTTGGAATTGTTTGAGTGTCTTTTGTACATGGAATGCATCATTTTATAGACGAAATTCTGGCAAAACTTTTTTTTCCTCCAGCCCCCCCAATCATATTGTTCTAGTTCCGTCCCTGCTTGTTTTCCTCTCCTTCCCACTACGCCTTCTTCTTCTTTCCCTCCTGTTGTGCCACTTTCCATTCCCTCCAAATGTCTTCTTTGCCTCCCCCAAAAAGACCAGATAAAAAGGATACAATTTTCTACCTATAACATGTTAGAGATCTAAATCTTAAAATATTTTAGGACAGACGACCAATAGAAATCATGTACCTAGTACAACTGAAAAATTAGGAAAAATAACCAATCCACTTACAAGACATTCAAATTTGTCAATGTACCTGTATAATTAGGTAACTAATCCACTAATTCACATTGTTCTCAGATTCTTTGCCCCCCTTTTAGGTTATTGTTTGGAGGATGAAGATCCTTTACTTGTTTATAAATTTATCAGTAATGGCATCCTCTATCAACATCTCCCGCATAAAATCTACTCAAATTATGTTCTAAATGAAAATCAAATATCAATAAAGGTGCTGTCGATGTTCAGCCAAAACATAATAATGGTTGTACCAACTTTAATGTCATTCGCTATTGTCCACCTTTTTCGGCACCGCCAAGCCTATTATCAGTTCATGAAATTGATCCAAGATATGTATAGAAAAGATTAGTCCTTTCTGGTCCCAACCCACTTAATAACCGAACTTTTCTCCATGATCAATTCTATATACTCCATGAAATTCTCCCAAGTTCACTTCAAATTCCCAAGAATGAGGCCTACTTTTTTTTTCTATTTTTTTCCCTTGGGAGGTGGGTTGAACGTGGAGGAGGTGAAGAAGGTGGTGATGGCGTTGGAGGAGGAGGAAGCAAAGAATGGTTTTGAGCTATTTTTATAAAAAATAAAATTAAAATAATTTTGTGCTTTTCCCTCTTTAACCCTCTAAATTCTCAAGGGAATAATTCAACTTTTTATTTTCCGTTAAATTTAATAGAATCAGCCTAAAAAGACCATACCTAGAGTTTGAAAATTTGTTGAGGATTTTAAATGATAAAATTAATTTTTAGGGATTTTAACTAACACACAGAAATTTGTCGGAAACTAAATTTGAGAATTAATCTTGTTTTACCTTTAGCAACTCTTTTTCCTAACCTTTTCTTTTTTTTTTTCCTTTTACATTTAGAAACTCTTTTTCCAATTATTTTTTTAATCCCGATCACAAATAAACCAACTTTGTAGTATAATTGAATAAATAGTAATAAACTTTTCAAACCATAACAAGACTGAAATATATAGTTCATGTTACCAAGCTATATTATAAAGCTCAATATTCTCCTAACATTTTAGTGCATTCGAAAATTTATCTTCTGTTTTT
Organism: Catharanthus roseus; assembly: GCA_028651295.1. Taxonomy (NCBI): domain Eukaryota; kingdom Viridiplantae; phylum Streptophyta; class Magnoliopsida; order Gentianales; family Apocynaceae; genus Catharanthus; species Catharanthus roseus. The sequence goes on along the minus strand of JAPQWS010000108.1, from coordinate 1,927,583 downwards.
TTTTTAAATTTATTTTCTTCTCTTTTTCATGCACTGAACTTATATATTTTCTTCAAATTTCTAAAATCCTGACTAAAAAAAAATCTAAAATTTCTCATATTCACCTTTTACCTTAACATGTATTTTACTTATTTCTTTCTTAATATGTTTGGCACATTCACCGCTTTTTATTATTATTGAATAGCTATACTTGTTGGGATTAATGCCCCAAAAGACTACCCTATTATGTAATATTAGAAATATATACGAATTTGGTTTAGTACAAGAGTTTTAGTTTGAATGCACATATACTTACATAAAGTCCATGTTTCTTAAGTAGATAGTCCACGTGATGGGAGAAAGGTGTAGACTATTGTTACTTACTTTACAAGGAAAATGTTTTCTGTTCTTGAGCGGCTGATGGAGTTGGGCATGCCATCAGGTTAAGATCATTGCATGATAGTTTCCTAAATGGATGAGCTACCTTTAGTTAATCAGTGTCTTTCTCATGATTAACTATGCAAGTGTGCTTGGAGCATATAGAACTGGACCCTATGATATTAGTTTCTGGAAAGTAGGATTAATGAAAATAAATTATAGATTCACATGCTACTGTGTGGGCGAATGTCTTATGGTATTCATGTATGTTGGCTCTCTAGTTAAGCTAGGAATTATTTAATTTGGTATGCTGTGGGAGAAGAACCTTATGTACATATGGGATCGACGAACTCTGTATCCTGGGTAAATGAACTTAGTTAGCCAAGACGAATATGTATCTTTGCTTCTATGATAATCATCCTCTTATGATTGTCCATGTTAGTCTAGAGACTAGACCTTGACAATATGACTATTACGTTTGTTTAAGAGTAGCTCCCTGAGAAAGTGGAAACATTAAAGAGCTTAAATTAGCGGGCTAGATATCTAAGAATGGTAGATGTTATTGAGGAAGGTGATAATACATTATTCCTATATTGAATGACGGGTGCAAAAATAGAGGGGTATTATCGTTATTACACTTGTAGGTTAAAGATACTGTATCCTATAGGTTTTGTTCTTGGAGTCAATATTTCCATATGGTGATAATTGAAAATATTTAGAATTGAGATGCCGTTATTTATAGCGAGGACATTTTGGTCATTGTATATAAGCCAAGAAACAAACAACCTTTTAGTTCCCTGAGTAGTGCAAGTAACCTGAGTGATTATTTAATCACTACTCAAAAGAAATGGGACTTATTTGAGATGTTACAATTAATTAGGTCCTTAGTATTAATTTACTAAGATAAAGGACCAAGTAATAAATTAAGAAAAGAAAATATTATAATTGATTGAGCTCTATTAGTATTGTTAATTGACTCGACAATTAATTAGTTAGGTAGGATAACTAATTGAGTTTGAACTATATTTAATTAAAAGGCTCAAGATTAATTATGGACTTATAGAAATTAGATTGAGCCTGGACTTTATTCAAGACAAAGCCCGAGCCCATGGCATCCATATGGTGCCCGAAACCCTAAGGGTTTCATCATTAGGGTGGTCGGCCACCTCCTCCCATTTATGAGAAGGTTTTGTCTGCTACATGTGATGAAATCTCGTTTAGGTAGTATCTTATTTAGTTAGCATTAATGTTCTTCATAGAGATTCTCCAAGATCACGTAGAAGATTAAATTTCATAATGTGATAGAAGCTATCTTTATAAATATCCTATTAAATTATGATTAATGTTTTATACAAAGATTCTCCAAGATCACATTGGAGATTTAATTTCCTAAAGTTTTACTAATGATTAGAATTGTTTAGGAAGTATCCTATTCAATTAGGATTACTGCTTTAACTAGAGATTCTCCAAGATTACTTTAGGAAATCTATTTCCTAATTTATGCAAGGCTTCTTAATACACTTTAAGAAAATTCATGTCTTGCATTCGAAGAACCCAAAGGGCCAATTATATGAGGGAAAATCCTTAGGGGATTTTCAGCTAATAGTTCATCCATTCCTCTAATGAATTTCGGCCCACTTTTGTTTTCCATTCTTGGAGAATTCTCTTATTCTCATCTATGTTGTTTCTCTCTAAGAATAATTCCTAAGTTTTCACTAAACACTTTTGAGACGTTAGAGGACTCAAGATCATCATTAGTTCTATGATTGGTTTATGAAAAGAAGCCGATGTTTTTGGAGCCAAATGAAGGACTCCAAGGAGAAGAAGAGACGCAAATTCCTCAAACTGTTCATTCTATAACCGATGACAAAGGGAAAATTTAAAAGGTCCTTACGGTATAATATTCTAACCATCTTCGTTCCTTTCACTTTTGCATGCGCTGCCGAGGTATCAATTCCTTCAATACTCACTCCTCCTTTTTACTTGACAATAAATACCAAAAAAAGAAAAAGGATACAAACAAGATATCTAACACTTCTTTTAATAAGATATTTCACACTTTAAACACACTTTAACTAGAAACATATTAAGATTGGGAAGAAAAGACCATTTGTAATCCACAGATAACATCTTATTTTATTATGTATGGATGATGGGAATACAGTGAGTATGATCAAAAGAGTCCTAGACAACTTATGTACTAGTACATGCCAAGCTAATTTGTCCAAGTTTCACTTTTGTACTTCTAAGAATATGGAGAAGAACTGTAAGGAAAGTATTCAATGTTTCTTGGGTGTTTCACACACAAGCTCCTTCAGCTGATATTTGGGCTTTCCAATCAAGGATGGTTGCTTAAAATGTTCATATTTCAATTTATTCTTGAGAAGATTCAAAAAAAAAATGTAGCGTATGGCAAGCAAATCTCCTTTTCTTAGCAGGGCGAGGCCATTATTCAGAACTCTTCGGACCTTATTCTAAACTATTACACCCAATGTATTGCTATCCTAGATTCCACATGTGATAAAATTGACAAGGAACACATAAACTTCCTTTGGGATAGCTCTAAGAATAAGAAAAAGATTAGGCCCGTCAATTGGACGGAAGTGACGAGGCCAAAGAGATATGGGGGCCTCGCTTTACGTAAAGCTAGTCATGTTAATATTATATCCCTTGCTAAGCTAAATTGGCGTTAGAGAAAAAAAAAACATCTTGTGTGGGTGCAATGTGTGTCACATTATGTGGATAAAGAAGGCTCTAAAAAGAATATAAATTTCTTGTTGAAATCCACTCAAGGATCTATTAATTATAGAGCTTTCAAATAAGGTGTCGATGTTTGTAATTGCAATACTATGTGGACCCTTATTAGTGGGAAAAATATTAGAGTTTGGCATGATAATAGGACAGGTCTTGAACCTCTTCGACATCTCATCCAAGTTCCTCTTAGAAGCAGCGAAGAGTCCCTTCTTCTCTGCAATATTTTTGGCCCTAATGAAGAGTGGAATTCTTAACCTATCTTATTCCATGTTCCTCAGCTTCTCAAAGCTATCCTGGAGCCATTGTTGCGACCGAGGATGACATTATGTGATAGAGCGGTTCTCCAAATGGGGAGATCTTGATTCAGATCACATACCTTTATCTTATTCTTAACGATTTAGTGGTGTACACAATCTCTAATTCTGACTGGAAATGGATATGAAATATCAAGTATAATCAAAGGGTGAAATATTTCCTTTGGTTGGCTTATAGAAACATGCTACCTTCAAAGAGTTTCCTCATCTAAAGAAAGATAGATACCAATATTTTTTGTCACCATTGCAAGACTGTGGAAGAAACTCTAGAACATTGTCCTTCCTCTAGCCGATAGCAAATAATTTTTGGATAATTTTTGGAGATTTTCCTCATTTTCAAAATCTTCCTTTCCAAACCCAGCTAAACAAGGTTGTACCTCTCACAAGGTAGACAGTTGTTTCAAAATTCAATTTGGTTGGTCACCAACCAATTCGGCCTGTAACTTTTCTTGTATTATTGACTTGTATGAAATCAATTGCTATTCGGTCGGTATTTAATTCTATTACAGACCGAACCATATCTGCCGGTAAAATCGATTTCTCTGGTAATGTCAACCCTTTACTCTCAACTAGGGCTGTAAACGAGTCCAGATCCTCATGGTACTCCAAGACCCAGACCCATACCCTTATAGTGAAACTTGGACCCAGACCCGGACTCTTACCCTCCAGGTATAAAATTTCTAGACCCAGACCCGACCTTCCAGGGTCCAGGTATACCCGTATCCGTATTACATTTTTTTATTTTTTTCCCTACTAAACAAAAATATATAAAACAACGTATAACCCTAAAATAAAAATTTTAACATAATTAACATAATCTCCTCAACATTTCGTTTAACAAATACAATCATTTAACATCTCTAATTTAAATGATTAAAAGTTCAAATACACACAAAATCTTCACAGTACATTGATCCAATAAGAACAAAAATTCTAGTTCAATACAATATATTAATCAAAGTATTTGGATCTTGGATACTGCTTGATCCTATTTGTCTCCTACAAAAGAAATATAGAAGTATATATTACAAGTGTATGTAAAATAGAGATAATTATGAATATATAGCTAAAGGTAAAAAAAACTCACATTAATGGGTATTAATATAATATAATATAATATAATATAATATAATATAATATAATATAATATAATATAATATAATATAATATAATATAATATAATATAATATATAAATAATATAATATATAAATAAATAATTTAATATAAATTATAATATAAAAATTTATAAATTATATATTAATATAATATAATATAATGTAATATATAAATAATATAATATATAAATATATACGGGTATATAGGTCTGGGCATCATCATATCCTGCCCAGACCCATATAATAGAATTAATGCTGGTACGGGTACGGGTCTATGGATATAAAATTTAAACCTTACCCATTAAAAACGGGTATAGACCCGCGCGGGTATAGGTAAAACTCGTCCCATTTATAGCTCTACTCTCAAAACCCTCCCTCCATAACCACCACCACTCTCCTCCACCTCCAGAACCACCATCCAAACCACTTTGTTGGTCCCTCATAAACTACTTGAATATCTCCCATTTTCTGCTAAAAGGTGGAGTACGCAAAGAACGCAAAGAATGTTAGATCAGAACGTCAACAACACATTATCAATAATGGAGTCGAAGCCCCTACATCTGCTCCACCAAATTGCCCAAGCCCCAACTCACAACTTCTCTTAAAGTAATGGCTCAAAGAGAAGAATCGATCCTCAATAGAATATTCCTCAAAGAAACCCAAATTGATTCCATCCAGAAAGAAATCACCTAAATTAGAAAATGGTTTGCTAGGGATTTTGTCACTCTTTTCTTCTTTACTATGGCTTGTCTTGCCCTTGGGCTCATCAAGATTATTTTGTGTAACTAGAAATAGATTGGAACGGGAAAAGAACTGGGTATATGGGGATCAAAGAAGTAGCCCTTATTCAGAAAAAAAACACATCAAGGAGCACAAATAGATCAACTCAATAAGCTCAAATTTTTGAAATTTCTAATCAGATCAGTATAGAAAATTGTCACCTACCAAGAAAATAAACTAAAAAAGGAAAAAAACAGGGGCTTACTTGAATAACAAGCCATAGCCAAGAAAAGTACCAAATAAGCTACAAGAATAGCCGTTTTATTTAAAACAATAATGGAGGAAGCTCTTGGATTATGTTACAAAGTGGAAATTTGAAAAAAAAGAAGAGGAAAAACCAATAGAGATTGGGGGAAAGATGAGAAAGGGAAAGGGAAAGAAGGCTTATATTGGGAAAGGAGATTGCTAGAAAGATATACTGATGTAAGGGGCCGAAATAATGGTGGCCCTGGTGATTCTAAAGGTGGAGGAGGTGATGTTGGTTGTGGAGGATTGAGAACAGCAATAACGAGGAGGGGGAAGGAAGAAGGAAGAAGAAGAAGAAGAAGAAGAAGAACTTAAAAAAATGCCTCAAAAATATTTTTTTTTTTCACCTCAAAGAGAGTAAATGACAAATTTATCCCTTTTTAAATAGTCATGTGCAATGCACATGTAAAAGGTGGATGCTACTATAGTAGTTGTAGGATTGAGTTGGCTGAGCGTAAAAAAGTTGAGGATTCTAAATTCTAAAATTAAAAATGAGGGACTGAATACGTGAAGCAAAATAAGTGAGGGGCCAATTGACCTTTTTTTCAAAAAAAAAAAAAAAAGAAAAAGAAAAAAAGGAATTACACCAATGTCATACCACATTCAGACACGGACACGTAAGCATTCGACCGTACTTTCTATTCGGCACCTGTAATAATAAAGCTGTAAAACTACTCTTCTTCCACCACCGCCACCATCTCCACCACTACTCAGTCTTCCTCTTCATCCCTCTGAAACTCTCATTTCCGAGCATTTCCTCTTTAAGAAACCCTTATTTTCACTTTCTCCACTTTCCCTACTTGTAAAACCCGACTTTTACGAGCAAAATTCACTCTCTTTATAAGTGCCGCCGGTTCGCCGGGGGTTACATAAAGGGAAATGGCCACGGTCGCGGCCAATCTGACACCGCCATCTTCCTCATCATGCGGTATCAAGCTGGAATCGTTAACTCACATCGATATCACTAAATTATCTCAGTCAGAGCTTCAAGCTCTCTCTTTGTGCTCTAACTCTGCTTTGGACCTACGCAGTACAGACGGCGACGTTTTTCCCCGTATAGACCGTGCCGTTTTCAATGAATCCGCCGGTAGCCGCCGCCAAACTTACTCTCGTATACGTGGCGGTTTTCATCAACATCATCGTACCCGCCTTACAGGACTTCTTCTTGATGATAAACTTCCTCCTGCTTCTGACCCTGAAAATTACTCAATTATTCATTACCTTAAATACTACGTTAATCATAATTCAAGTTCCAATTGTCCCCCTCCTCCACCGCAGCCTGCGGTTCTTGCTGAGGAACAGCAACAATTGGGGTTAGGATTGCAAGAAAAAATGGCAATTGTGGTTCATGAAGCGGAGACAAAGAGGAAAAGGGGGCGAAAGATCAAGGCCAAGGTGAAGACAAATAGGAGATTACTAGAAAATGGGGCTGAAATGGAACTAGAGAGGTTAAACAATAAAGGGGAGGAGGTAGATTTCGCATCATTGGAGAATAATGGGGATAATTTGTACAGTGGAGAGTTGGAGAGAAGAACAATTGGGTTGGAGACTGAAGAAGAGGTTCTTGAAATTTTGAGGGGTTTAGAGGGGCAGTGGGGAAGTAGGAGAAAGAGGAGAAAATACGTTGATGCTTGCCTGTTCGGGGATGCATTGCCAATTGGCTGGAAACTCTTGCTTGGCCTTAGAAGGCGAGGCCGTGTCACAATATATTGCCGCAGAATCGTAAGGTTGCTCTCCCTCTGAACTTGATATCATTTTAACACACAGCTAAATTGATAAAGTCCTTTACCTTACTTGTCCCGCAGAGGATCACTATTGAGTTTTGATAATTCTGAAAGAATTTGTGCAACCAAGAGAGGTTCAATTATGCTGATATTGAACGTCCAGTTACAGTAAATGTGGAGTAGTTCCTAACCATGTGATGCTTTTGATGCATCAGTATAATCCTTTAATACATGCTGGTTTACTTTATTAGATTATTGGAAATAAGGTTTTAAGGAGTGTCATTCAAATTGTTCTCAAGTAGCAAGATGTTTTTTTTGCAATCTTGAGATGTTAGGATATGCTCTCTACTTTGAATGTTGGTGGGAAAGGACATTTCCTTCCTGCTTTCTGGTATGCAGGGTCACTCACAATTTGTCATATGCACATTTATGTTTTTACTGCTTTCAAACGTTTCCTCGGACTTCATTCATCAGAGTGGATTAGGCAGGAAATACCTTGTCTTGTTTTTGCATTGATTTTGAACAAAATCTTGACAAAATACTTGAGTTTCAATAACATGTATTTAGCCGTTTAACATGGAGCTGCCCTTCAAGTAGCTTCAAAGATTTTTCTGGCCATATCCCAATTTATATGGCATTTGATATGTACAGGAGGGGCAATTGATTGGTCTTAAGTATCCTGAGAACTATGGTTTCAAAAAGAATAACATTTTGGTGGTCGAATGTTGCTTCCAGCTACAAGAATAAACTTGCCAACCATGCATATGTATTAGGCACTTCATGTATAAGCTCAATAAGTAGCATCTTGATAGTGGGTTTGTAATGATGCAAGGTTTAAGTTATCAGATAAACTGCTTATTAGGAAACCTGTCATTTATGACAGAACTAATATTGAATCAGTTACTATTTAAACTGGGATTATCTGGTCTTGTTAATCTTGTAGTATGCTTAGTTGATAATCCTAGCTAGAATATTTTGAGCTTCTGATTATGTATAGCATGTGTTTTGCGCTCATTAGCAGTCAGCTTTATGCTAAAGAACTTGTAACCCTACATCGACAATGATGTCTTGCAGTATAACTTTTTTTCTTCTAGTATGACAGCAAAAACCAACTCATTTCTCGTCATTATTTCTTTATATTTCTTTCAGTTACTTGTGCTCTCACTGTGTTATGAACTTCTTTTCTGGGGAACATTTTGTGCTGTTTCAAACTTGGTTAAGATTTCTTTTCATATGGATCTACTTTTGCTTATAATATTCGGAGTTTAAAGTTGACCAATAGTCTTAAGTACGGGACCTGTATATATCTTTTTGACAGCAATTATGGAACATATTTATTTCAGTGGAGCTCGCTCGTGATGCAAAGTTAATTAACTTACTTGTTTTTGGTAACCTGGTATTCGAGAGTCATCGACTAATCCGGGAGGGATCGGAGGGCACAATGCCCCCAAACAGCAGCACTAGGCTGGCATGTGGTATTAAACCGCTCTCTATGTGACTCGAACTTAAGACCTTTCACTTGGCACACTATGTGGAGGATCCTAAGCAAGGGGGTTAAGCCATTGGACCACTCACCTCTTGTCGTTAATTAACTTAGTTGAAGTTTGCCTTTTGCAGTCTTATTCTTTGTGTCCACTGATATTTCTCTTTTGGGGTCGTCCTTTACTTTCCAGCCCTTCTGGAGAACAGTTTTTATCCTGCAAGGAGGCTGCATCCTTTTTGCGCTCCTATTTTGAGGGTAAAGACTTGCATCAGCGCATGGATCAGGGGAAATGCAGCACCAAGCAAGCAACTACTGTGGCTTCAGGAATTGTAAGTTACTTGTATGTGGAGCCGTTTTTTAAGATATTATTTTGCAAATAAGATTTATTGGTTATGCAACAGATTGCAGGTTCCGTCCAGGACATTGGCAGCATGGAGAACGAGATTGGTTCAGATTCTACTCTGACCCCGCTGACTACATCTGATGCACTTCAAAAAGAAGTTTGCTTAATGGACATAGATAATCTGCCTGAGGTTCTAGTTCAGGATATTTTTGAATGTTATAAATGCAACTTAATTTTTTATGAAAAGAATGCATACTTGAAGCATCTTATGTCAGTTCACGAGCGGACTACCAGGAGGTATAAGTTTGGGTCTGTCGGGGAAGGTGTGATTATCAAAGATGGAAAATTTGAATGCCAGTTCTGCCATAAGGTATTCCTTGAAAGACGTAGTTACAATGGTCATGTTGGAGTCCATGTGAGGAACCATGGCAAAGGTGCAGAAGAATTGCCTGTTCCAGGATCTGTTCAGAAGAGTTCTGAGTCTCCTGAAGTGGAAGGCTCCAATACAAGGACATCTAAAATGGATGCTTTAATTGAAATTGCACAAAATTCTATGATGGCAGCTTCAAGTGATGGACTAAATTCTGAGCCTGCATATAATTCATGCCCCAGTACAATGAACTTGAATGAAGCTCTGGTTGAAAACGGTAATGAGGGTACAGTTTTGGGGTCTGATCCTAGTCAGAAGGCAATAGGAGATCTCAACCTCGACAGATCTCTGGATCAAGAGGTGAATGAGGGTGGGACCATTTGCATGGTGGCTGATGAGAAAATGGTGAGGAGAGATGATACACAGATTGTTAGCATGACCCTGAAATCAACTGTTACAAATGTTTCTGAGCAGACAAATTCCACAGAGTTGGAAAAATATGGAAATAATGATATAGATACAGTAAATGTGTTTGGGTTTGATACACTGCATGATGATGTTGCAAATTCTGAGGGATTGATGGGTGAAGAAAACTTGAGTGGGATTGAATTTACTTCTGCTACAGCTCCCTTTGAGCCATCTCTGCAGTACTTTCCTGATGTTGCAAAGAAGGTAATGAAGCATATGTTGTATTTCTTTGTCAAATAGAGAATTTCTTGCAGCAGAACGTCTCTCTTCTCCCCCCCCCCCTATATTTATGAAAATTAATACCTCAAACTAGTTTGCTATGTTTCCAAGTATGCCATTATTTGTCTCTAGTCTTGGACTTTTTCAATAGTCTCTTATTCTTCCTTTATCTCTGATACGGCTAATAATTGAGGAAGCAAAATGGGGCAATAATTTGAATCAGCCAAGTGATTGGAAGTGATTATTGTTGTGGTTTTCAGATTAACTAAATAGAGTACGAAGCTATAAATTAACTGAACAGAAACAAATGCAACTGCCTTTAGAAATTTGTTGATTTATGATAGAGGATTTAATGCGGGATTTATCTTTCTTCTTCTAAAAGTCCTGTGCGTCTTGAGATTTTCCTAATGTGCAACCAAATTTCCATGAGGCAAATCTATGCTCTAGGTTCCTGGTGTTTTGTGATAACTACTTAATGTTGCACATTTAACTTTCTTTTTACATCTGCTCGATAAGGAAAATTACTAAATGTGCTAAATCAAGTAAAACACCAAAACATCTAAGTGTACCATTTTCGTTCATGAGGTAAGGAGTTATCCATTTTTACTTGTAGGGGAGTAAAGATTTTCTTTCTGTTTGTCAGGTACCTGAGAAAGTAACAAGCTTTGAGGAGCTGGGATTAGATGAATTGGAACCCTTCAAATATGATTTTGTTGACAAGCAAGAACCATCATCCGTACCAGGGTCCTCTGTTGATTTGGCAAATGATATAGGGACAGAAGAAGGGTTCAATTCGTCAGTTGGATTTGATACAGAGGCAATCATCTCAGAAATGGCTGGTATGCATCAAGTTACAACTATGTGTGTATGGTGCAGATCAGAGTTCAAAATTGAGGCTTTTGATACTGGAACTCAGTCGGATACTATCGGCTATATGTGTCCAACTTGCAAGGATAAAATATCTGGACACTTTGACCGAATCTGCCCGTGAGTTTTCATGTACTTTCCCTTATGGCTTTCGGCACTTGAATCTTCTTGCATATGTGTTAGTTTAATTTGTTGAATTCAATGCGATAGATAAGTACTGCTGCTAGATAATCTCTGGCAATTTCCTTTTTATTTCACATAAAGCAACAGGTAGGTACAGGTTGTGTATACTTGTATCAAAACAATTGTAAGAAAGTTGAGTGCCTGAAAATAGTTACATTCTTTTTTATTTGAAATAGGTGTTCTGCGGAGTTTCCACTTCAAATTGGAATCCTATATATTCTGAACTGTATGTCTAACTCTTGTGAAACCTTTGGAATCACAGGGTTCAGTGGTTGAGCTGTTAATCATGCTTTTTTCTTATACAGATAGTTGTCTCAATGTTTGGATCTATAAGATTGTCATTTCTGTTCTTTTGGAAAATAAGCACCTGCAATTGTTGAAAGCTGATAGGAAAATCCTTATCAAAGATGGTATGATAACCAAAGGAGGCAAAGGCCCCTGGCTTTTAACATTTTATTATGATCTTAGTGAAGTCTTATGGACTGAGAGATTGTTATAAACAAATTGAAGAGCAAATTAGTCATCACTTTTAAGTCCTTAATGTTGATGCTGATTCCAAGATAATGTCCCTAATTATGTCTTTGATGCTTTTGTTGTACTTGTGTTAACATAGTTGGAAGGCAAGATTCGTTCTTCTAGATATATAAAAGCACGATTAAAACCCACATAAACCTAAAATTAGGACTTGAAGCTTGGCTTCTTTTTCCCCTGTTTTGTTATTCTCCTGGGGTGGCGGCGTGACTGATTGTTCCCTTGGGAAGGCAATCAGACGCGATCAGACATGCACACCGATCTTGCCAAGAACCATGCAGAACTGAGAGATTTGTAAATCTGAAACAAGGAAGTAAAGTTTTAGATCTAGAAACTTGGAAACCTAAAATCCTATGTTTCTACACCTTTTGTTATATATGAAGAATAAGTATTCCAGTGCTTTTCAATAAGATGTACACCTGTTGGTCATGGTTTGAACAAATATGCTCTTTTTAATACAACAGGAGTTGAGGGATGTTTTATTTGATGCTTTATTGGACATAGATTACATAGATTATATTATCTTGTGCATATGGTCTTGAGTAATTGCTCAATGGAGGATTTTCCAAAGGAGTTTACTTTTAAAAGAAGAAAATCTATAGAATCTTTAGCCTTTTTCTTTCCCGTCTAATTTAGAGCCAGAAGATGATTGTCACGTCTCTTCTAACCTGTTAACCCTTGTTTCTTTTCTTACTGCATAGAGGATTGTTATAAGATCCTATTCTAATCTCCTTTGGAAACTGCAGGGGTAAATGGATTAGCACAGGAGGGTGTTGTTTCATGATTTTTATCAAAATCCTGAATGACGTAAACATGACTAATTGTATATATTTCTTTTGCAGAGCTCATGGTTGGTGAAGGACTTCTTATTTTGCCATGGTAGAAAATACAAGTAATATGTGAATAATATAGAAGTTGGATGGCGGCGTAGATCAGGTTGCAGATTGTTCTTGGTCCTAACTTTACAAAGATGTTCGTCTATGTTTTATCATCTCTGATATATTATAGCATGAAGAAGGTAGCTGACTGCAAAAGGCTGTAGATTATTGCCATGTGTCTATACACCTATATTTTTGTAAATTTACAAGGGGTTGTAAATGATGATCACTGGTATCAATGCTCTCTGGATGTAGTGTTCTCCCTAGGTAAACAAAAGCGGGCTGGTCAGCTTCCTTTTAGGTTCTAAGGATCATTTTCTTTTTTTGGAATGCCTTTGGTGGATAATGATGTGTCCGGTATTTAGGTATTCACTATTCAGACTTGAGTCTTACGGAGCATATTGCATCAAGGGTCATGTGTAGTGAGGTTACCCATTAGGTTAAGCTATCGTTTGAATCTTCGATTGTCATTTTCTGAGGCTTTAAGGGGTGGTTCATTGGCAGAAGAATATAATGTTGCTGGGTTCATTGGTCTTATACTGGCAAAGGAATATGTGCTGGTATTTTTGTTTGTGTAGTAGAGAGAATCTTGATCAAATTATCACCTCCAACTCCAAGTGGGAATCAAAATCCATCGTCAGTGGTCATCTTTTTAGAAGATGCAAACTGGTAATTTAGATTATCCTTCACCGTCCTCTTAATCTTGGCATCCGATTCTTGTCCAAAGTTAATGATATTTCTAAATATACAACTATGAGGAATTTTGAGCGACTTCTTGCACAAATAGGGGGACAAATCAATATTATTTTTCTTCACATTAATTTTTATTTGAGTTGAGTAAGACAAGATTATAAAGGCTGCAGAATTCTTTCACAATATAATTGCATTCTTAAGATTTAAACTCGAGACTTCTTGGTAAGTAAGTTAAAAAAATGCTAAAACCATTTGTGATAATATGATGCAATATATGTATGGGACACAGTAGCACCAGTCAATTTTCTTAAAAATAAACCCCAAGAAATAAGAGTTGATCTCATCCTCAGCATGAAGAAATCACCAATTTGGTTTTCATTATTATAACATCTTTTACTTTCAAGACTAGGACAAGTACGATTAAAAGAGCCTTAGAAGTTGATTTTAACAGTAAAGAATTCAAGAACATTCTCCTCCAACATCTGATAAAGACTTAATAATGATCAAGAATACAATAACAGTAAAAACAATTTTAAGGAACTAACTTTTCATAGAATCCTACAACTACAAGGAAAAAAGAACGGCTTCAAGGAAGGATTCCATTTTCAGGACAATTTCTGCAAACGTTGGACCATGTTCTAATCTTCTTCATGCATTCATCCTAGTTCTTCCAAGAAGTCCTCAAAAGCCAAAGCAGAACACAGTTTTCACCATCTTCTTCTTTGGTGAAAATGGATACTGTGAGCTGCAAGCACTGCCACGGCATTTCTTCAGTGAGTTCAAATACACAAGTAATTCGTTGTCATAGCTGTTCAAGAATCATTTCAGTTGGTCACAAAAATCAAGAATCTGCTGCTCTATCATGTGGAAGCAGCAGCAGATATTGTCTCAACTTTTGTTCAAAACCCTCTCGGAGCCTAAGTCTTTCCCCTATCACAAGATTAGAGCCACCGGCAAAAGAGAAGCGGGCACTTCTTTGTGGTGTTTCTTACAAGGGCCAAAAGCACAAGCTCAAGGGAACCACACAAGATGTTCTCAACATGCAAAAGATGCTTTTAAACAACAATTTCTCATCTGATGCAATTCTCATCCTAGCAGGTAACTTTTCTGAGACCCATGAGCTGAGTGGAGAGATTCATAAATGTGGTTTTCTTAACCGTATGAAACTGCAGAAGAGGAACAATATCACTATCCAACAAGGGAAAACATCTTAGATGGGTTCGATTGGTTGATGAAGAACTTGCGAGCAGGGGATTCATTAGTATTCTACTACTCAGGACATGGTGTCCGGACAGTGGATGTGAAAGATGAAGAAATCGATGGATTCAATGAGGCAATCTGTCCTCTTGATTTCACTACAGCAGGAACAATCATTGATAACGAAATCAATGAAAAGCTGGTTCAACGTCTCAAAGAACGAGTCACACTTCATGCAATCATTGATGCTTGTCACAGTGGAACCGTACTTGATTTGCCCCATGTATATAATTGGAGAAAGTATGGAAAACTTCTCCTATATTATCAGTAATCCTTAATAGATGCAGCATTTGATACTTACCGGTGTTTTTCTCTGTGTAGGGGGGACTGGGATCCTCCTCATCATCAATGCAGAGGTACAGGGGGAGGAAAGGCCATCTGTTTCAGTGCTTGTGAGGATTATCAACTAGCTTCTGATTCCACTGTAAGTTTTCTTTTATCCTGGGACAAATGAAATAAATTGTTAGTACAAACGTTATACTGTAATTGAGAATCTGAGAATGATGATTGGTTAACTGCAATTCACTTGTATGGATCCACAACAATATGCAGTTGCTCACTACAGATAACACTGTAGTTGGTGTTATGACACAAACATTCATACAAGCAGTCAATCAAAGGAAAGGACCTCTGTCATACTCTGACATACTCGAATATATGCACAATTCCATCCAAGAAGCTAATAAATCCATCACCAGAGGACTACGAAGATTATTCTATCGTAAAATGTTGCAGGTACTCAATAATTCCTTAAAGAATTGGTATTATCTCAATGGAAATAAGTTATCTTTGAAGCATTAGTTGCTTTAACCAATGGGTTCATTTACAATTTTGATCTGCAGGATCCTATACTATCTGCTTCTGGAAAGTTCGATATTAAGACAGAGTTCAAACTCTAACTCAGAGGAGTATATGAAGATGCAGTTAAAGAGTTGGCAATTGTCCGAATGCTTTAGAAGATTGTTCCCTTTACATGTTTTGTTCACGTTTATCACTCCTACTCTGTATGGATAATGAACAACATTATGGAGAATTCATGAGTTAAAGGTTACCAGCTTAATTATTAGTACTATTTCAGAATAAGGTTCGGATTAGCAGCAAAATCAATTTCAAATGAAACAAACATAACTTGTGTCTAGCATAAGAGAATAACTTGTGAAGAGCGTCTAACAGATAGGATGTCTTCATTTCCAAGGATTCAGCTTTAATGGAGTAAATCTCCAAAAGAAAGATAAGAAAATAAGACCATGATATTCTGGCAAGTAGTTGCAGCTTGACAGACCCTACAAGCAAACTGATTCCGAAAACATTTTGCAGAAACAGAAAGTTTTTATGCTTATCTTGTTCAAGTGAAATAATTCACATGATAAAGCGACATCATTAGGGCAACAAACAATAAATTCAAGAAAAGATGAATGTTATGAATTGAGATGGAACCAGAACCAAAATATTACTTTATTAGGTATTCAGATGGTTCCTAGTTCTTGTATTCAGTAAATGATTCAGTTAAAGAAACAAATCCAGTAGCATTCTTAGATGATCTAGAGTTTTAAGTTTGTTCTGATAACCACTTCCTGCCTCTCTCAATAAACACTGGCCTAAAGTTTGTCCTGGATTCCCTATCCATGAAAATTGTGTTCTAAAGGATACTTCCCATTCAACCAAATGAAGCTCAACTCAAGGAAGCCATGCCAACAAAATCTTACAAAATTTGCATTAGCCTGTGGTTGTCTGCCTCTCTCACCCATACGCAGGCACACATAAGCTTTACCTTGTAAGCTTCTTTTTTATTACTACAGCAGTTCGTCAGCTATATTATGCAGTTGCGACTGTGTCCAGAGAAAGACTAGCTGAGCTTTCATGATTGAGTCCTACTATTATTTTTAGCAAAAATTTAGCTTATTCCTAAGTCTTGGACTTTTTACCGACTACTTGATCCTATGAATTCCACAAGGCTGAAATATTGAAGAAAACATTATCAAAGTTCAATAAACAATTATTAGGCATACTTCCACTATCAAAACGATAGTGGATGAATAAAAAAGAAAGGGTTCTCTGGGAAAGAGATAAGTCTACAGACATGAGAATAAAGCTTAGCGAATTTGACAGCAAGAATAAGGAACCAAATCAGATCACAACCGAAAGAGACCAACAGACTGCTCTGTATACCCTTTATTTAAATCCTCTCATTCAGAAAGTTTTCTACCCTCAAAGAATTGCTCGAGCTTGTAAAAATGGCAACTAGAAGAACGAGATGCCAATGGTGTGGTGTACCACTGCATGTGCCCTACGAGGCACGGCGAATACATTGTCCAAATTGCCGAAGAATTGTACAACTTCCTGAAGTCAACGGAAATCTCAATGGGGGAATGCGCATCTCCCCATATGTTGGCTACCAGAGGCCAGGACCCCGAATGCCAATACAGATGCCACAACTCCCAGTACATGGTCCAAAGAGGGCAGTTCTATGTGGGGTGAGTTACAAGAATCATCCAAAGAGTCTTAAAGGTAGCATCAATGATGTACAAAGCATGAGACACCTTTTGGTTGAGCGGCTGGGTTTCCCAAGTTCTTCTGTCCTTGTCCTCACAGGTAAGCTTCACATTTTTACAACAGAAATATGCCGGTCATTAGAAATTAATTGGCAAAATTATCTTTGCTCTATCATATTGAAGATAATAAATGGAGATATGGATAACAGGATTTAGAATTGTAACTGGCATCACCTGTTCAAACAAAAAGAAAAACTCTAGTTCTAGACAAGATAAGGTGAAATATACAAAGTTAATTTTTTTAAGTCTGAGAAAATTGCATTTCCAAAAGTAGGGGACAAGTCTAGCACTTAATATTTTCAAAAGGAATGTCAAATTAGTGTAACTTTTATTCATTTGGATACCTGCAGAAGAAGAGAAAGGCCATACACGAATTCCAACCAAGCGGAACATACGAGCAGCCTTGCAATGGCTTGTCCAAGGTTGCCAGGCAAGGGACTCACTGTTGTTTTACTACTCTGGCCATGGTTCTCGTGTTCGAGACAGGGACTGGGATGAGATTGATGAGCATGATGAAGCACTGTGCCCCGTTGACTTTGAAACTGAGGGAAAGATACTGGATGATGAGATCAATGCCACCATCGTAAGACCACTAACCCGAGGAGTTACACTTCATGCCATCTTTGACACTTGCTTCAGTGGAACATCTTTAGATCTGCGATATGTGTGTAGAATGAATAGGTAAATTTTCTGTATATTCTGGATCTGTAAGCACAATCTTAACTCAGCACCTTTACTTGATACAACTCTTATATGTTCAGGGAAGGCAATTATAAATGGGAAGATCATTTTGTTCCCTATGCTGAATATAAAGGAACAGCAGGGGGCTTGGCAATCTCCATTAGTGCCTGTGATGACCATCAGAACTCCCAAGATACCACGGTCTGTAGTCTCACATCTCTTTCTTACTATTTTGAAAAAAGGTCTAGTGGCTGTGTTCTAGTAGTTTGCATAGCTTCCCTTTTGATCTAGTAGGTGCCCCACATTATGACCAGATAAAGATTGTCCAAAACGTTTCAGAAATTAGTCTCTATTGTGTCCAAAAAGATTTGCCCTGTTAAGACAGAGCTTCTGATTTCACGAACTGAGAAAGCTGGAATTTTCAGAAAGCTTGCAGCTCAGATCAGATACCATGACAAGAAATAAAGTGAACTTAACTTTATATGGCTTCTTAAGCCCAAATGATGTAGATTTAGGCCATAGCTATCTATTCCCAGGAATAACGTTTCATTATTTTACACTTTTCTTCGTGCAGTATTTTACAGGGACAGCAACTGGGGCCCTGACATACACCTTCATCAAAACTTTAGAATATGAACCAAGGTTAACATATGGTCGCTTATTTATGACTATGCGTGACAGTATATATAAAGCGCAGAGTGGATCAGGCCCCAATGGTGCATTTCCAACTAATGATTCACTGCAGGTAATTGTGTGGTTCAACAAGGTTCTTACTACGTTCTTTTGAATGATGAATGAAATTCCCTGGTGAAATTTTATAGCAAAGCCACAGGATAATAAATGATCTTATAGGTATTAGCAGGATATCCAATAAATTATACAGCATCTAATTTTGTCTTCCTACGGAGTTGCTCAATTGCTAAAAGATAAAGGAAAATCCATAACCCTCAAATGAGAACTGCAAGTACAGTATGAGAAAGCGAAAATGAAGGTCTTGCGCTTATGTATTCTGTCATTTCTAGTAATAAAACCTCAAATGCACCATTCTTTAAGACACTGATTTTCACTAAAAGAACAATTACCTTATGCACATACTTCTCTAAGCTAACCAGGAATATAGTTTGGCACCATTTTAATTGTTCACCAGCATTTTCTAACAGATACTTTTGTTCGTTGTTGTACAGGAACCTCTGCTATCTACTTCTACACCATTTGACATTCACCAGAAGCCATTTATTTTATAAGCTTCTAGACTAATGGCCTAAATGGTTGCAACAATAAGTTTATGCGTGTACGGTGTGTACTGGTTTTATCTTGTTCTTCCAATAAAGCTTCAAAGTGCCTTGGAGAAGCCATGCAAATGAATCTGCCATATGCACACTACTCCATTCAATGTACCGAGTGCCATTTGTAGCATCTCATTTGGATATATATATATATATATATATTTCACCAAAAATTATGCTAAGATTTCTGATCTATTGTGATATTTTATTTATCAACCCCTATATATTTAATTTCTGAACCGTGAAGTCAGATCATATTATTGCAAATTATTTTTAAAAAAAAAAAGTGAGGGTATTACAAGAAGCCAAAACAGACTGTTTACCTCAATGTACTCTAGCTCTCTTCTGTATACTGCTCTTCTCTTTCTTGTATAATTTGTAATCCCTGCAAAAGGTCCCGTTCTTCTGTATAAATATACATCTAGTGAGAGTATAAATGAGCATTGCAGAAATTGATCAAAGGTAAAAGGAAGAGCAAAATTCCAGAATAAACGCATTCAGACGAGTAGGAATTTCATTTAGGTTAACTGTACCTTTGCTTTATTGCCATATTTCCAGGTGCCGCAACTATCATATGTAGAATTCCTGTATTCAAGCCATACTTGCAGCAGCAAAATCAAAGGAAAGAGAGATAGGGAAAAGAAAGGAATTCTGGGAGAGGGAGAGAAAAACATGATAGGAGAGGAGTGAATGATTTTCTATATTCATTGACTTACATGGAAATCATCTATATACTTTATAACATTACAAAGTTGCCCGCAGGTTTAAAATTTATCTTCCTTTATTATTTATTTATATCTAAATAATTTATTCTCATTATTACCTAATTTTCACCAAGTGTGGTAATTTTTAAATTAAAAAAATTACAAAGTTGGACCCTCCTTTCTTCTGGAAATGAAGCTGAACAATAAGCTTTTAAATTTTCATTTTTATTTTTTATGAAAATTGATTAATATATCTCAATTTTTTCATTCTTAAATCTATTCTAAGGCTCAACTTGGATTGAATTTTTTTTTTTTTTTCAAAAAATAACGATGTCACAATCTTAAATTAAAAAATGGGTTTGTTTGAAATTAGGTACATCAAAACGAGTGAAATTGTGCAATCATGTCAGGTTTATTATTTTTCAGTTTAATAAATTGTATCGAGTTGTCATAATTGTATATTCGTAAATCGTACTTGACTATTAAATTTTAAAGCCAGCTTGTAAATTATTGGTTATCACATAATCATTAATAGAAATGCATAAATCAAAAGTTTAGAATATCAAATGCAATATGAACAAAATGAAAAATCTTGTCCAAGGCTAGGCTTGAAATTTGGGCTTAGTAGGAGAGTTTATTTTGAATTGCACTTTTTTTGGTTTTAAAATCTTGTCCAAGTAGAATTTTTAAAAACTCAACTTATTTTGAGCATTTTTTTTAAAAAAAAATACTCAATCAATAGTTTAGTACGTTTTCCTTTTCCAACAAAACGCCACCGTTTCCCTCGTTGTGACCTTCAAATGTTGCCATTCCATTTAATAAGGTGTGGCGTCGTGTTTTTTATTAGTCAATATTTTTCAAGAAATTAAAAGAACTGCAACTTCAGAGCAATCAACATGATAATCCGATAATATACAAAAGAAAATAAAGAAAAGCTTACCCGAGCTTAAAGTTAAATCCATAGAGAAACTTAGAAAGATTGCAAACGAGAAATACTGCAAAATGATTAATGAAATTCAACGCTGAATTTACACGCTCTCCTTCCCTCTAAAAGAAAAAAAAATGCCTCCCTTTACATTCCTTCTCAAAAAAATGAGGTGACTGACATATAATTATTGTATAAATTCTAGCAAATAAAATTTGATCAATCGGGTCAAACGTCTAAATTGTAAGAATATTGACTAAGGGATTTTCTCTAACTTCGACGGGGAAAATTATGATAAATGGGAACTAAAAATTAAGGGTACGAATGTTTGCTTTTGCATTAAAAATATTAGCTGGATTGCCACCATATTGTTTGCATGCTGAGTAGAGGATGATAAAGATGGTGGAGACTGTTGTTTCTAGTACTCTCCTATGCTTTCGACTAGGATTGTAAATGGGTTCATACCATCAGGGTACCCCCAGATTCAGACTCGTACCCTTATAGTTAAACTTGGACCTAGACCCGTACCCATACCCTCCAGGGTATAAAATTCTGGACCCAGACCCGACCCTCAAGGGTTCAGGGTAGGGTCTGGATATACCCGTACCCGTATGATATTTTTCTATTTTTTTTCCTGTTAAACAAAAATATATAAAACAATGTATAATCCTAAAATAAAAATTTTAACATGATTAACATAATCTTCTCAACATTTCTTTCAACAAATACAATCATTCAACATATACATAAATAAATAGGGATATAGACCCCTTTAACTATATTAAATCAATCTGTAATCCAATTCCTAGACAACCTCTGAGCAAAGAGTATATGTAATAATACGGTGTCACCTAATAGATAAGTCAAATAGTAATAAAGTTGAAAATAAATAATTTGAAAGAGGTTAGTTGGTCCAAGTCGAAGCTCTAAGAGAAAAGGACTGAAAAAGAGAAAAGAAAAAAGGTTGACAGCAGGATTCAAACTTGTGTTGCCACGAAGCCAAATTTTAGCTTTACCTCCTTAACCACTTGGACATACCTCCTTAAACACATTCACTACTCTCCATCTAATATAATATATATATATATATAAATATATATATTATTATTTTATTAATAAGGGTCTACGGGTATATGGGTCTGGGTATTATCATACCCTATCCAAACACATATAACAGAATAAACACGGATACGGATACGGTTACGGGTCCGCGGGTATAAAATTTAAACCTTACCCACTTAAAACGAGTATAGACCCGTGTGGGTACGGGTAAGACCGGCCCCGTTTACAGCCCTACTTTCGACGAGCACATGAGGCAGTTTATTAAGCAGAACCACTTAGTGCACATCCTTATTCCACCGATGATAGATCTCGTCAAAGCTGCTATAGTTGTCGTTCCATTGACATCTTCATCGACTGCAGCAGTAGCCGGGACCTCTGAAGTGCCGGTTCCATCTTCCTCTACTCTCCCTTTCTATTGATGCCACAGACACCAGCATTGTTGATCCCCCCTAACCCCCTCTCTCCCTCGCCCTCTAGTGATGTTAGGGGTCCCGAGCAGGGACGGAACCAGAACAATATGATTGGGGGGGCTGGAGGAAAAAAAATTTTGTCAAAATTTCGTCTATAAAATGATACATTCTATGTACAAAAAAACTCAAACAATTCCAAATTCACATATAATATAGTAAAAGAATAGGTAATCGTCCATTACCAATGAAGAGTGATCACCCATCACTCACGGGATAAACATTACAAATTTTGTGGGGGCTAAACAGAAAAAAAAAATTTTGAGGGAGCTTAAATGCAAAAAATATAAAATTTTTTTAAAAAAAAAAAATTTCTGGGTGGGCTGGACTTCAACGTGGTTCCGTCCCTGGTCCTGAGGATATTATTTTATATTTGTTTGATGTTTTATGTACGAATTCTAGTTTATGGATGTTTTATACCTTTCATATTTTATGTATGAGCTTTAGTTTATCAATATATATATATATATATATATATATGGCCATTGTTGTGTTTATTGCATTTTAGGGAGTTTTGGATCCCTTTTATAAATTTTATATATAAAAACACTTACCGATGGAATATCAACAGAAAGGCCGTGGGTAACGAATTATTTTGAATAAAGTACCAATAGTAAGACCCTCAGAAAAGGTCGTCGGTGTTTGTTACCGACAACCAGAATTCTTGTCGGGAACACCATCGATATTTGTTACTAACGGAAAGGTGTCGTTGGCTAGTGAAACCCCACAGATCAAAATAATTCTATCAGTAATAGCATTAGAAATAAATATTGCCAACGACACCTTAGAAATAAGTAATAGCATTAGAAATAAGTAGTGCGTCTTTATTGACGAGAAAGGTTCGACGGTCATTTTTCTATTTCCGTCGGTAATAACTAAATACCAACGAAATATCGGTGGTATATTCTGTCTGTAAATGACTCCTCTTTTTTTTAAGTGTTATATATTTCTGGCCTTACTATTCCCATACAATTATCAAGGAAACTAAGTAATATCAAACATAATCAATTCAAACCATATACATGATGGAAGGCAGTAACTTTTTACTAGAACAATGAAACAGAACACACAAAACTAATCAACTCAATAACAAATTAAGGAAAAGTAGAGAAAAAAACAAGAAAAAAAGAAGAACCCGAGTCCGAATTTCAATTAAAAATCAAGAAAACAAACTCAAATCAAACCAAACTTACATAAATTTCTAGCCCCTTTTGAAGGTCTTCAAACCCTTCTCAACCAAAAAATTCTTCTGGTGTTCGAAAAAAGAGAGTTGAGTAGAAAGAGAGAGGGGAGTGATTGAATGTAGAGAGCTCTTTTATTCTGTTTGAGTGATCAGCTGTCCCAATGGAAGCTTCCAGTGAGCCCCAATAGCTAAAGGAGATTAGAGAGAAGAAGAAAAAGAAGAAAAGAAGAAGAAGAAGAAGAAGAAGAAGAAGAAGAAGAAGAAGAAGAAAAACATAGGAGAGAGAGAGAGAGAGAGAGAGAGAGTACTTGAAATACTGGTGGCAGAGCTAGGGGCGGTGTTGGAAAGGGGGTCACCGTCGGTGTTGGTCATCTGCAAGTTACAGGAAGAGAGAGGTTCGCGGGGAAGGTTTGGTGTTCAAAAGGGTTGAAATGAATTTTGGAGGGAAGGTTTGTCCATTTTCTCAATTTGGGACTTTGTTAACAACAACATTACCTTGGTAATTTATAAATACTAGTCACCGAAGACCTGTAAGTCGCTAAATCCATCGGTAACAAACTAAATGATAGTATGCTTGTATCTAACAACCCTTGATTACTTATATTATCGACAATACGGTCATCGGTACATTCGTCGGTGTCATATATTTATGTATATATATATATTATCAGCATAATATTTTCCATCTCTAATTGTTGTCAGTAACATATGGTATCAATAGTAATTTCCATCGCCACTTATTATCGTTTTGTGGTGCACCTTTTCGTCCAATTTTCTTGGTTGAATTGGTAAAACTTTCGTCAAATTCTTATATCCGTTAGAGATTTGTCAATACCTTACCAATGTCGGCACCTAGAGTAGTCAGTAAACGGTCAATTTTTTTTGTAGTGTTTGTTCTTCTCTTTTTCTTGAAGAAGTTTTTCTTGATACCCAATTTAGATTTGATCCCTTGTCAGTTTTTCACCTCTACGTACCTTAGAATCCTCTTTTGAAATTGTATTTACTCATGGTTTCGAAAGTTAGGGTTTATTTCTATTACTAGAGATATTAAAGGTTTATTTTACTATCCATCTGTATAATATTAAGGATTTATATCTTATCAATGTGTGTAATTTATAATGATTCTACTACTAACTTATGAATAACAAATAAACCCTCTGCATTCATAGTAACAAAAGAATCTTAACTCAAAAACTTTAAATGGGTACAAAAGAAAAAAATAAAAGATTTTTTAAAGCATCCTTCGCCTTCTTTTAAAGCAAGCCTGTGTACCAACAGTAGTGACGAAATTAGTTTTCGTCATAGATGGCAACAATTCAAAATATTCTCATCATATCAAATTCTTTTTTATTGAATTCTATTAATTTTTTTACGAATTCTACTACTAACCTACTACTTTGATACATGACCGGACTAATAATAACAAGATTTGTCCTTGGGACTACATGCTTTGAGGATTTTCCTCAGGTATGGAAGAGATTGACTCCTAGGAACTACTGGTATCTTCTTTAAGGGGCAAGGGAATAAGGAGTGGATATAGAGCGCAGAAATGATAATTTTTAGATTAGTTTGTCATTGAATTTGAAGTTGGCGAAATAAAAGTTTTTGATACTTTTAGTAGTGCCTTGAAGTATGACTATGATCAAGATAATGGTCTTATGAAATTGACTACTAAATTAGTGGAGTGGTCGTGATACTTTTGGAAGCTTGGTTTAAGCACATTTTTACCACAACTCTTCCATGATTACCACTTCTCCCTTACTTCCGCTACTTCATGAAGTGGTCTTACTTTTGGTTACATGGGTAGTTTTGTTTTCTATAAATAATCATTTGTAGAGGGTGAAAATGTAGAGAGGGTTTTGTGAAGCCATTTGTGTTTTAGGTTTTTGAGAGAGTTTAGAGAACCGTTTATATTGTTGGCTTTTGATAGAGTGAGTTGAGAGCCATTGGTGTTGTTGGCTTGTGTGAGATTTTGCTCACTTTTGTAATCTCATTCCGTTTAGTTAAAGTTCATTTATCTTCGTTTGTGAACATAGACTTTAAGTCGAACCATGTTAACTCTTAAGTTTATATTTTTCTCTTTTATTTTTAAGTCGAACCACGTTAACGCTAAATTCATTTAAGGCTCTTCTCTAACAGATACAAATGCTTTTCTCTCTTATTTAGACACTAAAGTTTTCATTATTTTTTGTCATGTTTAGGATGTTTTGACAACCAACTCTGTATAAGCTATTTCTTGTAATTATCACATATAAATTTTTTATAGTGGAATGATAAAAATTAACAAGATTTGTGAATAAGAAATACTCCCATGGACATGAAAGTTGAAACCAAATGATCAACTAAGAAAGACGGAGACCAAAATTTATATAAATAACAAGAATGTGACATGTAAATATATTCAATTTGAGTCTAGGTAAATATTTACATAGTTCACTATATTAAACCAAATTTCTAGCAAGTATAATGCTAGACTTCCAAACTTTGGTATATATCCACAATAATAATATCTTTATTTCTTGATTTTTGATTTCAAACTATGGGTCATCATGGTGTCTCAAGAAGGCACCCTTTCTTGGGCACAGAACAAATAAATAATGCCTCTCATGTATGTAGTATTATGTATTTTCATATATATATATATATAACACACATTTTGAAATTGAATACAAATTTCAGTTGATCTTCATCATGGTTTTGGGAGATGCAGTGAGTGTACCAGCGGTACAGCGTCGAAGCATGGAGATTGGAGCAGTTGGAAGATGGAAGTATATAACACATAGATTTGGAAATTCAGTTGATGATGTTGGTCATGGTTTTGCGAGATGCAGTATACCAACGAGTGTAGCAAGCATGGAGATTAGGCCAATCAGAAGAAGGACAATAAGTGAAATGGTGAAGCCAAAGTGCCAATACTTTCTCTTGGTCTTGTTTGTGTTCAAGTGAGTCTATTATATCATCCAATATTCTTTCTAACTCTGCTCTTTCACTAACACTCAGAACTGGTGTATCAGTTCCCATGCTTGCTCCGCAAAGCAGAGGTATCCACACCAATAGCATCTTTACCTTTGTTTGCCTTATCTCTTCTTTAGTGTTTTCCCCTCCGCCGCAGCACCCGCTTCTTTCTTTTCCCAGTATCCTCGCTTGCTTCAACAAGAATGCTTCAAAAAATTACAGCAAAATCTTAATTGCCTGTTTCATACTACTTCCTCCCTTTAATAATATCATATTTGAAGTTTCATAATATAAGACTAACTTTTTTCTCAACAATACCTCTCCTCAATTAATGCATCAATAACTAGTAATTCTCAAAACTTTAATTCATTCACATTTGTTAAAATGTTGAAATATAGAGAAAGGAGAGAGAAGAGAGAAAAGAGAAGATAAAGTTTTGAAATAGAGTTTACTAAAATTAATAAAAAGGTATTATACGTGTCCGAAATATAAATCTTTTTAGCCTAAATTAAATGGTCAAAATTATAATTTCTTTTGTACATTTCAACGTGTAGTTATTGTATAGTTTCCAATTCTACCCTCTTTTATTCATTTATTATTACTCCTCCCTTTCTTGCTTTCTCCTTATTTAATGATGGATAAAATAGATATATTTCATAAAAAGATTGCTTTGTTTTCTTAATCTTTAATTCGTGTGCAAAGTCCAAAGGAAGTTATATTCTTGACCAGGGGTAGTATAAAAAACATATTGATTAATTTTATATTTTTTTAATCTATGTGAAAAAGCAAAACTTAACCTTATATTATGACAAGGATGTAACGGAGGCATTGTATATGAGTCCAAGTAGAGCTGACAAAACTCAAAATACATGTTCATGGTTCCCAGTTTTAGACTCAGGTAGTAGTGTAAATGAACCAAATTGTTGAATCAAAATTCAGTTCGAGTTCAATGTTGACTTAGTCAAATACAGATTACTTGCTCAAATTATAAAAGTTCTAGTGGTCGTGATCTCATGTTCAATGGAAAAAATTGAAAAACATATTAGACAAGAGAGTGATTAACAAAGTTCGATTACCCAAAGCATATGTAATTTAATTATCCAAGCTAAAATTCCATTTCTTGAAGAAAGTAGGAAAAATCTGCAACCATGCATGCATGCAACTTTAAAGCATTAATGGTCTCTTCTCTCATTACATGAAACTAATAAAATAAAAGTAGAAAAAAAAAACTAGGGGGTTTTCAGGAGAGAAAAGCAAAAAGGACCAAATGCTTATTAAATAACCCTAATAATCAGATTGTTTAGTACACTCTTAAATATACTTTTTAATATATTTTTTTAATAACATTTTTTTTACAATAATTTTATTAATAAATCATATAAAATAACAGATAAATCTAAACTTTAAAAATAAATCCTAAAAGAATTATTACAAAATAAAACTTAGTGTAAATGTTACTGCAAGATATATATACTAGAAGATTCATTTTACTTGAATGATCCATTAATAATAATTACACGAAGGACCAAACAGTTCATGTTAGAACAAAATCGGACGCACGTTAATGATTTAGTACAATTCAAATTGAGTTAAAATTTGTAACCCAATTTTTTTTTTTCTTTCCGGGATGTAATTCAAATCTTCCATAGTGAAAAAAAATGATTTAGTATAAGTGTGAAGTAATATTTACGAGACAATATCGTTTTTTTTCATCATAAGGTTAATTTTTTATTCCTATTCACTTATTATTCTTAATTTAGCTTTGACCTAATAATCATTTTTCCATGAGTATCATATCATATGACAGTATAATCATATTTTAATAATTATTTGATGGCCAGAGTAAAAATTTCTTGGGGTTTTCAATTTTTTTTAAAAAGCAAACATTTTAGATCCAAGACTTTTGGAGGTGCGGACCCCACAACCCTAGAAAATGCCTGAGAAGAGAAATGTACCTGAAATCTTTACAATGGAGCCCTGTAGCCGAGGCTCGGTCGTTAAAGAAAGCCAAGCCAAATTGGAAGCTGAAGCCCACTTATGAACAGCTTCATCCGCACATCGACAAGCCGCCATCTTCTGAGCCAACCACAACAATTCAGCTGCAAGTTTATCAGCCGAGTTTCGCGATCCGCTCAGCTCATCTCTCGACTTCCCGCGGGACCATACTACATCACTACAATACCTAACCACTCTCACAAACTGGCTAAAACTAGCCGCGTAATAGCCGGCGTCACGACTCGTCGTTACATTCGTTAAATCGCCGTTAACTACTCCAAGTCCCAAGCCGCGGCTCTGCTCCATCATAACAGCTTCAAGCTGACTAAGCGCCCTAACAAAAGCCGCTGACAAAACATTACAATTAACTTGGATTAATGCGTCATTTCCATCTTGCAAATTCTCATCAATAAGCCTCTCAGCTAAAGTGCGAACGACGTCGTACTTTCTCGAATTCACCGGAATATCATTCACAATAAACAGCAATTGCGATAGGGCTCTCGCAATTCCGGAGTCGCAGGTCGCAACGGAGGCGCCGGTGGCTACTCCGCCGGTACCGACGTTAGCGCCGACGTATTGTTCGCCGCCGATGGTGGATTTTCTGGTATAATTATTAAAGGAGGATTTGAATTTATTGTTTTCAGAAGAAGAAGAAGAAGAAGAAAAAGAAGGGAAAAAATTGGTAGGGAAAAGGGAAGGTAAGAGGCGAAGGAAGAAGAGGAAGGAAGAAACGAGGAGGTAACGGAAAGCATGGAGGAATTTGGATTTTCCGGGCAAAAAAGAAAGGAATTTATGGGCAAAGAGGAAGAAAGAAGAGAAAATAAGGGAAGGTATGGTGGAGGGAGAAAGCTCCATTAAAAGCTTCTGTGAAAATCTCATTGTGAAGAGGTAGATAGAGAGTGAAAGAATTGAAGTAAGGAAAGGGCAGGGCTCCGTCCGGAGTAATACGAAAAAACACGGCACGGGGATGGATGGATGGCACGCAGAAAGGCAAGGGTTGAGCTTTTTTTGACCGCTGATTTTTATTACTTAACGTAGGAGATGTGTGGTGCAGAGTTGCATACAATAACAACACTCCAAATACAACTGCTCTCAATACTAAACCTCTTTTATTACTTAAATTTCCTTTTAGAATTTATCTTTTAAAATTTTAATTTTATAAGTTTATATTAATAAATTATTATAAAAATATTGTATAGAAAGTATATTAAAAAGATATACTATATCATTCTCATCGTAATAATAAAGAAATACAATTTCAATTTAAAATTTACAATTTGATAACTAGTATTTCTATTGGTATATATTGAATTACTCTTTTTAAAAAAGAATTACTAAATTACTTTTATCACTTTCTCTACTTGTATGTTTTTTAATATATATATATACATAATCTTCTGTTAATATGCAAAGCAATACATGAAATAGTTTACTTAATACAATTTAATTTCTAGACTAATTTTTTAATAAATTTGATATATAATTTATAGGATTCACTCTCTCCAACATTCATAGTTCGATAGATTTTGTGAATGCAACTTCTAAAGTGAGAAAATTGCCATTTCATACATTTTCTCTTCAAAATTATTTTTACACATACCTTTGACTCGACTCAAGATAACATTAAAAGATTAAAAAAAAATCGAATCTCTTATTTTTAATGCACAAAAAAGATAAATTTATCTAGATAAAAGTTTCACACATAAAACACACACACAGACGATCTTTTATGTTAAACTCTGCCACTTGAATAATTAATAGGCGACCATCAATTTTGTAAATTATATGGATATTGGATGGAATTTATTAAGAAAGTGTGGAAAATGTGTGGAGCAAAAGTACGTGGGAGCCATGCATGTATATTTTGGAAGCTTTATTTTCTTCTTTTTTTCTTTGAGAAACTTTACAAGTACATATAATTATAGCTCAAAAAAGGCGTTGGCCTTTGGGCAAAAGTTGTTCCATCTTGTGAGAAACCTGCTAGTTTTGCCCTTTTTTTTTTCCTAATTAATATATAAACATGATGTTTGCTTTAGGATGAAAAGTCTTTTGAACAACGTTCTAGAGAGAATAAACATTAAGAACTGAGAGTTTAGTTTTCATGTTTTACTACTGTTGTCATCATGTCATTTGCCTACTTCAAGAGAAGAAGTGAATGAGATTGTAAAATTGATCAAATATATATACATCACGAGATAAGTAGGTAAGAAGGTTGAAATTTTTCTAAAATTTTAAAATTTTAAATGGAACTATTTCTTTTGGTAGAATTTTATCACCCACTTGACTATGTATGTAATTTGGGTTTAAGGTTGCCTTCTGGCGGTATGCGAGTGGAGCAGTCCATGATATCTCAAATTGGTCTGAAAAAAGAAATAATAATAATTAACTCTCCTTGAGAATTGATACATAAACTAGCCTTTTAAACCATTAATATCAGACGAGATTGGTGCCAATATAAAATAAATAAATAAATAAAAGGACCATATATATATATATATTTTGATGCACCAAAAAACTGAAAAATGATTTCCAAGAGCTGAGCTTGGGTAGAAGAGACAAGGGACCTTCCTTGAACACTGCAGACTTGTTCTTCATCATATATCCATCACCCACACGATTTTTTCAATTTATAACAAAATAAATGATTTCATGAGTCTACTAGATAAATATAAATTTGAACGTTTATTAATAATTAATATTTCGAATTGGCAACAGGGTTCTTGACATGGTGAAGAAAGAAGCAACACCCACTTGCGTTTATTAAACATGAGGATGGATGCTTATTGAACAAACAAAGTCAAGAATTCATTAACCCAATTGCTTTGTCAAAATCCAACTGCTGTCAATGAAATTTCTCCAATCTTGATTTCATTCAGTGTTGGCCAAACCATGATGCCTCTACTAGAGGGAAACCTCTCCTACTTGTCTCACCAATAAAATTAAAATATCAAATTTAAACTTAACACGTTTTGAACTCACAAGTCCAAGTTTTACACTACTCACCATTCTTATTGCAATATTATTCTTGTTAAAGCTATCATTGTTAGGTGCTCTAATTTGGTCCAAAACCAAATTAGGGCTACAAGATTTTTTAAAAAAAAAAAAAAAAAAAGACTTATTACTATATACTGTGTAACACTTAATTTCACACATCTAGCTAATAACCATGTTTTTATACTATAATATCACGCTCCGAATTCGCAAACTCTGAAACAAACTTATATAGATCTAAAACATTTACTATTCCGACTTAACAATACCATATGCCAAAATAGATATTTCAAAATTACCATACATTAAGTCTATACTTATATAGTATAAAAAGACATCGCACTTATTTCATGCTGATGTAACACATGTATCAGATCATTACTATTCCTATATCTTGAAGTGTATATATATATATATATATAGTTATCTACTAGGACATCCTTTAAAATTGCACACAAAATCATTAAAAAAGAAAAACATAACTGAGCGTGCTCATGTATATAAATATGTTATCCACAAGATATTAATTTGCTATTGAACAATATGTTGAAGTGAAGAATTTCCAAGTATTAATATATAGTGTATGTACAATTGATTGAGCTAGCTTTATTATGATAAGGTAAAAAAAAAAAAAAAGAATAGTGTGTTTGAATGTTGAGTTAGCTTACGCTCCAGAAGCGACGGTGCCTGCTACGAGGTGGTGAATAGTTAGGAGAAGGATCAAAAAAGAATTTCTTCAATAGTTTGGCAAATTCCTTTGATTTCTCGAAGTTCACAGCATGCCCTGCGTGTTTTATCACTTCTAATCGAGCATTCTCTCCAATATGCCTATATTCACATTCACATATATAATGAATTTCATCAAACCCAGAAAATGGTCATTTCCTGTGATTTTTTTTTTGCAAAGAATATATATAAACAAGAAACTCATTTGAAGTTGTGATTTTGTGTTACCTTTGCAATCTGTAACCCAACTCTACTGGGAATATTTTATCCAGCTCCCCCCAAATGATCAACGTGGACTGTTCCAAGATAGACACAAATTTTATTTTTATTTTTTTGATCAGTAGATGGACATGCGAATCAGAAAATTGAGGTCATCATGAGCAGACCTGTGAGATGGTAGGAAGGTTTGAAAGTTTTCGATCTTTAAGTATTTCCCGGATGAGTTCCCTCTTCTCTATCACGTAATCAGTACACATTACCTGTACATACGGGAAAACAAGGAAAGAATGAGTTTACCTGTTCCCAAATTTGTTTAAGAGACACCAAACTATTTTCATTTCCATAGACTTTTATTGATGGAGGAGGTGTATAAATTCTTTATCTAAAAATATAAGTGAAGGAATGTTGTAATTCAGCATTTTCTATTCGTGTTTATTAGTCATGTCATGAACCCATTGTGTTGTTTATGCCTGATCACTTTCAAAATCAGGTTATTTTAGCAAGATAATCAATACATGCACGGGATCAGAAAATGGGTCACATAAATAACTCAAGGCAAGATGTATGTTAAAAATGATTTAGGACACTAATGATTAAGTATAAATGTATAGTACACAAGAAATTTTATCATTTTCTCAAAGTAAGTTTTTGCCCACTCATCATGATATGTTTCTTCTGTCAATATATCTATTTACCTTAACCTAATGATGAAGGGCATCATGCAATATATTGTTTTAGTGAATCAGATGGAGAAACTTACATCGATAAAATCAGAAAGAAAGCATGATGGAACTGCTTTAACAGGCCGAACAAATGCAAATTGCATCAAATCTCTAAGCCTTTCTGGAGTTTGTGGCACCAAAATGTTAGCAGCGTCTTCAATATCCTTAACTCCGAACAAACCGTTCTCCATATCTCTTTCCTCCAACGCCACCCCCGTGCAACACAGTACCAATTTCTCTATTGCCTCCGGAAATTGAACCGCCATACTGTACGCTACGAATCCCCCATAACTTATTCCCACCATACTCATTTTATGAACCCCGTGGACCTCCATCACCCTCATTACAGATTGTGCCTGGAAGATCTCCGTTCGTTCTGGCCTCGTCGTGAACGATTTGCCAAAGAAGAGTAAATCCGGAACGTAGATATTGAATTTAGATGTGAATTGTCGTAAAAGATCGCCGTATTGCCACATCGCATTGGCTCCGAAGCCGTGAACGAGGATTAGATTAGGTTTATTTACCTTTACGGCTTTAGGTACCCAACAGTGCATTGTGGTTCCATCTGCGAATTCCGTTATAACAGATCGGAGACCGGAATATGTGAAGAAATACCGATAGAACCAATCCGTTGAGGCTGTGAAGCTGATTAGGCATCCAGCCATCTGATCTGATGAAAAATTGTTCTTACAAAAGGGAAGGATTTAGCGTTTGATCATGGATCGAAATTCGATGCAAAGCGCCTATAAGGATTCTATGATTGAATTTGGGAAAAAATGGAGGGGAATGGGCGGTGGGTGTGTGTTTCAGCTATGAAGCTGGACAATCTTTTTGGTTTGAGATTGTTTTTATAGCCGGCCGGCAATCGGGTGGGAGGAAGAGAATCTGTGGCCCCCCATGACAAGAATGATGGATTTGATTTTGCTTGTTAGGATTAGAACAGCAGCCCCCTAAATTTAAGGAAGGAACAGAAACATTGAAAGCTTGTGCAAGTGCACCATCAAAATCACCAATATAACACTTTAATCATGAACTAAGTTTGAACCCTCTAAAGTAAACGTTAAATCTTTAAAAGGTAAATAAAACCCTTTTATTTCGCATGAGACAAATATATAACATGAACTTTAATATTGATAACACTTTAGAATATCCATTGAGAACATTGAAAGCTTGAGATGCAAACGAATATATTAATTTTCCTAACGGGTCAAATTCAAATCGCCATGCAATTGATATAATACATAGGCCAAAATTTATTCAGCAATCTTCAAGCTGAGCTAAGTAAAATCTCCTATCTTTCGAGCTGTTTTTGTTCTCCAAAATTTCTTTTTTTCTTTTTTCTCTTTGCTGAATAAGTAATTTCATTAAACAAGAGCAACCTCTCTCGTTCTTCTCGTGTCTTCATTATATGCTTCCATTTGCCACAAGTTTCCTGAGTCTTTTCTCAGCAAGGTTTGCAACTTTGTTTTGCGGTTCAAGAACAAGAGCATGTTTGAAATCTGAGATGCATAAAAAAACAAAAAGAAAATCAGTGATAAGGACTATAAAACCAACCCAGGCACAAAAGACTGGATGAAGAAGACGCAAATCAGTAAACACTATATAGCCAACCAAGCACACATATATCTCACCTTGAAGAGCCTCTTTATAGAAAAGAAGCGACTCTCTAGCTGTTCCTCGTCTTAGATATGCCTTCACATTCTGCAGGAAAATACAATGCTCGTGAAAAAATAAATTCAAATATTACTGAATAGGAAC
Source organism: Catharanthus roseus (assembly GCA_028651295.1). NCBI lineage: Eukaryota > Viridiplantae > Streptophyta > Magnoliopsida > Gentianales > Apocynaceae > Catharanthus > Catharanthus roseus. Next base: position 1,892,774 of record JAPQWS010000108.1, on the reverse strand, counting down.
CCAGGAGTATCCCCTGCACATTCTCTACCAACCTTTATTCACAATAAATCGAAGAAGCTTTACCTGATAATGTATAATAACTTGATTTTATAGTCAATTTATCTAAAGAAACCCAACCAATCAACCACGACAACGACAATTTTAAGACATGCAAATAGGAATTAAAACTTTATAACAAGCAAAATAAAGAAAAGAAATTACGTACTCAATTCAATGTCTAAGAAAAGCAAGATCACGATTGTTCAGTCATTTTGAAGAAATGCCAACAGTACTAGGAGATATTATATGAACTAGTTCGTCAAACAACAAATTCAGAAAGTTTATGAACAAACAATTGCATTTTGATAGGACGATCCATGATATGTTTCTTTCTTTTTTCTTTTATTTATTTATCCATTTTTTGGGTTTATGCTTCCTTTCCATGAACCTTTCTATGTTATTCTTGTTCACAAATCATGATAGAAATCATGTCCTAGTTCTCAAAATCAAACTACGTAAAAGAGGAGGAAATACGTGACATAGAAGAGCCAACACAAATGTAACAGTAGTTCCATTAATATAGAAAGCAAGGAAATCATGATCTCCATTTACCTTCTTATCAAGAGAAATCGCCTTGGTGCAGTCCTCCTCTGCTTCCTGGAAGCTGCAAGAAATGAAAATTTTCCATAAGAAAGAAATCAAAATCCAAATTATTAAAAAGAAGTCACTTGAATACAAAATCAAACCATCCTAATTCCAAGAAAGCAGCTGCCCGGTTGCAATAGTAAGTAGCATGGGTCTCATTCAGTTTTATTGCTTCTGTATAGTAGCTTACAGCTTTATTCCATTGTTTTCCCTTGTATGCAGCATTTCCCTGCAACAAGATCCATAAAAGTCTCATAAGAACAAAGGACAAAGAAAATAATGAAACCCTTAAATGGAGCAGCACAATTTGGAACCCTGTGTGCACAAAAGCATTCCTGAGGTATAGGAAAACTAGGAAAAGACAACCTTCTGGAACCTTTGCTAGTATAGAGAGGTCTAAAGATCACTATTACAAACACCCAAGAGAACAAGCTATTGTTTAATCCAATTTTTAGTCCCACAAAGGCTTAAAGTTGAAAAGCATTCTGTGTCTGTTGGGAAATGATTACCTAAATACACACGAATGGATCCAACACTAAACCATTAGAGCTTTAGCATACCTTTTCTCCAAAGGTTTAATACAAAGTTACGGAAAACTTGGGCAGTACAAAGATATTCAAAGAAAAGATTGCTGATGAATGTTCACATAAGTTATTGTACTTTGCCATCTCACCAACTACAAACTAGCTGTTACCAGGTGGTAGAGGAATTGGTTGACATGCAATGGGTTCTGGCTTCCAATCAACATCTCTCTCCCTCTCCCCCCTTCAAAATTTGATTTTTATATAAATAGTAATATTTATAATTTGACTTTAATTGAACCAAAATAGAGAACAGAAGCAATTAGAAACTAGGGAGGCGAAGAAACAAAACCTTTTCTTTTAACAGATCGGCAGCATCCATGCTCCCATTTGAATCAGGCAACGGTGATGACTTTAAAACATTTATAATCTCTTCTTGAAGAATCGGATACATGTCCACCACCGTATCAAGCAAAAATTTGTCAGCCCCATGGGCTGAAATAAACGATATCGATATTGGAAAACCATCATGTTCTCCAAATGGTGCAGCAACCTGGATTTTGTTATTTAAGTAGCAAAATAGAGAAGAGGGATAAAATATCAACATAAAGATGGGAAATCACAAACACACATTCAACCAACACACCAACCTACCTGACAGCAGCCAGACATACTTGCGACGCTCAGTAAGGCAAATGCTCTACCATGAAACTCAGCAGAAAGACCTTTCCTTGAATTCAGCTTCAATGGAGGGTCTGCAACAGTAGGTATTACTAGCATCCCGTCATCCTTTGAGAAAAATTAAGCAGTTACTAAAAAGAAACAAAAAGAAAACAGGCGCAAATGGTAGGAAACGAAAGATCTGACTCAGGACAAGATAAGAATACCTTTAAAAGACTTTGAAGTGCAATTCGCATTTCTGTCTTCACTTTATATAGAATTTTGATATTCTCAGGGGTAGAAGTAATTGCTGCAAGAACATGATGAGAGGCATCAGGACCTAGTTTGGGTTTGACTGAATTAATCCATTCTTCATGATTTGTTTTGAACTCGTATCTGTACAGAAATCATAACAAAAGATCCTGTCAGAGAGAAATGAAGCTCAAGAAAATGTATTACCGCACATATTTAACCTCATGGATTGACAAAGTTACATAATAGAATTTATTTATGTAGTACAGAACACAAAAAATAGACTCAAAAGATCAAGTGATGTGCAAGAAGATGGGTGTGGCAGATAAATAAAACTGGCCATGGAACCAAGTTGATAACTTCCCTGAGAATCTAACAGAATAATCTCTGTTTCAGTATAGAGAAGGAAAGGAAGGCATTAAGAATACAAGCGTAATCTAAAAATAAAAATACACTCTAGGTGGGCTCATTATAAATTGCTTCACCCTGATTAGTTAGCAAACCGACAAAGGCAACTTCACTAATTGAGTTATGCACACTCAGTAATTCTTCATGTTTAAAAACAGAAGAGCATTCATTATGAACAAGATAGAATCATAATAAGCTTTATTAAGCAGTAACAATAATGATCAGGCTCAGGCTGCCGGACAGGGTTGAACGGGACTCCTGATGCCAAAGAGTTGGGGAATGGAAGAAAACAAAAACATCAATTCCAGAAATGTAGTCTCCAGTATGCTGCAAGTAGTAGTCATTCTTCAGTTACTGGAACCTTGAAAAACCAAATACAGAGAAGCAACTTCCAACCTTATTTTACTTTCCTCTATCATCATAAGAACTCAACTTTAGCATATTGGTGCCTCATCATACGAGAAATCAGAATTGCAACACTGCATAACGCACCGAATATTAATGTGCTTAAGCAACATAAATAAACGGCTATAATAAGACTAGGTAAGGTTACGGTGGCTTAAGAAGGTTTCACCCTATGCAGCCAATCTCTGTAGTCAGAGATGACATTTCCATGGTTTACACCCATGAACCCCAATCCCATGAAGTTAACAATCTACTGTGCTTCTAGCATTGCAGTAGCATTGACAATGCATTTCATGTACCTTTGCAATAGAAACATGACTGAAGAGAGAGCACTTAGAGTAGATATCGAGTTTTGCTGGGTTCTTGATTCTTCAATGAATCCTTTTAAACTAGGCACATTTGAAGAAACATACTGCCCAAAGTTCATATGTTTAGGTGTCTCATCTGCATGGTTGATAAAACAAAAGAGGGGAGTGATACAATCAGCTTCAAACAACTACCAAAGCACAACTGTTATACTTGGAAGGAAGGGATAAAAAGCTTTTGTTTGAACAAGAAGATTAACTTACAGCCAGATAACTTATCGGCTACTTTCTTTACAACATCTACAGTCTTCCACTTGGGGACCTTAGAAAGCTGAAAGAGATCATCAGCAATAATCAGGCGTCTTGTCCTTTTGGGTTCCAATGGTTTCAGCTGAAGCAGAACATGCCCAACGCGATGCAAAGTTGATGCTTCATGTGCCAGGCAACCTATAAGTACATTATCACCATAGAGTTGAGAGAAATGCTTCAGACGATATTCACATAGGGGAAAAAGTTCTGCATACTGATGATACTAAAATATGTAAGAAAACTTATATCATTTAGGAAGTATTCCACTCAGAAAATTCCATATTCAAGTACCCTTATGCATAGAGAAAGGGCTGAAGGGGTGTCTTACTAGGGAAAAGTCTGCATAACTAGGTGTATAACATTGCTTTATAGAAGCATAAAAGAAGCATTATTTCACAACTCACCACTTTTGTGATTTGTAGTCCATAAACCACAAAGACAAACGGGCTATATGGCCAGAAGGCAGAAGTAGGCCAAAATGAAGAGACAATATTATAATGAAAATTTATGGTCCTTTATAAGAACACGATAACACCAAAATGACAAGAATGTAGAAGTACATTTACATACCAACAGTATCTAAACTTTGAGAATTTGGCAGAACGCCCACCATAGAAACAGCCCCATGAGATGGTCTAAATCCAAATACACCACAAAAAGATGCTGGCGTTCTTATACACCCAAAAGAATCAGTACCTGAAAAATTGGAAATTTTCATTCGAACACCATTAAAGAAGTTATTCAGAAACTGTTAACAGTTATAGAAAAACATAAGCTTGTGGTGGTTTGAATTTTCCCCATTGTTTGGGATAATATTGGGAAGAGGACTCTAAAAGAGGCAAAGAGACAAAAAGTGAAAAAGGTGCTCTTATAGAAACTTAAGTTCGTAAACAATACAAAATTTGTAGTCTCACAAACAAGTTAAGCAAGAACTTAGAGATACCCCAAAAATCTTGGCAACATAGAGAGGATGGCATGGTATCTAAACAACTTTTAGTTGAATGGAGAAGACTTCCGGACATGATTGGCATCCATATAAACTCGAAGCAAAAAAAAATCCGTACCAAGAGCAAAATCCACAAGCTTGGCAGCAACAGCTACAGCTGAACCACTAGATGACCCTCCAGGTATATGAGTCGGCAACCTTGGATTAGTTGGAGTTCCACACCGTGCATTTTCCCCTGTTATCCTGATAATCAATTCATCAAGGATTCTAAGTCTCTACTTAACCCAAGTACCTGACCAACAAACACAAGAAATAGAAAAGTCCTTCCATTCTGTAAGCCAACATTCTTATGTGAAATATCAAGAACTCACGTCTCACCACTCAATCATTTCAGCACAGAGTCCATTGATATGCAAAAAATTATATTATGAAACGAAATCTTGGAGCTGAACAAGTAAAAGTTTGCCTATACCAGTATGGTAAAATAAAATCCACACCTTCTCTTGTAAAGGATTCCACCTTCAACCACTCCAGTTGCTAAAGTTCATGAACCCTCTCATCATACTTCCCAAACGTTATAATTTTCTTATAAAATTATCCATTTAGTATCCGTTTCTTTTTTGTTAAGGGGGTGAAGGGGCTGGGATATTCCTCCCGGTACAGCAACACAAACAGCTATGTTCAAGTCTAATGGAAGGGAAGACTCAAAAACAGAGAGAATGAAGAATATACCCAAAGCCAAGTTCACCCATGATCGTCTTGCCAACACAAGCAGCCCCATTTTTCAAAAGTGCTGTCACCACCAAGGCCGTTTTACCTGCCGCCTCATGCGTCCTCTTCCAGTCCACACTTCCAAACGCCGTCACGTACCCCTTCACATCAATTCTACCGAATAATAAAAATGCCAAAAAAAAGAAAAACACAGTAAAATTCCATGTCTCGGTAAATTATACAGCACAAGTATATATTTAATAGCAACACAGAAAGCTCACCTATCTTCGATAGCGAAAGTGAGACCAGCCAATGGGAGGCGAGCAGCTGGAGGAGGAGGTTGAGGAAATGGAGATAACTCAAAACGTTCCACAAATGCTCCGAAATCTTCTTTAATTGCATTCCGAGCTTTAAGTCGCCGGCGATGAACCTCGGCAAGTACAACAACCCCGACGACACCGACGCCGATCACGATCCACGCCTTGGGGTTTGATATTTTAAGCTTCGAGAGCTTAGACATCGTGATTAAATTACTCGTAGAGAATAATTTGAATTTGGGGTATACCGGCGATTTAATTTGGGGTTTTGCAAGGGTTTTAGAAGAGAGCCATTGAAGAACACATGAGAGAGAAATCGGGCACGGGTCCGTGACTGTATCTTTTTTCTCAAGTTAAGAGCTCTTCTTGGTTATTCGGATTCCAGTTGTTTTCAGCATTTTCCCCCAAAAAAAAAAACTATACTTAATACGAAAAAATTAATTATTTTTTTTTAATTTTATCAGCATTCAGAGCATATAATACATTGTATAGTACACTTTTATACTTTTAATAGACTTTCTTTAATAATAATTTTCTCTTAAAATTTATCTTTTGTTCTATATAATTTATATTAAAAATCTATTATAAAAAGTATATAACAGACCGTGTATTAGGCAATCTCGACCACATTATAGAGCAATACATTGATCAAAAGACGTGAAAACTCCAATATTTAAATTGGAAGTAATAATGATGGGGATCGATAAATGCAACTCAAAAATGTATATGAGTGATGCGAAAAAATTTCAAAAAGTTTTATTTTTAACTTAAAATTTTCTCTCTAGAGAAAATCTTCTCAACTCTCTCTAGAACTCTTCACTCCAATCTCATATCTTGGAAGATCCGACCGTTACAATTCAAAAAAAAAAAAGTTTGTACTTTGATCTATACTAATTTATTTGTAATTTTATTGGTTTAGATCATGAAAATATGCATTATACAGAAAAAAATCGCAAATTTAGTTCATTATTTTTTTGCCGAAAATCATGATTTTCGCCCAGACCAGCAAAAATCAGTGGATTTTGGCTCGGTCAAGCGAAAATGAATGAAAGGTTTTGCAAGTTGCAGCAGTCATGAACGGTTAGTTTCACCAGGCTGGGCGAAACTTCATTGTTTTTTTCGCCAGCTTGGGCGAAATGTCATCAGACCATTTTTTTAAATATTTATTTATATATTTTACTTTTTTGTTCATAATTATTTATGGAGTGTTTCTTGAATTTAATTTCATGTTTATTTGAATCGTTATTTAATTTTGTATATGTAGAATTAATGTAACTAGTTGTTTAAAATATTTGATGTTATTATTTTTATTATTAATATGATTATGAATTATGTTTTTTTGAACAATTGAAACTTAATCTTCATGTATCATTTTGCTATGGTTTAGGGTTTATGGTTTTAATAAGAATCAATAATAAATTAAGATAATAGCTATTGTTGGACTGTTATTTTAGGGTTTAGGATTTTAATAAGATCAAATAATATATAAATTACTAACTATTACTAAGTAATATTACTGATGAATAAAAATAATAGAAAAGAAAGAATAGATCCCAATAAGAATAAATAATTAAATAGTAAATGTTCAAATATATGATAAATAGCTATTAATTTGTTTGAATAAATAATAGATGGTTCGACCAGGCGGCCGATGATCTTGATCCTGTCACGAACAGGACAGATCGAGTTTAGGGTCGCACTGTTACAGCTTTCTCTAGAGGTTTAAGGGGGCGCCATAGTACCTCCAACCTGCCGTCTACTCCTACCCCTTTTGCTGCTGGTTTTCATTATGATACAGGTGCACCCGAGTCTTCTACCTAACCACCACCTGTACCGATTAGATCTCGACCTCCTCACCCATCATACCTGTCTCACACTCTGGTACTATATGATGTATATGGATCTTCAAATCTACCATCACAACCCCCACCTGCAGTGTATGATACATACTTACATGTTCCTATTGTTCATCCTAATATGCCATATAGATCTTCAGCTCAGATACCTTTAAATGAGTTTAGTGGTCCAGCGAGGAAGTTAGGGGCAGATTTTTTCGATCAGATTGTGGGCAAAGTCCTTCCCGATTCTTCGTACAACACACATAATTATACAGCCACGAATTATGGCGTTTCATCTTTTGAGACTTTTATAGAAGGGATTCTAGAGAAAGAGATATGGGGTTGGAGGGTGATAGGGGTTTAGGCGAGGAGCCCGACAGGGTTCGATCCCTATATATTGGGGGAGGGGGGTGGGCGATGAGAGAGTTTATGATGTCGGTGATGATGATGATGCTGATAATGGTGATGATGCTGGAGACGAGGAGCAATCTGTGCCGTTGGCAACTGTGGCACCCGTATCATCATCCGGTGGCAGGCCTCGTCATGGAAAAGAGAAAGGATTGACCGGCAGTTTCATGTCGGTCATGAGTAAGATTTCAGAGTACTACAACAAAAGACCCGATAAGGCGCGTGACATTCCAGCGCCTACTCAAAGAAAGAAAGTGTAGAGTTCAGATTGGGAGCAAATAGGACCAGCAGAGGGAGGTCCTGTTGACCCGGAGCTGATGTGCCGTCTACATAATATTTATGATATGATTTACTAAACACATCCTCATTCACAGGCATAAGTCCACTTTTCCTATCAGTAATAATCACAATTGGCTCACCATCATTAATAATTGATTCACAACCAATTAACATAGCCAATGAACATATGAGTGCTTGATTTGTTCAAGTACCCATCTGTATGTCGTAGTTTGTTCATTGCGCATGAAAGTAGTAGCCACAGTGAAGTTCTTACCGATCGGAGTTATCCCTACGGCTTCTAATAATGGCATATTGTACTTTAATTTTAAAATAAAGATGAAACGTTGTGATTAAATCAGATGTATAATTTATAAACTCAAAACCCTATAAACTATTTTAAAACATAACTTAACAAGCAAGATACATTTAAATTAATACAGATAATTAATAATACAATGCTCTGATAGAGAACTTACTTGCTCATTTTATACGTGGTATCCATTATTCAGTACATTTGACCAAGTTTTGATCATTGCAATTGATGTTAGGAGTTAAACGACGATATCACTAAGTACGTTGTTGTCCTCAACGTTTCTATAGAAAACGGTATAACCTCGTCAGAGAACTTCCTCCACCGTGTTTCGCCCCTGCATCCTATTCTTCTTAATCTTGGCAACAACATTGTATATTTTCTATGCACTACGTACATCATAAAATTCATTTTATTAACGGAAGAAAAACAAATCTAAAATATTTTAATAAACTATTAAAAATAATGCTAACATACCTAACTGCACAACTAACATTTTGTTCTCGGAAAAATCTTAGGATATTACGTAGCGGCACATGACTCTTCCTAAACTGCTCAGTCTGTTTCAACTGCTTCTCTGTAAGTCTTGCATCATGAGCATGACCGTAATTGTAAACAGCTATTTTATAGTTGTGCCTCCCGTCGTGTACGAATAATCGCCAATTCTCACTTGTTGCCATCTGCTCACCTTTTAATTTAAATGGACACCCATATTTTTTTATCCTGTAAGACCCCCGCTTTTTTATTGGAACTTCTTCTTCATCGTCAACTCTTGGTTTCGTGTTTTTTCTAAGTGTACCTCCACGCTCGCAAGCCAATGTAACATATGGTCGACGATCAGATGTTCTTGATTTCAGATACCGGTTGATGATCAAATATGTGTTGACTTTCATCGTAGTTTCTTTTGCCCAGTCGACCAACTCCACTTTCGAATTGAAAATTTGGTCTGTTGTAAAAAATTGTCCATGATCAATATATTCTTTCGGTTCTAAAAATTCTTCAAACGTATTTGGATCTTCATCACCCTGTAATATAAAACAAAAATATTAGCATTAAAAAAAACCCTAAAACTTAGCCCCATTAAAAAAATATAAAACCTAAACCCTAAAACCCTGAACCCTAAACCCTAGAACAAAAAAAAAAACACCGTTAATCCTAAACCCTAAAACCGTAAAACCCTAAAACAAAAAACCCTTAACCCTAAATCCTTGACATTTAACAAAAAAAAAAAAAAAACCCTAAACCCTAAAACTTAACATTTAAAAAAAAAAAAAACCTAAACCCTAAACCTTAACAAAAATTCAAAAACAAATAAACCCTAAATTCTAAAACCCTAATAAACTCTAAAAACCAAAAAAGGAAAAAAAAAATTTCTGCAGCACTTTCACCAAGATGGGCGAAAAAACCATACAACTTTCGTGCTTCAAAAACCGAAAAAAAAAATTTTGATCGATTTTTTTACCTCAAAAACATCATTTTCTTGCAAATAATCTTTAAAATGATCCATATGTTCTTCCAAATTAGGTTGAATATTAAAAGTTGGTGTTGTTTTTAGAGAGAGGTTAGAGAGAAAGTTGTAGAGAGAGAGAGTGAAATGTTTGAAATGAACTATTTCCATGTTACTTATATAGATTCTCGAGTTATATTTATTGACCCCCATAATGAAAACATATTTAGTTTTTCAATTTAAACCCACTTCTTCTTTCATAACAAATCTACTTACAAAATCCAATAAAAAAATCACAACTTATTATAAAATTAATGTATACATAGTGAATGTCCAAATACGTTTAATGAACTCTGACTCCCTAGTGGCAAACTCATCCATTATTGGTTAACTCTTGTTGTTGGTGCTATGTATTCTCTTTGTCTCTTTTCTTATCTATTATTTTCTTTATATTTCTTCTTAATATTACTATATTGTGCATCAACATTACTTAAGTTTATAACACGTTATTAGTATGATAGCTTACATTAGTATTAATTGAAGTTTGTTTGAGGCATAAATTTTGAAGAAATTATTGAAGAAATATTCTTCGAAGTTTTAAGGTACCAGGTTTGATTTTTATTTTAATGATGTCAAATCTTACTAAGCTTTGAGTTTTTGGCTTTGGATATCACAGGAAAGAATTATATGTCATGGATTCTTGATGCTGAAATGCATCTTGAATTAATGGGACTGGAAAACACCAATAAGAATAACAATAAAGAATCAAATCAAAATCGTGCCAAGGTAATGATTTTTCTTCATCACTGTCTTCATGAAGTCTTGAAGGCTGAATAACTAGACGTGAAAGATCCACTAATTTTAAAAAATAGTTTAAAAGAAAGGTTCAATCACCTGAAGATGGTTGTTTTAACTAAAGCTCCTTATGAGTGGTTGCACCTGAGGTTGCAATATTATAAATCAATTAATGATTATAACTCTGTTATGTTAAGAATCTCTTCACAAATGAAATTATGTGGATAAAAATAACTGAGGAAGATGTGTTAGAGAAAACGTTTTCTACCTTCTGTATCTCGAATATGCTTCTACAGCAGCAACATCGAGAGAAAAGCTTTAAAAAATATTCAGAGTTAATTTCATGTCTTTTAGTTGCTGAGCAGAATAATGAACTGCTTATAAAAAATCATAAGACCCGATCAATGCGACTAAAGATATGACATCAACAAAGCATGAAGAAATATGCTATAGATGCGGTATGGAAAGACATTGGTCATGTACAGGTCATACGGCCAAACATTTACTTAAACTCTATCAAATATCAATTAAAAATAAATGAAAAAATGCTGAGGTCAATTTCGCTTCTCGTCTTGATGACAATGGTAGTGATTATCTTGATGATGTTCAAGTAGAAGTGAAGTATTTGGATGTTGGAGAAGGATAGATTGATCACCTGATTGGTGATGAACAAGTTAAGAAAGAGTTATTTATTTATTTAATTTTAACTATGTTAGTTTATTCTTTTTTTTTTTTTTTGGATTTAATTTCATTAAGTTTTTTGAGATGTAATTTTTATTTATGTTTATTTCCGATGTAAAAATTCTTTTATTTATATTTTATTTTTATTCAGACATAGCTATTATCTCATCTTCTAAACGGTAAACTTTTGAGGACATGTATTATTGATAGTAGAATTACAAACAAAATTAAAATATAAAAAATGTATTTCTCAATTAAATTTGGGAGAAACAAATTTGCATACCATAAGTGGTAGTGCAAAGTTAATTGGAGGCTCAGTAAGAGCTAATATCTTTTTACCTGGAGGTATAATATTGACCATAAAGAATGCGTTACTTTCATCAAAGTCTCGAAGAAGTTTATTGAGCTTTAAAGATATTCGTTTAAATGGATATTATATTGAGACTATAGAAAAAAGTGGTAGTGAATACCTAAGTATCACTACAAATGTCCCCGACAAGAAACAAACGTTAGAAAAATTTTCACTACTTTCTTCAAACTTATATTATGCCAAAATAAATGCAATAGAAATGCATCATTTAGTAAACTAAAAGTTTACTAATTCAAATAACTTTATTATTTGGCATGATTGATTAGGCCATCCGGGTCTATAATGATACGAAAAATTATAGAAAATACGCATGGTCAACATTGAAAATGAGAAGGTTTTTGAATTCAAATGAATTCATATGAGCTGATGTTCTCAAAGGGGAATTAGTTATTAGACCCTCATTAATAAAAGTGGGAGTTTGAATCTCCAACATTTTTAGAAAGACTTCATGGTGATATATATATATGGATCTATTCATCCACAAAGTGGACAATTTAAATACTTTATGGTATTAATTGATGCATCGACTAGATGGTCGCATGTATATTTATTATCATATCACAACTTGGTATTTGCGAGATTACTTGCCCAAATAATTCGCCTACAGGCGCAATTTCCTGATTATCCAATTAAGAAAATTTGTCTTGATAATGTTGGAGAATACTCTTCTCATACTTTTGATGCATGTTGTATGTCTATAGGTATTACTATTGAACATCCTGTAGCTCATATTCATACACAAAATAGGCTAGTTGAGTCATTCATTAAAATACTCCAATTAATTGCTAGACCATTGTTGATGAGAACCAAACTTCCCACATCTGTTTGGGAACATGCTATTTTGCATGCTGCGACACTTGTACGAATTAGACAAACTCATTATCATAAGTACTTTCCATTACCAATTAGTGTTTGGGGCTGAACCTAATATCCCACATTTGAGAATATTTGGTTTTGCTGTTTATATTCCAATAGTGCCAAATCAATGCACTAAAATAGGTCCTCAAAGAAGATTGTGATATATGTTAGTTATGAATCTCCATCAATTATAAGGTTTCTTGAACCTTTAACGGGAGATTTATTTATTGCAAGATTTGCAGATTGTCAATTTGATGAGAGAAATTTCTCCAAATTAAAAATAAACAGCAAAGGCAAGAAATTACATGGGCAACATCTTCATTAAATCATTTTGATCCCTGCACAAACGCCCATATTGGAAACGTAGAGAAATGATTCCAGACAATTCTTTTGCATATAACGCAGCAATTAATGTTTTAAGTAATAATGAGGATCTTGAACCAAAATCGATTGAAGAATGTCGGAATCGAAAAGATTGGCCAAAATGAAAAGTTGCGATTCAATTGGAATTCAACTCTCTTAAAAGTCGTGAAGTCTTTAGACATATAGTCCAAACTCCAGAAGGAGTGAAACACATTAGCTTTAAATGGGTATTTGTGCGAAAACGCAATGAAAATAATAAGATTGTTATATATAAAGCATGACTTGTAGCACAAGAGTTTTCCAAAAGACTAGGAATTGATTCTGAAGAAACATATTCCTCTGTGATAGATGCAATTACATTATGTTATCTAATGAGTTTAGCTGTTCATGAAAAAGTAAATTTGCGTCTGCTAGACGTAGTAACCACTTATTTGTATGGAGAACTTGACAACGAAATTTACATGAAGTCCCTGAAAGATTTAACATGCCTAAAGCATGTTAGTCAAGTGCTTGAGAAAATTATTCCATCAAATTGTGCCAGTCTTTGTATAGATTGAAACAATTTGGTCATATGTGGTATAATTGTTTTAGTGAATATTTATTGAAAAATGAATATAAAAATGATCCCATTCGTCCATGTGTTTTCATTAAGGAAACTAAAAAAGGCTTTGTTATTATGGCTATATATGTAGATGATACTAACCTTATTGGAACTCATGAAGAGCTTTTAGATGCAAGAGATCGCTAAAAGTAAGAGTTTGAACTAAGGATTTTGGAAAAATAAAGTTTTGCTTTTGGTTTACAAATTAAACATCTTGAAGATATCTACATATGTTGAAAAAATCTTAAGGAGATTTTACATGGACAAAGAACATCCTTTGACTAGTCCAATGGTGGTTTGATCTTTAGATACTAAGAAAGATCCTTTTAAACTACAAGAGGATAATGAAAGATTTATTGGTCCTGAAGTACCATATCTTAGTGCAATAGGAGCACTAATGTATCTTGCGAATAATACACGACCAAATATTGCATTTTCTGTAAATCTGTTAGCAAGATATAGCTCTTCTCCAATTCGACGACATTGGAATGAAGTAAAATGTATCATATGATATCTCCAAGGGACGATTGATCTGGATTATTTTATTCAAATAAATACAGTTCGATATTAATTGGATATGCTGATACTAGATATTTATCGAATCCACATAAAGCTCTTTCTCAAACTGGATATTTGTTTATCTGTGGTGATAGTATCATATCTTGGCGTTCCATAAAACAATCGCTAGCTGCTACTTCGTCTAATCATGTTGAGATAATAGCTATTCATGAGACAAACAGAGAATGTGTGTGGCTAATATCATTGGTCAATTATTTGTGTGTATATATTATATAGTATTGACTTTGTGGGGTTCTTGTTGTGGGTGCCTCTATTTATTAAATTCACATTTGAAAATGGCACTGGTGTTTGTTTGGTAGTTGGATGTTGATAGAAGAAGAGAAATTTGTCAATAAGTTGACCTCTTCTCTTCTTATTATGGATCCGAGATAATAGTAATTTATCCTCCGAAAAAAAAATTCAATTAATCCTATATGAGGATAATGTTGTTTCCATAATACAATTAAAGGGAGGATATATTAAATGAGATAAGACAAAACATATTTCACCAAAATTTTTCTTTATTCATAAACTTCAAAGAAATGGTAAAATTGATGTGCGACAAATTCGGTCATGTGATAATTTGACTGATTTATTCACTAGGGTATTGTCGACTCAACATTTAAGAAATTGATTTATAAAATTGGCATGGATCGACTAAAAGATCTAAAAAGATCTTCTCAACAGGGGAATAGACTTTATACATAAAAGAATAGTGTACTCTTTTTTCTTTACTAGAAGTTTTCCCACAAGGTTTTTTTTTGTCATTTATGTTATGGGTATCCAAGGGGAGTGTTATGAAATTAATGTATACATAGAAGTCCAAATATGTTCCATGAAAAGAACTAAAATTCCCAAAGCCCAATCATTAATAGACTCCGACTCCCTAATGGCAAGCCCATTCTTTTTAGGGTTAACTCTGTTCTTGGTGCCTATAAAAAAGACCTTGTGTAACACATTAATAAGACAATTAGTTTTTGAATTTTTGAATTTCCTCTCTATCTCTTTTCTTCTCTATTATTTTCTTTATATTTCTTCTTATTCTAACTATATTGTTCCTCAACATTACTTAAATTCATAATACAATTTTTTTTATTTTCAACATAAATGAAAGTTTTGTGAAAAAATAAATGAAACTCAAACTAAATATATTATAAAACACAAATTTATTCACTCTTTATTTAAGGAGGAAAATGCATGAAATGACACTTTAACTATTTGTTTTTACTTTTTTATATACTTAGTATATTTTTGTTTCGCAAAATTACTCACCACAGTATTTTTTAATAATTATAATAGACATCAACATTTTACATGAAAGACACATAAATTATTTTCACTTGAAATTACATAAGATAGAGAATAAATTTTTAAAATTCTATTCGAGTCAAGTAAGACTATAACAAGTATAAAATTCTTTACAAGACACAACTGCCATTCGAACTGAATAAAGACCTCAAAAATTATCAAACTCTCCCACAAAACACAGTTACACCCCAAAATTTAAACTTGAAACCTCTGATTAAGCTAAGAAAAACTCTTGCCATCTGATCTCCATGTCTCTTCTAATATAAAGAATTCATTGGACATTCATCAATAACATGAAGAAAAGGGAAACAAAAGTCATCCACCCAATGAATTTCAAAGAAATGCAGCTTGGAATTATCCTAATCTTAGGGGTAAATGATGAATCATTGCAGATAAGAATCAAAGCTGCACTTGTTGAATAATAAATATGTCAAACTTTCACCAGCTAAAAAATTGATCCCAAAAACCATCCTCTCATAACTTTTCCCACTATACCCTTGTCTTTCTCAACAATATATTTCCCACTTGATTATTACAAGAATCCATTCCAACAACAGTCTTCAACAACTCAGCTTCCCAAAGCCTTTTTTATGAAAATTACAGAAAATTTTCTGGTGTAAAAATCTACATATCGAAGAATCAAAAGCTGCAACAAGCCTCACAACCCGATTAACAGAACTTAAAATATTACAGGAGCGGAAAAAGGGGAAAATATTTATAAGCTTTTGTTGGTTGAACTGAATTCAACATACATTTTATCAACTCTCATTACCTCCAACTTCTAGCCCGTTGAGTCTGCATCTCGTTAAACCATCACCAGTATACATATACAGCATGAAGAGATGACTTCAAGCGCGTTTTCACACCCTAAAACGAACAACAATGCAGGAGATGTCGTCTTTACTTTCTCTGTGTACTGCTTCCATCGCTAGTTGCTTGGCTGCCTTCTGCGGATCCCTGGTCTTCCGTGCAATGTCAACTGCCTCTTGATTAGACATTACCTGGTTTATCCCCGGGAAAAAAGCCATTGAGGAAAGATACATTAAGAATCCAATCAAGGAATATGAAGCTAAGGATGATGTGTGACTCACCTTCCATAAACCATCACTTGCAAGGATGAGAAGCTCTGTTGAATTATCAATGTTTGCATTAGTGACATCTGGATCTGAACGAAGGTGTGATTTCAGGTTCTTGTCTCCAAAAGCACGAGAAACTGCAAGTTGGCCATTAACCCGTGCAACATCTCCTGTTACAGAATACATCCGAGTGGATTTTATCGCTTGAATAAATAAGAAACATTAGTTCCTATTCTACCACAAGATATTTTTAAATTGCTTCTCTTTGACCGCAAATGTAAAAGAAGGAAAAGAAAGCGTACTAACTTCTTATAAAAAAGAAAAGCAAATACAGGAGAAAATGCAACAAATCAAAGAACATCAATGATGAGGGGTAACATATATGAAGGATGTTCGTGCAAAAGTGTTCGGCTTTACCATCCTTACCCCTGTAACTACCTCATTAGAGACAATGACATTGAACAGGTCCCCTTCTGTATTCAGACAAGTTCCGTTTTTTTTGGTAATATTCAAGATTTTCCAAAATACTGTATAAACTGCTATACTCGACTACAGTAAGTTTCCAGGAATAGTTCCCCAAAAGATTAAACATTAAAAACTTGTATCTAACTAAAGAAAACAAGACGCATACAATCCCAGTTCAATCAATCTTAATATTCCTCACAACATCAAAGGGCACATTCAAGTTATTACTCTTCTTGAGCATTTAACTCCTTCCTTTACTCATAAAAAATAATAATAATAATAATAATAATAATAATAACTCCATCCTTTAAACTCTTCTAAACATGCAACTGAATAATCATCGAGATTTCCTAACAAGCTAGTTCCATTTTAAACAGGAACAGAATCTAAATATTAGATTCCAGCCAGCAGCTTCAATCCTTAGATCCAAAAGAAACTTCTTTCTGTTCCTCCACCAGTCAAAACCCCCTTCACCGATATGGTAAGATTAGTTCTTATTTTCATTTGATAAAATTAAATGACTTCTGGATATGTTTATGATCAATGTCAAGGCAAGCTGTTGAAAAGCTCTTGCAATGAACAAATTCTTAAATAGTAATACACGCAACTGAAGAAGTGAAATTTTTGCCACTTGCACAACCCCAAATTCCCATTCAAGAATCATATTCCATTAAGTTATCTGGAATATCTCATACCAGGGTCCAGACTAACCTTTATAGATAGTGCTCTCTGAATATAAAGTACTAAAGAACGAAGAGAAAACATCAGGGATACAGCACCTGGCATGTTTGAGACAAAACCTCCTCTATCTTCAATACTCCCACGCTCGGTGTTGGGCTCATGGTCGATTGTCATCTGTATTGCCTGTCCCCTCTTTGATAAGATGGCTCGTGAATCTCCAACATTGGCAACCCATAACTCACTGGCATTTATAAGAATGGCAGTGACAGCAGTGGATCCACCTCTTCCCAAGTCAGGATTATGTGAGAGAATTGCTTGATCTGTTCTTTCATAGGCTTTAGAAATGGATCGATTTGGATCTGTCCAGAATTCCTCCTGGAATCATTTCAAATGAAAAGTAAGAAACACGAAACAAAAGAAGCAGAGAAAAATATTTTTGTTTATCTAAACTTTTCAGTATCATAAGAACAAAGCAGGTGACATGTCTAAAAGAATAGTCCGCACAAATAGTGACTTGATAGGTCACAAGATAATTGAGGAAAAAGACAAGAAAGTTCTGCACCGACTCAAGTCACACCAGTAAGAGAATCAGAATGCTACTTTTATAAAGCCACAACAGCAATTACGGCATACAAGCAAGGATCCCCAACCACAAGTATTCATGACTCGAAAGAAACATATGGAGATAATTCAGTTGACGTACTGAATAAATATACTCCATAAAGCAAAGCAATTGGAGAATGATTCATGTTGAATAGACATACCTCCTTTAAGATATTTTGAAACAAATGCTTCTGAAGATAGGCAGGCACACTGTCACCCAAATGCCCATCATAAATAGCAAATAATCCAAGCTCTCGTCCTTGAAACTGAACAAATTTAGCAACATGGTAATCTTCCATGGGATGATTTGCTTTTCCCTTTATGAGACTGAATCCATATTTGACTGTACCCTGATGGCTTCTTCCTTTTCCATTGCCACATGAAGAACGTCCTCCTGCCAGCTAAAGAAAAAAAAAGAAGTCTTAACTTCGTGAACTACAAAATGGAAGTACCTGATAGAAAATAGGTCACGGGAAAGAAAGTTGAAATCTAAGCTCTAATTTTTGTAAAAAACTGAAAGGGAAATGTATAGTCATCTGCTGTTATAAAATACTTCGAAAATAAACTCTCAGACATATATGTCAACAACAACGATAAATAGGCCTAGACCAATTTCACCTCCATATCTTATGCCTCAGTGATACAATACATTTCTTGGAGAAAGCAATTCAGCTGCGAAACTTACTTCCCCTGTTATTACATGAAAATTGAACTGGAACTGTCCGATGGCACAAAGTCTTCATTCAATTGAGTAACCAACATCTTTAATTTGAAGAAATTTACATGGACAAAACTGATAACCATGAATTTTTGCCAGAAAGCAAACAGAGTAAAAACACAATTCCATAATAAATCCTCTTTCGGGACAAACACAGAAGGCAAGTACTGTTCATGAGATCAATGAAAGAGAACATCAAATATAGTTCAATTCTCCTTCCCTCATAACAACCGATTGAAGTTCACCGACACAGTCAACCAAAAAAAAAAAACAGTTTTTGATGAAATTCAAGCAGCATGATTACAGGTATTTGGAACAAAATCCTTTGGATCACCAAAAAAAGAGACTATACATGAAAACCACATAGATACTAAAGAATCCCCAAATAAATGTAAGAAGCAGGAAATTCACCTGGGAGCTGAAGCAGCATAAGTTATCCATATAATTAATCCCTACTTCTGCCTCCTCCGCTACAAATCAACATCTACCTTCAACTTCTAAAACCCTAAAATTCAGAACCTGTTATGGCAAGAGAATTTTGTTTATCATCAGAAGGAAAACCCACCACAGAGAACAAAAAAAATATAATCAAGAATCAATCTTTTCTCAAGGATCAAGGAACTAACTAAAAAGCCCTTCATGTAACAAAATTTTCCACTTACCGATCTACAAACCTCCTAATCTTCGAGTGAAAGGAAGAAAGATCTTGTATCCGCGTATGACTTGACCAGCCCCGCTGACTACTATAAGAAATCAAAGCAAAGCAAAAAATAGATAAATAAGAAAACAAGAATGGATTTAAGGATTTGGTAATTTTAAGGAGTTTTTTGCAACAGTGAAATGGGTTTTTGTTGTTGAGATAGAAAGGGGTCTTGGATTCGCTGTAGAGAAGCAAGAATTGTTGCCAAATTGCCAGGGCTTTTTGGGTTTGGCCTCACCTTATTGACTTTGTTGTCTTTTTTTGTTTCTTTAATATTGTTTGTGTGAAAATGCAAAAGGGAAATGTTACAGCCAGTCAGCAGAACCACGGTTTGTTTGATTTATAATACTGGAAAATAAATACAGCTGTTTCAGTTTTCTTCTTTCTTCAACTTCTTGCAAAAGTTTCTCAATCAAAGAACTCATCTGGTCATCCTGGGCTGGGGACCTCAGTTTTGGTCAGCTCCAACTCTGCTTTCTTTACTTGTTAACTGTATTCATTACTTCTTTACTGCTTTACAATTTTTCAACTTACCAACCCTTTTTTGAATTCTTTTCCATTTCCTTAATAGCTTGAGAATTTTCCAATCCCCATAAATAGGCCCTTTATTTCTTCTCTCTCTCACACACACACACATTCCATCTTTTTTCCCCTGCTTTGATTATGTGTCATTTGAAGGTAATGTAGGGAAGGACAGATTATCAATTTAAGTCCTAAGATATTTATGTTGGATTTGTTTAATGCATGCCTATAAGCTATATGATTAATATGAATTAATTTTTTAATTTAACATAATTTTTTTTAAAATTCAAGTATTACTATTAAATTTTTAAATTTTATAAGATTTAACTATTAAATAATATATTTTATTTATATTAACCCGTGTCATATAGAGGCATGTTAGATAAACACATCTATGTTTGGTGTATTAGTTCTTGTTGTTTGATTTTAAATTTTTAAATCCCTACTGAAATTTCAATTCTACAATCAAGGCTCTAATTAGATTTAACTAAACTAATAAAAGTGAGTTATTTTGTGGGGTATATATATTTGACTTTCATGAGATAAAAAGTGTGACTTATTAAAAAAGTAAAAAATTCTTTAAATTGAGGGACAATTCAAATAGACCCGTCTTACAACTACCTAATATAATGAATTCAACCAAATAAAGCATGTGAAAAATACATAACTAATAAGAATATAAATTGTTCATTCGATCAAGTTCTGGTCTCTATTAAGGATTATAGTCCATTGGCATTTGCAATGTTATTTACAAGATTATTCCTAAAACCATTGTTAATAGGCTGAAGTCTCACATCTCTTCTATTATTCATGATAGTCAAAGTGCATTTGTTGAAAAAATACTTATTTATGATAATTTTATCATTCCCTTCGAAGCCTTTCATTCTATGAATATTGGGAGAATTAATAGGTCTAGTCATTTTGCTATTAAGTTGGATCTTAGTAAGATTTTTAACAGAGTTAAACGGAACTACCTTGAATCAATCATGGTAGTCATGAAGTTTTCAAGTAATCTCACCCGCATAGGCGTAGTGTAGTTGATTATGGGCCTACAGAGTTGGTAACAATGACTAATGTTCAAATCTTTGTAGCGGCAGTGTGGGAATTTCAACATCTCCAATGTAGGGGATGGTTCTTTGTGCGCACCCAGGGCTTGGCTTCCAGTCTGCAGGACTGCTGAGTCACCATGATTTACATCCTCTACCTGGGCGTTGGGTAGCCTGGTGGGAGTCTTGTGGGTGACAGATTTCGTCTTTTTAGTAACAAGTTTTCGAGTAATCTTGTTTCCCTCATTATGAGATGCATTCATTCTGTACATTTCTCTATATTGATTAACGATAATCCCACCCCTAGCTTTATTCCCACTTGAGGGATTTGCCAAGGTGACCCACTCTCTTCGTATCTATTTATTATATATACAGAACGTTTTTTTTCTATGATTATTTATGCGGAGATGCAAGCCTTATTTTTCAGTTTACGTTTTAATTTTGATTGCCCTCTATCTGTCACATTTACTTTTGTTGATCATAGTATTATCTTTTGCAAAGCCAACCTCGATCAGGCTAAAGCTATCCATGGCATCCTGCAAGATTTTTGCCACCATTTCTGGTCAAGATATTAGCTTACAAAAATCTATTTTATTCTTTAACAAACTTGTACCTTTACAGTCACAGAACTCCATTTCTGAAGCCTTGGGGATTCTATCTACAAGAAGATATGGAACCTATGCCTTGCCTCATAGGCAAATCGAAGAATGAGATATTGGCTCTTCCAAGTGGATACCTTCTCTTAATGGATTTTCTCCTCTTTTTTCTCTCCTGAGGATCATAAAGGAAAATGGCTGAACTCACTGATTTCAATCAATATTGTTAGAGGGAGGACATGATTTAATTCCTTTTCTCCACTATGAGGCGAGTACCATTCTTCAAATTCCCCTCAACCATTCTTGGTCTGGACACAAATAATTTGGAATTTCACTTCAAACAGAGTGTACACAGTAAAATCACGGTATAAAATAGACATGAATTTCATCAAGCACACTTGATATGCTCATGATTGTCATTGTTTTGTTGTTTTTATACGTTAATCATTTTGATTTTTTCGAACTTTTTTGTATTAATGAATAATTTGGCCCATTTCTTTCTTTTATTAACTTAAGTTCTTCTTGAAGAAGTTTTGGATGAATACAAGTTGAAACAGGAGCAAAAGGAGCGAAAATGGAGAAAAAAAGAGAATGACAAACTAGGCACCAGCAGGACAGAAGCTAGCATGGTTGGCAACACGAAGGTCAGCCGCGGCCATTAGGCCTTCATCAAACTAACACCTCTTAGACAGAAGCCTGCCAACACAGTTTGACCACCGATTTTCGGTGTTTTAAATGGAATTTTCTACCCTTTTTTATTATTCTAGTTCATATGGCTTGAGAGGACTTCTTTAGGGTGAAAATAATCTTCTAATTTCGTTCAAAATCCTATCTTAAGTTAGTTAATTTGATAGATTAGTTATCAAATTCGGTGTTTGAAGAAGGAATCAAAGGCAATAATCAGAGCAATTTCAGATTTCTTCGGGCAAATCGCGAGACAAGCTCGGTGATATTCTGGAATCTTGGAGCCGTTGATTATAGACCTAAACCTTCTAAACTTTTGTCTTTTCATAAATTTCATTGTGAATTTGTGTTCTAGAACAATGTTTAGTGACTAAGTTCTTAGTTGTTTGAATAGCGATAAATCCTAGGATTTAATGCTATGTTTTGCTTTTGGAATTTATGAATTGAATGTTTGATTGTAGATTGGTTGTTGTTTAATTGTGTTTATGCTTTATTAGTTTTCGCGGAATAGATAATCTCTCAAGGTTACTTGAAATTGAAAAAGAAAGATTAACCGAGGACATTCAGTTAAACAATAAAGATTGATAATTGAGTAGAGATATTAATTATGGTCTTTAGATCCTTAATTCACTCCTAATCAGTAGTGTGTTCATAATAGGGTTAGGGAGAGAAAAGATTCTTCTCTAAAAAGTTAATTGAATAAGTGGAACTTCGCCTAGAGATAGGAATTTTTCAAACTTGTGAGTGAGATCCAACTAACGTTTCTAAAATATTATTTTCTTATTTTTTTAATTGGAGTAGTTAACGATCCTAGGGGGATTCCATCATTCAAGCATCCTTTTACAAACTCGATTTGAAAGATATTTTTTGTCATTCTTATCTCTTCATTGAAGTGTTAATCAGTTTCTTAGTTTCAAAACCATTCCAAAATCACTTTTAGTTGATTACACATTAGAGACACAGTTATTACTATCGCTTCACCGTCCCTAGAGATCAACATCCCAAGGACACTTGCCAAATTAGTGGTAGTTTGCTAGACAAGTAACCATACAACAACACAAATCCTCAGAAGGTCCTTCGAGCTCACATCATGATACTAAGCTTTCGAATTACATCCACCAGCTTTTAGTGCAACCTAAGACTAGAACTTTCCTATGGAGAGTTATGCTTCTTCTTACAGGGAAAAATCTTATTAGGCAATGTGGTTTTTAGTTTGAAGATGATAGACATGCTCTCTTTTATTGTGCTTCTTCAAAAAGTGTATGAGAGCACTTGCCACTTGGTAAGAAAGGGTCTTAGAATTCTGCCTTAAGCTTCACAGACCTTGTGCAATCAATTTCTATTCAGTATGATAAAAATGAGGTATCTATTTTGCTGCTTGTACCTGGCTAATCTAGTTCGCTAGGAACAAACTCCAACATAAAGTCACAACTATGAATGAGAATATGATTGCTCTCTAGGCTATGCATTTCTCAGAGGAGTTTCCGAAGCTTCATGAGAGCTCTGTCCCTATGAAAATGGTACCCTTCCCTATTACTTCTTCTCGTATTTGGAAGATGACAAACCCTGGGATTCTGAAGGTAAATACAGATATGGCTTTTTCTGAAAGTAAGATTGGAATTGGCATAATTGTTAGGAACCATCTTGGAGTTCCCCTTATTACTATATGCATCCCTATACAAATCATTTCTCTGGTAGAATATGGTGAACTACTGGGTATTATTGAAGACCATGTAGCAAGTTCCTTGCTATCAAAACCTCTCTTCGCGTGTCGAAGAAACCTCAGAGCTATGTTATTTAGCTTTTAATTTTCTTAGTAGTATTTATGTATCTTTAGTTTCCTTTCATATATGTATATGATGGGCAATTGTTTGGCCCATCTTCTTGTATGTTCTAGCTTATGATTCTGATCAGGAATGGCCTAGAAACGTTCCTCCCAATGTAGTTCATACTATCTCTGTAGATTTTAAAAATATATATAACCCCTTTTTCCCCAAAAAAATCCCTTTTAAAAAATTATATAAATTTTTCGCCATCAACATATTGGAGAGATTATCAATTTTATTGAGATTTTGATGGGAATTTGAATGAATGGACTATTTTGTGATTCATAAATTATTCATGTGCTTCACGTGTGCCTTAACTTGCCTGATTATACTGTGTAAGGTATTTGAATAACTTAATTGTTGAATCAAAATTTCATTAAAAACCTAAAAAATTAGATCATTATGAACTCAATCAAGCAAGCAATTAATTGTATTCAAGTTTCTCTTATGAGTCTTGCATTTTTATTTTTCTACAAAATTTACCTTTCTTACAAAAATTGAGATAAAAAATTTAAAGAATTCAAGATTTAAAAACCATCCTATATATAATTCTTTTAAAGAAACCATTCATGAGTCATGTTGCTACTTTCTGGAGATGTGTCATTTTTGATATTCCTAGAACCGGAAAAGTGAGGTGTTCCATCCAATATGAACAGCTGTTGACGTTTTGTTTCTTCTGTGGACGAATTGGACATATTTTCTCTTGCCCCTCTTCCTTTTTTGTTAAACCCAAGCCTTGCATCTCCATCCTTCAAGTGTTTGGTTTATGGTGAGTTCGCCATAGTTGAGGAGGCTAAAAATCCTTATCCTTCTCTTTCAATTCCCATTAATCCCATCTCTGAATTCTCTTTTGAACTGAATCTACATTCCTTGTCTCTATTCTTGTGTCTAATCCTGTTGAATCCGCCTTTTCTGAGATGCCTTCTTCAATTTTCCCCTTCCTCCTTGCCGGTATTTCTGGTTCTCCCTCACCAACACCTCTTTGTGCACCTCTGTCTAATCTTTCTTTTTTGTCACAACCGGAGAACTCCATTAGAATTGCGTCATCTTCTGCTGAATTTGTCAGCACTGAGCCACCATCTCCAATATGAGGACTCTTTAGTGTTAGGATGTGAGCAAACTATTTCAATCCTTCCTCCTTTAAAAATTCACAATTTGATCTCTCCTTCTTTAGGCATTAATCAGATGGACTAGCCCACTTCCTCTTTTCAATTTGAGCCCGTCACTCCCTCCCAGTCCCAGACACCCTTCACCAGACTGTTTCAAATCAAATGTATGTACCCGTTTCTCTTACATCTTCTGAACCCATTTCTGTCTTGGACCTACCTATCACCACCTCCCCTTTAACCTTTAATGAATTTTCTATTTTACATGTTGAGTCCCCTTCTAATGATGTTAATCTTCTAACTCCCTTTGCATGGAGTTTAATTCTCTTCTCACTTATTTTTCCAATTTTTCTAATGAGTATTCTGTTTTTCCTTTTGATACATCTTTAATTTTTTATCCTTTTCCTCCTTCTATTTTTTATGATGCTTTTTCTTGTTATGTTCCTTTTACTAATCTTTCCTTTGTGGAAAATAAGGTGTTTAATTCTCTTGCAGGACATGTGATCAATATTGATTCTGATGTGGATACGGAGAATGTAGATGTGAATGGGGATCAACGGAACAAGAAACATCCACATTTAAAAAGTTGGGGCATCAACCAACAACAAGAATTTTTTAGTTCCGTTTTGGAGGATACCTACATGAAGAATGGTGACACAGTCCAGTCTATGAGGAAGACCAAATCTTCAGAATCTTATACTCATTCTTTATCAGCAGTGGCAGTGGCTGTACAACCCCGCCGAGATCAACGAGTATCTTATGTTGGAATTGCCGAGAGTTTGGCAGCCCTCGAGCAATTCAAACTCTTCTAGTCATTCAAGCTGCAACTGTTTTTCTTATTTTTTTATTTGAGACCAAATGTCTTAACAATAAAATAGATAGTATTAGAATTTCTCTTAGTTTTGATTGTGATTTTTATGTGGACAAGATTGGCCTCTCTAAGGGGTCTTCGTTTGCTATGGAATAATAACACTTTTGTTTCATTGTTGAGTTATTCTCCTGGCCATATTGATGTTTCTATTACTTTAACTGATTATATTATTTTTCGTTTCTCTAGTTTTTATGGAAATCCCAAAACAGATTTCCTTGGCTTGTTGGAGTTGATTTTAAACAGGTAGACTAAGAAATATTTGGCAGGATTCTTGTCTTTGTGATTTGGGATTTGATGGTCCTAAATTTACTTGGAAAGGGCCTAAGCATCTAGATGATTACATCCGTGCTCGACTAGATAGGGACTTGCCTCTGCTTTTTTTTTTTTCCCAATTATTTTCTAATTATGTAGTGAAATCAACTTCAGTTAATTATTCTGATCACCTTGCCCTTTATATTTACCTTTCTCTCATATACTTCAGGTCAATTACAAAGACCTCAAATGTTCAAGCCCCATTGGATGAAGGAAGAAGAATGCCACGTGTTTTTTGAAAAACTTTGGATCCCGGATCCCTATTCCACTTCTGATTCTGCCAAACTTAATTTTGGAACTATTCTAGATCATCTTCTTATTAGAGCAAGTGTAAACATGGTAATTTTCCTCTAAGAATTAAAAAGTTTAAGCAAAAGCTTGACAGCATCCACACTCAAGTCTCTTGGTTAGTTGTGAAAGAGTCTAAACTCGAATTGGAGCTTGATCGACTCTTATCCCTTGAAGAAGAAGACTATTAGAAAACGAGGTCCACAGTTGATTGGCTCACAAAGGGGGATAGGAATGCAAATTACTTTCATAAGAAAGCTTCTCAGAGACGAGAAATTCAATCACTTTCATCACTGACTCCAATGGTTATATTGTTTCGGATCAGTCTGGGATAGGATGTACTTCATTATTTTCAGTCTATTTGCTTTTCTAATAATTCTACTTGTTTGATGCAGGATGGTGTTATTGATCGGTTCTTATCTGAAGAAGATGCACTATCTTGAGATAAATTTTTTACCCCAAAAGAAGTTACTCAAGCTCTAAAACAAATGAGAGGTAGAAAGGTGCTCGTACCAGATGGCCTACAAGCTTATTTTTTGCATAAATGGTAGAGTATTCTTGGGCCAAAGGTAATCACTATTGTCCTCAATATCTAAATCATGATGGTGATGTTACCCCCTTTTAATGATACAAACCTTTGTTTAATTCCTAAAATTAGGTATCCTATTACTATTAAAGATTACAAACCTATTGGCCTTTGCAATGTTATTTACAAGCTTATTTCTAAAACCCATTATTAATAGACTTAAGTCTCACATGTCTTCCATTATTTATGATAGTTAAAGTGCGTTTGTTGGAAAAATAAAAAAGCTTATCACTGATAATTTCATTATTATTTTTGAAGCTTTTCATTTTATAAATAATGGTAAAATCAACGGGTCTAATCATCTTATTCTTAAGTTAGATTTAAGTAAAGCTTATGACAGAGTTGAATAGAACTTTCTTGAATCCATTATACTCGCTATGTAGTTCCCTGCTAATTAGTTTCTCTCACTATGAGATGTATTCGTTCTGTACGTTTTATTATTCTTGTTAATGGTATTCTCATCCCTAGTTTCACCCCTTCTAGAGATATCCGTCAAGGTGATCTCCTTTCCCCATATCTATTTATTATTTGCACTGAAGGCTTATTTGTTATAATTCGTTATGCTGAGAGACAAGCTTTATTTTCTAGTCTACGTTTTAATGTTGACTGTCCTTCTATTTCTCATCTCTTTTTTTACTGATGACGGCATCATTTTCTGTAAAGCTAATTTTGATAAGGAAAAAGCTATTCACGATATCTTGAATGATTTTTCAGCCATTTCTGGTCAGGAAAATAACTTTCAAAAATCCGTTTTGTTTTTCGACAAACTTGCTTTTTTACAGTTACAACAATCTATTTCTGAAGTCTTGGAAATCCCTATTTCAGATGGTTATGGAACCTATCTTGGATTGCCGTGTCTAATTAGTAGATCCAAGAAGGATATATTCCAATTAGTTAAAGACCGAGTTTGGAAAAAATTGAATGGCTGGAAGGAGAAAATCCTTTCTCAGGCAGGTAACGTAGTTCTTATTAAAAATGTGGTTTAAGCTATTCCTACCTATGATGTCTTGTTTTTTGTTGCCTGTTAATATTATTAGATCTATTAATTCTATGACCTTACAATTCTTTTGGGGTGTTTCTGAAGGGAATAAAAAAACTTCGTTGGAAATCTTGGGAAGATCTTTGTAAACCTAAAACTTGGGGGGTGTAATGCCCTACCCCACAAGCACCTCACACATGACCCATAAGTGCGGAAGTCAAGGGCATAGAATTTGGGGTCTGTCTTAGTGGAATAAAGTGTTTGAGACATAACAGTAATTTTATAGGTGCTTAGGAAAGAAAGTAAAAATTTATTAAGACAAGTATTTGTGGTAGGATAGTAAATATTCTAGGAATTTTTTAGTAGACTAAAGTTTAAGATAAGATAAATATGAGTACTCTTAGCTCTAATATTAATAAGTAAGGTGTTGGTGGCATTTGCATGAGAGTAACACTTGTCACCTTTATCTCAACACTTGTCACTCTTAGCCTAATATTTTTCAAAATCATAAAAGCCCAATCACCCCAGCGTAGCTATTTCTTGCCTATAAATATAAGAGCTTAACTCATTCTAATATTTTACTCAATTTTGCTTCTCTCATCCCTTGTGTAAAGATTGAAAAAAGCTTAGGTAAATATTCTTTTTATTTTCCTTCTTCTTTCTTATTAAAAATTCTAGTATTCTCTTTGATAATTTGATAGTGGGATGAACTTTGACTGGTATTTCCACTACTTCTTCTTCAATAAATCTAAGATGGTTTAAATCATCAAGTAAATTCCTCTTTTATTCTCTTTTCTTATTTATCTTTAAAGTTTGTACTACTCTAAAAAAAATCTTAATTCTTTTTCCTCTCAAAGATTCAAATACACTAAATGAATTTTTTAATGTATGATTTATTTTTGGAGTTATTTCTAATTTTATTTTAAGCAATTTGAAGATTCGGATAATTGCCCAAATTAAAGATTTTTAAGGCTATAAGATTTTGGGTCTTCTTTAGGACCTCATATATGTGTAGATATATCCTAAGATTGTAGGAAGATAATTATATTTTTTAACAAATAAAAATGTTCTGAATCTTAATTTAGTATTTTTATTACCCTATTTGTAGGATCATAGGACTAGGTTTGCACTCAAGTGAGTCCACAAGCCCAACCTAAATATGTTAACGGTGTTACCGGTGTTTCCTTAAGTGATTATATTTTTCGATATGTTATCTAGTAAGATTTATACGAAATATTTTCTACTTTTGGGGTGATATAATATTTAATTTTTTTTAAATTGAAGATATTCTCCGCAACGTGTTAACTTGTGCCAAGAGATTCATAGAAGCGGTGCTTCATATAGGTGCATTCTTTTTTAAAATGAATTATTATTGTTTGGAAAAGAGTTATTATTGCTTTGAAAAGAATTAATATGGTACACAGGTTTTTTGGGAGTATGTATGAGTTGGAAATATTCTAGTATTGACGAGTTGCATGGTTGGTATATTTGTAAAATCTGCATAAGCATGACTTGACTGGTGGATGGAAATTTTGCTATTCTAAAATGTTTATGACTTGAATTTGTTTGGACGGCCGAGTAAGTGGCCTTTTGGTTTGTATATATATATATATTTGTGTGTGTATATATATATGAAAACCTTAATCCGACTAGAGACGAAGTTCTAGATATGATCATGTATTCGGAAGCGTCAGAGGATTGTGCTATACGTGGCTAGTCTCCCACACTAGGGTCTTTTCCGATGACGTGGACGGTTTCAGACTATCGAGGATGGATCCACTTGAAAGGGGACATAATGCCATTGAGGTTTTGGCCCAACCGGTACTGCATCTGACATCGCATGATGCTATGCAGTGGGACAACCACCTAGTAGAGAGTCAGGAGGGGCTCGAAACTTAGGTTGGTCTAAGAGTAAAACTAGTAGCTACCCTAGAATCCGTAGCTTGGCTTTATATGCTTGGAGAGTACGGTTGATATGGAAACCGAGCTTTCGTATGGCGTGTTTAGATAGTATTGATTATGAGATGCCGAAACTTGTTTCTGATGGCCTCGTTATGGGTTCCGGACTATGTTTGTGGAGCCCCAACTTTTGCATGACATGGTTTTGGAATCTAGATATGTCTTAATTCGCTTAGATTTCTTAGTTGCACTCGAACCCCTCATATAGGTTTATGTATCTGCATTTTCAAAGTAACCAAGAAAATGTTTCCTTTTCATACTGCATGAACTATTTTACGAAAATTGCATAATTACTTTAGAAGAGCGCGGAAGCACACACTCACATGGCCTCACTGAGTATTTTTGCTCACGCTTTTAAATGTCATGTTTTTCAGATGACTCAGAACAAGAAGTGGCGCAATAAGCTATAATAGTATTTTATGTGGAGTTTTTGGGACCTGGGCATGCTGTGTATAGTTATTTTGGGAAAAGTGTTGTATTTTTTTCCTTATATAGCTTAGCATGATAATAGGTTATAAAATATTTTATGCTAGCTTTGTTATAGAAAAACTTCATAGAACTTATATAATAGTCACACTATCTGTATATCGATTTTTGCTTCTTATATAATAGTCACACTAAGTAACTTCAAGTTTTAAGTTGGGTTAGATGTTTGTAGTTTAGTGTTGAGAGGCAACGCTGATACCTTACTTGGCCGCAGTTGACCTAGCGGAGGGGTTGGGGGTATCACAAGGGGCTTGGGATTTAGGGATTTTGAAGGGTTTAATTTTTCTTTACTTTCCAAATAATGTTGACACATTTTCCTATCTCCATCTTCTATGGTGGCAAAGTGTCTCCACGCTAAGTATTTTCCAAATGGTAATTTCTTGGCTGTTTCATTGCATCATAGACCCTCTTTTCTTTGGTGAAGTCTCTTAGAAGGAAGGAATCTTTTCTCGTTAGGCCTGTAATATGTATTGGTAATGGTCTCTCTACAAATATTGGTCACTCCAAGTAGATACCCTCTCTTATTGGGTTCTCTCCATTTTCCTACTTCTTTTCTCGAGGTTTGGAAAGGAAAGTAGCTGATATCATTAACTTTAACCAATGATGTTGGAGGGAGGATAGGATTCGTTATCTTTTCTTACACCATGAGGCAGATGCTATCCTTCAAATCCCCCTTAATCCTTCATGGTCAAGGACAAAATTATTTGGAGCTTTACATCAATAGCGTATTGATATTTGCTATATTGTCATTACATTTATATGTTATTTTCATTGTTTTTACGATGTTTTTAATATATAAGATGTATAATTTACACAATTTTCCTTTACTATTATCTTAGGTAACAAGGGAGATTTTAATCTTAGGCTTTCCCTACCATCAACAGTCGGTCTTGGAGATTTTTAGAAGACTTTGGACGGTAGGTCCCGATTGCTACTGCACTTAATGCATTTTTTAGCTATATTTATGTAATTTCCCTCCCCCCTCCTTTTTGGGGAATTCTTCAGTTTTAGGTTAGAGAGAAGGAATTGGGGGCAAAAATTGGCATCAAAACCCCTCTCAGTTCCTCTTCAATTAGGTAGTCCTTCATTAATTAAACATTAAATTGAATATTTTGGGATAAATTGAAGTCAATTTACTGAGTAATTTCAAGGTTCATCAAGAGATTCGATAAATGAGGTGGACTGACCTTCTAAATCGTGGAAGTGACTCTTCTTCATCCTAAGCTTTCTTTTCCCTTGTTCTTTATGAATATTACTATTGATTTGAGTTTTATTAGGATGTTGAGTAACTAATTTTTCTTTGGTTTGAATGAGGGTTGAACCCTTACTTTTAGATGATATGGTTTTTTATGGATTTCTATGAAATTGATGTTTGTTTTTCATCGGTTTGTTGTTCAATTATGTTTTTAGTTTAAGTGATTTGCGCAGAATCGATTATATCATAAGATTGGTTGGAATTAAAAAAGGAAAACCAATTTAGGGCAACTAATTGAATAATAAAAGTTGGCAATTGAATAGAGAAGTTATTTGCATTTTTAGGTCTTTTAGATGACCTAATCTAATTACATTCATAATCGATTAGGGAGTGAAGAGATTCTCCTCTAAAGGTTAGTGAGTAGGGTGACTTTCAGCTAGAGATAGGGATTGCTCGATTAACATGTGATGATCTAATCATGTGTTTCTTAAACATCGCTTGTGATTTTTCCAATTGGAATAGTTGACAAAAGTTAGGGGGACTCCACCATTCAAATTCTTCTCATATTTTTACCTTTCAAGAAATTTGTTTTCGTTTAATCTTTTTTTATTAGTTTTTAAGTGTTTTCATAAAACAATAAAAATCAGTTTTGTTAGACTAGACCTTAGATTTAACGGTTAGTATTTGAGCTTATTCGTTCTCTGAGTTTGACAACCAAGGTGTATCTCTGTTACTATAGTGAGGTACACTTGCCTATTATATAATTAGGATATACCCCATTTTAAACATCATGTATACACTGTAAAATCTGGCTATAAGATTGGTATGAATGTGATAAGTTCATTCTTTCCCTTTCAAGCGTTGTCGTTTTTATCGATTTTTGTGTTTAAATATTTATAAATAGAATTTATTGATCTGTTTCTTCTCTTAATAATTTTAGGTGCTTTCAGAATGAAGATATGTTGAAGACAAGTAAAAATGAAGGCCTTTGGAGGGAAAACAAAGCAAAAAAGGAGAAGAAATAACAAGATGCCCAAAATAGGATCTATGGCCAAGTAATGTAGATTCCGGTAGATATTTTACCTTCTTAATGACGTTAATCGGAGAAGTATCCTTCTTAGAGATTGTAGAGGACTTCATGAGTTTTCCAAAAAGTTAAATTTTGTCTCAATTAGAGCTTATTTGGTCATTCAAACTATAATGCAAACATTCGCTTACTCACATGACATTCTAGTTTGATATTTTTCGGTAAAACGATCATAACTAGAGAGAATACTACTCCAATTTATATAATTCAAGATGTTTTAGAAAGATATAAGATTTATCTTAAAATCATATGCATACTCCAAGACCTGAATATCCATTAAAGGGCTAAAAAATACTCAAGAAAATAACATATTTACTTGATCTGAAAAATAGAACAATAAAGAAACTTTTGGGAAAAGCCTTTCCGGATCCAGAAAGCTGGCTTTCTGATTTAGAAAGTCTCCAGAAGGGGCTAAAATGTAATTTTTTACGTTTTCCTTTTAGACTCTCTCCTTTCCCTTTTGTAATTTGATTCTAAACCTTTTTAGAAAATGATTAGGGCGATTTTAGCAGCAAAACTCTCTATTTAAACTCTTTATTAGCTAGATTATTAGATATTTTAGGTCTTAGTTTTAATTCTATATTTCATAAGAAGACTCAATTTGGAGGACTCAATTTGGAGTTTATTCAAGCAATTTGGAAGACGAAGTTTGAGCAATCGCCGGGATCGTGGTTCTTCAATCTTTTCTCCTATGCTCCCTAAACTTATTTTATATGAATTTGTCTATGAGTTTATGTTTTAGAATTATGTTTAGCGGCGAATTTTATTTGTGTTTAAATGGGGATGAACCTTAGAATTCTTTGTTAATGTTTTTATATGAATTTATTGTTTTGATTATTTAATTCTTATTTGGTTGTTATTCAATTGTTGTGATTGTTTATCGATTTTCTAAGAAATTAGTAATTTTGCAAGGTTAATTAGATTTTGACAGAAGAAGGTTAACATATGGCTTAATTGAATAAAGGAATTGGTAAGTGAGTAGGAATACTAATTACGGCTCTTAGATCATTAATTAAACAGAATAATCCATAATTCGTTCATAATCGAGTTAATGTGATAAAGAATTCTTCTCTAAACGATTAAGTCAAATAGGAGGATCTTCGCCTAGGAATAGGGATTATCCGACGTTTGAGTGAGATTCAACTAACGAGTTTTATTAATTAATCACAACGATTTTCTAATTATAATTAACTTTAAAGTTCTAGGGGATTCTACCATTTAAGCACTCATTTTCTAAACTTGTCTTTTAAACTTTTAATTATTTTTTTAGTTTAATTGTCTTTTAATTTTTTCTTCATTTTATAAAAATCTTTCAACTGTTTCATTTAATTAAACAGTAGAAATGTAGTTAGTACTAGCACTTGGCCATCCCAAGAGTTCGACAGTCCGGGGACTTTCCTTATCATATTACACCGATAAGTACGCTTGCCTGAAAGTAAAATTTTGTTAGATAGAAACCACACAACAAAATTTTATTAAACATCCTTCTCCCAGTGAGGCTCCTTCCACTCTCCACTAGGATACTAAACTTTGGAATTACATTTATCATCTTTTGGTTCAATCCAAGATCCGACTATATTTATGGAGAACTATGCTAAATATTCTTCGCTCTCCTCCTTCCTGTCCAGTCTTCGTTAGAGCTTGGCTACAGCGAAGCGCTTACCAGGAAAGGAACGAATATTGATTTTGGTTGTAGCGTAGCTTCCAACATTGTATAATCTTATGAAAAAGATGCTCATTTGAGGGTACTTGTTGTGTTCAATATGGGTTTTAGTTTGAAGATGGCAGACATGTTATTTTTTACTCTTCTTTTGCAAAAAGAAGTTTGGTCATACCTGCCTCTTGGTAGAAAATGGATTCAAAACCCTGCTTTGAACTTCAAAGATCTCATGCAATCTATCTCTATTCAGTATTCATCACGAGATGTAATTGTTTTTGTTACTTGTGCATGTTGATATGGTTTGCCTAGAATAAACTTCTCATGAAGGTTCTGTCATGAATCCTAGTACAATTACCCTCTAAGCTATATATTTTTCTGATGAGTTTTTGCATCTTCAAGATAATTTTGCTTCTCCGATGTTAGTGTCCTCTTTTTTTGCCTCTCCACAATTATGGAAGACATCTGATCTTGGGATTCTTAAAGTTAACACGGACATGGCTTTTTCTAGTGACAAGATTGGTATTAGTATAATTATTAGGAATCATCTTGGTATTCCCTTGTTGGCTAAATGCATACCTCGCCCTAGTCGTTTCTCTGTCGATTATGGTGAATTATTAGGTATTATAGAAGGTTATATTACAAGTTCCCTCTTTGCTGGATGGGTTATTATTGAAAGTGATTCACTTATAGCTATCAGAAATCTCTCTTTGCATGGTGATGACCTTTCGGAGTTTGGATGAGGTTTTAATTTTATTAATAATGTTGATGTGTCTTTAGTCTTTTATTCTCATGTTTACAGATAAGGCAGTGGCTCTGTCCATCTATTAGCTAAGGATCGTCTAATCTATGATTCTGTTCAAGAATGAACTAGCAACATTCCTTCTCATGTACCTCACTATCTCTTCCGATTTTAATAATACATAACTCCTTTTTTTTTTTAAAAAAAAAAAAAAAAGTGACAGGATTAATATGGTTGTTTAAATGGTTAGAGCACTCAAAATTCAAATTTGTTTTTCTTTTTATTACTCGGTATCCGAGAGTCATCAACTAATTCGAGAGAGATCAGAGGATATAAATGCCCCAAACAGCAGCACTCACATTCCCACCAAATATTTGAAGAGAAATTTTCCGGGAAAAAAATATTTGAAGAGAAATTTTGCCCGAAAAAAATATTTGAAGAGAAATTTACTATAATTATCTATTAATAAATTTTAATTTTTGTGCTTTAGTAAAAAACTTTGTACTTTTCAAAAAAAGTAAACATTTTGTAGTTCATTTATACTTTGATATTAATAAAATATCCTGATCCACTTTGGACAAAAAAAAAAACTTTATTTTCTTCTATATCCAAATTATTTTAAAATCATTCAAACAAACAAATCTTCTCCTGATATGTGTCATCATTTGAGTGGCTATTTCCGCCAAACTCCATCTGGTGTGTGAAGATTTATGATTTTTTTAAGGTAGAATGATTTATGAAATTGAGCATGTTCAAAAATAATTTTTAGGTATAACAAGATAAAAATAAATTTTTTGGCTAAATACCAAAACAAAAATTATTTATCGATAATCATAATGAATCTCTCAATATTGAAATTAGAGGCAAATTAACTTATGTGAAATTAGAAAAGTCTTAAGTTTTGTAGAATTGATATCAAAAGTTAAGGTTCGAATCCTAAAATAATGTAAGAATTTTAACTTCTACAATGTAGGGAGTAATTCCTTGTGCACACTAGGTCTTGGGCCTTCAATCTATAGAATCGTAAAGTCACCATGATTTACATCATTCATATGAATAGAACAGTCTAATGGGAGCCTTGAGGGCGAGAAATTTCGTCTTTTGTTACCCAGAAAAGTCTCAAATTTGCTGCTCATGAATTCCCATTTATCATGCCATTATTGCACCCTCTAACTAGCAATTTGGGCTCAACTTAGATTGAAG
Organism: Catharanthus roseus; assembly: GCA_028651295.1. Classification (NCBI taxonomy): domain Eukaryota; kingdom Viridiplantae; phylum Streptophyta; class Magnoliopsida; order Gentianales; family Apocynaceae; genus Catharanthus; species Catharanthus roseus. Next base: position 1,856,112 of record JAPQWS010000108.1, on the reverse strand, counting down.
TTTAATTTAGAAAAAATATATTTTTTTTATTAAAATTTGTAAAAAAATAAACGTATATTAAGATAAAATGTGATGTTATAGTAAAAAAGTGATTTTTTTAAAACTAAACATCAACCAAGTATAGCCTATTTACCATAACAAAAAAAAAAGTTAATACAAAAAAGAAATACCATGAATTTTGCACATTATACCAATTAAGTATCCAATTTTTAAAATAACAATTAGAGGACAAATTTTTTTGTTCCAGCGAAATCTTTTTAGTGGGAAGCATGAGAAGGGCTCACTTGCCAAAGTATTTTTTTGACAATTTCACAAAATTTGAGGTTGAAATTTTTTAAACCATATAGTACCCTAATCTCTTACCGTTGATTGCAGCAAAAGAAGGGTTTATTTAAGCCATAATAATGGTTTGGTGAAGTTTTGATATATGATTTTTGAGGGTTTGGGGAAGAAAGAGAAAGAGACTCACACCATTTTTTCCTTATGGAATTTGATAGTAGTTGAGTGTTTTGATGGTTATGGGAAGAGAGTTTTATTATTATTATTATTATTATTATTATTATTATTATTATTATTATTATATTTCTTCCCTCCATTTTGATGATCAGCTTCCCTCTTATGAAAGGGTAAAATTGGTTTTTCAAATTTTATTATGGTATAACAGAACTACTCATTTCTGATCAATTTCCTTTCAATTCATTTTATCGAAAAAGTAAAATTGTTCCATAATTATCATTTTCAAATATTAAGTACTTAATTGATATAATGGGTAAAGTTCAAGATAGTCTTTTGTTATTAACCCAAAAAAAGTCAATTTCCCAAAAAAAAAAAAAAAAAAAGTAAAGCCTTGATTTTCCTTGTCCTTAAGGCCCTGTTTGGTTCAAGGATTTTGTTGAAAGAAAAGGAAAATACAATTCTCAGAAATTAAAAACCAGATGATGTTTGGTTAATTAAAGAAAATATTAACGAAAATGATTAGTTTATGAAAGTTTGTGATGGAAATTGAAAGTAAATAGTAAATTGCTTTAGCAAAAGAAAAAGTCAAATATTTTTTTCTATACAAAATGAAATAGTAAATATCATATTCACATGTACTAACATAATATATATATACATATATACACTAGGGGAAAACTAATTATATTTAATTTGATCTTCGGTTCAAGTTTTTCAAATTTTGATTAGGAGAAATTCAATTTTTCTTTTTCAAATTAAATTCTGTTTGGTTTGGTGTTTAAAAAAATTTTAAAAAACAATTTTATTTTTTCAAGATAGCGAATATTTTTCACACAGATGAACACTTCAATGCATGTGACATTAACAAACTCCTCCTTTACATATAAGATATGATTTCTCTTTAAATTCATGAGACTTTTTTTAGGGATTAAATTCAAGAGATATAATATTGTATTTTGTGAAATTACAGATTGCTGAGAGTCTTACATCGGCTAATTACAGAAAATAATTAATCTTGATAAGGACTTGGACACTCCCCCTTTTTGAAGTACCTCTTTTGGGGTGAGTTAAACCCAAACTCAAAAATTCTAACATAGTATCAGAGAGCCAGTTATTGGGCTACCCGTGTTGGGGCACCCACACAGATGTCTAATCCTGCAGAATGCCACGCTCCATACCCAAATGATCACCCTGGATGTGAGGGAGGTACCTTTTGGGTGAGTTAGATCCAAATCCAAAAATTCTAACACAGATTCATATATTTATATATTTATGTTACAATTTATCAATGAAAGAATTAAAAAATATATTTAACGAAAAAATAATTAAAAAATACAAATGTTCAACTGAAGTAAACTTCCAGAAGGAAAAAAAAAAGCTGAAGCAAACTTCCAAGAGAAAAAAAAAAAAAAAATGAAGCAAATGTAATAATATATATGTTTATCAAAATGAGGGCATGCAAAGAGAGTAATTAATTCAGTTTTACTTTCTGTTTCCTTTTCCATACATTTTTTTTGTGTGTGGAAAATTATTAGCAGCTATAAAAGAAGAGGAATCAGCAAAAGACTCAAGGAACAAAAAGCAATTTATTCCTAATCTTCCATATTACAAAAACACCGTTTTGAAAAATGCATTTCCGTTAACTTGTGAGATCACTCCTGCCCCATTCATGTCTAAGATTCAAGTTCACCCAAGCAACACAAGAGGACGGGCTGAAAAAAATACCTGGAGTTTTGTTTGATGAAGCAAGAGGGAACAGACGGCCTTGGCTCCTGGCCAGTCCCTCCCGGAGGAGGACATGGAGGCTAGACTCCGCTTGGTTGCCACAAATGGGGCATATGGCATCATCACAAATTCCGCATAATGGAGCAATTACTTAGTCATAAGACGGTCATGTCGGACAAACTAAAGGAGCAGAGATTGCCGAAGAGGACTGTGAAAACACCACAACTCCAAGCAATTGGAGCTCTCGAAAGGGATAGCGATAGCAGCTCCGCTCATAGCATGCATATAGGCTTGATGCAAGGAAATTTTGTCGCAGGAATCCACACTCCATTGAGGTCTATCATCAATGTACCATTGAAGACCTTGAGAAAGAGTGTGAAAACTCTTAGAAATACTCTGCCAAATATGGGAAGCGCGGATAGGCATTGGAGAGATTAAAGCAGCTCTAAGGGTGTCGTATTTGCTCTGCAATACCTTGTTCCAAAGTGCTTGGTGCTGGATAAATCGCCAGCCAAGTTAAGCTATATAAACAAGATTCAGCCTTCGTAGATTCAGTATAGTAAGGGTACCATCCTCCTTGGGTCTGTATATATAGTCTCAAAAACCTTGCGATAAATTCGTTTATACTTGAGAATTACATAAGCAATGGACGCTGCAAGGCTGGTCTTGATCAGAAGCAGTCGAGCCGATTTTCACTATTTTTAATTAATTTTTCTTTAGTAATTTTCTCATTTGATTTTCCTTAACATTTTTTCTCATTATCAATTAAGGAAAATATTCCCTAAGAAGAGCATTTTCTTTTCCGCACTAAAAATTTCCTGAACCAAACAGGGCTAAAAGAAAAACTGGCAGGAATTACAAAATTCCTCATTTTCTTGGACCCTTCAATATTTCTACTGGCGTTGAGAGAGCAGTCTCCCGCCTCGGCCTCAGCCTCGCCGTGGCACGGCAGTTCAGTTGGCGCCACAATCTTCTCCCTTCATTCTTCACTCGTCCTCTTCTCTCCTATAAAACATTCTTCACCCCCTTCCCTGGCTTTGCCAGAGATGGGATCTTTGGATCGCCTGCTTTCCGATGATTAATGCCATCATTCCTCCGGCCAAACCCAGAATTTCTACTATGCAACTCCATTAATCAATCCATAAAATTCACTGCCGGGAGAATATAATCAGACTGACTAAGTTATTGGATCAGCCATTTTCTAGGTGCAAAATGACTAACTGAGGAATTTATTTTATCTCTTGTTTCTCAATCAGGCTAAATTGCTAATAAAAAATTTTGAGGTAAAAAGGAATTCCTGCTGTTTCTGAGATTGGGAATTAGTTTGCGGGATAAAGCACTTATCTAGTTTGTGTTTCTTCTGGCAGATTTGCATTCGGAAGGAGATTTGTGGGACTGGCAGCGAAATGTGACGCAAAATATTGATCCCAGTGATGATTGAGGTATACTTTATCCGAGTAATGAGACTAGTTAATTATGGGGCCAAAAAAAAAAAAAAAACAATCATTCTTATATGAAACAAACAAAGCCTAGTCTTTTCTTAGTCCAGGCAGTTGCAAAATGAACGAATTAATAGGGAAGCAGGCCAAGTCATCTATATGTTCTAACCATGATAAACGTGCATCTCCCTTTACTTCCCCACCTGTACTCTACACTTTGCCTCCACTTGTCGCAACTTCTTCTTTTTCTGAAACTGTATTCTTAACCTATACTTCTCTTCCTTTGTTTTTTCTTATTTTTCCTCAGCTAACCCCAGTAGGGAAGTGGGCTTTTCTTGGCTGAATCTATGGCTTCAATGCTGAGAACAGAGAGATTTGAGTTGGGATTGGCTCAGAATTTGGGTTTACCAGAAGAGATTGGGATTCTTGATTGGTGGTCTAACATTGAGGAATCAGAAAAATGGCAACATGGCAGCTTTTACACACTGTGTGCATTATATGCCATGGTTTCATGCATTGCTTTGGTAATCCCCTTCTCATTAGCATTACGATTGTTGCTTTCTGTAATATCACAATTTTCATCTTAATGAGCAGCCAATTCAATATCTGCATCTGGGATGCTCTGGATGAACTGAATTTCTCTTTTAACTTTTTATATGTTTCTTTAAATCAAGATATTGATCATGCTTCTAGGTACAACTTATCCGTATTCAATTGAGAGTACCTGAATATGGTTGGACAACACAAAAGGTTTTTCACTTGATGAATTTTGTTGTGACCGGATGTAAGGTTTGCTTTTCATTTCTGACGGTTCTATTAGGTCCTCTTCTGCTCAAAACTGAAATTTTCTGAAAAACATATTACACTTTTCACAGTGAGAGCCTTAATATTCGGATTCCATAAGGGTGTATTTCGTCTCCGGCCCAAGGTATTCTTTTCTTTTTTTTTCTTTTTTCTTGTTTTGCATTTGAAGCAATAAGATTTTCATTTGTAAGGAAGTATTCATATGCTGAAAACAGGCAATTGAATTGATGCTTTTGGATCTACCTGGTCTTCTGTTTTTCTCGACGTATACATTACTAGTTCTGTTTTGGGCAGAGATATATCATCAGGTATATCTACTGCTAGTATGGTGTTCTTTAACCGTTTGCAATTGTTAGTTATATCATGCAATTCGACAGTGGTTTATTGATGTTATCTCGTTCAGGCGAGAAATCTTCCTGTGGAAAAACTTCGTCCCACATACTACATAATCAATGCACTCATCTATTTGATCCAGGTTCTTCAGAATTATTGGCAAATTCTTACTCCTACTTATTGGTTATGTATTCTGCTGCTTATTTCTAACTATGCAAATAACTGATTTTCAATATCCCTTCACGGTAGGTTTGCATCTGGGTATATATAAGACTAAGCCAAAATCCGGCTGCAGTTGAAGTTTCAAGACTCTTCTTTTCTGGTAATTATTCATTGTATTTAAATTCAACAGTAAAACAGATATGATCTATTAAAAGGAAAAAGAAGTCTTTGGTGTTTAATTGATTATTTTGCTGGATACTATTTGAGGTGGAATATCTAACTTTCTGCAGTAATTTCATTTTGTGCTGCTCTCGGATTTTTGGTGTATGGTGGAAGGTAATTGCTGATCTTAATTGTCAAAACCATTTTAGTCTGCTGCACTTTATTGTGTGGCAAAACTTGAGAAGGATTATACCTCTGTTAGTTTACTTATTGTCAATTTTTAGGTTGTTCATCATGTTGCAACGCTTCCCCATTGAATCTGTGAGTCGTCAAAGGAAACTGCAGGAGGTTTGTACCTTGTTTGAAGCCGGTTCTGTATCTCGTTCTTGAATTGTAATACTTTGCAGCTTCGTTTCTAATATGTTTAAACCATTTTCAGCTTTTACCTTTCGACAGAACGTTTCATTTCCCTTAATATGTTCATAAAAGAAACGATTCTTGAAACGTGAAGGCGGAACAAGTTAGGGAAAAATAAGAAACAAATTGGTTAACAACAGGAAATAAAATTAACATTGAGGCCTTTTACCAAATCTTTTTCTTCTCCAGATTATGTATTTGTAATACTTGATCATGCTTTGGTAGGTTGGATATGTGACGGGAATTTGCTGTGCATGTTTCCTCATAAGATGCATTATGGTGAGTTATCATTGAACAATAAAATACATATACATATAGCTGTGCCTAAACTAGCGTACGAGTGCCTTAAGATGTTCATTTACTTCCTATTGCAGGATGCTTTTTCTGCCTTCGATGAGGATGCTGATCTTGCCGTCTCGGACCATCCAATCCTAATTCTTTTCTACTACATGGTATTTACTGCTTATGATTCAACAAGTTTTAATCAAATCAGGATTGTATTATCTAATGAATGCTTGTGCAAAGATGTTCTATGAAACTCCCAGTTCTTTGGTTCTAAATGTCTTTCTTTTGCTTGTGATTGATTCCATTGTTTCAGATAGTGGAGATTTTACCATCCAGTTTGGTGCTTTTTATCTTGAGGAAGTTGCCGCCAAGACGCGTATCTGACAGATACCAGTCTATCAACTAATGCATCGGCTACTCAACATCATCTCTTGAAGTGGGAACTAAAAACTCCGCGTATTCTGCTGCAAGAAGAATTGTCTTTTTGTAACTCACATGTTCCTCATCAACGCGATAAAATATAAATTATCTTCTCTCTCTCTTATATGCGATGCCATCTCATGGATCGGAAATCTTTCGTTTTGGTTTCTGTCATTTCTGCTGCTTCTTCAAAACAATAGCAAAGAGTAGTGTGATGTGTGCATTTTGTGTTGTTTTGGGTTAAATTTTGTAACTTATCAAGTGATAATAAGTACTGAATTCTTGAAGATGAGAAAGCTGCTGCAGGAACTATTAAAGGGGGCAGAATACATTATGTACTGCTCTTTAAGCACAAAAACTATACAATTTCTTGTAAATTTAGCACTCATAATATCATCTCTATGATTAATTGCCGTTTTGTTTTATTCTATTTTATTTTATTAGGGCGAAAGCCTTTGAAAGTAATCTAAACGGGAAAGTTATTTTTTTTGCTAGGTGTAATCCGTTGGACATAGATCCAGTTTTTCCATTTTGGAAATTCCAAGGAATTTCTATTTTATTGGGGAATTACTTGTTGTTGGTACTAGTAAAACATGGCATGGTACTCAAATGTCAATGACTCTTGGCTGAAACGAAGAGTTGTCGTCTCTAGAGGATATATATTAGATCGTGTTCAGTATAAAGTTGCACGGGGAACTATCTTGATCTCAATTAGAAGAAATATAAAATTGACTTTTGGAAAAGGAAAAGTAATATAATTTTTTTAATTAGTGTGGAAGGGGTCGTAGATCACTCAGAATCGTTTGTACATATTCTAGTACATTTTCTAGTATATTTTTTTTATAGTAACTTTCTTTTTGTTCATATGAAATATTTCTTTTGAGTATATAATGATATATTCTTGCTTTTGGTTATAAATAAATTAATAATAGTAGCTATAAAAGTTAAAACGAGGATAGTAAACACTAAGTTGATAGAGTACAATAATCTGAATTTAATTACATATAGGAGTTAAAAGAGAATTTCTTAAGTAAATAATTATTTGAAAGTTACATAAACGGAATAATAAATTATGCGCTTGAATATAAAATTTACCCGCAAAAAATTTCAAATCAATTCTTTCCTTCCAAAAACACTTTCTATCTCTATACACATAATTTCTTTCCTTCTCTGAAAATTGTGATAATTATTTGAAGATTTGAACAATTTGAAGTGAAATATGAATAATTTTGAAAATTATCTACACGATACGATCAATATTGAAGTAAAAATCACTAAAAATGGATTAAAAAAATGGTCTGACCCACTCAAGTCATGGTCTGGTGCGAGTAGGGGCGGCAATGCCTGGCACGACAATGCCTGGCGCGAGGTCTTCCCTACTTTTGCCAGGCCATGGCTCGAGTGGGTCACACCATTTTTTTTTATTTTTTACATTTTATAATTTTTTAATTATTAATATTAATATTAATTATTTTTTAATATATATTGAGTATATGATCATATTAATTTTTAGTTTAATGATATAAATTTGTGTTAGTTTACGTTAATACATACATTTTATGTTAATACATATGTATATGTTAGCGTTTAATTTATTTTTAACTCATAAAATGTTAAATTTTGATTATATAATTGTTTGTTTATGTTACCTTTTAACATATTTAAGTTTCTTAGAGATTAAATAATAATTAAATTAATTAATATTTTTTAAATAATGCAATAATAATTTTTAAAATTATAATTATTTAAGTTATGCTTAAGTAAATACCCCAATATATAGTTAAAATAATAACTTAAAAAAGTAATAATAAATAATAAGAATTGCAACTTAATAATTGAATATTTAAAAAATATGAATAATAATTAATAATGTCATTAAGTTAAAAAGTTAGATTAATAAAGTTGTAATTATGTTGTTGTCTTAGTTTTTTTAATAATTCGTAATATTATTGTATAATAGGAAAATATAGATCTTGAAACCTTTGAGGAATTTATATAAACAGAGGAAGAGTATATGGCTCAGAGTTATTTGTTTGAAACAGATATATTATTTGTTCGAAAACGGATTTGGTTAATTGGGCAACAAAAAGAGTGAAGACAGTAAATACATATCTTATTATTATTCAGTACATGTCAAAAAGAATATTTGATTGTCAACCGTATGTGACTCTTGGTTGCAAACGTGGGGAGGGAAGGAAAAAGAAAGCAAGGTTAGATGATGATGGCGAAGATGAAGAAGAAGAAGAAGTCCCGGTAAAACGTAGGTGTCTGTACAGAACGGAGAAGTGTAATTGCCCCTTTTAATTGAAAGGTAAGAAATCGATCATTGGGGATAATTAGAAATTATACGTAAAAGATGGGAGGCGCAACCATAAGATAGGTGTTTATCCTCATGCACACGCTCAGACGGCAAGGTTGACGGATAATCAGCTAAAGTTCACTCAATAATTTAGTAGGTGTCAAGTCGCTTCTCGAAATATTATGATGAGTTTGTTAGGAAAAATCTAGATTGTATTATAGAGGTATGTAAGATTAATGTTTTGTTGTTTGTGCTATACAATCTTATATGATTTTTGCAATTTATTAACTCACTTTATATTAATTTTGTAATAAACAAACTATATATAATGTCCGTGCAAAGATGAAGAAGAAGAGGATGGAGGGACTCAATATGGTAGAAGAAGTACTTCATCAATATAATCAGCGATGATATAGGTGTTACTAGAAAAACTATAAAGAAAACAATATCCTAAGCGATATCGTTATTGTGCACCAGTATCCATTCTTATGATGAGGACATGGCCGTTCATCTTGATAATGGACACAACGTATAAAACAAACAAGTGAATTTCCCTTCTTTAATAGAATATTCCTAAAATCGTACGTATGTTCTGATACTAGTTGTTGGTTTTATATTAGTATGTTCAATCGATCTTCTTTTATATATTGTTTAACTTTGCATTGTATTTTAAAAGTAAATACATATTTAATGTATAAAATGATTTATTTTCTTATTTTTAAATTTATATTATATTATATTGTATTACTTGGGTATAATATGCCGTTGCTTGAGGCTGTTATGATGACTCTTACGAGAAAGACTTTCACTATAGCTATTGCATTCATGCGGAATGAGAAAGTTGAAACCTATGAATGGGTGCTGCAATAGTTTAAGAATTTATACTTCAAATCTCCCAAACCTTTCGTGATTGTAACTGACGAGGAGTCAGGTTTGATGCCAGTTATCTCTTTAGTCTTCAATAATTCTTACCATATGCACTGCAGAAGACATTGATCAAAATATTATTGGAAAGCTAATTCCGAAGATTGGAAAGGATAGAGCAGAATTGTTTGTAAACACTACATGGCACAGATTAATTAATTCTTCCAATGAGCAAGAGTATAATGAGAGGTTGAGAAAATTGAAGACCAAGTGGCATAGAATGCAGTGGTTCTTAGGATATTTGTTTGATGAATGGTTAAATACATACGCTCATAAATTTGTGAGAATTTGGACGGGTAAAATTTTGCATTTCAGGTTGGAGACTACGAATCAGGCCAAGAGTGGACATGCACTGTTGAAGGCATGAATTGCAACAAGAGAATGTGATTTAGACACGGTTTTTCTCAAGATTGATTCTTTGATTGAGGGACAAATTGCTAAGATTAAGACCATCTTTAAATATTCCCCATTGAAAGAGAAAGACAACGACAAGAGTAATCCAGTAATAGCTCAGCTGTGTTACAATGTGAGCCATTTGACATTTGTAGAAACCTATCACACACTTTGAGTGTAGCCACATAGGTTGATCATGTGACGGCACGAAAACTACAGGTTTGAACCGACACTGTGTATTGGCATCATTTTAGGAAACATGGTAAATCCTAAAGATTCTGTGATTATGAACCGTGATATGAAAGTCCAGTTAAGGAAATTTAGAAGAATAAGGAAAGGTCAAAATTCTAAATAAAATAGGACTTTGAGGAAATTAAAAATAGAAGTCTTTTTGGAAACAAAATCCTTGGTCAAAAAATCCTAATTGGAAAAGGATTGTTGGTTCAAGATCTTTTTATTCAGCCTTAACATATATAAATAGAGGAACACAATTGAGTTTGAGGCTAGTCGTTCTGCAATTCTTCGAAGACATTCTGCAAAAGAGAAGACGACGGTTCATGGTGGTTGAGTTTGTGTAGTCACAAACTTCAAACGCTGTGATTCTCCATTGATGCTTATTGTTCCTCATTCATAATTCAATGGAGTTCTTGTTTTGAAGACTACAACTTATAGAAATAGAAGTTGTGTTGTTGTTCAACAGAGTTGAAGACTTGAAGGGATTCAAGACCAAGCAATCACATACCAAGGGGGAGTCTTGAAGAGTTGAAGGGATTTCAATTGTGCTACGGTTCAATAGGGTTGAGGATTGAAGGGAGTTCAGGTCTATACAACCACACACTAAGGGGGAATCTTGAGAGTTGAAGGGATTCAACTGTGCAGTGTGTAAATAGAGTTTGTACTGATTCCACTAGGGAAACTCTAGATGTGTAAAAAACCTAGGAGTTTTCTTGTACTATATTGATAGTTTTAGTGGATTGCTTTCTGGGCATGGCCCTGCAGACGTCGGCTTGTCTATCACATTACGTCGTACAAACCAAAATCAGTCACACTGCACGGATTGCCTAAGCACTAACTTACAGCACTGAGAATTATTAAAGATGAGATAAAGAGACTTCGAAGATCCTTGCTGATCCAGAGAATCTGTGCGGACACTGGGTTAGAACGTCACACCAGCTCCCTTGTTCATGCAATTACTCAAACAATACCAGATGCACATTCCACTAAAGTTGGAGGATATTCACATTTTTTTGAGGTCGCTTGAAATAAATGGGTTATCAGGAATATGAGGACAGCAATCTGCTCAAGAGAGTGATCTTCAGAAACAACTGCATGATTTTACAGGTATTCTTCAAGAATTCTCCACAAGGCCACCATCCGAGGTTCGTATATTAAAAATCTTTTAAATATTAATTTAAATTTTGTATAGGTAGGCTTTTAATTTATAGAAATAATAATGACATGGTATATGTATGCTTTAATATGTTATGTGGTTTGTATTTATTATAGGTTACGGAGTTACGTCGAGTTGCACAAAATATTTTACATCTCGTTATCCCATTAAATCCAGAAGTTCTAGTTTCGGGTGCTCCACCCACGGTCATTACTAAAGGTGACGTAAGATAGACTCTGTTAAGACAGATAAATCACATTGGGAGCACATACAAATTGCCCATGTAACAATGAAGAAATCAAGTGAATCTGGATCAAGATCGTGTTCCGGATCGGGATCTGGTACGAGTTCCCGTGGAAGAGAAAGGCTGCCACATGCGTCTGGGGGTCGACGTAGAGGTCAGAGTAGGGGATGGAGCTCGAATTGTCATATGTGTCAGTCGAGGATATGTCAATTTCCCGTGAGTTCCCTTATACAGGTAATTTTTGACGAAAATCGGTGGCCGGAAGTGCATAGACATATGTGGAATAAGATGCACGATAAATGAGATTTGTACATGAATTTCTTTGGTGGCAATGAGAGATTTTACGAGATTCTTTGCGGTTGTGCGCATTGGAATAGTTTCGCGCCGAGGTATGATAGAGTCGATTTTTAATACAAATAAACACCTTAAGTTTTAATTATTAGCCTTTGAAAATATTTTATTTATTTATTAGTCATAATTATTATATTTAATTTATTTTATTTATCTTTGTGCAGATTTCTAAAAAAGAATGGAAAATAAAGATTCCATATTAAATTTGGTAAAGGGAAGCTTTAGTATTTGAATCCTTTAAGGATTAGGATTTTGCTTCTCTTTTGTCTATATATAGAAGAACGACAGCAACAGAAAAAAAAGACAGCAGGAGTAGAAAAATTTCTGCAGCAGAAATTCCAAGAGATTCCAGAAGAAGCAGAAATACAGCAGCAGAAAAATTCCAGCAATAGCAGAATTTTCCAGCAATAGCAGAAAAATTCCACATAAATCACCACATAAAAGTTTGTAGCCTAGATCACCACATAAAAGTTTAATCTTTTCTCCTAAATAGAATTAAATCATTGTTATATAGATTAGTGGTGGATTCAAGGTTCTAAATCATCTTCTTGGGTTAAGCTCCTGTTATCTTTAATTTAATTATTTTATTCATTAGTTTTAATTATTTTAGTAATAATTCTTAGATAACAAAATTTGATTCTTCTTTTTATAAAATTAATTTAGGAAGATAATAATTTAGGTAGTTAAGCCTTTCTCTGTGGTTCGATACCCTAATACTTTCATATTACTTTGATCTTGTGCACTTGCAAGTATTGGGTTTAAAACTTTATTATAAAAATCTCGATCAAGTTTTTGGCGCCGTTGCCGGGGAAAGGTTAAATTAATTGCTTGTGTTATTGCCTCCTAAATTTGTTAGTATTTTTTTTATTCTACTTTTATTCTTGAAAATATATATATATAAAAAAATTTGGTCTTCAACGTTTTTTTATTATTATTTTTTATTTTGTTATTTGATAGTTTATTCATCATTATTATTTGTGGTATTTTTTTTTTTTTGAATTTGTTTATTAATGCATGGTCGTCGTTCGCTCTTTGTTGATTTGAAAGAATTTGATCCTGAGATAGAGCGTACACTTAAGGCACTTAGAGCACAAGAAAAAATTTCTAACACTTGTCAGGTTAAAATGGCTGAAAATCCACGAGCATTAAGGGAGTATTTTCCTCCCAACACTTATAATTCACCAATAGGTAATAGACTACCTGAAATTGATGCTAATCACTTTGAAATCAAAGCTTCTACTATTCAAATGTTACCATCTTTTTATGGCCTTGATGCTGAAAATCCTTATAAGCATATTGATGAGTTTTTAGAAATTTGCTATACTTTTAAGTTACCTAATGTTACTGATGATGCTATTAGATTGCGTCTTTTTCCTTTCTCTTTGAAGGATAAAGCTAAACATTGGTTGCACACACGTGAGAGAATAAGTACTTGGGCTGAGATGTCTAGGGAATTTCTAAAAAAATATTTTCCTATGGGTAAACTTACAAGGTTAAGGAGAGAAATCACTACTTTTTCCCAACAAAATAATGAACAATTTCATGAGAGTTGGGAGAGATTTAAAGAACTTCTTCGTAGTTGCCCTCACCATGAAGTCCCTAAATAGCAGTAAATACAAAACTTTTATTCAGGATTAGATGAGAGAAATCGCCAAATGGTTGATTCCTCTTGTGGTGGTACCTTTCTTCATAAAACTGCAGATGAGGCATGGGATTTATTTGAAAATTTGAGTGATAATTCACAACAACACGCTATCTCCTCACGAGTAGGTACATCTAGGCAAATAGGAAATAGAGGAATGTTTGAAGTTTCTCAAAATGTTGATCTTTCTGTGAAAGTTGATGCTTTATCTAAAAAATTTGATCAATTATTAGCTTTGAATACATTGCCTACTAATTCTACTAATGTGCAAAGTGTTTGTGCAATTTGCTCTAGTCCTTCTCATGTTATCTATGACTGTCCTTCACTATTTTCAGAATTTGTGCAGGAACAAGTCAATGCAGCCCAAGGATTTCACGGCATGTAATGACCCATATTCAAACACGTACAATCCAGCCGGAGAAATCATCATAATTTCTCCCGGAGGCAACAAGGAGGGGAAGTTCAATTAGGCAAACAACAATATCAACAAAACAGCATAACTGCGTATGACTACTCCCCCTTGGTTTTCAATCTCAAAGGTATGTACCTCCTCATCCTCCTCAAAGTGGAAACTCTATTTTTGAAGAAAAAGTATTATCTGCTTTGAAAGGTTTAGAATCTATGACACAAATTCTAGATTCACACACCCAATCTATTGCTAAGTTAGAAACTCAAATAGGGCAACTAGCTAATGCAATAAGTAGAAGAGATGAGGGTAAGCTTCCTAGTCATCCAATAGAGAATCCTAGAGCTAATTACCATGAGCAAGCTAAAGCTGTAATTACTATTAGAAATGGGAAGTTGGTAGATAATAAAGTAGGGGAACCTATTAAAGATAGTGAGTTAAATAATAATGAAACCAAGGGAATTTCTATGACTAAAATTGAAAGGAAGATAGGGAAAGAACTAGCTTCTTCCTCTAATTTTAAGACTCTAGAATCATCTCTTACGACTTCATATAAACCAAAGGTTCCTTATCCAGCAGCTTTATTGCCACCCCCACATCTTAGAAAGGATAATAAAAGGGAAGATATTTTAGAAACTCTCAAACAAGTTAAAATTAATCTTCCACTTTTAGAGGTCATTAAGCAAGTCCCATCCTATGCAAAATTTCTTAAAGACGTGTACTTTTAAAAGAAAATCTAAAACCAGTGTTTCTAAGAAAATCTTCCTAACTGAACAGGTGAGCTCTGTTTTGCAATATAACACTCCACCTAAATATAAAGATCCTGGTGTCCCTACTATCTCATGTCTTATTGGTAATCATAAAATAGATAGGGCACTCTTAGATTTAGGTTCTAGCGTTAATTTGATTCCATACTCTATTTATGAAGAGTTAGGATTAGGAGAATTGCAACTAGCTGATATGACCTTACAATTAGCTGATAGGTCTATCAAGGTACCTAGGGGAAGGATAGATAATGTTCTAGTTCAAATTGATAAAGGTGTCTTTCCTGTAGACTTTGTAGTCCTAGATATGGAACCTGGTAGATCTTCTCAAAATCATATTCCCATTATTCTAGGTCGTCCCTTCTTGGCTACTGCTGACGCCACTATTAATTGTAGAACTAGGGTTATGGATGTCTCTGTAATGAATATGAGGGTTAGATTAAATATTTTTAAAACTTCTTCACAACCTTCTATAGAAGATAATTCTGATTGCTATTTGGTAGATGTAAATGATGAATTGATTGAAGAAACTCTACCTTTAATGTGTTCAAAAGATTATACTTTTATTGAGAAAGAAAACCTTATCTGCACTGAAAATGTTAATTCTAATTTTGCCTGCATTGCTCCACCTGAAAACTCTTCTTTGATTGTGAATCATGAGCTTAATATGAGAGAAATAGATCCTGGCTGAATGCAAAAGAATTAGGGAGTCTGGCTGAAGACTTTAAAATTAGCGCCTTTGGGAGGCAACCCAAATTTTATTTTATTTATTTTATTTTTATATTTTTATTCTTTTTTATTTTTATTTATTTATTTATTTTTTTATCCCACTTGATTGGTAGAAAGGTATGAAATGTTTGTTTTGTAGGATAATAAAACAACTCAACATTATTATGGAGATTACAGAGATTGTTTACTACTCTTGCAGACATGCATTAATACTGCCTCTTCTACCAGGTTGTATTGTTCTTTTCTTTGTCTCTTCTCTACTTTTGGTACACTTATCACATTGTGGACAATGTTGGGTCTAGGTATGGGGGAGAAGATATTTTTATTCTGATATCTACTATTTTTTTTTTTTAGTATTTTTTTTTCTCTCGTATTTCTTGTTCAATTATTTTTTTTAAATTTTTTAATTTTATTTATTTTTCTACATAATTTAAAAAAAATAAAAAATATGATTTCACATAAAGAATAATTCTTTTTGAGTTCCTTTAAAAATGTCTTAAATAAGTTGAGAAAAGTATTTATTTTCTTGTTTTTAAGTAGGGTGACGGACTTATGTTCTATATTTGTTATAATTTTTGCATGACTTACACTTGAGCACATGGGTCATTGTTAGTATTTAATAAATCCTTTACATTATTTTTGAGTTACATAAAGTTGATGAATCTCTTCTCTACATTCTAGAACTTACTTGAGTACCTCTTGAGGCGAAATAGAAAGGTTTTCTCGATTTGACTCAGAGACGATGGTCATAGGCCTTCTTTGAATCGTTTGTGCCTTTCAAGCTTACCAAATTTCATAAATTTTTACCTTCGTACCCTTTTGAGCCTAAATGTTATATCTTTCTTTAAACCACTTAAATATTAACCCTTAATCTTGTAGAGAGTTTAATGCAAACTTCTAACTAGTGCTTCAATGTTGGGTTGTTGTTTGTGTCTTTTGGAAAAAGAAGTTATCTTGACAAAAGGGAGAAAAAAAAAATATATATATATATATAGCTTGTGGTGTTGAAAAAAAAATGTATTGAGCTGAAGAAAAAAAAAAGAAAAAAGACAAAGAAATAAAAGTCGATACATGATTGTTACAAGTCATAAGGTGCAAAGAAAAAATTCAAGAGGCTCGAATTTATAAATGTAAGAAAAAGAATGGCCTTAAATGATAAAATTTTGAGCAAAAGAAGATGGTAGTTGGTGAATGTATTACTGAAAAAAAAAAAAAAAAAGAGCAAAAACAAAGTTAGAAAGTTTGTCGAAATTTTAAAGTATCTATCTTCTTTTTAAGCTCTCTTTTCTTTGATTTTGAATTCCTCACCTTCGCTTGATAACCAATGCCCTAACCTTACATTACAAGCTTTAAAGTCCTACCTGATCTGAGTTGAGTTGAGAATCCTTGATTAGTGGAGAGAAAGTACGAAGAGTGAGCATATGGAATGAATTCTTGCTGAGATTTGTTCTCTATATTTAATTTGAAAATTTTATTTAGTATTTATTTTATACTCTCTTATGACTACGATTACACCTTACACAAGTTTTGCATTAGTTATGGGAGATAATTGAATATTTGTTTGTTTACTTGAGTTTAAAAATAAGAAGAAGAGTGCTTGTCTTGATAAGTTTGAGATCTTGATAAATGGTACTTAATTGGGATTATTATATATCTTTTAAAAAGTTTATTGTTTATTTGACTTTGTGGGTATGTCGTCTGCAAACCCTCACGAGACCATACTCGTCCACTAAGGATAACTTAGGGGTTTAAAGGGCTTGTTGCATATGCTAAGTGCAATCGTGAGTCCTACGAAAGTGGCTAGTTAGTTTTTCTTTTTATTCTTTATTTTTGCTTGAGGACTAGCAAAACATAGGTGTGGGGGAGTTGATAGAGTCGATTTTTAATACAAATAAACACCTTAAGTTTTAATTATTAGCCTTTGAAAATATTTTATTTATTTATTAGTCATAATTATTATATTTAATTTATTTTATTTATCTTTGTGCAGATTTCTAAAAAAGAATGGAAAATAAAGATTCCATATTAAATTTGGTAAAGGGAAGCTTTAGTATTTGAATCCTTTAAGGATTAGGATTTTGCTTCTCTTTTGTCTATATATAGAAGAACGACAGCAGCAGAAAAAAAAGACAGCAAGAGCAGAAAAATTTCTGCAGCAGAAATTTCAAGAGACTCCAGAAGAAGCAGAAATACAGCAGCAGAAAAATTCCAGCAATAGCATAATTTTCCAGCAATAGCAGAAAAATTCCAGCAAGCTTCTAATTAAAAGAAAGCCATGATCTACTCCAAGAATTGGTTCCTTCTTTCCCTTTAGCCATGAACTAAATTTATTTTTAGAATCTTGATGAAACCCTAGCCATGTGACTTTGGTTTATTTTATTTTTGGGAGATTTATTCTATTATTTATGTGATTGCATATCTTGGGATGTTATTGATTTGATGCAATTAATTCTTTGTGATTGTTCTTGTAGAATAATTATTTGGGTTAATTGATATTTTTATCCATGCTTAATTCTTGTAGTCTTGAGTATGAGAGATATGTAATTTTTGCAAGTATATTGTGGGTTTTAGAATTGAATAGTTCATGCTAATTTTAGATGATTTATGTCATAGGAATTAATAAGTCATGCTAATGGTTAGATGGATTATGTCATGCATTTAAAGACAATATATTTCTTTAGTGAATCAGTTTAATCTTTTCTCCTAAATAGAATTAAATCATTGTTATATAGGTTAGTGGTGGATTCAAGGTTCTAAATCATCTTCTTGGGTTAAGCTCCTGTTATCTTTAATTTAATTATTTTATTCATTAGTTTTAATTATTTTAGTAATAATTCTTAGATAACAAAATTTGATTCTTCTTTTTATAAAATTAATTTAGGAAGATAATAATTTAGGTAGTTAAGCCTTTCTCTGTGGTTTGATGCCCTAATACTTTCATATTACTTTGATCTTGTGCACTTGCAAGTATTGGGTTTAAAACTTTATTATAAAAATCCCGATCAAGGTATTACTGGATGGATGTCCCTAATCGTCCAATCCTCGTTGCAAACACTTTCAATTTAAGTATTGTCCTAATTGCGAGCTGGGATAGCAATACAATTTTGTCCTTTTATTCAGGACCACGTGCAAGATACGATTGTCATCGAATATTGAATTGATGTCTGATTGTCACCTCTCAACAAACGCGCTCAAGAGTGCACTGTACCCGTGCTGTAGATGGACAAGTCCTAATATAGCTACCCACTGTCTCATATCAAGACTACTCGGTGTCCATGAGGTAAATGTGGAATGACGGTCACGTAACCTCAACTTAGAGCGCTTCTACATATTATAATAATAAAAATATACAAAAATACATCATAAATTGTAAGATGATACATTTAATTAATTAACACTATAAAATGAATGTCAATATGTATATTTAAAAAATTATAAAATGTATGTCTCCTCGCCTATCCCCCACCTACATCTCCCGACCCAGGTGTATAGGAAAGCATATGTCCAAAGCTCTCATAATAATCCATATACTGGTTGTTGTACGGGGAAACAGTTAGAAATTCTGACAATAGCTCATCTACGAATGCTGAACCCAACTGCGGATTGGGTGTTGTATGGGATGGTGGTAATATCTAGGAATGAGTAGATATATCTAATTCATACGGGTAATAGGAAGATGAGGGTAGACTATGGGAAGGAGGCTGTGCAGATGACTGATATGGTAGTGGTGTATAAGGGTCGTGATGCATACAAATTCTACTCGGAATAGGAGGAGATTGGATTGAATACCCCATACTAATAGGATCAACAGGGGTAGGAGTAGTAGGTATGTCAAACAGGCTATGCCTACCCCTCAATCCCCGAATGAAGCTGTGATAGTACGACCATGAGTACAACCACTCCTATGTGCTACAAGCTCTAAATCATCATTTCTGTCGTCTCTGCTGCTTACGATCCATCTAAATGAATTTTAAAATAACCATAAATAATTATTATTTATTATTGAATTATTAAATTATTATTTAAATTATTATTATAATTTTTATTATTAGTTATATTTTAAAAATGAATCCCTAAACCCTAAATTAAATAATTCATTATTAATTATATTAGATTTTAATATATTTTATTTATCATCATATTTTTCTTGTTAAGAATTATCACCTTATCATAATATATTATTAACTTTACCTGATCAAATTATATTCAATTTATAGTGTAGGGTTAAATAATTAAAATTATTATTTCCCCTTAAATATTATTAAATTAACTTTCATTTTATTATTATTTCATCTTTAATTTTAAAAGTAATCCCTAGACTAATAACAATTAAATAATTAATAATCACTGTAATCATCTAAAAATTAATGAGTAATTAAATAATTCACAATAAATAAAACATTAACAATTAAATAATTCATAAGCATCGTAGAGTAATCATAATTATTAATAAAATTAACAAATAACATAATATATATATAAACAATTAGGACATTAACAGTTTAATCAACACTAACATATACACATTAGAATATAAAATTAACCAAAATATAACATAATGGTATAAAAAGTAATTAATATAACAAATTGTATAACATTACTAATTAATAAAAACAATTCATCAAAAAATATAAAAAATAAACAAAAAAACCTCCACGCAGGCTTTGGCGCGACCATCTGCCTCCCAACGCGAGGTACTTTCGATCTGCACCATCGCTTGACGCTGCGACCAAAACTTAATCAATTCCCTCAATGCCATCGCTTGGCGCGATCATTTGTCACCCAGTACTATCGCTTGGTGCAAGGTACTTTCGGTCCACGCCATTAGTGAAGTCACACCAACATTTTAAGTTTAAATAAACAAAATTAAACTATATATATATATATGCACACACACTTAAACTTAATTTTATAAAGTAAACAAATCATTAATACTCGAAAAAGTATGATAAACCTTTTACAATTGTTTCCAACATTTAGGATAACCTTCTATTTGTTAACTTTCCAAATTACATTTTTTTTTCCAAATTTGTGAGTAGACAATTATTCATTTAGAGATTCCATCCAATTACACAAAGCAATAATTCAATGTAACAATTTAATTTAAAATAGTTGAATATATTGTAAGAATTTTACGTATAAAATTTTATATTTATTAAAATGCTTTTTTCTTGAGAAAATTATCTTTTTGGTCCTTAAATTTTAGATCAATTTCATCACTTAGTTCCATATATATATATATATATATATATATTTGTTTATGGTAGTTAATTATGGTTTCTAAAGAATATATATGTGCAACTAAACTGGTTTGCATATATTAGTCCACAAAAAAGGAATTAATTTGTTGTATTTGTATATCAAGGACTATAATGACTATTAAAAATTTATAGGATAAAATAATAAAATTGACCTACTTTAAAAACCAAAAAGCTATTTATTTTTTCTTTAAAAAAATTAAAAACTACAGTATAATATAACTAGGGTCAGCGGGGGCACTTGCCCCCGGTGTCCTTAGTGTAAATCCGTCCATGCTCGCCACCAATTATACAACGGAATTTAGCAATAAAAAATATGTGAGTTTCACTTGACTCATGAGTAGGGTTGAAAAAATCATTTCACTTACTCAGCTCAACAATTACTTTATTAAACAAAACAATGAGTTTAATTGAATATGTGAAATATTCTTGGGGGTGGGAGGGAAATGTAACAGAAAAAGCAGAGATGAAACGGGATGGAATTTCATTTTGTCTCGTCCCATCCCCGTCGCGTCCATCTCCATTCTAGTCCTGTCCAATATTGTCACTATAAATATTTAGTTTTTTTATTAGTATTATTATTTTACCTATTTCATAATACAAATATTTTTTCCAAAACTTTTATAATTAATAATATAATTATAGGGATTTAAATGAGATTGAAATTTCATACGTACTGGTAGGGCTAAATGAGAATTTGTAGTCCATTTCCCCGTGGGGCTAAATGGGAATTTTTCATATCGTTTTCCTAGTTGGGGATGAGACATGGACGAGATTGATTTTATCTCCACTGGGATGGGGAACGAAATCTCCAACATAATTTTAAACGGGACGGGACGAGAATGAGATATGATACAAAGTAGAGAGACGAGGATGAGATTCTTGATTCGCATCCCGTCCTATCCCGATTACCATCCCTATTCCTAATAATATTTCAGTTATTTAATTAGAGAAATTTTCTCTAAATTCAAAGGGAAATTTTCAGGCATTTTAGATAAAATTTCACATAAACTCAAGAATATTTCAGGTATTCGGTTAGATCACATTATTTTGTTAAATATAATGGTTGTGAGTTGAGTAACTGAAATATTCCTTTTAACCTTTCTTATGACATATGTGAGGCTCATGTTTTTTATTGCCATATTCTACCGTGAAATTGATGGCTAGGACTATAACTTTCTGGAAATAAATATTTTAGGATTAAAAAAATTGAATAAAAAAATTGAAAACAAAGATTAAGGACTAAGTTAAATTAAAAAAAGTAATTCAGGGACTATTATCTCCAATTTCTCTTTTATTAATTATTTATTCTTATACTTTCACAAATGAAAGAAAGAATTAATTTTTGAGACACTCTTAAACTATTTATAATATTTTAGTATAAATAATTTTTAAGTATAATATATTGTAATATATATTTTGTAAAATATAATATAATATTTTATTAGTTAACACAACATTTTGTAAAATATTGTTTACTCCTCTATTTAAATCACTCTCTAAAATTTATGTAATTTATATTATTTCTATGTAACTAAATAATAATAAAAAAACTCTTCAATTCCTCATGATAAACTCCTACTATTGTTTATTATTATGAAAATAGTTTAAGAGAAATAAATAATTATTTAAGTACTACAAAAAAAATCTTTAAAATGCTTTAAATATGTAGAAAATAATTTTATTTTATAAACTTTGTTATGTGTGAATGTACCTAGGTTTTAATAGTAAGCAAAAAGCTTAAATAAATATATTATTTTTTAATACAAGAGATAAAAATTATATCATAATAAAAATAAATCATTATGTTTAGAAGAGACGACAACCTAACCTATTTAAAAGGATAGTAATTCTTATATGTCCTACTCGCAGTCTAAATAAGTATATTGTTATTAATTTGTTTTTTTAAAGGATATTATTATGAAGTTGTTAATGCAGATAAAAAAATCTTATTCAGTTTAGATTCTCTATAACCAATTCAAAATTTACCATAAGATTCACTATTTATCCCAACACAGAATCTCATTTTTTCCCCCAAAAAAATTTCCTGTTCATCCCAAAGAAAATAAGAAATTTTCATCACTTAAAATCGTCTAATACATTTTTACCCGTGATTGATATTAATAAAATTTTTATAAAAAGAGTGTACTACAAAGTATACTAAAAGATGTGGAAGATAATATCCAAACAAATTTCCTTCATTTACAAAAAATCAATTCCAAACTTTTTTTTTATATCCCTTAAAAAAACTTCTTTTCTTTTACTTTAAAGAAAATGAGAAATTTTCTTCATTTACAATTTCTTTTAAGGTGAGAGAGAAAAGGATAATGATTCGGTTGGTCCGGGTCCGGGTCCGGGTCCGGTTCCGGATGCCCAAGTCAACAACGAAATGAACATTAGCCTTTGAAAAAAAAAACAAAAATCATTTATGATTTACGAAGAAGAAAGCTTCGACCTTGTCCTTGTGAGAGCAAAACCTCTCTGACTAAGAAACCTTCTGAAAATCTGCAGAAATCTTCACTTCTCTATCTTAAACAACAACCTTTGTTTTTGGATATATATCTACTTTGATTCAATCGGGCAAGAATCCATTTCAGAAATTTGAAGAGTAAAGTGTTGGGGGAGGAGAGGGAAGGAGGGATAATTTTATCGAGAGCTGGTTCTGAGAGATAAAATTATTATTGTTTGTTGAATAGGAGGAAGAATAGAGGAGTTTTGGTACTTAGTTGATGGTCTCCAAGTGATGGGTGCAACGGGTTCCAAGCTCGAGAAAGCCCTGGGAGACCAATTTCCCGAAGGCGAACGCTATTTTGGCCTTGAAAATTTCGGCAATACTTGCTATTGCAACAGTATCTTGCAGGTTTTACTTCTCGAAAAGATTGTCTTTTTTTCATTCTTTTGGCGGTTGGCTTCTTAGTTTTCTTAAATGTGTTTTTAATTTTATGGGGTTTGATTTGAACACTTTTTTTATTAATAATTTACTTCTGGGAGTTAATTGAAGTATGCTCTTTATTTATGTCTGATTGGTTGCTGATTATTTTAGCTTCCTTATGGAGAGTGGTTTAAAGATCATAATTTGGCTTAGCAAATTCTCTTGTTCTGATTTGTCTTTTAATTTGGTTGACACAGGCTCTATACTTTTGTGTACCATTTCGAGAGCAATTGCTAGAATATTATGCAAATAACAAAAATCCAGTGGAATCAGAAGAGAATCTCTTGACGTGTTTGGCAGAATTGTTCTCTCAGGTTCGGTATATTTAACAGAAAGATGATATGGGATAATTGCTTGTATCTGTTGGATTCTGCTTTGCATTATAATGTCTTTATTCGCATTATTGAAATTTTTTCAATTTTGAATTTCTATTTGAAGATATAATGTATTTCATGTCTAAGAAAAGCCATGAGTCAATTGTCATCAGAATTGGCACAATGTACTTTCTGCAATGGCTTCATGAGGTCTTGAACTTGAGGAGTTCTCAAGCAACATAGAGCATTCTGCAACTTTTGATTTATGTTTAAGCATATGATACTTTATTATTTGAAAAAGGGTATAAAAAATAACTTATTGACAGATTTGATATGCTGTTCTTTCTCCTATTGGATTGATGATGAGTAATCAATCTAGTTGGTTGTAGTAGAATGTATTACTCAATAAATGCTTAAGTTAAGAAGACCTCCTTTTATTGGGTGTTAGCATTAGAGGTCAAACTCAGGTTTTCAAGTTTTTTCTCCTATGTTGATCAACATATTCAGAAGTTTATTAGATGTTTTTTATTTGTCTTGTCCTTTTTTCTGATTGGTATGAATAGTTCTGTCTGACTTTGGTACCTTATATAATATAGATAAGTTCACAAAAGAAGAAAACTGGCGTCATTGCTCCAAAGCGCTTTGTGCAGAGAGTGAGAAGAGAAAATGAAGTATTCCGTGGGTACATGCATCAGGTATACTCCATGTGTTTCTTTTGCTTGCTTTGGTAGGCTATGCACTATTCAGAGACTGGTAACGACTAGCAGAGTGCACTGAGAGTAGGTGGCACGCAATTGTGAAAAGTCCATTATGATTTTGTATGCAGAATATTTGCTTTCCATAATTCGTAGAGAATTATGTACAATCAAGGCAGCTTCTTACCTCAATCGGGAGGCTCTAGTGAATGCTTATGACGTTCTCGTCTGCACTTTCATCTTGATGCAGTTCAACAGATGGATAAGAATTTCTCAAAGTCCTTTAGTATCATAGGATTTGATGAAAAAATATTCATCTTTCTGTTAAGAAATGCAGCAGAACTATCCGTTATTAATTCTGTTTCTGAGCTATTAGCTTTTGACATCATCTGCTAAGTAGCTTACTTATTCCGGGAATTTGCCGATTATGATGCTATTGTCATCTTTATAGTAAACTTCCTCAGAATTCTCTTCCATTTTCCTTTCAGTATTACTGATAATCAAAGAAAATCTTTTCATTGACCATTTAGATTTTGTTTTATATCTCTCATTAACCATACCAAGATATGAATGATTTCTTTAATTTTGACTTTTTTCTGCTGCTTTTGGAGGAAAATAGACATTCAGAAAGCGAGATCAATTTATTTTAGATTTGAGAATGTTGAAAATGATGTGAAGTTTATTTTAAGTATCTTGTAAAGTTCCGGGAAGAAAATTACATGTTCTGATTATTATTTGTTTAAAAATATTCTTTCCGCTTACTTCAAAATGGGTCTGTTGTATTTTTCCAAGTTGAGATTATGTTATTAATCTTTATTGTGTGTACTGTCATGTGTGTTTTGTAGGACGCCCAGGAATTTTTGAACTTTTTGTTGAATCAACTTACTGAGATACTGGTGAAAGAATCCCAATCAGCCCTATGCCCACCTTCTCAGGAGAGGATTGCCAATGGGCAGAATAAAACTTTGGAAAATGGCAAAAAGGAGCCAGTAGTTACCTGGGTACAGAAGAATTTTCAGGTATTTTTTCCAATCATTGTGCTAATTCTTGACCGTTTGAATGAGATTTACTTACAGCGACTGCCTTTTGCATCTTCTTTAGTAACTGCACATAGAATCCAGAAGTTTACATGATTTCCATCCCACATTGTTACGACTAATATCTGGTAATTCGTCGGCCACGGGTCTTTAGAACATGTTTTTAAGTCCGAATTTGAAAGAAGATAACATCTAGCACGGTCTGGCTGCATCTCTGAAACTGATTGTCTTGTTTGTCGTGCAACTGTATATGTAGAAGTGCCAGGTGTATGTGTTAATAGCTTTGGGTCTCTTCTTGGAGTTTTAGTTCCTGAAGATCTCGCTAATTTTCTGATTTGCTCATTTCTCCTTGATGCTTTTACAAACCTAGGGCCTACTTACCAACGAGACAAAGTGTTTGAGATGCGAGACAGTTACAGCAAGGGTCGAGACATTCTTAGACTTGAGTTTAGATATTGAACAGAATACTTCAATTACTAGCTGCCTCAAAAACTTCTGTTCCACAGAGACATTGAATGCTGAAGATAAATTTTTCTGCGATAAGTGCTGTAGGTGGGTGCCTCCACTTATCTTAATGATTATACACCATTGAAAGACGAGTAACTTTGTTCCCCTTCCCTGTGCAGTCTCCAAGAAGCACAGAAGAGCATGAAGTTAAAGAAATTGCCTCAAATTTTCGTTATTCATCTGAAGCGTTTCAAGTACATGGAGGCATTGGGTCGGCACAAGAAGTTGGGTTATCGTGTTCCCTACCCTCTGGATATGAAATTATACGACAATACAGAAGAAACAGACAAGGAGTACAATTTAGTTGCTGTTGTTGTACATGTGGGTAGTGGTCCTAACCACGGGCATTATGTCAGTGTGGTAAAAAGCCACAACCATTGGTTGTTCTTTGATGATGAGAATGTGGAGATGGTCGATGAATCTTTCGTGCAGAGTTTCTTTGGATCTTCTCAAGAGTTCTCGACCAATACAGATCATGGATACATGCTCTTCTACGAGTCCCCCCCTACAAACAACGACAGCTGATAATAAAAGGTATCTAACTACACAACAATTTGTTCCCATTTTGCTGGAAACTTAGCGTGCCAAGGTCATTTCTGTTTGAGCGCTCTTGTTTTTCTTATGACATGCAATTAACACAAATGCTTAGATACTCCACTGTAGAGTGGATGCGTGATGTATACTGCACAGTGATTTGTTTTCGCAATAAAACAAGCATATATCACAATCTGTATGCATATTTTTGTTTATAATTAGAGAAACGGTAATGTTGCCTACAGAAGTTATTTGTAGTGTATGCCAATTTATGTGTTTTCTTGGCTAAAGTTATGCAGTGTATGATCTTGATTTCCCTTTAGGTTTTGGATTTAATATTCGCATGATATGCGTGTCCATTCACTTAACTAGTCCTTTTGATTATTGGAGTGCTAAATTGAAAGGGAAAACTGTCGGGAGAAGCCAAGAAAAGGAAATCTCATAACTGATGCGACTTTACTCGTTTCCTTTATACCTCTAAAATAAGTGTCCGGTATTTAAAGGTATACGATCTTAATTAATCCGAACTTTGACCTGTGGAGCTGCCTGTGGGATGTAGGATGCCAGTCTTATTTGGGGAGAAGGTTCCTAAAGGTTTTTGGTTACTAAATCCTAAACCAATATGGAGAAGCGTATCCTTTTAGATTAAGAATTTGTGGCCTTTCTCTATATATAATAGATAAACCCATGATTCTTGATCATACCATTCATCTCATCTAATCTCTCAAATCCAATTCAAGTTAAAGATTTCTTTACAAAAGCTCAAAGAAGAAACCAAGCTGTCGTGACAACGTTGTCGTTTGGATCATCATCTTCAAGGATAATCAGTGCAGATTACTTTGGGTAAGAACTTCCTTATCCATTGCCTAAGCTGAAGAAGATGGAGGAGGAGACCCAGAAAAGAGAGCCTGCAACTATCAGCTCAAGCTCAAGCCAAGTTGTTGTTGCTGCTGAGGAGGGAATAAGGAAGAAGAAGAAGCAAGGCCAAGAGAAAACTTATTCCACTCTTCGATTAGCTGTTCCTTCCTTTGATGGCTTGTTTTCCATTGAAACTTTAACCACAAGTTTCAAGGAAAGGAAATAGGAGTCCCTAATGTTAGAATGAACACCAATTCTTGTAAAATCCCCTTTAGTTTCCTAGAAATTCCGCCCGCCTCATTCTGTCTATCTTAGCGTCTAACATTCAAAATAGGAGTAGGAAAGTTTATTTTAATAGAAGTGAATATCTTTTTTCCACACCAAAATTCACGAGTAAAAATTAAATTTATAACACTTATTTTTTTTATTATATCTTATGATATATTTATACTTATTTCATACCATACTAACATTAAATAATAATTTTATCATATCATACTAACTTTTTCACCTAGATCACCCATCCATCCAACCATCCTAAATTAAAAAGAATTCTTAGTGAAAAGAAGGCCAAACATGCTAAGTTGCTGTCTTTTCTTCTAAGATGCTTTCCGAAATTGAAGGATAAAAACCATTTTTTCCTCCTTACCCACCCTTCCACAATTCCCCTAACGAAAAGAAATCCTTTCATCAAATAAAAAATCACTAAAAAAAAAAAAAAAAAAGGAAATTATGAACTTATGCGAAGGTTGTGTTTTATACACTACATATTTACACGCAACGTTGAATAACATTACTCCATATGTTGGTTAATAAGCAAAGATAAATAGAATAATAGAAGATTAAGGTTGTAACAAAGAGAGACTCATTCAAATGCTATAGACATAAAAGTCTCATCATCCAACAGATTTTCAACATCCAATAGATCCTCTTCAGGGTAGCTCACATTTTCTGAACCGCTTGTAACCACCATATCAGAAGCATCCTGCACGGAAACCCAAATTACAGAAAATTATTTTTAAAAAAAACAACTAACCCAAAAACAGAAAGACAACCAAATCAGTTTCACACGAAGGCAGAAAGAATATAACGATTAACAGAAAGCATGACAATCACTTACTCATAATGCAAGATGCTCCAGATTTTTCAGAGTAAAATCAGGACCAGACTTATTGCAGAGAGGTAGAGAAGATAGATTCCTCAGTAGCCTAAAACATTTTCTAGTTTACTTTATACACAAATCTTGATTTTAGTAAATAGTTATTTACCTTGGTTTGACGTAGCCCTTCAGCAACAGTAAGCAGTCTACGGTACTGAGCTCGTGCCTCAGGATATTGAGCCATGGACTTTACCCGAGTGAGCGCTTTTTGCAACCTCTCTTCAGTTTGTTTTCTTCCTTCCTTGAGAAAATCATAATCATCTTCCTTTTGGGGCATGTCTAGTTCACCAGGAACTTTTGCAACAGCATCAGGACGATATCCCCGTAGACCACTCCCTTTTCTTCTCCAGCGCAGGATTACTTTCTCCAGGATCCCAACTGACCAGATAATTGGTTTATATTTCTTCCTCACCTGGTGTCCCCTTACATGAGCCTATAGACCAGTACACAGTGTAGTAAGGAAAAAGTATGTAGGTGACTTTCAAATTTAACCACATATTAACATGGACTTTCAATGTTTTTTTTTTTTTTTTTGGGGGTTAAAGTGTAATGGTTCAATGTTCACAGCCAAGTAACTGTCCTTTATGAAAAACTAAATTAGAAAACATTGACATGCACGACCAACTAGCAGAAAAATTCATCAGATGGCAAAAAAACAAGCAATGTTCAAATATCAACAAAAACAAGAATGCAGTTGACAAATGGAAAGAACATATCCACCTGGATTTTAACAATTCTTTGCCGAATGATCAAAAATTCTTTTCGCTTCTTCCAACCACGATACTTCTTCTGAATGCTGACGGCAGCTGCATGAGCAGTCACATCATTCTGTCCCAGCCTGGATGTTTTGGCAGCTAAAATTGAAAGAGCATACTCATCTGAAGATGCATCATCATTAACAGTCCGCTCAATTAACTGCTTCCTTTGAAATGACTGAACCCTAAATATCTGATGAATACGTGCAGCTGCTTGGGTCGCATTACAAACAGCAGCAAGTGAATCCTTCAATGAAAGTGAATCCGGAACATCCCCTCCAGAAATAGGAGCTGCTACACGTTCTGAAACTGTTTGTATAGCATTTGCTCCAGAATATTCCAAGGTACTATCCTCCTCCGTTTCCTTCACAGTCAGCAATTCAAGGTGTGCAGTCAACGAACACTCAGCAAGGAAACCAGAGATTCCCTTGTGGCCATTGGCGGAAGCAAGATCAGCAGGGGTTCTTCCCAAAGGATGTTCAGCAGTTGGATCTGTCAAAGGTCCACAAGATGCGCCAAGTGAAACAAGGGCAGCAACTGTGTCCTCCCTGTAAAAAGCAGTAAATACCCAACATTCCTCAAACATTTATGACTTCATTGAGGTGGATGTAAAGAAAAAGTTTTGTAAAGATAATGGCAACAAGAGAAAACAGGATAGTTAAATTGCATTAAATGTGGTTAATCAAGAAGACAAGAAAGATAAAAAGAAGGGCCACAAGATGTTTCTTTCTCTTGCAGCAGAAAAGCTTTTACCTGCCGTAAAATGCAGCCCAGTGAAGTGCTGTCCATCCATTCACATCCCGGAAATCTATACTCACTCCCGAGACAATAATTGGCTCTAGAGCCCAATTAAAACCAAGAGCAGCTGCTAAATGCAACACTCCCTGACCCTCATCATCAATAATACTGGGTCCTCTGCCATCTTCCTTCACTTTGTTAAGAATCCATTCATAGAATTTATCTCTCAACCATTTTTCAGCTTGTTGCACTTCAACTGCCTTGAGCAGGGAGATATCCTTTCCTGAGGCAAGCTTTGGCATCTGGTTGTCATCCTCCTCCATTAAAGAAATGATTTTCTTGACAATATCATTTCTCTCCACAACATTCTCAGAGAAATTGTTGATACTAACGACAGGTCCAATAGATAACAACCTATCAAGTCTTCTACATATATGCATCACATCTGTATCACCCCTAGGAATGTCCTGGGGTCCAGCTCGATATTCAAAGTCTCGTACTTCACTACAAGCCAACCTATTTGAACAAGTTACATAAAAAGGGACCAGCCCTGGCTTGTGTCGTGGAGCATGACAACAGAGAACCCCTTCTCCTAACACCACTGCTGGGACCTCAACTTCTCCAAACATACATGACCATTTGCAATTCACGAATAGTTGATCGCTCTTCAGATATCTTCCTGTAATTATGACCTGTTTTATTGAAACAGAAAGGGAAGATTAGTAACAAGTCACACAAATTTAACCATTCCTCAATAATGCCCAATCTAAATTGAGAATAAGATCACAAATGTCTCCTCATCCCCAACTTTCCCTCTTCGCTCATTCCCCCCCAACAACCAAACAACAAAAAGAAAAAAAAAAATTAAAGAGAGTCAGACAGCAAAGTCAAGCCATTAAAAGTTCATTTCTGTAGTTAAGTACCTTGGTTTCTGAGTTTGAGTAAGCCCAATTAGGTGAAAAATCAGTGATGCTAAAGAGCTGGTCTTGGGAAAGAGAGAAATTCAATGTGTCTGCCTCCAGTTGCAGCTGACTTGGCATACCAGAGCTGTCAACCACATCCTCTGTCTGTATCTCACTCCACGAATACCCATTGTTTGTCTGCAAATGCAACTCCTCAACCTCTCCAAGTTCTTTTGCCATCCACCGGGAGAAGCTATCAACTTTCTTCAAGCCATCATCTATTTTGATACCACTTAGCTGTGACTGTTTTAAAACCAGAGAACCAGACCCCATTGCAGCATTACCATTCTCAGCCTTATCCTTCTTCATATAACTGATCTGTGCATTGCTGAGCAGTTTCTGATGTTCCCTTTGAACAAGTTCTTTTTCCAGCCCCTCAGCATTTACATAAAATGGGTCTGCAAGCCTCTGGAAATTTGCAGGAATAGATCTATGGTCCAAGAAATTTCCTCTGTCATCAGAAGCTGAACTAGATATCAGATTCTGTTCAGGTAGTCCTTGAAAGGACAATGAAGAATCTCCTTGAGGATACTGCCAAGAAAATACAACTTGGTTCATGAAATGAGAAAAGATTTTAAATAAATAGATAAACAGCTTATGATGCAATAAAACATCAAAGAACTTTGATGTTGTCGACAATCTGATTAGCAAAACTGAAAACCGATGGGTTTACATATAACATGGAAGACTAAAAGGAAACAAGAGTAACATACTTTTCATGCTAAATAAGTGAAATAAATAATTCATATGGAATTCGAAATTGACCAGGAGAACGTTTAAATCTTTTAATATTCTGATCTACGCCGAGTTAACACAACTAAGCGGAGCTGTAAATATCAAATTACAAAGGGTTTAGTACCAAAATAATTGGACTTGGAACTTTTGAAGGCAGTTATATGCAGCTAAACAAATTAGAGAAGCATGGAATACTTTAGCACCTGCCAGTTTGCCTGAAGTCCAGATGGATTCCAAGAATGATGGTCACTGGAAATTTCAGCTGTCAAAAAATAGTTTATCATCTTCTCTTCCATTCCTAGGATAATCAGCAAGATCATCTAAGAGTTGGTAAGAAATTTGACAGTCTGGATACCTGTTGTAGAATTTCCCCACACCTCTTCCCAAGAAGCTAAATCAAGTGTTCTTTGGATTCCAGGTACAAAAGAACCTTCATGACCATGGGCACCTCCTTGTCCATGAGAAAATGGTATATACTCTCCTGAAGGTGTCATCTGAGTTCCTTTATAAGGATATTCAACGTCTCAGAAGTAATCCAATAAACAACCATAAAAAAAGGCTTCACAAATAAAAGTAACTCAGTGAGGGAAAAATAATTATAAGTGAAAAGGAGATACCCAAAGACTGTAGCAGACTATAAGAGCTAGAGAGACCTGCATCTACATGCTGTGCAGCAGGGATACTCTCAGATTGTGGTGTCCCTGGATGTGAATGAACTCTGGAACTGGGTCGATAATTGTCTTCTACATTTTGTTGCGCTTAAGCCACCACAAACCAATAACACATAATGAAAAGATAAGTAAAGTTTCAAAACAAGCTTCCAAAGTCATTGAGAAAGGTAAAAATGAATCCAGAACCCAAAACAGAATCATGGAAAATACCGCATTCAGTTTCTTCATATGCAGAAGTTAGAGTGCTGGTTGGACTTGTTGTATCAGTATATGCTGCAGCTAAGTTGTCACCATTTGCCGAAGAACTAAAGGATAAAGTGTCATTTTGAGAATTTGATGATACTGTTTCACTATCCAAAAGGCAGTTGATGTTCGTTTTATTTCCCTGAAGAAGAACACTCTGTCAATAAATTGCTGTCACGACTTGCTTTTATTTAGTTTTAATGAGAACATAGTTGATAAAAGAACCTGATATAACATTTTTTGTTTTATTATTGAAAGCTGCAGAGACATATTTACATACAGCAAGGTTTTTAAGATTTCTAAATGCCAAAGACACTGCCATCCAAATACTTTAACGTCCATCATGAACTTCTATGCCCATTAATGCATGCATAAAATTCCAGATCTACCATTCTATTGCAGAAAGATGGCAATAGAGCTTTACAAATTCTCATATCACAATTATGATGATTCATTTTCAAAGCACCCACAATGGAAAAATGCAATAGATGTCAGTAACTCAACCACCCAATCTCTTGTCAAGACATGCAAATTTAGAGAACCACTGTTGCAATTTGAAGAGATGGGTAAAGTATCAGTAGATGGCAAACCGGGAGACATTTAAGGTTTGAAAGAGTCCCTTGTTCTTCCTTCTTCATCATGGGTTAGTCACAACTCCAAAGGCTTCCAGGTACATGCATGGAATGCCCTTCCACCAAATCCAGATTTCTATTTTATTAGATCTACCCCCCAGGATGTTCATGAATCATATTACCTTTGATGACCAATTCCAACTAGAGTACCCCAAACATAAAAATGAGCTGCCAATTTATCGTATAATAAGTTTTTAGATTCACAACATAACTTAAGAAAGCGAAGAAACCGATATTTCTCGAAAAGAATTACAGAATATCCTTGCCAAAGACGTATATGAAGATTTAGGCTTACTTTGACCTCCAAGTAGTGGACGAAAACTATATGCATGAGATCCCTGCAGCATTAGAAGAGAATAATTAAAAGCTCCTGATGCCAAGTGTGGGCAAAAGATACAGGAAACAGAATGTGTATTCCAAAGCAAAAGGAGGTCTTAAACAAATTAAGTCACATCAAACAAGAAGAGTAAATAAACATGACATTCCAATCATTTGACATGGACTTAAGACACAAAAGGTTCCAATTAAGTTATTTACTGAAGAATGCAATATTTTGTGAGCTTTTCCTTGCAACAAATGTGCACGCTACTCAATACAAATTGACACACATCAAGAACAACATGAGAACCATATGGTTAAAAAAAGGTCAGCTGGGTGTAAAGTATTAATACTTCATCAAAGTATTCTTATAATTGCTGAATCCAGGGTAACATTTGGAGAATGCTGTTATGGCTGACTACCCAGTACTTCATGTTTTTTCCTTTCCGCTTTTCCTTCCAATACCACCCCATCTAAAAGTTTAAACTGACAAGAGGAGTGTAATTTATCCATTCAACATGCCACCACACCTGGGCCAAAAACACTTTTACTAGTGGTCCAATAGTTACACACTACACTTCCTAATTTTATAATGGGTGGCAGCGTGATTTGATCATGCCCGACTACTTGCTCACCTGAAAGCTAAAACTGAAAGAGTGGAGTATGATTTATACTTATCATAATCACATCAGTACCCTGCCGAACTACAGTGAACTCAATCAGTCCCATTATCAAACATGCAAACAGTAGTTTCATTTAAAAAGCACTAAATTGGTGGCACCCTACACAACCAAAAATACGCTCATTAAATTGTAGCAAGCACAATAGAATACAGCACCCAAACATGGAGCAGCAGAAATTAGTTTCAGGAATCAGAACTATCATGTAATTATATTTTTCGTGCCAAAGTGTATACTTACTGTTCAAGCATCCAATAGCTACGCCTTTGGAAGTTCTCATTCTCTTCTCCATGGGCATAATAGCAGTGTAACATATCAATACTTCCTACCTAAAAAGAATAACTTGATCCATGAGAAACAGAAACCCCAAAAAATACACCAGCATGTAACTCTTTTCTCCCTATGTTTTTTGTAGTTTCTGTTGCTGGGTTTTTACAGATTCTTAGTGAATATTTCCCGCATTTTTTAATTGTTATATATATTATGATTATATATATTTTCATGTAATTACAGGGGCTGCTGATGTGGTGTTGCCATTTCCCTCCATGACTTCTCTATTTTGTGACTATATATTGATTAAAATAGCCCTCTGTTTATAATAGATACAATAAAAAGGGGAAAAATTTGTGATATAGTTCAGGAACAACCCTTCCCCCACCTATCCACCTACCACCAACAAAAGAAAATATAGAACCTATGAGATGAATGGTATCTTGTCCATGCTAACCTTGAGCTTCTCATGGGCCTCCTTCACAGTCTTTCCATCTTTTTTCTTCCTCCAACTATGGCCATCTTTCCGGAAGTATCTTAAAACCTTTCGGTCGAAAAGAAAGACGGAGCCACCTGAGAAGATGGAAATACGCCAGGAAACCAGGGTTTAGAAAAGGACAAAGTATAGACCTCTAAGTAGGATTTTCTTTTCGGATTTGGAGCCAGGATGAGAGTAAACAATAAAATGAAGTTTGTTTCTCAACCTTATCGGTCTTCAGTTAAGTAACAAGTAAATGAAGAGGATTATGCTTGTTAAATTGCACTCATGCCGTTTAGCATTGACTCAAGAAAGTTCACTGTAATTAACTGCACTGAACTACAAGCAAACAAACATACAGCAGAATCGAGGAAGGAAAGATTCACCACCTATAGAGGGATAGATCAAGTTCAGATATGAAATAAACTATTCTGCCAGTAGAGATGACACAAATGAATGATGTATGAACTGCATGCAATATGCCTTTAAAACTCATATCTGGCAGAAACCGAAGAAAAGACCAAATGTATTGGGTGTCACTATAAGGATAACTTCACCAGGAACATTTTTTAAATTTTATATTTAGTACTTATCAAGTATATTAATCTAAAAAAAAATAATAATTCAAAACAACCTCAATTTCTTGTCAATCAATGATTAAAGAGAAATTCCTATTCTGTTAAAACCTTTTCGGAGATTATCATGACATTCAAACAGGGAATTAAGAACAATAAGGAATTTATGTAAACAAAGTTATTCATAAAGCAAATTGAAACTCATTTTGTAGGCTAGATTAGTTCATCTTGCTACGGCCTTACTTCGAACATGAACAACTTTGGATGATCAGTTGTAACACACAGATTCATTAAGCTAGACATGGACCACTTCACAAAGAACAATATTGTATGGAACTGTTTAAACATGGAGGGAAAAAACATAAAAGAATTTTCAGCTAGGGCATACAAGAATTGCAAGGATTACAACATCACAGTTTCTCGCACATCAATTCTCACGGTTCAAAGGAATATAATGTGCAGAAATGGCAAAAATGAAAAGTGAACCAAAGGGATGGCTATAGAAGAGATGAATTTTTTCTCTTCAAGTCTAGAGATGAAGCTGGAATAAATAAAATCGTTGGGAGCTAAAGATTCATAATATGCACTTGATTGCGCAGGCAACTATTTTACTCAAGCACAAATTTGTTTTACAAATCAACATAGGCATACATGTGGATATTTGTGAGTATGGAAAGAGACAGAGAGAGAAAAGAATTCAGACTATTAGGATAAAAGAATATGTGTGTATTTGGATTAGATTTTTATTTTTTTTACTTTGGGCCCCACACGTCCTATCTCACAATAATTTACCTTTTACGAAACCAAAAGAAAAAATTTCCCACTTTTTTTCAAACTAAAATCTAATGCAAATGGACCCTAAACAATTGAGGACAACAACACTCTTTTGGGAAGCCCTATGCCCCTTTTTCCTCAGTTGTTTGTATGTAAGCCAAAATACAGAAAGATTTGTAATATCAACATATGTATAGCAGGCACAAATAAAATACTAATATCCACGAGCATACACATGGTGAAGAAGAGTAAATGTAAATTACTGATTTTCAAGATAATGGGGTTACAAATGAAGAGGACATACTAACTGGCTTGAGTGGAGGCTCAGGTGTTATATGAAACTTCTGATAGTTGCGGAGAATTTCACAAATCTCAGCAGGTCTCAGCCACCGATGCTGTGCTTCACAAAGAATTTGTTTAATATCTGCATGTTTCATGCAACAGTTATTAACGATATGAAATTTTTTTGGAAATACTACAATCTGAAAATCACATCCTCTGCAAGTCTGTGGTGATCCATAACTACAAGCCCAGGACTACAGAAGACAGGTCAGGCTCTACAATTTCCAAAGGACAAAAGGCAATAATCAAGTACTTCAAATTTTGGGTTCATAAGCTAGAACGTATTATACAGTATAACAAGGAGACACCATGCCCATTCTACTAGTTAAATTTTAGCCATTTATGGGTAACCAAGAAAGTTAGAATTGCATATGTTGTTATTATGTGGCACCAATAGCAAGTTTATTTCTCCTTCATTACCTATATCTATCTCTAGCCTCCAGTAAAAAGATATTCAAGATTTTCATTTCTCTAGCTGTATCATTCATTTTCTGAATTCCCTAAATTAACTCTCCTCCGCCACTCACATTAACTCAATGCAGAAAAAGAGGGGAATAGATACCATTATCCACGTCAAAATCTAACTAAGAGTAAACATGTGCAACACTTAGAGAGATTCTTCTCCGCAGTACTAGTCACTCGCTTTTTCTGAACATGAACATGAGTTTTGACTTAGTCCATTTCCAGAATTTCAATTTATCTTTCGACGGACAAGCAAGCAAATTACTCAACCAAAACCATAAACATTCAATTAACAAGAATAAAATCAGCGAGATAACTCTGGTACAGCAGAGAGGTGCTCGGAATCATACCTAATCGGAACCCTAGGTTCTGCGATCCACTTCCAGCCATAACGAAGAAGCATAAACCGATCAGAAACAGATAAAACCTGCCCAAATTCAGTTCACATACGACCTAAACCTAAATATATATATAAGCTCAAAAAAAAAAAACAAATTATTCGGGATGAATTTATGGTTTTACACATGCACTGTATCTTAAGTAACGGGGTTGATGAGAGAAAGAGGGAAATAGGAGAAAGGGAGAATGAAGGAACGGAATACGATGGATTTGATTTGATTTGATTTGATTTTTGTGAGTTACATTTACTGAGAGGAAAGTCTTATTAAGTTCCTGAGATGGACTGTCAGTCCTTTAAATCCAATCAGTTTTCGCCACGTGTATTGTGAACAAAGAATGTACACTGAAGCTAAACAAAGTTCCTTACTTTTCTATGGGCTGGGTTTGGGTTTGGGTTTGGGTTTGGGTAAAGAAAGCTGCAAGTGCAAGAGGTCCCTCAATTTTACAGCTATTTTCACTTTTTACTTTTTTTTGTTTTCCGTTTCTGATTTTTTGGGAATGGGAATGGGGTCGGATGAGCCGGAAGACTGATTGAATCTGCTTATAGAAATATCGGAACCCATCTATAGGATCGGTCGGACTCATAAAAACCGGACCAAACCAGACCAGCCCAACAATATCAAACTTAACAATTAGGGCCTCAATGATGATGATGACGACGACATGTAAAAGTTGGTAAAAGCTGACAACAGATTTTCTGAAAGCCCATTACTAAGCCAACTGTTCATTTATAGGCAAGCTGACCCGCTTACGTAGCACATGAGAAAAATAACAATAATATATTGGAATATTATCGAATTAAATCTTTTATTATATAAAATTCTTTCTCATTTCGAAATAGAATGAAATACTTTTTTCATTCAAGTGTCTAGATGGGAAAAGTAGAATGGAATAGTACAGATTTTCTTTTTTTTTTTATTTGGAAAATTTGTTATTTTATGTCGGAATAGAATAAAATTATATATAATGTGACCTAAATTTTTTCTAGTATAAAATATATTTTTCATACCTAACATACATTAAAATTTCAAAAAATATCAAATATTTTATTGAAGTGTAAATATTCATGTATAACATTGAAAATAATCATAAAACAAATCATTTTAAATATCAAAATAAAAAAAGTATGATAAATAAAAATTAATTGAGCACAATATATATAATGTATTGAGTGTATAATAGTCCCATATTTTTTAAAATAATTTACACATCTCCTGCAAAAGGTATTTCTATAAGTTTTGGTGTGGAAAGTCCTTTCCAACTTCTTCCTAATGGAATAGGTTTTCCCATGGAAATGCTATTCCTACTTCTAATTTGAATACCAAACACTGGAATGGAAAGAGAAATTGAAAAAGTCATTCCATTTTACCCCATTCCCACATACAAAATACAGTGTAATGGAATGAATTTTTCTACTTCTGATTACATTCTAATATTTGGTATATAAACTCGAACTAAGAAAGACCATTTCACGTAAATAAAAGCCTTTCCCATTTCCCCACCACAAGTTAAGGGAATATTTTCTCAAGATGAATGGGAATCATTAAAAAATATATATGAACTATTATATCTTTAACCCTTATGCTCAATTAATAAGAAATATAACATAACCTAAACTTTGTCATCTACAGAGAGACACAAACCATTTACACTAATCAGTCTCGGTCGTGATCGTGACTTAAATATTATTCACTGTTGATGACAATGAGAAAGTTGATGGGTGAAAAATGATAATTTTGTAGCTATTTAATTTCAATGTATCGTAAGATACCAAAAATAAGTTTTTTTTATAACTATTCTTAATCTTTTATATGAATATTTACACATCACTAAACTGTTCAATTTTTTTTTTTTTTTTTTTTTTGCTTTAATTCTTGTTAGGGTTTGTACAATACATTTTATGATGTAAGCGCATTTAGGTCATACTATATATCATTTCATTCCACTATAATATTAACTAATAATTTTTCCAAACAAATAAATGAATCATCATTCTATTATATTTTTTCATTCCAGAAATTGAAATGAAAAGAGGATTCTCATTTCATTCCAAGTGGAGAGGAATTTTATTCAATGTCATTCTAGTGTACCGAACGTGTTGTTATAACATTTAAACTAGACCATATGTAACTAATGGGGACAGTCCATCGGCTTAGCTATTTGGGTTCAACCCACTTGGCCCAGTATATTTTTATCTCAAAGGGACTTACTTTGGCCCACATGTCATAGGGAATTAGTCTCAACCTAATCAGGCATAATGACTAATTTGCCCTCCCTATCAACATCATACAGTCTTCGTGGAAATATCATGAACAACTTTTCTTAGGAAGCAAGAATATCTTCTCTTATAAATAGAGATATTGTTCATCACTTTTCTATTATATTCTAAATTCCTTATTGTTATGTTGTTGAATTGATTTGACTTAAGCATCGGAAGTGAAAAACGGGGGATCAGCCCCCTTTTTTGTTAACTTTGATTACCTTTGTACATGATATGTTATAGAGATCAGTAACCCAAAAATCGTTATATGGCATCTACCGTGTCCTTCTTCATTAAATCTTCATTCTTAAACAACAGGATTCACTTTTCTTATAGCATCTGATACTTCACAGTCAGAGGATACTCCTCTCAATCCTCTCTCTATTCAACCAACAGTGGTAACAACTATTTCCATACCCTCACTTGTCCAACAAACATTGGGAGTTGGAATTCTATCTTTATCATCTTTGGGAACTGGATCTATGATCATGAATTTGCAACTAGAAAAAATTGTACAGATTGCAGACGCTCTTAGCATCTTTACAGGCGATGTTGGCATATCAAGCCAACGAGTCTATTCCTTCAACAATTCCTCAGGTAATCCCTACCACCATTACTCCACAGTTTACTTCCTCTCAATTCCTGTCACCTTATTCTCCTTCTAATTTCGCTTTTGGAGAAGGAACTTCCCATTAGCAGAGATCACCGATGCCTCCAGCACAAACCATTCATGATGTGGTCAACTAAACACTTGTATGAATGACACCGGATTTTTTACAGTATAACCTGTTATGGGAATCGTATGCTTGTGTAGAAGTTCCCAATGATCTTCCTCATTTAAAGCTTAAGAAGTATGATGGATCTAATGACCCAAAAGAGCATATCAAGTGATATGTTTCTTAGATGTATATCTATAATGCTTCTGATAGTACTTGTTATCGCATTTTTTCGAGTTCCTTAACTGGAAAGCTTTGGTGTGGTACGCTCATCTACCACCCAAAAGTGTTTATACTTTCAGAAATTTTGATGAAAAGTTTATCCAAAACTTCCTTTCTCAATCAATTTTTCAACCAATATCACATTTCTTATTGAGTGTTCGTCAAGGACCAAATGTAACAATGAGAGATTTCATAGCTCATTTCAATTAAGTTGCTCAAGAGATTAATAATTTATCTGAGCTAGAATGTATCCAATGATATATACATAGATTGACCAATCAGGCTTTTTGTCAAAAACTATCCGAACAGGAACCCACATATGTTTCTGATTTATTAGAAAGAATTCAGAAGTTCATACATGTCGACGATTACGTTTGGCGTAAAAGAGATTTGGACAATGAGATCAAGGAATTGAATAATATAAAAAGTCTAAACAGTCAAACAACAGTCAGAAACCTTCTGTTCACGATCAATTGGGACCGCATAAGACGGATGTTTCCCGTTACGATTATACACCTCTCAAGGTTCCCCAATCTGATGTTCTTCAGAAGGTCGAATCTCTAGGAATTTTGGACAAACCTGCTAAGATGCTTTCTCCTCCTGAAAAACGAAACAAAGCCAAATTTTGCCAATTCCACAACGATCATGGACATGACAGTGAGCAGTGGAATGAATCGAAAACGACAATTGAATATGCTATCAAGAATGGCAAACTAAAAGAGTTCATTGATGATGTTTCAACAAAAAGGTCTCTAGGACTGGTAACTCTAAGAAACCTTGGCATATGATGATAAAAAATGTAACAAACCTATTCTTCTTCTTCAAAGTTAAAAGTGATTAATGTGATACAGAATATTAAGCTTCCTTCTTCTAAAAAGAGGAGTCGGGAAAGTCATGGCGATGATCCATTAATCGTGACTATGACTAAAGCTGACGACCCGTTTTTTGATAAGTATCCTAATCCTGAGTTGGAAATAGAGGTGAAGAGATCTTGTTCCGACCTGATTGGAGTTTTAATATGAATGACCGATCCCAGGGTTTGTGCAGAAATGCTGGACCATATAGTGCTTCCTCAAGACAGAATTTTTGCTTCTCAAGTTTCGTCTACGGAATTGATGACATATCTAGCCGTATTGATGCAGGTACGTATTCATGTAATTTGTTATAGTGGGTGTATTATATATATATATATATTATAACACTTGACGCTGGTCCTTTAATAAACGATGATGTTTAGCTGTAAGTTGATTTTTTGGTCAGAAACCGCGATGTTGGGCGCATCAACTGTTGCAGATGAGAAGATCAAAAAGTTGGATGAGGAGGTTCTTGATTTAAAATTGCTCAAGTAGGAGATAATGAACGCGGAGAAGAGTGCAATGATGCATGAGCTCGATGCGAACCAAAAGCATATTTATGAGCTAGAAGGCGGAGTTGAAGGAATTGAAATCAAATTTTGCACCATTGTGTGAGCAGTGTCAATTGGCTGAGTCAGCTCGTGATGGGAAAGAGTGTGAACTGGCCAACATGGCAGGCAAGGTACCCTCTTCGGAGGCAGCTGTTGATGAGAAGGAAAAGGATCTGCATAAGGCACTTTTGGAATCCGCTGGTTTGGAGCGGTTACTCGGGCTGTGATGAATAGGAAAGGCCGACTAAACCCTCATCTTTGAAGGATATATGTGAGAAGTTTGTGTGAACCATTCATATGCACTCTGTTTTACCGGTGGATGCTAATAGTGGTGCAAAAAGTCGTTCAGGACCTTGTAGCGGATGTTTAGAGAATCGCTTCATGGTATTAAGTCGATGCAGATAATACCTGGGTGATACAGGCTCCTGCTCCTTCATTTAGATACTCACGGTCAAGTGATAGTGATTTTATGGATAATCTTGAGGGTGAAGTGTTGTCTGTTCGCTCAGGGTTAACAATAGAAGTGTCTTAGTTGATGGAGGACTTTATTATCCGAGACGAAGTGGCATGTCATCCAAAAGATTCTAATACTTCTACCTCTGCGGCTCCTGTAGATTCTACATCAACGATTAGGGCTGTAAATGGGGACGGGTCTTACCCTACCCGCACGGGTCTGTACCCGTTTTTAGCGGGTAAGGTTTAAATTTTATACCCGCGGACCCGGACCCGTACCCGTACCCGTATTTATACTGCTATATGGGTCCGGGTAAGGTATGGTGATACCCAGACCCGTATACCCGTATTAATAAAATAATAATATATTTTATATATTATATTATATTAATATATAATTTATAATTTTTTTAACATATTATTTTACTCTTATCTTTAACCATAATCTACTACCTCTACTCTACCTACCTACCAACCAACAACACTCACATCACATCACACTTATACTATGACGATTTTGTGTATATTTGAACTTATAATTATGTGAATTAGAGATGTTAAATGATTTTATTTGTTGAAAGAAATGTTAAGGAGATTATGTTAATCATGTTAAAATTTTTATTTTTTGAATTATACATTGTTTTACATATTTTTGTTTAACAGGGAAATAAAATAGAAAAATGTCATACGGGTACGGGTATACTCGTACCCTACCCTGGACCCTGGAGGGTCGGGTCTGGGTTCAGAATTTTATACCCGGGAGGGTATGGGTCCGGGTCTGGGTCCAAGTTTCACTATAAGGG
This sequence comes from Catharanthus roseus, assembly GCA_028651295.1. Taxonomy (NCBI): domain Eukaryota; kingdom Viridiplantae; phylum Streptophyta; class Magnoliopsida; order Gentianales; family Apocynaceae; genus Catharanthus; species Catharanthus roseus. The sequence goes on along the minus strand of JAPQWS010000108.1, from coordinate 1,812,580 downwards.
TACGGGTCCGGGTCTGGGGGTACCCTGAGGGTCTGGACCCGTTTACAGTCCTATCAACGATGCGTCTTGTGAATGCAGATGGTAGTGGTGTTAACCTACCTGTAGGAGAGTCCCCGCAAGATATGGATGACGAGGATCGTCCCTTTGAATGATTTTTGTAAGAGAAATTAGTTGTTTATGTTTTTCTTAAGAGGAAAATTTTTCGTAATAAATGGTTGTTTGTATGACATGTCTCTTTTATGTTGAATTGTCAACGTATTGTGCATGTATGTGTGGCGGAGAGAGAAACCACTTTGGCTAGCCGTGAGGGAGACGTACCGATCTCCTTTGTATTAAGGATGCCTGTACTGGGGCTATCCCTGAGAAAATATGCCTGACCATCGTGTGATTGTGGGTGTTTGGAGTTAGCTTGGGAGGTAGCGACCCCCCTTTAGCGTGTGCTCATTTGACCCTGATTTTTACGGTGATTTGACCGTTGTATGGTAGTGTGTACTAATGGTCCCTTCGAATACACTTACATAAGTTAACCGTGAGTGACGTTCCAAGTCACTTCAATTAAATGGCTTAGGAGCCTGATAGAGTCGATTTTTAATACAAATAAAACCTTAACTTTTAATTATTAGCCTTTGAAAATATTTTATTTATTTATTAGTCATAATTATTATATTTAATTTATTTTATTTATCTTTTTGCATACTTCTAAAAAAAACGAATGGAAAATAAAGATTCCATATTAAATTTGGTAAAGGGAAGAAAGAGTGCGCATGGTCATTAGGGAAGAAAAGATAAATAATAATAATAATAATAAAGCATATTACCTGCTGCAGTATTTGAATCTTTTAAGGATTATGATTAGAACTTTAGTAGAATCCTTTAAGAATTAAAATTTTAGTTGAATCCTTTAAAGATTAGGATTTTGCTTCTCTTTTGTGTATATATAGAAGAGCCACAAGAGAAGGGTAAGAAAAAAAAAGAAAAAAAGAGGAGACTGCGAGAGGGAGACAGAAGCAGCTGCAACAAGAGAAAAAGAAAAGCAGACGCAAGACGGCCACAATCTGAAGCAACGACTCCAAGTGAAGAAGAAAGCCATGATCTTTTCTAAGAAATTGATTCCTTTTTTCCCTTTAACCATGAACTAATTTTATTTTTTTTTTAGAATCTTGATGATACCCTAGTCATGTGACTTTGGTTTATTTTATTTTGAGAGATTTATTATATTATTTATGTGATTACATATCTTGGGATGTTCTTGATTTGATGCAATTAATTCTTTGTGATTGTTCTTATAGAATAATTATTTGGGTTAATTGATACTTTTATCCATGCTTAATTATTGTATTCTTGAGTGTGAGAGGTATGTAATTTTTCAAGTATATTGTGGGTTTTAGAATTGAATAGTTCATGCTAATTTTAAATGATTTACATCATAGAATTGAATAACTCATTCTAATGATTAGATGGATTATGTCATGCATTTAAGCACAATATATTTCTTTAGTGAATCGAATTGTAGCTTAGATCACCACATAAAGGTTTAATCTTTTCTCCTAAATAAAATTAAATCATTGTTATATAGGTTAGCGGCTGATTCGAGGTTCTAAATCATCTTCTTTGGTTAATCCCCTGTTAGTTTTAATTTATTTATTTTATTCATTAGTTTTAATTAATTTAGGAAAAAATTTAAATAATAAAATTTCAATCTTCTTTTTATAACATTAATTTAGGAAGATAGTAATTTAAGTAGTTAAGCTTCGATACCCTGATACTTCCTATTATATTGATCTTGTGCACTTGCAAGTATTGGGTTTAAAACTTTGTTATAAAAATCCCGATCAGTGCCAGTGTACTTGGAACATTTAGGCTTTTTCATTAATGTGCCGTTTGCAATCTTCAAGGTATAATCATCAATTCAGCATTAACTGGTGAATAGCTGAAGAGATTTATCTTCATTTTCCCTGTCTATAAATACTAAAAGGCAATGTGCAGACCATGTGCTCGAGTTTATACGTGCGAAAAATCTTTATCCGAAATACTAAAATTTCTGGGTACATTACTTACCTTTCGACAATGGTTGCTCCTCGCCCTTTTCCTTATGGTGCAATTAGTCCGTCAACAATCGTCTTGCACCATTATCTAGGATGGTGTTTGATTATTAAACCTCCCCACAATGGTTACACTCGTAGGGTCATTCGTAAAATTCGATTGGACATTTGAAATGTGCGACTGAGAGGGCCAGAATTTTGGGTGGTTCATTGAGTGTTGAGAATTTTCTTGAGTACGATGGACAGCTACTCTATTTTCCCAAATTCTGGGTCCACTTCCCCTAGGTTGCTGTGGGAGAACCCATAGTTATGATTTATCACCTGTATACGCCATTTGCACATATGCGTGTGTTTCGTCGTGTCTTCCACACTGCCTAGGCATTCCCTAAGGAGGTCGATTGTCACCTTGTGTCTTTGGACACTGAGACTGGCATGCGATATCGGGGCTTTGGGATTGTATATTCTACCCTGCAGTTCGATGCGTTCATAGCATTGCCTATTTTTCTCATGGTCATCGAAGATTATGAGGAGTCATCTGATGAGGAAGATTGAAGGGGAGTGAGGGAGGATTTTGGAAAATTTGTAAGAGGGTTATGGGGGTAGTACTTAAGGGTGTAAACGAGTCAGGACAGGTACGGAACTCCCGATACCAGACCCTTATAGTGAAACATGTACCCAAACCCAGACATTTTGGATATAAAATTTATGGACCCAGAGTCAACCCTCTAGGGTCTCAAGTGGTTCTGGTTATACCCATTTCCGAATGTCATTTTTCTATTTTTCCTCTGTTAAACAAAAATATATATAAAATAATGTATAACTCTAAAATTAAAATCATAACATGATCAACGTAATTTCTTCAACATCTCTTTCAACAAGTACAATCTTTTAACATCTTAAATTCAAATGATTAAAACTTCAAGTACACACAAATAGGATAAAGATATAAATTATGTATTAATAAAAAAATAAAAAAGTAATGTATATTATTTTATTATAACAGGTATACGGGTAAACGGGTTTGGGTATCATTATACCTTACCCAGACCCATTTAATAGCATCTATACGGGTAAAGGTATGGGTCCGAGTCCGTGCGTATAAAATTTTAACTTTGCCCGCTATAAACAGGTATAAACTAGTTCAGGTATAGGTAAAACCCGTCCCATTTACAGCCTAGTAGTACCCGTTAGTTTATGGATTTCTATTTTATGTGTTTTTTTCGTAATGTAAAGGCGTGGTGCCTTATTTTGCTTAATTTAATGTAAAATAATTCGGCTTTATAAATGTCTTATTTGCAATATTTTTGGTGATAACTAGACAATTTTGATGATGACTTGGTCATGGGTGGTATGTTTTTAGATTTTTGTCGTTCCATGTTTTGGCTAACTGTCTTCCTTTTGCATCTTCAAGGATATAGGCACCGTGGTCTCTCCTAAAATGTGTCTAACTTTCGAGAAAGCTCTTGTCTGCTAACTTTATTTTTTCAGAGAACCAAGTCTCTGGCTTTTATTCCGAAAGGTCACACTCGGGAGTTGTGGTATCGAGTTGCTACCCTATTGAAATGTTCATCTTTTCTCGCTGCTTTGTTGCAGAGGTCTTTTATAAGGAGTAAATTTTCATGCAGGAGTTGTTCGTTTTGTTTTGGGCTGAAGTAATTGCTTCAGGTGCTTGGGGAACTAGCCTCCGGTGGGAACAAAGCTTCCAGGCCAAAACATAAACCAAACGGTGATTCTCCAGTTGCCTTTCGCTGGGTGGTCCTATAAGACCAGAGGACACTTGGCAATTCTTCAACCCAATTGGTATTTGCATTATTTAGGCGTTTTTTCAAACTTTGTAAGATTTTCCTATTGGAAACTTTCGCTAGTCCGTTCATTTGCAGGTGCACGATCGATGCGAATCGTTGTTCAATGCCTAACTATTACCAGAACTGTTTAACTGAAGTCGCGTCAAACTGTCTGCCATTGTCGGTTATGAGGATCTTTGGTATTCCAAATCTGCAAATGACGTCTTCCCAGAAGAAATCTTGAACTTGTTTGGAAGTGATTGAACTTAGTGCCTTTGCTTCAATCCACCGGGTAACATAGTCAACCGCGACGAACAATATATTTCTTTCCTCCTCGGCCTTTTAGGAAAGGTCTTAAGAGGTCCATTCTCTAATAGGTAAATACTGTCGTGGAAGTAATCGAGTGATATTCGTTCTGCGGGACGTGATGGTCATTGGAAGTGGATTTGGCATTGATGACAGGCCCGTGCCCTGCTTCCTTGGAGTCTTCTCTTATTGCCGGCTAGAAGTACCCATATCGTATGATCTTTCGAACAAGCACATTGGTTCCTATTGTGCCGCACAGATTCTTCTTGTACTTCTCTCAAGATGTAATTATTTTCTTCGCAGGCAATGCATTTCAATAGCAGCCAATTTCACATTGTCCGATATAATTGGTCCACGTAAATAACGTAGCGTCTTTGTAGTTCTGACCTTCTGTGCTTAACTATCATCATCTGGTTATGAGCCATTCAGGATGTAATCTTTGATTGGGCAATTGTTTTCGGGGGTTACGCATAAGATTTCTTTATTGATGCTCTTCCTAGCTAAGGGTTCTAGCCATACCCCAGGGATTTAATTCCCAAATAAAGCTTTGAATAGCTTATCGTCTTTCTGGTTATTCCTTCTACTTACTTTTTCGAAGTTTGTGTATTTGAATTGAGAAATGAATGCTTTTGCTAGTTCGGAATATTTTTTCATATTGTTTTCTTTTGCTTTAAACATGCTCGTGATGTGCCCGTGGACGATTTGTGAGTCCCCATGTATGATCAATTGGTCCACATTCATTGCTAAAGCCATGCGAAGACCCGCAAAAAGCGCTTCATGTTTTGACTTGTTGTTGCTGACGTTGAAGTTGTACTTTAAAGCATATACGAATTCTGCCCCGTTAGGGTTTTTAAGTACAAAACCTGCCCCTTGATGATCCTTCCCTAGGGACCCATCAACATATAAGTTCCATGCAATTTTAGGGTCTGGTCTCCTTGTTACTGTGTTTAGGTTGTTGAGTTGAGGAGTGCATTTTCTACGATGAAATCAACCAGAACTTGCGCTATTTTCCTTCACTGGAAATCGATGTGATGCTTTGCTCAACTTGAGTACCCATTTTGTCATGCGGCAAGTTAAGTCTAGGTTGTGCAAGGTTTGTATTAAGGGTGCATCTGTGAGTACGGTGACGGGGTATGCTTGGATGTATGGCCGGAGTTTCCGCCACTTCGCAAAGATCGAATTATAGCATTCACAAATGTTTTTGTAACAGCTAAATACATGAACAATGTCTCTTCTTATTTTTGGATAACTAGGACGGGGACTTGGCTAAGAGCCACTTTTAGTTTGTCGAAAGCTTTTTCACAATTATCTGTCCACACAAAGGAACTGTTTCCTTTCTAAACTTTATAGAGTGGTAAGTTTTTTTCTCCCATTTTTGACAAGAATCTGTTGAGGTAAGCGATACATCCGGACAGCTTTTGTATGTCTTTTACATTCTTGGGAACTTTCATTTCTCTAATGACTTTAATCTTAGCAAGGTCGGTCTCTATCCCTCGTTTGGATACGATGAAACCCAAGCATTTGCTAGAGGGTATCCCGAAAACACATTTCTTTGGGTTTAGTCTCATTCCTGTTGTGCTTTATCCTTTGGAACGTTTCAATCATGTCGACGGGAAGATCATTGATTTTTTTTAGATTTGATGATGAGATTGCCAATGTAAACTTCCATGTTACGGTTGATCTGGTCGCCAAAAAGTTTGTTTACCATTTGTTAGAATTCAGCTCCGGTGTTCTTGAGTCCGAAAGGCATTCGGGTATAGCAAAAGATGCCATCATCAGTGACAAATGCAGTTTTTCCATGTCTTCGACAGCCATTTGCATCTGATGGTACCTTTATAAGCATCTAGAAAATAGAGGACTACATGACCTGCAACAACGTCAACAACTTGGTTAATCGGAGGCATCGGTAGGAAGGATTTTTTCAGGATAGCATTGTTTAGATCTGTGTAATCAATGCACCATCGCCATTCTCCATTGTGTTTCGGGACCATGACTAGGTTTGCTAGCCACTTCGGGTATTTGACCTGTTTGATAATGCCTGCTTTCAACAGTTCTTGGATGTTTTCCCAAATGACTAGTTGTCACTGTCTGGCGAATGTTCTTTTCTTTTGAGTCACTGGCGAAGATTTAGAGGGGATACCTAAGTGGTGTTCCGCAATTTCACGGGATATGGTGCCCAAGTCGTGTGAGGCCTATGAAAAAATGTTTGCATATTTAAAGAGAATATCTTGTTAGTATATGCCCTAAGACCAATTGACTCACATTTATGATTTATGAAGCATGTATTTTTGAATTGTATTTTATGCTCTTGGTCATCAAGTATGTGACTTGATAGTAAAACCCTTATAGCTAATAAAATACTATTCTTATTTGTCCCTAGTTTATTACATCTTGTAAACTAGTGTGAAGTTGATTGATTGTCAAGTTTTACTGATCATGAATATGAGATATAAAATCAATTCATAAATACATATTGAGAATATTGTATTGGACATGACCCAAAGTGAAGAAGAAATATTGCATGGGTTTAAGTTATAAGTATTTCTTCTCAGTTTTATATTTGGTGTCCTTCGACCTAATGTTTCTTGCATGGGGAGAAAAATATGTTTTGACATAGTCAAACATCACTTTTAATTAGGTGATCATTATGATTATTGGTTGGCTTATTTTCTCGTCATGGCTTGAATATTGGAGATAGTGAAAGGGATTTGTCCCTCTCTTTTTAGAGAGAGATATCCATGGGCCCCTTGATAAGGAAGACTGGAAAATATGCATGGCCATGCTCAAATAAGTATTAATAAGGTGTTATTAATATTATTTGTTGGAACAGTCTGCCTGGTGATCAAGTAAATGGTTAATTAAGTTTTATAAGGATGACTTGATCCATGCCTTATACTTAATTAGGATATCGTGTGACAAAATGACTAAATATTAAATCTGATGCTAGATTATTATTACATTTACTTAACTTGGGTAAGCATAATGTCTTGCTAGAGGCCGCTTATGTTTTGTGAATAAATGTCCAGGACATTTTTTCATTCACTGCCAAGGTTAAGTGAACCTACAGGATCACACGCATAGACGATCTTGTAAGCATAATGTCCACGTTCAATTAATCTAGATTGTGTCCAGATTTGTTGAACATATACAAAAGGGGAATCAGATTCCATATTGTATCTTCTGGTAGGTTAATAAGTAATTAATTTTATTTAATCGAATAAATGAAATTAATTACTTAATATTACTCATCCAACCGTTGGATGATTATAGGAATAGATGGACGAGATTAAACTGTCATTAGATGACAGTTAGGGTTTTGATATTGACAGCTATAAAAGGTTATGTTAACCTTTTCTTGGTGGTCGTCCTTTATCTGATTAAAGAAAAAAAAAACCCTAAACCCTAGAACGGCGATATAGTATCTACCCTCCTCTCTCCGAAATACGACTGATTACCAGATAGTCAGGATCAGTTCTGAACAGTTTTCAGAACACAGAAGGGGCTAGCATCCCGATCGCTTGCAGAGGAGTTCGCCGCGTGGATACCAGTAGAGGGCGAAGCGTACAAAGCAGCACCTCCACAACGAACAATCAAAACATTGAGGTAAGTTCTATCCAATCAGTTTTTCTAGTATGTGCAGATCCTGTTGGTGGATTTCCGTAGTTTTATTTTACTTTGTTTTTGCATACGGATTCCAACATATCTCGCACATCTTGAAGAATGGGATGGGGTAGTGTGGTACCGATCTTAATCTACCTTTCCGGATGTGTGTTACTAGTGTGAATAATTTGAATTCCCCCCAGGGTTGGAAAGTTTTTGTCATTTCCTAATCTACATTGTACTCTAGATATGAACTTTCGGCTTCTTCTTTGGAGGCTATGAAGCATTCTCGGCCGACGAGTTTACCACCTATGATAGTGTAGCGCATGAGTCTGATTTACACCTCAACAGTAGCAGAGTATGTGAAAACAGTAGCCTTCAGTACATTTAGTGCCGAATGTCCTGGATCCCGTTGTACAAGGAATGAGCGTCAACAATTAGAAATCTAGTTGTCGAGTGTCCTTCAATAGTTAAGGGCAAGGTGATACTACCAATCGAGCTGATGCTCCTGCCAGTGAATCTGATGAGGGGCATTGTTCGGGGTTTGATGTCAAGAGGGATACCTATTTGGTCGTTTGTTGCTCCTCGTGTTCACGAGGATTCGTTTGACAATGCAATGGCTGATGTCGAGGGTGACGACCAGTGAGGCGTCATCCTCTTTGTGTCTTTGCCCCTTGCGGGGGTGCTTTCCACTATTGGTGGAGATAACGTTGATTACTTTATGTTTACTCGCATTCTGTTGTTGGCCAGCTTTTTGGTAATGGTACTCCTGCTCACATTTCTTCCTATTTTCTTGTCTTTAATCTACCCATTAAGCGATAAAATCTTCTGTAACTCGATCTATTGTTCGTTGTCATGGCCGTGGTCTCGGCGAAAATCACAATATTTTGCATTGCTGCATCTCTTAGGTGGGGAAGTCATCTTAGCTAGTGCTTTGAGGATCCCCATTGATTCAATAAGTTGTAGGATTTGCGTGCGCGACTTTTTGATGAGTATAAAGGTGTCGATTCTACTGGTCCGCGCACGGGGGCGATTTTTCTATGAGTCTCTGTGATACAGGTAAGATAATCGCTGTCTTATAGGCTATCGAGTTGTATCTTGTGAACGATAAAATATTTTCCTTTATCCTTAAGCAAACGTATTATTGTTCTGTTCTCGTCTACTCATGACACTTATCTCCCCTTTTTAAACTCATGGATTGCATCAAGCAGGTGATCAACAGTAAGCAATGTTTTCGTAGCTAGTACATTTGTGAGTGAGAGCGATCGCAGACCGTGCTTGTAAGCTTGTATGTGCTCCCGATCTCTAAGGTTAGGCATTTCATAACTTCTTTGTTGAATCATTTTGTATATGCTCAGACAGATTCAAATTGGTTGTTGTCAGATTGTGAGCAAGTGATCTGAGGCTGGGATGATTTCCTTTCAGGCCGTGAGTGGTGCTTGAATTTTTGTCTCGAGTCTTGGAAACTTGATATCGATTGTGGGGGTAGTGAAATGAGCCAGCAAAGAGTTGTATCACGGAGGGAGCTGGGAAATAAGCAGCATAGCTCTACATCTAAAGCATTCTAGATCATCATTAGTACAAGAAAGTATTGAAGGTGTTTTCGAGATCTGTTGTGCCATTGTATCTTTCAAAATGGAGGTGTTGAATTTTTATGAGATGGGTGTTTGTTGATAGATATCTGAAAAGGGGTTGGAAGCTATGTAATTCCAATTACTATCGCGAGAGCTGGTGATGGCGTGCGGATGTCATTCATGATGCTTTTGACGTGGGTTTATACGGTTATTGGGGTAGGCTTTGCGAGGGTGGTGACATGTCCCACTAGTCGGGTAAAAGGGATGTTAGGTGTAGGATTCCCCGCTTGTGTGGTAGCGACTTGTTGGTCCAAAGCTGTGGACGTGTTTGGGTTAGGTGTATTTGTCATGTCGTCGTCCATAAAATGAAGCTGTTGCGGTTTTTGGAAAACGAGTTTAGTCATGTATGGTGGGAGCGAATTGATGAACTTCTAGTTACTAGATGCTCTAAACCCCTACAAAACAGACGAGGTGGGTGAAGAAGTAAAGATCATTTAATAGCAAGAATATAGATCAAGCAGCCCACATGGGCATAGCTTTGTTGGTTATGGGGCTGCAGAGTTGGTACCAAGGTCTAAGGTTTAAATGCTGGAAGCGGGAGTGTAGGAATTTCAACTTCTCCAATGTGGAGGGTGGTTCCTTGTGCGCACCAGTGCCTATCCTCCATTCTGCAGAACCACTGAGTCAACATGATTTACATCTTCTCCTGGGGGTCGGGCAGTCTGGTGGGAGCCATGTGAGAGATTTCGTCTTTTGGTACCAATGATATAGATCAAGCATTAATGAGAGAAGGAAGGAGCTTCTTATAGGTATTATGATGGGTTTTTTAGGTTCTTATCCTCGCGATTTGGGCCAGATTGGTTTTGGGCCTAAATAGCTCATTGTCCTCACTTTTGAATTGGGCCTTGATATATTGTTGAGGTGGGTAATGGGGTTTTATCTCATCATCCTTTTGAATGGGAAATAGTACATTTTCTTTTCTTTTTTTCATTTATCCTTCTAAAATTCTAGTAAGAACAAGTATACCAAAATAAGAAAATAACGATAATTGTATGAATATTTTAATTGAGGTTTCGTCAATGAGTCTTTTAGTGAGATGGAAATGAAGAGATTTGTTTATTCATATGTCTTAATTTTATTTGAAAATATATAACTTATATATTGTGCATAAGTTTATAGTCTACGAAAATAAAATTTTTCCATCAATTTCATGAAATAATTGAGTATCCGATAATAAGCATACACAACACATCAACAAAAACAACACACTAGCAAAAACATAATGTTTCAACACATATTAGCATAATATGATAATAGGCTCTCACGAGGTATAGATGAAAAAAACACCTAACTTTGTATTATTAATTATTCAAGCTGATTTTTCTTTAATTTTAAGGAAATTACTAATTTTCTCCGAAAGAAAATGGTATATCCAACAAAGTGAATGACATATATATAATTTATATTGTAAACTAGGCATCAAACCTTATAATTATTAATTAATAAACATCATTGAAAGAAAAAACAGAATTACTCAACATCATTACATTTTTAGAAGTAAAGAAAAGTCAGCCTTGTTATGCTGTGGCTGAATAACAAATAGCATACTTATTATTATTATTATTATTATACAGCAAGTTCTAGCATTTTCTTTCATTAGACTAATGCAATTTGTCATTTTAAATGCTAGTAATGTTACAGCTCATCACATCCACACATTTCCAGCGGACATTTTTTTTCCTTCAATGGTGTAATTTCCGGCAGACTTGGAATGAAAAGTAAAAGGCCAATTCCATTTCCAGTCTATTTAAAGGCTAGTTTGGTCATTTTAATTTCCTCAACGCAACTGATTTCCTCATCACTAATTTTCTACTTGCCACCGTTCTCGGAAGAAGTAAAATTAACCGCCAAGGAGCACAGTACTGGACTGGCGTCTACATTCTCCGGTTTCAATCATATTTCTTTGTAGGAAAAAAAATCGCGCGAATTATCCTGTGTATTTCCGTTTGTTTTGCGAAAATGAATAAGTTTCTAGCTAGGTCAGTGATGAGGCGTTTGGTTTCTGGCGGAGATAATAGCCTGTACTTGTCGGTGTTGGCTGCTCCGGTGGATGGAATGGTGAAGATGTCGGCGGTGAGGCACTTTGATGACGCAGTATTGGTTGGGAGCCGTCGGTTTGGGATTTTTGGTGGTTTAGGGAGGAGGATGCTGAGCACGTCGCCAGGAGCGGTGGAGAAGGAGCAGAAGAAGGAAGATGGGGAAGTTTCTGCAAAGCAGGAGCAGGAGAAGAGCAATGAAATTGCTCATTCGAGTTATTGGGGAATTTCTCGGCAAAGGATCCTCAGAGAAGACGGTTCTGAATGGCCTTGGAACTGTTTTATGGTAACATCGGAGACTAGATTAATTAAACTATACTCGTATTATAGGTTTACATCAATAGTTGCATATATTCACCAAAAAAAAAAAAAAGTCAATAGTTGCCTATCTTACTCTATATATACTTGCCTTCCACCAATTATCCTGATGAAATTTTCTATCGCTTTTTTCATGCTTCGCAAATTCATTGCGTGCGTGCCTGAAGTTTGTTATATAATTTACCTTTTAGTATAGACACTGGAGTATGTGATTCCAAATTTCGGTTGCATTTTGGTGATTTAAGACCTATTAGCTAGCATAGTTTGATGCTTTTCAGCGGAGTGGTTCGTGGAAAATAAAAATCTGGGTTAACGTGATTTGGTTTTCCCCTTGAACTCTGTATCCCGGTTGTTTATGAAATGCATTTTTTGGTGTAGTTTAAGTGATAGATTTGAGTAATTTATTGGTAAAATGCATCGTAAAGCAGTTTATTATGAAAATGTGAAGGAAATAATGCCTGAAATTTACTTTTTTATTAATTAATTTGGAGTAGTTATCCAAATAGCCGTTTGATGTTTGTCATCTGTTTTAGTTTCAGAATCCTGAATCAGTTTAATGTAATAGGCGTTATTAGGTAGTTGTAGAATACAGTATATATTCAGGGAAACATGCAACTGATGTAATTGTATTTTATGTTATCTTTTGACCTCACCAGTTGCATTTGGATTAATGGTCTTTGACCAGAGACTTGATGGCAAAAATGTTACTCATTCAGTTACCAATATATCATCGATTCCTGCGGGTTCTGCAATGGTTTTGAAAATCCATCAGGATCCAAGCCAATCAATACAAACAAATTTTTAGTTTAGTATTTGAACTATGTAGCTAGGACGTATTTGCTGATTGTAAGATCATAAGAACCTTTCTCCTTGGAGATCTTCATATTTCATTTGGCATGTGACTTTTCATTTTGTGAGTATGTTATTATCCTTGGTTTGATATCTAATTCCGTTACTCATTTCTTTTGGGGTAATGTTTAATAGGAATCATCTCGTTCTTTCTTTTAATTTGATATAAAAGTATATCAATTAATATGGAGAACTTCTGCTCTTTTTTAATTTATATGTTTTTTGCCCTTGTAGCCATGGGAGACTTATCGTCCGGACTTGTCAATAGATCTTGAAAAGCACCACAAACCTAAGAATCTTGTGGACAAATTTGCTTTTCGTACTGTGAAACTTCTAAGGATTCCAACCGACCTTTTTTTCCAGGTAACCTATTCTTCCCTTATTTGTTTATTTTCCAGCTCTTTGACTGCATATTTTATTTTTATCCGAAAAGGAATATTCTCAGTTAAATTATTTCGGTGGCTTTAACTTCTTGATGGTGTTAAATGTGCTAGTATGTGCTAAGGAACTAACAGAGCATTTTTTTCTTCCTGACTGAATGCATTGATACCTCCTGTTTTTCACATGCTGACAATGTAGTCTGTGCCCTATCTATTACTTAGGAGCTTCAGTTAGTTTGTCTTAACCATCATGAATTATGCAAATGAGTTAGCTTGTCTTAACCTGCAATTTCATTTGTTGATTGTCCACTACTGCTTTTGATGAATTGTTGTTGTACAAGCGTCAATGGTGTGCACCTCAAGAGCAGCAAAGAAGATGTTCAAATGACATTTTAACCTGACTGATCTCTAATTGCCTTGTGGAATGGGAGAGTTTTGTGCTTCCAGCAGCATAAAATGTCCGAATAATTGACCTGTGTATCATCGTAATATATAATCAACCTATCAACTATCATAAATTATGCAAATGAGTTATTTTGTCTTAAGCTGCAATTTCATTTGTTGATTGTCCATTGGAACACTACTGCTTTTGATGAATTTTTGCTATACAAGAGTCAATAGTGTGCACCTCAAGAACAGCACAGAAGATGTTCATATGACATTTTAACCTGATTGAGCTCTAATTGCGTTGTGGAATGGGAAAGTTTTGTGCTGCCAGCAGCATAAAATGTCTGAAAAATTGACCTGTGTACCAATACATCGTAGGATGCTCTTATTATTTATTGGTCTAGATTGAAGAACAGCTGTTCATTGCGCCCCCCCACCCCACCCCCCCCCCCCCCAAAAAAAAAAGAAAAAAAAGAAAAAGAGGTTGAATAGCAGCCACATTGAAGAAATAATTCTGGAAGTCGGGTTTTGTGTGCTTCATGCATGTAAACATGCTTTTACTAACTGGTTAATTCCCTTTTGGAATGAGAGATGCTCCATTATAAAATGAGAACATCACCGCTAATTCTTTAAAACTAAGTAATACGATCGTCTGAACCTACCAGGTTGGAAGTAATACCAGCTCTGAGGCCATTCTTGTTGCTTCTTTTCCTAATCAATGTTGCTAGAACAGAACTAATGCTCTCTGTTTCAGCTATTTGTGCTATTATTTTAGTTCTTCCTGGAGCTGATACCAATGAGTGACACATATGGCAGAGGCGATATGGTTGTCGTGCAATGATGCTGGAAACTGTTGCAGCTGTTCCTGGTATGGTGGGAGGCATGCTACAACATCTGAAGTCTTTGCGCAAATTCCAGCATAGTGGTGGTTGGATTAAGGCATTACTTGAAGAAGCTGAGAACGAAAGGATGCACCTAATGACTATGGTGGAGCTTGTGAAACCAAAATGGTATGAGAGGCTGCTGGTTCTTGCTGTGCAGGGAGTCTTCTTCAATGCTTTCTTTGTGGTATACGTGCTGTCACCTAAACTGGCGCATAGAATTGTTGGATATCTAGAAGAGGAGGCTATACATTCATATAGCGAGTATCTGAAGGATATTGAAAGTGGTGCTATTGAGAATGTTCCGGCTCCTGCAATTGCAATAGACTACTGGAGGCTGCCGAAGGATGCAACTTTGAAGGATGTTATTACTGTTATCCGAGCAGATGAAGCTCATCATCGAGATGTCAACCACTTTGCTTCTGTAAGTTTCATCATTTTAAAATTAATGTTCCATTTACATTTTTTGTTTTTTTAAGATCAAGTTCCATTTACTCATTTGGGTGGCTGGTGCCTGTGGTATGTGTCATATGGTAGTAATATAGTGCATATATATATATTATATATACTTCATGTCTTTGATGGCCTTTTTATTTTTTTGCAGGATATTCATTTCCAGGGAAAGCAATTAAGTGATACTGCAGCGCCACTCCATTATCGTTGATTTAAACTCTAGTAATTGTTATAGAGAGTATTGTGTATGTTATGAATTAACGCCAATGTTGACTTGGCCGAATTGCAAACCTTAAGACATTGGAAAAGAAAGAGCAGGCATACAATAATATTCGTATAGTTTCTCCTATAGCTAGCTCTCTTTCAATTGGTTGAACATGTATAAATACCTCATGTACCTCACTCATATTCAAACTCAAAAATATTGTTCAAACTTGTGTCTGCGTTTCTTCCCTTTGTAGACTTTTGCTGTTTATTGTTCAAATAGTAAATCCCCTTGTTTATAAAACAAAAAAGAAAAATAAAACTTCTGTATATTTGGATCGTATTTTTTGGATTTTAGTTTGGAAGAATGCCTTTTTTTAAAAAAGTTTTATTACTTTTGAAGGGTAAGTGATTCGAATATGATTATTTTAATTTTATTGTATTATATAATAGTAAATAAGTGATATTAATTAGCTATTGGAAACCTAAATTATTTTTATTTTTTTCTTTATATTCATAAATTTTTATTGTATATTTTTTATTATAAATTATTTTATTTTTCTCCTTATGTTCACAAGCTTTAATTTTATATCCTTTTAGCAATGAATTTTTTTGTTTTTCTCTTTATAGTCATAAATTATTTTACCTTTCAAATATAATAATTTGTTAAAAATAGTTTATAACTATATTTGAAGTAAAGAATAGTTCTTGGTTATACAGAGAAAAGTCAAAATAGTTCATAGTTATAAAAAGATAAAATTAAAATAGTTCATGATTATAAAAATATAAAATAAAATGTTGTGATTATGAAAAGAAATAATTCATTACTAGAAAAAAGACAAAATAAAAATTTATAGCTACAAAAAAAAATATAGTTTGTATAAAAATAACTAATATCTCGGATAAATAATTTGTTTAAAAACTATTCACAATTGTAAAAGAATAAAATAAAAACTTATAAATTATTTTAAAAAATAAAAAATTTATTAGTATTTATAAGCCTTATTTTCCGTTGTTTCCATCTATTGTTTATTATATCTACTTTTACTTAAAAGATAGATTAAAAAAACTATTGTAAAATTTATTTTTTATAACTGATTTTATGTATTGATATTAATTCGTTATATTAATTTATATAAAATATTTTATTTTTAAATATATTAATTCGTTATATTAATTTATATAAAATATTTTATTTTTAAATATTTATTTTTAATTACTTAAAGAATGCATAAGCAATGCAAGGATGAATCGGACCATAAGAATTTTTTTTCTTTTTTATTTAAAAAAAAAAAAAAGGCCGTGGGATGGGTATGGATAAGATAGTGTGGCGAGTTGAACTTGAAGAATCCAAATTGAGGACTACTCCCGTTGAATTTTTTATTTTTTATTTTTTTGCTGAATAACTCCCGTTGAATTCAACCCACTTGTACTTTGCGCATAATCAACTGTACCTTAATCCGTCCGTAAATTACCAGCAAAATCCACGTCGACATCGTCACCTGACTAGTAAGTATATGTATATCCTTCCGTTCAGCGATAGATAGGCCTTTCTTCTCTGTCCGAGCAACCGGCAATGGAGTCAACATTATCACTGCATGCTACGGCCGCCGCCACGCGATTAACCCTCACCAAACCACTGAATTCCACTTGTAATCCTCTTTTTTATAATCTCCATCGCCGTTTCTACCATTCTCGCTCCAGCCAATTAGCTCTTCTCCGCCTCAGCCGCATTCTTATAAATGCTTCCGCCGCTCGGGGACTTAATGCTTTTGGTTCAGTTTCTTTGTCCAGGAGTTTCGACGGTGTGGTACTGCGTCCTGTACAGAGACGTTTTGAATGTGTATCCAGCTCCGCTGCTTCCTTTTCGTCCGGCGGCGGTGCTTCTGGAGGAAGTGATGGTAACAGCGGCGGTGGAGGCGGTGGCGATGGTTCTTCGGATGCTGGGGAAGCTAAGCCGAATTCAGTCGCTGGAGGAGCTGATGATGTCTCTGCTTTATCTTCTGATGTTATAATTCTTGATGTTGGAGTAAGTTTCTGTCATCGATTCATACTTACGGCCATTTACTTTAGGTACATTTTGTTTTAACTAATTTAACGTCCTGTTAGTTTAACTGGAATAGAAAAGATGGCAATTTTCCATTCGTGGATTATGTATTAGATTGCCTTTGGAAGTGAAGCTGATGGGATTATCTTTTGCCGATGTTCTGATGTTTTAGGGTATGACGTGTGGAGGATGTGCAGCTAGTGTTAAGAGAATTTTAGAAAGTCAAGTAAGCTTGCTCTATTCCATTGCTTACATTTCCGTTGACATATTGATATGCCCGTTGGTGGCTTTTGTAATCAAACAAAAAGAAGTTTCTTTATAGATAACAAGGCTGGTCTGTGAAACTCTTATGACTATTCACTGGAAGCTGTGTTTCAGGATGATAATGTGATAAGATTTCTGCATTTATGAACAGCCACAGGTTTCTTCAGCTAGTGTGAATCTTACAACAGAGACTGCAATTGTATGGCCCGTGTCTGACGCTAAGGTTGTGCCCAACTGGAAGAAACAATTAGGAGAGGCGCTTGCAAAGCATTTAACAACTTGTGGATTCACATCCAATCTTCGAGGTGAGCATTTTCTCAATGCTTTTATCTTCTCAGTTATTTGTAGAAGTTCATGCATTTGAGATGGCTTATAACTTAAATCAATTTCTTTTCTTTCTTGTTTTAGTCCCGTGTCTGGACACGTATTCTTGTTGTCTTGTCATAAGTGAGGTTTATGTTCTCAACTTTAACTAATTTCATCATTAAGCTTGTTCTTTTTCTGTTCTGAGATTCAGACAACAATGGGACTGCTAGAATTTATGGACTATAACCTCTAAAAGGTTGGACAGGTGTAAAAGATCATAAAGAGAGTCTTTCGAGAAGCAGTTTATGTCTTATCTACAAATGGACATAAGATAAAACTATATTTTCTCGTGATGTCATTGAACCAAATAAACAAGTATGTTAGTCATATATGGATTTCCAAGTTTCGCAGGTGCATCACTTGTTGCTGCCGGTGTATTTGGCCTTTATTCTGATTCTAAATAGAGAAAGTGAATATTTCTTTTGTGGAAATATGAAATTGAATTTAGATATGCTGACATAAGCGGCATGGAATGTGAAGGGAAAGATTATGCTTCTTCAATATTCTACTAGATATTGGAGCATATTATTTGACGTGAAATGGAATAAGCTGATAAAAAGTTATATGTTAGAAAAACTCACGCAACCTCTCATTACCATTCAGGCTAGGAGGATGATATGCAATCCAGCTTGCATGTGCAGATTGTTTCATTGTTTAGAAGTTCCAAGAACTCCAATTTGTAATGATAAAACTGACTAGGAGTAGGATCCAATGATCTGAACCCAATAGGTTTGAGCAGTATGTAGTTTGCAATAGTATAAATAGTTTCAAGTAATAATATGACTCTGATCGGTAAGGGGGCATAAACCAGTTTTAGTTCATTAAAACTCTGTCTCACTTCAATCTCTAATATTGACAAATTTACACGATTGGCTTTTAAACGGGCTTTGAGTTGTGCTGTTTAACTCTTGTTCTAAAAGAGGGAGAAGGCTTTTCACTACTCAAGTTGACCTTTATGTTCATTTTGTTTTTTTAATTTTTTAAAAAAAATTTACTGCTACTGGTTCCTTCATTGTGTATTATAATGATGGATTGTTTATCAAGGTTTCTACTAAGTCTCCATGATCTTTAAGTCACTTAAGGATGAGTTTGGTGCACTTTTGTGTGATTTAGGAATCTGCAGGACATAGAAAGCAAAACAGGACACTACAAAGTCAGTATTGAGTTGCAAATATAATTTGTTGGAGAATTGACAAAATCATCCTACTGTAATAGTTATTTTGAGATAAATATTGTCTTTCCGTTCTTAATTAAGACAAACCTTTTATCTTGAAGCACTAAAGGTGAGGAAATAACCTAAATGGAGAATATCTTCCCAGTTTAACGTAGTTATGGATAAGCCCTCTATTGACTTAAGTTTGCAGTCAAACATTTTAGGTTGAGTTGTGAGAGAACAATATAAAATTGCATGAGTGTTCTCCTGAGTAGCTGAAATGAGCTATATTCTTATATCGATAGTTATCGATTAAGAGCCTCATGAAAGTAGAAACCATGGGGCTATTGGGCTTGGATATGACTTACGTAAAGTTTGGTGGGACTTGGCAGGTCAGGGAGCTATTGAAGGAGATGTTCAATCCTAGGAATGCAAAGGGAATTCTTGTAGCCAGCAACCATTCTCCTTCATGGTATGTCCCTGTTATACTGACTGGAATTTTAGACTCATCCAAACAATATTCTGTATGCAAATGTTTAACCCTGGCCCATGCATAATGAACTAGTTTTCCGTCAATAGGTGAGTCTCAGCGGCAAAAATTGATGGATATTTTGAAGGAAGGCCAGTCAGCGGAAACCCATGCCTTTTGGATAATGTAATTCCTACAAGTTGAGGGAGTTCATTCACTAGCTTAATCAGTAGAGGACTTCCATCTACAGGGAAAAAGTTTTTGCTCGATGAGTTAGTTTTCATGTATAGGGACAGATCTGTTTTTCATGTTTAGGGACAAAAGACAGTATTTCCAGCTTTCAATTTGCATCTTGTTTAACTTTGTATCTCTATTTCTTTTGTTGTAATTAAGGAGGAGTTTGTGTTGTTTCTCATTAAGCATGTTATAGCCGAGGTTGTGTTGTATGGGAAGCATTGGAACTTTTCCTCAATTGTATCCAAAAAAGATTCAATTATCAATTACAGGCACTAAATTATTTCTTTTCCATGTTACATTTATAGATTTACTTTCTAATTCATTTGTACTCTCGAAGTATATCTTTATCAATTTTCTTTGACTGAATAGTTTCACTATTAAATTACGAAACTACAGGCTTCATGTGAAATCTTATAGATGAAAAATGCATTTGTATCCCACTATTATCTTATTTTATATAATGCTAATTTGAAATGGTCAAATTTTCCTATGGAACAGCTAGCAGCTAGATGAATTGATGCAAGAGAAGTTTGTATGTTACCTTTGAGAGGACTTAGTATGGGTTGTAACTAACCATCTGTAAAGCATGTAACTAGAAACAAAAGAGCAGAAGGGAGAAAGTATTATAATGTGTCACAGCATTTTGGGAAATGTTACTTTTCTACACTGCTTTTGCTATCTAGAATATCCCTACCAGGTCTCGTAAATGGTGTGGATGTGATTCTGTACAACTCTTAGGATCCCACCGTTATGTGTGACAATATCAACAAACTACTTGTAATTGTGACCTAGGTATTTCTCACTTATAGCTTTGACTCATTGGTCAGATTATTCCTGGTTGTAGTTAGAGAGAATTTACGCTACCCCTGTTTATTAGCAGTGTTCCTGTAGTTACTATCATTTTGCTTGGAGTATTTGCCTGAATATGAGAATTTTTTGACACAGTTTGCTAACTGAAACGAAAGGCAAGTTATTTATCTTATTTGAATTGACTTTGTGGAGTGCTTGTTTGTAGATTCCAGAAGGGAGAACTTTCTTGAAACATTTGAAAAGAAGATGAAGGAAAAGCAGATTCAGTTGAAAGAAAGTGGTAGTTATCGTTCTTGGACTTCATTAATCAGAAGAGATGTTTTCTTTCCCTTTTTATGTTTATTAGGTCTTAATATATTTCTGCTCAAGTCATGTTCCAGTTAACAAGCAAAGTGTAAACCTTAACATTTTGAATTTGCACCTCTTTTTTGACAGGTCGTGGACTTGTTGTCTCTTGGGCATTGTGTGCTGTCTGTCTTGTTGGTCATCTTTCTCATTTTCTTGGAGCTAAGGCTTCATGGATCCACACATTTCATTCAACAGGATTTCATATGTCTCTATCTCTGTTTACATTGCTTGGTCCTGGTCGACAACTTATCTCTGATGGTCTCAGGAGTTTATTTAAAGGGACACCGAACATGAACACGCTAGTTGGTCTTGGAGCTTTATCATCATTTGCTGTCAGCTCATTGGCAGCCTTCGTACCAAAACTTGTAAGTGGTTATTCTTACCTCATGTAAATTTATTAAAATGCATGCTTGGTTTTAATTCAAGATGCATCATTATCATCCATGTCGTGCATGTTTTTGGTTCTTATATTTCAGGAATTGAGAAATTTGAAGGCAATAAACTTGTCCTTGTGTAGTTCCCATTTTACTATGCTGGTGGATAGATAGTCCCATGAATGAAAAACTGATTGATCTTTTTTTCCCCCCCAAAATTATGGCAGATTGTCTGATGAAGTATTCTCACTGACATGAGATCATGTTTAAAATACCGGACTTTTTCTCCAGTTCTCTTTGCTTTATTTATTCAAGGGCTTCTGCATTTGTGTTGAAGCTAGTTTCCTTCGCGTAGTTGAGGCATATGCCTTCAGGAGTTAACCTTGCAGAGAATGCTTTCCTGCTTCGTAGAGCTGACCTTTATTGGTCAATAAAATAAGTTTAAACCCTGTTACAACTTTGAAAAAGACAGGTCTTTTGGGCAATAGGTTAAAACCTGTTAGATTGTGGAACAAGACTGGCAAAGACCATTCTCAAGTTGAATTGTGATGACGACATGCCTTTTGGGTATGGTGATGACGACAGGCCTTTTGGGTTCAATCTTTCTGTCTGCAAAAATCAAAGACCTACTTATATAGGTTAAAAGGAAAAAAAAGTAAAATTCTTTGTGATACTTATTTGTTTATCATATTATGTGTGGAGAAGCTTCAAAATTCTTATTGAACAAGTAAACTAGTTAAGCTGGGGCAGTGGGCTGTGATTATATGGTGCAATCATAACACTTGCTGTAGATTTTATGCATACTTGTTACCGTTCAAAGAGGCTTGGGCACTAGGTATTATAGGAAGGCGGCAGACACATGGTGAGAAGTGGAGAATGGAGCATCCTCTCCAGATACTTTGTATTGATACTTTTTTTTTTTTTTCCTTTTGCGAAATGTATTGATACTTTACTAATGCTTGGTAATCTCTTCTCTACATTTTCTGAGATTTTGCTTTGGGCACTCAAACATGTCACATCTTCTCAACCCTCTCTTGGAAGACATAGATATAAGGCATCCGGGATGCAGGTTCTGTAACCTCTATCATGGACTTTTAGGGTCTATTTGGATAGAATTTTTAACTCACACTTCACTTTCCTTTTTTTTTTTTTATATTTTACCCTGGGTCCCACATCTTCTCTCACAATCATTATATCTTTCACGAAATCCAATAATGAAAACACTAACTTTTTTCAAACTAAAACCCAATTCACCCTTATGGTCATTTAATTTCTAAGCTCTGTAGTAACTTATTTTCTTACAGCACTCATGGAGCGAAAGTAGTGTCATTGATTCAGGAACCTTGAAGCCTGAAGTTTTCAATCTCCACATTTCTCTTGGCCATCCTTCATTCAGGGATTCGTTTTCTTCTGTCGTCTTTTAATACTGCAATCATTAAGCTTAGCTATTCTGAATATTTCCCTACCCTGTTGAATATGTGGTCATACTTTTCAAGATGCTTTCTTCCTCAGCCTGACGAGTGTCATATAGTTGTAATTTGATTAGTTGATTTACCTAGTATTGAATGGATTGCGTCTTCTACAGGGTTGGAAAACTTTCTTTGAGGAACCAGTTATGTTGATTGCATTTGTGTTGCTAGGAAGGAATCTAGAGCAAAGAGCTAAGATCAAAGCCACCAGTGATATGACAGGCCTTTTGAGTATTTTGCCATCTAAAGCTCGTCTTGTTGTTAATGATGGCAGTGGAGACTCCAGCTCAACTGTTGAAGTTTCTTCTAGCAGTCTTTCTGTTGGAGATCAGATACTTGTGCTACCTGGAGTAAGTAATTGTGCTACATGACATTGTAATCGTTGTTTACAGGAAGTTATTCTATTTACCATTTTGTTTTCACTTTAAGAGTTCAATTCAGCCTTTGCTGATAATGGTGCCAACTATGGAGCCTAAACTTTCTAACATGAAATACAATAAACTGTTATTTTGAGACATTTTTTCCTCATCTTTTAGGACCGTGTTCCAGCTGATGGGATTGTCAGAATTGGTAGGAGCACAGTTGATGAGTCCAGTTTCACTGGAGAACCCTTACCTGTCACTAAATTACCTGGGGTAATGATATTATTTTAAATCTTGTATTTTGTGTCTTTGCATTTTTTTTAAATAATAAACAACAGGACTGTTTCTGAAAAGGGATTGGAAGCATAGATGCGCTTGAGGTTATGTGAAATATTTTCATTTTTTTAAATAATAAACAACAGGACTGTTTCTGAAAAGGGATTGGAAGCATAGATGCGCTTGAGGTTATGTGAAATATTTTCATTTTCTTGGGTTGGGTCATCCTATCTGTTTCACTGAAATACATTTTCTGGCAAGAGGAAACACCAATCCTGCATCATCATTATATAGTCATAGTGCTTCACATCAGCATATCATCAGAGATCTTTTGGTATCAGGCTGAAGTTGCAGCAGGAAGTGTTAACCTAAATGGAACACTTACCATTGAAGTGCGAAGACCAGGTGGTGAGACTACCATGGGAGACATTGTTCGATTGGTAGAAGAAGCACAATCTAGAGAAGCTCCTGTACAGCGGTTGGCTGACAAGGTCCGATGTCTTCATTTTCAACCTTACCTTTATATAGTTAACCATTTGTGTTGGTGGTA
This sequence comes from Catharanthus roseus, assembly GCA_028651295.1. Classification (NCBI taxonomy): domain Eukaryota; kingdom Viridiplantae; phylum Streptophyta; class Magnoliopsida; order Gentianales; family Apocynaceae; genus Catharanthus; species Catharanthus roseus. The sequence continues at coordinate 1,788,981 of JAPQWS010000108.1, read as the reverse complement.
TATAGCTGTCTTCTTGACATCTTGTATGAATTACGTGATGTGGAAAGTTTTCATTTTGTGAGCGTTTATGGTCAGGTGATTCTCGATTTTAGTAATCTTTCCAAACTAGTAGTTTTCTAAGATACCGCTTTCCTTTTTAAGGATTATTGAAGCTATTAAAAAATCTTTCACCTAAATGTAAAAGTTTTTGGATTGAGGTTGTCTAGATCTCTCTCACATTTCTTCACCTATTATTTTACTGAAGTAATTTCCAAGAGCCTTTTCTGAAACACCATTAAAGGCCCATCTCCTCCTTGTGATAATCTAGTATGAATTGTTTAGTTATGCTGGAACTTATTCCTGGTGTAAATTTGTTTGCTAGATTGCGGGGAAATTCACCTATGGCGTAATGGCACTTTCTGCTGCTACTTTCGCCTTCTGGAACCTGTTTGGTGCTCAAGTTCTGCCAGTGACTCTTCATCAAGCAAGCCCAGTTTCATTGGCATTGCAGCTCTCTTGTACTGTTCTGGTACGTTGAAATGTCATCAAGGGCCACATATACTCATAGATGAAGTTACCAGTGGTCGTTGTCTCTTTTAAAACCAGACCTCCAAGAAGAATTCCTAATTCACCACCCCTCCACACCCCCAAAAAAAAAACAAAAAAAAAAAAACAAAAATAAAAAATAAAAAAGAATCTTAATTTTCCATTGAGTGCTCTCTTCAGTTGTTCAGGGCTGATCATATTAGTGTCAATGTGCTTCTTTTTTGAGTTTTAATTGCAATACATACAATATGTCTATATTTGAAATTTTATCTGTGGTTTAATGCAGTAGTGGATCTTTCTTCTCTGTAGGTTGTTGCATGTCCATGTGCGCTTGGTCTAGCAACGCCTACTGCAGTGCTGGTAATTACTTCGGGATGGAATTCAGGTCTGAAAACAGATTGGGATGGCTTTACTAACTTGTCCTTTTTTTAATTTTAGGTTGGGACTTCACTTGGTGCTAAAAAGGGATTGCTTTTACGAGGTGGAAGTATCTTAGAAAAATTTTCAATGGTTAACACAGTTGTGTTTGATAAAACTGGAACACTGACACTAGGTAGACCTGTTGTCACAAAAGTCATTACTCAAGGGTGCGACATAGATGTGGAAACACAGTTGAGTGCTGTAAAACTTCAAGTTGATTAAATACAAATTCTGAGGTTTGTTTCAAATAATTAGCATTATCTTTCTGCAGACAAGATTCAATGCTTAACTTGTCAAAAACTGATGTGCTGCGGCTAGCTGCTGGGGTGGAAAAGAATACAAATCATCCAATTGGAAAAGCAATTGTTGCAGCTGCTCAGGCACTTAACTGTGCTTTTACAAAGGTGTCTTTTGTTTCCTTTGATGGTTGTTGTCCTTCAATCGTGAGTATTCTTTTTGTCTTATGTTCAGACTTGCTGACTTAGGTGTCCAAGAACGTCAAGTTCCCTTAATGCATTGAATGTCATTCTTAATGATGTTGGCATGGCACTTAGCTGGACATACTTTCCCATCCAAACTTCAATAGATTGATTTCCCCACCACTTTGATAATATTTACTCACCGACCTGCTTTAACATTTCTTCTGAGAAATATTTAACATATAATAGATGTTTCTCTAAGTTCCGTGGAACCATTTTAATTAACAAACAAAGAGAAGTAAATATTATTTCTCTAAGTTCCGTACATTGTGGTTATTTCTCCTTGCTAGGAGTTTCTTTATTATTTTGTAATCAATATCATGTCACCCATTAAAACAAGAATCTTAACTAATTTCTCTGACCAGTTTTCTTGATACACATCCTTTTCCCCCTTCTCCGCCTAATATCTGCATTCTTCTACTTTCTGTTTGACATTGGATTTTCAGTAAGTTAAAGTTTCAAAACCCTTGCAGTTTTTACTATGTATGGGATAAGTTTTTATATAAAAGAAATTATTTCTGTTATTTAAAAATAGTTAAATAGTTATATCAAAATAGCTTAGCAAATTATATATTACATACACACACAGAGAGAAGCAAAAGTCAAATAAGGATAAGAGTTTACTGAGCGGAGTGGATACACACTTGGTAGTTGACTACAACCTTTGTTAATCATATTCTTTTTAGGATTCTGAAAGTTTCCAGTTATCTTGTGGTAATAAATTTGCAGGCAGCCGCGGGAACATTTATTGAGGAACCTGGATCAGGTGCAGCAGCCACCATTGAGAATAAAAAGGTGTCTGTTGGCACATTGGAGTGGATTAAAAGGTAATTCAATCTTAAATATCCAAATCTAAGCTGGCATGCCTGTATTATCTTCCTGTTGAAATTAGCTGTTGCAATCTGAGTTAAAGGGAAAGTTTCATTTACATTACTCTTTCTACAACATGCTTTGAGTCTTGAAGGCATCTTTGTGATACTCTTATATGCTTTTCTACATGCAATGTTCGTTTTCTATTTGTTAGTTGAAAGAGAATAACTAACAACTAATTGCGGTAGTTGAAATTTTTATCAAATTCAACTCCAGTTCTTTTACAGTTATTCAATATAGAAATGAGCCAGTTGTCAAATATGCTCCGGGAAATCCTTGGTTTTCATTAATCGCTTCCACTTCTATCTGTGAAGCTTTTCTAATAATGTAAACACTAGCTCTACTCTCTGATGGACAGTATCATCTTGAAGGGCAATACTAGAAAAGGATGAGAGTATGAAGTATGGAAATTACTTTTTGTCTTCCCTTCTTAGATTGGGTATCTTCCTCTTGCTGAAGTGATTTACATTTTCTTTCTACTAGAAGTTATCTTATGAGTTCATCTGGAAAACAGAGATTGATGAATCTCACAAAGTTTCTCTTTCCACTTGCCTGAACAATAAAAAAGCAAAAAGGAAACTGTAAATTATTTTGCAGTGATGTTTTCAATTGATTACAGGCATGGTGTTGACCAGTTTCCACTTCATGAAGTTGAAGAATTTAAGAATCAATCAGCAGTTTATGTGGGAGTAGATGGTAATCTTGCTGGTATCATTTATGTCGAGGATCAGATTAGAGAAGATGCTAAGCATGTTATTCAGTCTTTGTCCCAGAAAGGAATAAGCACTTACCTTCTATCAGGGGACAAGAAGAATGCCGCGGAGTATGTTGCATCTGTTGTTGGCATTCCCAAGGACAAAGTGAGTTTAAGTTTGTGTCTTCCTACCCACCACAACAGTGTAGGAGATTCATTTTGTGTCTTTCCTTAGTGCCTTAAATGTTTTAGCAATATTTTGAGAGAGGGACTTTTATGAGTTGACGTGGTTTTGATTTTTTAATATTTTTAAATATGAATTTTTTTCACAGTTTATTATGCCTCTTTCAGAGAGAACTTGAAATAAGCCTTAATGTGACCTCAGTGCTCCAGAGTAAGGGTTATGTTCACTGGTTGGAAGTGAAAACGGGTCATGAAAATAGAGTAACAAGATTGACATTTGTAATAGATGGATAGTCCAGACGTCAGATATGCTGAATTTCAAAAGGAATAACTTTATCCTTATTGTTTCATCTACTGTCCGGTCAATTTTGTCTTTCTCTACAACCAAATTTGTTTCAGAACTTTTGGAGGATAGATTTTGACTACCTTGATAGTGAGGGCTGTTTGTGGCATTAGAATAAAGTTGCTCTCTGGTAAGAGTTATAACGTTGAATGGTGGATAGCAGGTTCTATATGGAGTTAAACCTGATGAGAAGAAAATGTTCATAAGCAGACTTCAGAAGGATCAGAAAATTGTAGCTATGGTGGGTGATGGAATTAATGATGCTGCTGCTTTGGCATCAGCGCATGTTGGAGTTGCCATTGCTGGAGGTGTTGGAGCTGCTAGTGAGGTGTCTTCCATTGTGCTGATGCACAATAAGCTGTCCCAGGTACAGGGTAGTAATAATAGCTGCTATTTATGTCTTTGGAGCTGCTTGTTCAATGTTTTGTTTTCTGTTACCTGGTCATAAATTTCATAAGAGTATGGATGTCAGGGTCAATTGGATTTCTTCAGATGTTAATTGAGACATTGCATCATCCTTGCAGTTGCTTGATGCATTGGAGTTAAGCAGGCTGACCATGAAGACCGTGAAGCAAAATCTTTGGTGGGCTTTTGCATACAACATTGTAAGTTCCTTCCATGCTGCAATTTATTGAATATGCAGCTTTTGGGCCTCAAGGACTCTGAATGTTTGGGTTCAGTCGACTTTGAAAATTAGATTAATGATGGTTCCCTTCGGTTTGCTGTTTACATTTATTCCTAGAACTTGGAAATATGGGAAATATGACATTTTTAACAACTTTAAAATCCTAAAACTCAATGGATCTCTCATTGCTGTTTCTTCTCTGTTATATATGAGCCAGAACATGGTCTTGCTCCAAGGATATCTAGATCCTTGTCATTTAAATTTCTCTTTCAGCTACCATGTTGATCTAAAGTACATTTTTCCCCCCTCATATTTCGGTTTTGTTTCTCATGATTTTATCAGGTAGGTATTCCAATTGCAGCTGGGGTATTATTACCAGTTACCGGAACAATGCTTACTCCATCAATTGCAGGAGCTCTCATGGGTTTGAGCTCTATTGGTGTGATGACAAATTCATTATTACTGAGGTTCAAGTTTGCATCAGAAAGGGAAGAAATTGGTGAACCATCAATAAGGATTGAAGTGCCTCCTGTGGATGCAGAAACATGGCAGCAGAGCAAAAGAGCAGCTTGAGACACTCATCTGTATCCCCCAGATAATGAGACTCATGATATCGGGAAGTAATTTTGATAGCATAGACTGACAGTCTTGAATTGGCAAACCTGTGGCGGAGGCTTTTCGATCTTTTCCAATCCTTGTGGAAAATGGTACGAGGATGGGGCCGCTATTCGCTTTCTATCAGAGCATGACGAACCCTAAATTTTAGTGTACATGACATAATTTGTAGTAGCAGATATGTAGGAAGAGAAAAGCTTGAATTGGTATCACTGCCTGCAACTGCAAGGGCTTTTAGTTGGCTAACTATCTCCTGTAGAAGCACAACGAGAAGGGAAAAAGCAAGCCAGGTGAAGCGATCGTGTCAGAGTTAACATATAGAGATACAAATAGACAAATTCACTTGTTAATGTGAAAATATTACATTTTTATATCGTTTAATTCAATTTGTATTATATTGATGCGGATTTGTATTATATTTGATGCCAAGTCCACTCATTTTATATTATTTGGCATTTCTAAATAATTATGTAGAATCGAAATAAGTCTATGGATGATTTTAACTTTTTGCATTTTAGTAAATAATTTAGACTTTAACTTTTTGCATTTTAGTAAATAATTTGAGAGATCGAATATCATTTCAAATCTCAATTTTGGGATGTACATCTCTTTCTCACAAATCATTCAACTTTTACGAAATTCAATGAAAAAACCTCAAAACTAAACTCTATCCATATACACATAATTCACTTATGCAAAAAAAAAAGGCATAATGGCAAAGGAATCTGATGATGCTAAAGGCAAAAACATCACAAGCAGTTGTGCATTTTGAAAGTAAGGCAAAATGTAATGTTCACTAGTTTATATGAATAAGGTCCATTTGTCAGAAAAATTCATACAGGTAACATGTACATTGGGCTATCGCCAGGGTGTAAGAGGTAACCAATAACAGCGTAAAAACGAAATCCACTCTCACTAATTACACTAAGCTGTTTGCTATGAGATGACCCCAAATATGGAAAGTCCAATGAATTCCAGTGAGATTTTGCAAAAATTCCCAACAGTAACGTCAGAAGAGCTTTATAGTAAAGGCAGAATCCAAAGGTATTGGAACACTGTGCACATATTTCTCTCTGATCACGTAATGGACGGAACATGCACCATTTCCTGCTGTGAATGTCTGGCTACATCCTGCCTTTGGTCAATTGTTGGTGCGATAAAGAAATTTACCTTCCTATTATCAAATCAAAATTCACACCATGTAAGTCATACCTACTTGCATCAAGTGTGTATGTGGCACGCTCAAGTTTGCGATCCCTCTCCTGCAATTCTTTCGTAAGAAACCATAAAAGTAATTGATTACTAACTTCTTGAAGAACCAGGAATCCTTTCTCGCCCTGATCTCACCGTGACCAAGAAGATAGACAACACCATACTCCTTGGCTCTGTGTATGAATGACAGCTCCTTCTCAAGACTCTGCTCAGCTGTATCAGATTTCGTTGGACTAGTAGAAGGTTCTGGGTTCACCTCTTCTGAAGTGCTTTCTTCTACAATAGACTTGCTTGCATCCCTAAAATCAGTCAATAGAGGAACACCAAGTGAATAGACACTTCCATTGGGAGCTATGAGTACCCTTGAGAAAGAGGGCTCTATTTCTGAATCTGAATCACCATCACCATCACTCTCCAGGGAACGTTCTTGAGCTTCCCTACGAATGAACTTCTCAAGGCTTTCAATAAGCAACTGCTCAAATGTCTGGTGATTTTCTTTACGAACATCTTTGTAACCATATCTGTTGATATCAAAGGCAGACATTAAGATAGGAATAGAAGAATACAACTTTAGGTGAATATACGTGAAATAAAAGCTTATGTGCTCATTCAAAATTTTTTTGTTGATACATGTTCTTCAGACAGGAGCTGGTAATCATAGACATCCTTATTTGTGATGGCAATTGGAATTTGCATAAATTGACAGGTTTCAATGAATTCTTGAGAGTAGGGAACCATTTATACTTTGTCACCAGAAAGAGATAGGAATCCAAGATAACCATTATAAGGAAGTCAAGGTCGCATCAAAATCATTATAAAAAAGAAAAAAAAGTCAATATTGTCAAGTTCAACAACTTTCCACCATACAGTAGCATACTAAAGTATTCAGTCACTAGCTCCTGAATTCTCAATTTAATCACATTTGAAGTTCTATGAACAGTATAAGCTATTCTCTCCCAAAAACTGGAACCCGAAATAGCAAATAACTGGATGTCTAGCCCCAAAAAAAATACTTTCAGAAAATGATTAATATATTACCTGGCAATACAACGAAATATGTGGTAACTTTTTGGGCAGACTCGCCGGAACAGGAACCTTTCACTTTGAGGCACTACAGGAACAGGAACATACTTTATACATACAAAAATGATCATGGAATGGACAGCAGGAAGAGTGGTGAGAAAATGTCCAAATATTGCCGGAATACCCTTGGCAAGCTCATTGTAGACTAAGCCAATGCCAGGAGCCCTAACAGTACCAAGGTTGGGACCCAGTTCCCTCAACAAATCCATTGACATCTTCTGCTTGACCTCTGTCTCATACTTAAGTTTGCTCCCATAATTCCAGATGCACATGATTAAGAACATAACTATCGCAAAGACCAAAATAATCCAACTTCCATCTCCCACACTCCATAGAACAGATGAAAAGAATGTCAATTCCAATCCCAAGAAAATAAAAACAAAACTCAAAACAACAATGATGTTTATCTGCCATATAAGAAGCATGACTAGAGTAACTAGAACTGTGGTCATCATCATCACCCCAAGCTCGGCAATACCTGCCAAAAAGAACTAATATTAAACAATAGCCTCCTGAAGTCTTATTCAAAGTAGTTATTTGTGGAGAGACAGAAAGTACCCTTTTTTTTCTCCAGGGTAAGGGTTGGGAGAATAATTCTGGGTTTATTTCTTTTTACAATTAATTTCAAACTTCATTATCCAGAGGAATATGATATCCCATTGAAACTGAAACCTACCTGAACATGCTTTCACTTGCTTAAGATAGATCATGAGGCTAAAAGTTCCAATAATGTAAGAGAAGCAATGACCCTCATTTATTAGGATGTTGGGTGAATTCAATGTGTTTTCCAGCAACAAAATTACAGGCAGACATTAAAGGTTTTTAGTAAAACCATATTGAGAAGACCTCGGTAGATGAATAACAATTGACATCTAAAGTCTAATTCTCTTTCCAGTATGCCCACCACATCTACTGCATAATTTGATTTAAAGTTCCAAGAACTAGTAACTAGCATGTTACATCTTATACAAGCACCACAACCTCAACACATCCCCCCCCACCCCCCCCACCCCCCACCCCCCACCCAACCCACAACCACAACTAGAAGGGAAAACCACACAAGTTAAAAGACAAGAAAGTTTTAGGAAGAAAGAAAAAGAAATACCATATGCATTTCCAATCTCATATATACTTGAGATGGTACAGACCAATATCAGTGAAGAAGCCAGCAGAAACCAGTTCATTACTGGGATATAGATTTGACCCATGAATTTCCGTGATGTATGAACAATTTTGAGGCGAGGAAAGCAACCAAGTGATGTTGATTGCTTAATACATGAAAAAGTTGCTGTTGTCATTGCCCTACTGGCAATCAGTGCAGCAATATTCGCAATAAGAAAAACTGGCCAGAAAGCACCACCTGCGGTTAAAATCAAAATTCCTCAAGAATCAATAAATCTTATACTCACAATTACTTGGATTAAGTAGCCCTTTGAAGCTTGAAGAACTAAATTGACATCTGAAACTTGTAAGAAAATGGCATTTACTTGGAACAGATGAGAAGAAAGCTTGTGTTGTATCAGCATGGTTCTCCATAAGGTAGGCTGCCTGACCCAGGTAACCCAGTAGAAGGCAAGGCAGCACAACAAAAGCAAAAGTAAGCTGCAAGTAAGCAAGTTTCAGTTTTGAGAACGACACAAGGAAAGCACAGCAAGAAGCATAGAGTTTACCTGCACTGATCTCACAGAAAAATAACAAAGGTCTGCGAACATCGCTTCAGAACCTGAAGCAGAGTAAAGATCAGCACTCAACAGCAAGCTAACAGGAAGAAGTATATGGACCCTAAAGATAATTTGGGAATTGGATGGAGGTAATGCACCTTTCAAAGTTGGTTAAGCTTCTCACTAGAAAATATTCCAAATCTTATTTTAAATACCAACCAAATAGGGAAATATCACAGTAGTTAATTGCTTGAGGTGACCCTAACGCACGGGCCCAAAGTGCCTTAAAGTGCCACTGAAACATGTGATCATTTAAGAGAAGTTCATTTTTTAGCAAAACATACATTTCTACCATCAAATACAATAATATGATTATAAATGTCATCGATATTCAGAGTGAAACATTAAATTCAATAAATGCATGAAATAGCCATGAAATTCAAAACAACATGTCAAAACAAAAGCTATGGAAGACAAGACAGGAAATGCAATAAAAATCGCAACTGCTACTAGAAGAAATACAGTAAGCACATACATAATATTATGTAATTAAGGGGAAAAGAGAACATCTGACATCCGAGAAACAAATAAATTAAACCAATGAAAGAAAGTATAATCACTTCTTAAAGAAATCAACCTTCACAACTTTTTACCTGTTGCACACAGAAGACAGCCCCCAAGAGAATACCATGCTTTAGTTGAGTTATGCTTGAAGAAGTAATAGATGTGAACTGGATTAAATGCCCTTAGGACAGTGGTGTCATATTTTATAAGGTTGTAGATGCCAATGCCACCAAGAGAACAAAACCATATGAACAAGGCAGGACCCACTACAAGCCCCACTTTACTCGTCCCATACTTCTGTACACTGAACAGGATTACAAGAAATGCGACTGAGATCATCACAACTTGATCTGTGACAAAATAAATTGAATTGAAGAAACTGAGTAATTTGGATAAATTCTCTATCACTTTATAAGAAAATAATGGAACAACTGGCAGATGACAGCACAAATCAGAGCCTATAACATTAAAAATTAATGGAAACGATTGAAAATAATATATCTTATTTTCCTAATACAGAGAATACCATTGAGCATTTGAAATTCAGACACAAGATATACCATTCAGTGGTGCTGTTAAGTTCATATCAGGAGATAGCATCAAGTTACCTTGCTTTATCCCAGAAACTCCAACTCTCAAGCCACCAACAGCAGACATCACTGTGGTAAGAAATTACAAATTAATATAGCTCCAACAAACAGGAAGAAAAGAAAGAACCTTTTTTACTATAGCCCAAGATTCACTGTAGAAAAACAGGACAGTGAAAAGATACCTGACATGGCAGGTGTGACAACCCCATCAGCTATCACCATAGATGTACCAGCAAGAACTAAGATCAGAAGAACCTTTTTCAGAGTGACTGAAGCTTCTAGTCTCTCCTTTATCCTTAGAGACCTCTCGAGTTCTGCAGATGGGACCTTCAGTCTGAAGCTCGATATACGAGCATCAGATGGAAGTTGATTAGGGAGAAGACTAACCTTAGCATGCCTGCAAATTAAAGAGTACAGCGCAAAAGTACCACCTGCAGCAATTAGACAGTTAGAAAACATACCCATCAATGTAAATGAAGATCAATCTTTGCAGAATATCTTATAAAACCATGATATGAGAAATTATTAAAATCTGAACTCTATAATACCTTCACCATCATCATTCGCCCACAGTACAATTAAGACATACTTGATAAGTGGAACCAGAATCAAGGTATATAAAACTAGGGACAGTGCACCAAGGACATCTTCATTTCTCGTGACAGGGGCCTTGCTGAACATCACACTGAAAGTATACAATGGGCTTGTTCCCACATCACCAAAGACGACCCCAAGTGTCTGAAACACCAAGATAATTCTCCTGCCCATAGTGACATCCTGCGATTATATTTTCTTTTTTTAAAATCAAGATACCAATATTTTTAGGTCAAAAAAGAAGCTATACAAAGATCTTATGTACAAATAGATTCATAAATCATTCTTCCTCAATAGAAACATCTAGAGAAAGTCCATCAGATGAGAATTCATGCCACTCAGGCCATGAAGAAATTTGATTAAATGAAAGAGAGCCAACAATATGAAAGAGAAGGTGCATGGATAGACCACAAAACCAAGTCCTCCACAACAGACCATACTAAGCTTGAATTGAAAGATACTTTGCAACCACCTAATAAGATAACGATAACAATTTAGCAACAAGCTCATAGATCTAACTCATTGCATAAGACGGTCAGTCAGCCACAATTTACTGTAATTTATCATTGAGCTTGACAAAGAAATTAAAAAGCTCAAGCTCTAATTAGCACAAGACACTGCAGTTAATTGTCATAGTGGGTACCAGTTACAATCTTGTCTCAGAAGGAAGGGAGGGAGGAAGGCAGAGAGAGAGAAAGTCTGCACAATGTGCATACAACTGAAGTCATCACCAGTGCATATGTCACTATGAACTCTTCCCAAAATACAGACCTCTAAATATGGCTCAAACTAGTGTATAAACCGGGAACAAAAGCATCCTTTCAAACACAAGTTTTCCACACGCATGCAGTATGAAATGGAAGAAGCAACGGGAAAAGGTTGAAAATTTTCTGAAACATTACTTATTCCGTACTGTTTCTTTTATCAGGCAGCATCTAAATAAAAATATGATTATCTCTTTACATCTTATATTTCAAAAGAGTTAATTCTGTGGCTGATAAGCAAAGCCATGCAAACAAAAGAAGCTTAGAAAACCTCAGTACTACGAAACATAGTTGGGAGACTGAACGAGCAATAATTTTTTGTTTCTTTTTAAAGAAGTGGACTCTTTACATCAGCAATTGCAAATTGAAAAATTCCTAAGAAATCCAAGGTTGTCGTCCAAGCAACCATTTTAAGCATCACGAGGACAATCATCCTAAGTTGCAAAAAAATAAATAAAAACTCCGATACCTCAAACTCAATTCTTTGAGCGCCAGGGACTTCAAGAGCTTCAACATCAAAAGAATCAATCCTGGGTCCCGTACGAATCAGACGCTGTTCAGCATTATCATCGTCATCAGAGTCCATGCCATTGGTCGGGGACAAAAAGCCTACATCATCATCATTATCATCATCATCTTCACCATTTTCGATCTCCGATGAGTCCTGATCCTGAAACACCCAACGGAATTCCATTGAATCCATGGAAGACAGTCCTCCATTCTCCTTGTCCGATCCCTCCATCAAATGAATCTCTCTCTGCAGCAGAGTGTAAAATTGGAGCCCTAGGGGAGATTGTACGGGTTTTGTAATACTATTCTAGGTCATTAGTATGGAATCCGAACAATTTTTCATTCATTTTTGTACCTCGGGATGTGGGTTTGGGATCGGTTTAGAGAATGTATAACGACCTGTGTACCGGTAGTAGTAGTAGTAGTGGGTGGAGCCTGAATCTTTCTGGAGTCGGGTTCTATGGTGTGGTCGGGCCAGCTGGAAATGGGTTCGGATGCTTCTTCGGGTGATTTCTATGATTTGTCCGTTAATTGATGGGATCATGAGATTTTTTTTTCTTTTTTTCTTTTTTTTTAAAAAAAGCATGGAACATGAGATGCAATGGTCATTCATCAATGGAAAGAGACAATTGTTGAAGATGTACAAAATACCAGTCAAACAGCACAAAATCTTTTTTTTTTCGTCAAATGAAACAACCATTTATTAATTTTCGAATTCTTTACTCGACAATTATCATATCATAAAAATAATACAATATCTAATAAAATTTTTTCCTATTATACATTCTTATTAATAACAAATTTTAATATAAAAATTAGTAAAAATAATAACGAAGAAAAAAATTTTAAAAACATCCTAATCTATACAATAAAAAATTATATATTTATTTGAACAGTATAATATAAAAAATGTGATAATTAATAAAAAAATAAGAAAAAAATATTTTTTTCGTTTTTTACTTATCACACTTCATTACAATAAGTATTTGTTTGTATGAACAAGAATACATTTAAATCAATTTATGATCCATTTTTCCATATTAAAAGAGTTTAAAAGCATTAAAATTTATTGGTTGAGGAAGGGTATAATTAAAACAATCATTAACTATTTTGTTATTTTTATAATGTAACAAGTTAAAAAAATATAAAAAATTTCCTAAAAAATACAAATATTATAAGTAAAATAAACAAAACCGATGCCCTTTTTAGAATTAAGCTAGAAATGTCAAACTATTAGATAAGTGATAATAAGATTACAAAACACTACTTGTATAACACTTCATCTAATACATAATATTTTATAAATAATTCCTAACTATTTTATTCAACACATCTGTGCCATTTTATTCACCTATTGTGTAACAATGTTCCTAAAATAAAATAAAATAAAATAAAACTATCGTTTAACACTTACCATTACAAGCTAGTGCAATGCATTAAAATTAAAAAAAGAAAGAAAGAAAGGATAGTAACTCCGCATAATAAAGTTCCTTTAAAAGAAAATCAACCAATAAATCTATAGTTCAATGTTCCCTAAATAAATCTATAGTTGAACGCCCTAATTAATTATGCACCCAACCCCACATACAGCATCATAAGAACATTACAAACATTGGCAAAAATGGTTACCTTAAAAAAGTTTAAAAGGAAAGCTGAAGAAGCAGAGCAGAGACATTATCTAACACCAAACAGTTAAAAGTCAAAGATTTACCAAAATAGATCCATCCAACATTTTACAACAAAAAAGAAAGAAAGGACATGGTTAGCAAAGTGCATCTATCTGAAGAATTCACACATTCAAAGAGGAGAAACTCCTCTCTACACGGGTCCAAGGAAGTCCCCGTCTAACCCAACCACTGCCTGGAATTCTCCCTCAGTCTCTACATACTTCTCCCCAATAACCCTGAAACGGACCACCACATCTTTCTCAATTAAAGATGTGGAGCTTCTGAACGTTGGGTTTTCTCCAGGCACGTAATGGTAATCAGGCATCTTCTGATGGGAAAGATAGATCTTGTCCACGGGTCCACATATTAAGAAAACCCCGTGTTTCAGTATCCTGTGGACAACACCTTCCAAAATCTCTCCCTTGAACATCTTGAAGGTAAGGCAACTGAACTCAACAGGAAATAGTATATCACCTTTATGTTCTCGAATTTTTCCTTCCCCAATTTTCTCTAGAGTTGTCACAGCAAGCAAATAACCTAGATCTTTAACTGCCTTCTTGGTAGCAAAAATATCTAAAAGGCGAATAATTATAGCCTTTTGAAGTGAAAGACCATCAGGAGCAAGTTTCTCAGGGGGGATTATGACATTCCACGAAAGTCGTGTCTTTAGATACATTGCTGCCTGTCAGAAAGAACGAGACATTTTATGAGGCATTGAGTAATATGAAAGAGCAAACAAGAAGCAACTGGAGCATAGTACATCAAGGAGATGAGTGATAGCTACACTTCAGCTGACCCAGTTTAACGAACAGTTGAGAAATCGACCCAAAACACCCCCCCACCCCCAAACATCCCATCCCCACCAAACCCCCTAAAAAAATGTAAATTGAGAGGTGATGGAGTACATAATGTGAATGAAAGGAAGCTTCATATATAAGTCAGTGGTTTACAAATATTTGTCCAAATAATCAGTCTCATCGTCAGATGAAAACAGGTAATAGACTAACACCAAGAATGTAATCATGTGCCATGACACAAGAAAAATATATTTGTAACTATCTTATGGTATTCACCCTGAACAAGTAAGATACATGACAAAATGAACAGTTTCTCTTCCAGCATTGTTTCTTTTTGTTTTTTCTAGTGCATGCTGATTGAACCTTAAAGGTAGAAAGTGATGCAGATATTCTTGGACAAAAACTGAGGATTCTTTCAGCAAAGCCTAGTGCTTCATGATAAAGATAAACAGAAAAGAACATCAGAAAGAATATTAATTCCCTTCTTGTGCTTTTCCATGTCCTGTCTCACCAAGTAACCTCCAATTCAAGAGGTTGTCCAACCATAGTTCATACATTATAGAATGCATTGGCTAACTTTTGGCTGTAAACTTTCAGACTGATATGGAACTTTGACACCATGCCAAGTGATACAAATTTTTTGATAAAATTTTCCACTTCACACTAGAAGCAACACTTAGTGATCAACTAAGCACCCTCAATATAATATCAACTCAAAAGTATAATATATAAAGGAAAAGAAAACCTGCATAAGAACCCCACCCCTCAAAAAAAAAAAAAAAAAAACAACAGCAACAAAAATTGTCCCATGCTGAATTTCTTTGTGTAAATAGTTAGTCTTACAAGAACACAACTCACAAGCACTACTTTGCTAAGCCTCAGTCATTTCGGCAACCCAGGTTATAAGAACAACTCGTAACTGTTTAAGCGAAATGGTAGTAAATTTTTCTTCTTTTTTCCAATCAACCCTCCAATAGGGCTAGGGCTGTCTTTTCACGCAGTAAAACTCCCAAAGAAAATCAATGAAACAAAGGAGAAAGCCCAAACACCAGAAAAACTGATGATGATCCTTTAAAAATATATATAAAAAAATTGCTGTTATGAGTGCAAATTGTAAGGCTCACAGGAGGTTTGTGCAAAGGAGGAAAGGAATAAATCGACATTGCTTAGGCAGAAACGGTGAGCTAAGTACTTCAATTAACTCATCTACATGAGTAACGTTTTTAGAAAGGGATAAGCAGGTGATGGAATTATCTTTGAAGTTGACATATATCAATATTCTCTTTAAAGGAACTGAAACCCAGGCATTAATGTCTAGATGATGCAAGATCTGCAGGAGATTAGATGGAGCAGAGTTATGAAAGCTTTAGGATCCTAGTGTTTAATAATATTTCTTTTATTGTATTTCCATCTCATGTTTTTGGCCTCCCAGTTAGGTTCTCCAATCTTGATTCTCTCTAATGTAGCTATTCTTTCAATCTATATTACCTTCTTTTCTAACTCCATCCATTTCTCTGTGTTCTCTACATTTTCCTTTGAGGAGAGAATAAAATACTTAATGATTATGTAATTTGTTATTATTTATAGAAATAAAGTAGGTATTTCACCCCCTTTTTAAAACTCTTTCCATTTCCTTCCCTTTCATCCCACTTTAGGAAGGAAAGAAAATGAAGATAAAGACCTCCATTTTTACTCTCCACCCCCTCCCTTTCTTTCCTTTTCTCTCCTTAAAAAACTCCCAAATAAAACTCCTACACCTCCTTTCCCTCCCTTTCTCTTCTCTTCTCTCCAAATCTTCCCATCCAAACTAGCCCTTAGTTTCCAGCAAGATAGTCCGATTTCCACTTATCAATTTTGAAGTAGCCGGAAACAACAAATACCTTCATAATTACCCGAGCTCCCATTGGGAACTCAACAAAACCCACAATGATTCCAATAAAGTTGCCTTTCTTGAGTTTTCCTCATCATCTTGGCACAAGCATTCAACGACAAGCAAAACCCTTCAGTAGCAAATACTAAAACCCACATCCCCATAAACCCCAAATGACGAATAGCAGAAAACTTTACCAAACAAAAACATCGATTATCAATGCATGACCATAAAACATCAAAAATCGCCAAAGATTAGAATCTTACTAGTGGTTCCAAGAATCAGACAAGTGAAGAGCAAAATCAGAGGCACAAAGTAACTACTAATGTGGCATAGAAGCTTACCTGATAAAGTAAGAATAACCTGAAATAAAAGCAAAGCGGAATCAAGAAACGGCGGCGGAATCAAGAAACGGCGGCAAACCTTCTTGTTTCGATCGGATTCCGGCCTCGAATTTGTTTCAATTTGGTTTTTTCCCCCTTCTTGCAAACTATTCGACGTGGTTCTCTATTTTGAGTAGACATTCAGTATATAATATATATACAGTCCCGAATTTATGATTTGAACATTTTTAATTGCAATAAAGCCCTTCTCATCTTATTGCTTATGACTTAAACCCCCATGACTTCCTATTGGCACGCCTCTGTACTGAGGCCCATCTACTTGGGCCACCTTATAAATAAAAAGATATAAGCCCAATCCAAAATATACACTATGGCCGAATTAGGAATTAGGAGGGTGTAAAAGGTTCAGATCCTTTGGATCTTCCTAAATCAAGACTCATACTCTTATAGTGAAATATGGACTCAGACTCAAACTTTCTGGATATAAAATTTATGGACTAGACCAGACCCTCCAGGGTCTAGAGTAAGGTCTGGGTATATCCGTACCTCTATGACACTTTTTTATTTTTTTCCTGTTAAATAAAAATATATGTAACCTTAAAAAATCATTCCTCTGTTCTTCGCCTTTGGAACAAACAACCACAGATATAAAATTTTGAATGAGAGAAACAAGTCCACAAGAAACATCCAATAGAGAAAACAGTACTAATAATGTTTCAAAGAAGAAGAAATCTTGAAGAAAATTTTTCTTCTCTAAACCATGCAGAAAATAAACTAAGAAAAATAAACCACTTAATATCATAAATGTATGCATTATGTATTAATAAAAAATATGAAAATAATATAATATATAAATATATATTATTTTATTATAACGGGTATACGAGTCTGAATATCATCGTACCATACCCAAACCCATTTAATAGAATCTATATAGGTATGGGTACAGGTACGGGTCTGCGGGTATAAAATTCTAACTTTACCTACTATAAATGGGTATAGACCCGTGCGGGTACGGATAAGACCCGCCGTTTACAGCCCTATGGAACCATCTAAGGAACACGAATTGATTCGAGTCATAATGTTAAAAATTTCACATAAAAAATTGTAAGTATTTGAAAAAAGAGATTTTTTTTTTTTTTACGTATTTGTTATTTAATGAATATTGTGCACTTATATTTTTTATTAAAAAAATCATCAAAAGGTATTATAGAAGAAATGTAAATAATTTTGAATAATATTTGTACAATTTCATTATGTCATTGTATAAGTTCTCATTAAATTTTATTTGTTTTGTATCATTCATTAGAAAGAATGCAATTTTTTTTATAAGTGTATATGATAAAGGATTGTAAATACTTGATAAACATTTTCATTCTTATTATGTAAAATGTATTTCAATTCTTATGATAAACATATATTATAAATTTTTAGAAATTATATAGCCCGATGGTATTATAGTTTGAGAAAAGTACATTCAGCATCACAATATCTTATTTGCGGGAGAAGTTCATTGAATGTATAACACATTATGGTTTAAGGAGGAGGGTATGTATAACATTCCCTTGAAAAACAAATGGCCCTACAACTGTTTTGAATGGGAATAACATGATTATGAATATTATAAAGACCTCTACACAAATGAAATATATCTTAATATTTTGAAAGCTGATATTCTCTGCCACCAAGAGTCTGATTATAGCTTCTAACAGTTAATTCCATCATCTTGATTAGATATCTCTTGTTGCTTCGCACGCAGCTCTTCCATGTGCAATTCAAATACTTTTGCAAAATCAAGAAAATAATTTAAAAAGAAGATCAATGCCTGCAAATAGCAACAATACTAGAATTTGTAGCAAATTATGTAAATATGAGACTAGTCAAACCCAATATCATTAAATGGTAATAGAAACATTAACAAGCTACCAGAAAGATTCACCAACCTTAACCCCCTCCCCCCAAATTAAAAGAGCCATAGCAATATTACTCTAATCTTACAAATGAAAACAACTATGAATACAAACGAAACATTTGATGAATAGCCATTCTACCTAAAGAATAGGGCTTCCACCTATTCATTGAAAATTAATCGCTCATCTATTCTGTAAGTGTTTAAATTTGAAATAAAGATAGATGCTTACGGTGGGAGTTTATTGAGTTGTCATTATCCTCAGGTAAAGGGCGCTTGTGAGACGGCCTTTCCATGGTGATTACGGCGTAGTCATCGACGATTGGCAACTTTCAGCTCAACTCTATGGCAGCACCACTCAATTTACTTAATATGTCGCAGGTAAGAAAGAAATAATATGTTGAGGTAGTGCCTTGGTTCGAGCTAATGACAATTGCCTATGATTTGACATGGTCTCCTTATATTTAGAAAATGAATATTAAATACTATCCTTTTTTGAAATAAATAAGAAAAAATAGTGAATAATATCCATAAAAAAGTTTATATTTTTTTATATTTTATATATATTTTTTTTCATTTACCCAATATATATATACACTACTATATTTCATTTTTAGTTGAAATTAATGCGAATTGGTTTTAACTGACTTGTGATGGATATTAATATTATAGACATGATTACCAAATATTATTCTTTCAATTTAATATGTTACTTCCTTTATGTAAATTATCAATTTTTTAAGAAAAGAATAACATATTAACATAATCTATTACGCATCAATTAGACAATTTTTGAGGAAGTTATATATTAATATAAATAATTATATATTATTGAATAATACTATACGTTTTACTTCCTAGAAAAAAAGTTTTGCAATAGGATAACAATGATTATATATTATACATAGATAGAACAAGAACTTTAAATTTGAGGGTTATAAATTTATATATAGAAAATTTTTGAAATATTAATTAAACAAACTTAAAGAGAAAATATTTAAAGAAATTTTTTAAAGAAACTTGCAAATTTTACAAATGTTGAGTAGTCACGTGTGCTCTAATTTGGTTATGTGACTAGTATTGTATATGATACAAAAAAAAAAAAAAAAAATCCCCTTGATAAATAAATATACATCTCAATATTCCCTAGAAAAACAAATATACATATTGCTCTGCAATTGTTTTGAATGGGAATATCATGATGTGAAAACTAATCGCTTCATTTATGAGTGTTTAAATTTGAAAAGAGATAGATGTTTACGGTGGGAGTTTATTGGACATCGTCATTAAGTAAAGGGTGCTTGCGAGATGACCCTTCCATGGTGATTACGGCATAGTCGTCGACGATCGTTAACTTTCAACTGACACACTGTGGCAGCGTCACCCAATTCACTCAGTATGTCGCAAGTAGAATATAAACAAAATGATGAGGCATTTGGCTCGAGCTAGTGACAAATTGACAATCGCATACGATTGAAATGGCCTCCTATTAAAAAAATTGAATATTAAATACCTTCCCTTTTCTTGAAATAAATAAGGGAATATAATGAACAATATCCATAAAAAAAGTTTATATTTTGTGTATTTCCTGTGTGTATATATATACCTCTTTTTTTTTTTATTTTACCCAAGAAGAAAAAGGTAACTTTTTATTTTATTTTTAATATGCATTAAAAAAGTTTAAATCGTCAAAAGTACGCCCCTAGTATATTTTGTTTTGAGTTGAAATTAATGAGAATTTATTTTAATTGACTTGTGGTGGATATTGATTACCAAATATTGAAAGTTACATTCTTTTATGTAAATTATTGATGTTTGTAGAAAAGAATAACAACACATTAACATAATCTATCACACATCAAATAGACAATTTTTGACGAAGTAATATATATATATATTAATATAAATGATTATATATTATTGAACAATATTATATGTTTTACTTCCTAGAAAAAAAGTTTTGCAAAAAAATATATTGTTATTGAATGATTAAATACTATATATGGATAGAATAAGAACTTTAAATTTGAGGATCATAAATTTATATACAGAAAACTTTTGAAATATTTATTAAACAAACCTAAGAGAAAATATTTAAAGAGATTTTTAAAAATAAACTCACAAATTTTACAAGTGTTGAGTAGTCATATGTGCTCTAATGTGGTTATCTGATTATTATTATTATTATTATTATTATTATTATTATTATTATTATTATTATTATTATTATTATTATTATTATTATTATTATTATAAAAGATACAAAAAGAATTTCCCTTGAAAAACAAATATACATCTCAATATTCCTTTGTAAAACAAATGTACACATTACCCTGCAATTGTTTTGAATGGGAATAACATGATGTGAATGTTAAAAGACCTCTACACAAATGAAACACATCTTAATCATTTGAAGGCTGCAATTTTCAACCACCAAGTATATGAATTATAGCTTCTACGAGTTTAATTTCATTCTCACTTAGATATCTCTTGTTGCTTCTCGTGCAGCTTTTCCATGTGCAATTCAAATACTTCATTAAAATTAGGAAAATAATTTAAGAAGAAGGGCAACGTCTGCAAATAGCGAAACAACACTAGAATTTGTAGCATTTTATAAATATATGAGACTAGTCAAAAGCATATCATAAATTAAATGGCAATAAAAATGTTAACCAGCTAGCAGAAACCTTAATCCCCTCCCCCAATAAAAAGTACCGTAACAATATTACTCTAATCTCGCAAAGGAAAATGATTATAAATACAAACAAAACATTTGACAAATAGGGTTTTTTTCTATGTTTAGTCCATTTTAAAAAATGGATACTAAATTGGTTCAGTCTTTTTTTTTTAATTCTACAATGGCCATAACACATAGCCATTGTGCGTTCTCACCTGAGATAACGCACAATTGTTGTGCGTTATCACTGATAAGCGGATTAAAACGCATTAAAAATCATGTTTAACGACGTGGCAGAATCGTTTACTGACATGACAGTGAGTTGTCGATAACACACAGCGATTGTGCGTTATTAGTCATTATAACGCACTATTATTGTGCGTTACCCTGCGTTATCAAGTTATAAACCCTACCCCGACCAACTCCGCCTCTTTCTTTCTTCTTTCTTTCCCGAAAATTTTCTTCTTCCTTCCCCGAAAAGTTTCTTTTCTTCTTTCTTTGTGCTGCTGCCGCTCTCGTTGCTCTGCCGCCACCGCTGCTTGGTAAGTCCTTTTCCTCTTCCTTTTATTTTCTTCATTCTTCTTATACTTGTATCTTCTCTTCTTCTTATACTTTTGTGTTTTATTTCAAAATTTACAGTAAAAATTTAGTTCAATTTTTTAAATTCAAGTTTGAATCGGTGAGACTTTCCTTGGAGTACGAAGATTGTTAGAGTTTTGGAGTGGAAAACGGTAGACAGAACTTATAAGTATGAAGGTGCATTTTTAATTTTCGGTAAGTTTTTATTTATTTAAATTATTTGGTGTATTATGTATTAATTTTAATTATTATTTATTTGGACTTGTTAATTGTTGTTTGTAGATTATTTTTATTAATTTTATTTGGATTATTTGTTAATTTGAATTAATTTATTTTTGTGAAAGTGGGTTTTTGGTTTATGTTTAAATTTGCTGTTATTGATAAATTTGTGCAAATTTGATAATTTTATGTATATAATTGTGCTTTGCATTGCAAAAGTGATTTTAGGGTGATGAATTATTTTAATGAATTTATTTGGATAATTAGGTAAAATTTTTTACTTTACTTTATGATTATTTGAATTTTTTTATTTATTTGGACAACTATTTTGCATCATTCTTATAAGTTTTTTAGTAGAAAAGATGGGGATTTGGAATTTGGTTTTTTTTTCTCTTCACTTTTTTTTTTTTTTTTTTTGTAATTAGTAGAACCGAAACTTGGAAATTTATGGTTTAGTATGTTATTATTAATTGTATGCCGTTATCAATATGAAGAATTTTATTTAATATATATATATATATATATACGGACTAAACCCTAATATTGAATTTACCAAGTAGTAAAATACTTAGCTATAAAATATAGCATCAATAACCCTAAAAAACTTAAAAATTCTAAACTTTAAATAATAAAAAACTTAAAAATCTATTATTAAAATCCTAAATTTTACATCAAACATTAAACCATAAAACTCTAAAGTTTTTAACAGTAAACCCTAAAAACCCAAAATCATAATATTAAAATCCTATACCGTAAATTATAAAAACCTTAAAAATCATAAGTTTGATATTTTAAACATTAAACCGTAAAACTCTAAATTTTGTAACAGTAAACCCTAAAAACCCAAAATCTTAATATTAAAATCCTATACAGTAAATCATAAAAACATTATAAACCCTAAAAATACTAAACTTGATATGTTAAAAATCATACAAACCTAAAAACCCTAAAATAATAGTACCATAAACAACACACTTTAAAAAGTTTGAAATTATAATTTAATTAAAAATTTTTACTTTAATTTATAGATATTGACTGTAACTCAAACTGTAAATAATATAGATGGAAGAAGGCCCAGCACACGTGCATCCGGGTCCCATAGTCCCTGATGTTTTAACGAGACAGTACGAGCATAGGTCTGGATTGATATGAAGTGGGGATCATGAGACGTGTTTCACTGATCTTTAGTGTAGGCGTTTCAGTCGCAATCTATTCCAGTGTTACAGTACGGCTCCCCGTAGGTTTGTAGATCTTATTGATAGGACTGATTTAGGGGGAGTGTTCAGATGTGGTTATATTGGGATCGACTACGGTCTTATTACCGCTTTAGTTGAGCGTTGGAGACCATAGACTCACACATTTCACATGACTTGTGGTAAAGTCACAATAACCCTTTAGGATATGCAGGCGTTATGGGGTTTACGGATAGAGAGTTTGCCCGTTACCGGTCCTAGTTGGAGTGCACACCAGAAACAGTATTGGATTGAGATGATTGAGAGACTTATTGGTGTTCGGTTTTCTTTTAGTCACTTTTCTGGTTATAAGGTGAAGAAGGAACCTCTGGAAGCTTGGTTTAGAGACCGATGATGACCTCATCTTGCGCGCTCGTGGATTTATTTTTTTACTTCTTGGCGGTCATATGCTTCCCGATTTCTCAGGCAATTTGTTCATCGCGCTACCTAAGTTTATTAGAGGATATTGATGCCATCAGCACATATAGCTAGGGTAGTTGCGTACTTGGTTTTTTATATAGGCAGTTGTGCACGACAGCTTTAGGGGGTGCACGACAGATAGGGGGAGCCCTAGTCATAGTACAAGTTTGGGCGTGGTCACGTATCCCTGTATTGCGGCCTCAGCTGATGACGGATGTTCAGGCCGACCGACCCTCTTGCTCCATTTGGTATTATATGGTGCACATCTTTCGACTGCAGCAAACTGCCCACACACACTCTAGTTACATACATGGATCAATTAGATTTCATGCCATCTGATCAAGTTCGCTTTAAAATACTTTGTATTACTTGTAAACCCTAATTATTTAAGCACTTAACTTCATATTGTTTTTGAATTTTGACTTCACAGTTTGTATGGCTCCCTTATCATGACCGTGGTCTGGTTCCATCTGACCTGTGGTGGGCAGAGGTCCCACTCATTTGTTATGAGATAGTGGTGTATCACTGTCCTGGGCGTGTGATTCGTCAATTTGCACGAGCTCAGCATATACCGGAAGCACGTAATACTCGTCTTGATCTGCATCGGATACAGCTTAGAGGAAATGACCACACTTATGGAAGACATCATGCTAGCCATGTAGAGGTCTGACATCAGAGGCGACTGCATATTAGGGATGGCCCTGCCTTAGCAGTTGAGGTCTTATCATACCCCAATGACGAGTACATTAGATGATATTGAGGAATCACAAGGGTGTACATAGGAAATCCAGCTAATCGTGATACTCGTTCGGTTGGATACCAGCCTGCTAGGGTCGACAGATGGATGATTGTACATTATAGAGTTTCATTTTTTTTCGGTATTTTTATACATTTCATTTATTTATGATTGACTTCTAACGGTTTTTTTTTTTTTTTTTTTGTTAAGGCTTCCATGTTGCAGGAGGTAGATGACATGGCTTCAGTGGTGATGCATGATCCATCTTCATCTTCGTCATAGATGGCTGTTTTTGCAAAAAAGTGCAGACTATCATTCGGAGGTGTATGGTATCTATTGGCGGTACGTTGGGCTGCTCTCCATCACAGCACGATATTCAACAGACATTTCCAGTACAACCGTCTTATCGCCGTCCCCGGGAACCTGTACCGAACCGAAGTGCTCGTGGAGTTAAGAGGGGCACTCGTAGATTGCCTGGTAGTAGAGCAAGAGGTGGACGCCCTCCTGTCCTTCCTTTTCAAGGCAGACATGGACATGCAGACCCCCAACATGAGGTGGAGAGAGGTGAGGGATCTGGAGGTGGACGCTCTCTTGTCCCTCCTTTTCCAGGCAGATACGGACATGCAGGCCCCGAACATGAGGTGGAGAGAGGTGAGAGATCTGGAGGTGGATGCCCTCCTATTGACCCATTTAACAGCCCAAACTTATATATACCATCTTTTAGTTTGGGTTTGACACCACCTTCCCAGTCACTTCCAGGTGGATCCGGGACATTGTGCGCGCCTCCCCTCCGGATTTAGGGTTTGCCCTATTTCACTCACCACATCATACATCTTTAGGGTTTTCATCGTTTCGGGCACCTCCTCCTCCGGGCGCAGCCGGTTCTTCTACACCGCATCAGCCTATATCACATGCATCTTCATCTGATGAAGTGGAGCGGACGGATGACATGGATGATGTACAGCTCTTGGATTCAGACATCTTGTTGGGAAAGAGAAAACGAGGTTCACGCTATCCGACTGGCCATAGTTGTAATTAGTAACTTGGAGTTTTCATTTTCTATTATATGTAAATTAAATTTCAATATAAAATATTAAGTTTTATATATATTATTGATTATTTTGTTTTAAAGTAAAAAATGGCGGTTCTTATTTATAAAATAAAAAATGAACTATTTATGAACACATACGTGAGTGAGGTTCAAAGAGTAAAAAATAAAAACTTTAAAAAAATGTATTCTACTAGCCTTAGATCTTTTTGGGGGGGAGGGGGAGTTTTGTGGCAAAAAAGGCAACAAATTCATTTTATTTTAATTTTTGGCTTTAAATTTGAGAGAGATAAGCCAAGAGCATTGAGCAATATATATATTATAAGACGATAAAAAAGAGATGCTGAAACTATGGTTCAGCAGCGCAAGGTATGATTACACATATTCTGGAGCATCCGTAGATATGGGCTCGGGTTTTCCAATAGATGACCTTGTAAAATCTAGTACCATACAGTTACTCGATTGGAACGATTCCATGACTGACATTCAGTTAGGAATGAGATTCGTTGACAAAGTGCAGGTAATAAGTGCGGTTCGTAAGTGGTCCATCATTGTGGGACGTGAATACAGAGTTGTGGAAAGTAAAAATGATATATGGACTGCAAGATGTTATCATCACAGTGATTCTAATTACTGTTCATGGTACATCCGTATAAAAAAGAAAGCAACGCACAGTCAATGGGAAATAACCAAATCGTAAAAGAACACACATGCCTTATTCAAATTGAACAAAACAAGCAAAAAAACTTGTCCTTAAAATTTATTTCAATGTCAATATCGCACCTAGTTCCCAACGATCCTAAGAAACATGTGTCAAACATCATTCAAGAATGCAAGAATTGTTTCAAATGGGTTGTACTTACAAGCGAGCATTGTATGCTCGAAAATTTGCCATAGAGAGGGTTTTTGGTAGCTAAGAGACAACCTTCAATATTTTACCGAAATACTTACAAGCTGTACAGGATTTAAACCCGGAGACTGTATACGAATTTTTGCATCACAGAACAAGCAGTTCCCCTAATTATATTTTCAAATTTGTTTTCTGTTGTTTCTCGCCATGTATAGACGAATTTCCATATTGTCGGCCGGTGATTTCTGTGGATGGAACACACCTAAGGGGACCGTACAAGGGCGTACTGTTAATTGCAAGTACGCGGGGATGCCAATAATCATTTGTTTCCACTTGCTTTTGCAATTGTTGATAAGGAATCCTCTGAAAGTAGGAATTGGTTCCTTAAAAACTTCCGAGAATACATTATCAAAGATCGCTATGTATGCCTCATTTCTGATCGCCACAAAGGTATTTTCTCTACTATTCAAAGTCAACCTTTATGGCAACCTCCATTTGTAGTTCACCGGTTTTGTTTACGCCATATTCGAGCAAATTTCAAAAAGACTTTTAAGAACACAACCCTAAAGAGCTTGATGTGGCAGGCCGGAACAGAATCAAAACAATAGAAATTTGACCGTGTAATGAAAGAGATTCAAGAAAGAAATGTGGATGCTTACATTTACTTGATGAAGTTGGACCCAAAGAAATGGACACTGTTGCATGATGGCGGGCATAGACACGGTATCATGACAACCAACATTTCTGAAACACTTAACAGTGTATTGAAGAAAGCTAGGGTCCTACCTTTAAAAGCCCTGGTTGAACTAATATTCAACAAACTAGTTAGGTACTTTCACCAACACCGTGAAGAGGCTGAAAATTGTGTGCATCCATTTCCAACATGAATTTTTGAGAAGTTCTTGCAGACTGAAATGAAATCAAGAGAACACAAAGTTATAACTTACAATCCGCGAGAAGGAATATACATGATCAAATCTCCGATCCGGGTTTCTGGTACTGGCAATAACGTCTATACATTGCGAATAAATAATAAATCATGTAGTTGAGGAAAATGGCAAACATATACATTGCCTTGTTCTCATGTTCTTGCAGTGTGTAGAGAAAATGGGTCAAGAGCAGATACTTATGTGCCGGAAATATATTTGCGACAAACGTACAGAAGAACTTACCAAGCGAATTTTCATTCGGTCTTGAGTGAGAACTTTTGGAGGGATGTTCCTTTTAATTTAACATTTTATCCTCCAAACATGAAAAAGGAACAGGGTAGGAAAAAGGCAAGAGATTTCAGGGGGAAATGGATTATAGAAATCCGGATTCCCCCCATGATGTGGCAGATGTTGCATGCCGGGACATAATAGAAAAATTGTAATAACCAAGCAATGTATAAGTTTGTTTTCTTGAAATTGTTGTAATAAAACAGGGTTCTATTAATTAAATTTTTCTTTCAATTTCTTCTAATTACTACTTCATTGCTCTAAATTTTTACAATATCTTTAGTATTATTTCTTCAAATAACTTGAGATGAAATGGTTAAAAGTTAAACATATTTTCCAAGAAAACAATATAAATATTATCATAACAGATATGCTTAAAATAAGTTAAATATTATATATACAATTTTTTTAAATAAATTATACAATTATAAGTTTTGACAAAAATGTAAAGAAATTTTAATTTCTTAAAAAAATTTTAAAAAAATAATAAAAAATAAATAACTGACGTGGCAGATAACGCACAACCGCTATGCATTATTGCTTGGTCATAACGCACAACGGTTGTGCGTTATCCGCCACATCGGCGGATTACCGGGGCTAATTATAATTAGATGATAACGCACAATGGTTGTGTTATCAATAATGATAATGCACAACCTTTGTGCGTTGTGGTCACAATAAGGATAAAAAGAAAAGGTGGAGTAGCCAAATTTCAAAATGGTGTAAATAAAGGAAAAAACTCGACAAATAGCCACCCTACCTAAAGAAAATTAGAGCTTTGACCTATTCATTGAAAACTAATTGCTTATCTACAAGTGTTTAAATTTAAAAGAGAGAAAGATCTTTATGGTGGGAGTTTATTGGAGTCATCATCGTCCTTAGGTAAAGGGCTCTTGTAAGACGACGCTTCCATGGTGATTAAAACATCGTTATCGACGATCGGCAACTTTCAGCTCACATGTGGTAGTACCACTCAATTCACTCAATATGTCACATGTAGAAAAGAAACAAAATGCTAAGGTGGTGCCTTGGCTCACTGTCAAACGGGCCAAACCGGACCGGACCAGACCGACCCGCGTCCAGCCCGCACCTAAACGGTCCGGTCCGGTCCGGGCTTATTTTTTACGGGCCTAAATTAAGGGAATCCATATCCGTCTGCAGCCACCCCGCGGGCTTTGCTCTTTTTTTTTGGGGGAGGGGGGGAGAGGGGGGATCAATCAAAATAGAGAAAAACCAACATAAAAAAATTAATAAGTAACAATAATCATCCAACAAAACAAATTAATAATTATTTAACAAAAAGTCAATACGAAAAATTAAACACCAACTTCTTCTTCTTCATTATTTCATCTTGAGGACTCATCTTCAACTTGATTACATCCTCTCCTGATCATCTTTACCTATAAGACGCAAAACATAGATTATATAGTAAATAAAAAAATTAATAAATAATATTCATAAATTAAGTGAAGAAAAAGTTGTACTTACTCTCTAAATATCATTTCATTGATATCAAAGCAAACTTTTACATGACGTGAAATGCTAGATGTTCCATATTTTCCTCCTGCAATATACACCTTCCCACAACGAACACATTCAACCCTAGGTTCTCCATCTTCACCAACAATATCAAGCCTTCTGGTATGAATCCATACATTTGACTTATAGGATTTTTTCGCTTTCTTTAAAGATTGTGCAGCATTTGATTGATCACATTTATCACTAATATCATCAACAACATTTTTATCCATCTTCTGCAATGGATAAAATGTTTATAATTCATGATTTGAAGCACTTACTAACTAATCAGGTGATAACGAATTGGTGATGAATGATGATAAAAATTATAAACAGGAAGCACTTAAAGATTATAATGATAAAGATTCAAGTTGTATATTCTGTAAGTCCTCTTCCTAATTATAACTTTAATAATGTTGTTTTCCTCATTCTGCAAGTCCCCTGCCCTACCTGTAGAAGCTCTAATGTAAACTCTTGTTTCACTAAACTTGAAGTTATTTATCAAGACTTCAGTTCTACATTTGGATATCTAACAAAAAAATATTTGTCATGAGGTTCCCGTTTATTCTGAGTGCCCCCTCCCCCTCACTACAATGAACATTGAGGTATGGACAATATGATAATTTGGGGGTAAAGTGTTGATTCTGAGACTCCTAGTTGTAAGTGTTGCACAACAATGGCCATATAGTGATATGATGGAACAAGTTCGATTTTGATTCAATAAAAAGCTTAGATAACCATTAGCAACTGGTATAACCATTAGCTTAGATAACTCCCTTGTGCATTATTACTGGACCACATGTAGCAGATGATAGATAATGAATGACTCAGACAGACTTGTTTATATTGTTCGACTAATATCTATTCTGATTTGGTTAATGCAGAAGATGAATACAATGCAGCTAACTGCTTTCCTGCCTCTCACCTCCTACAGCTATCTGGTATGTCTCTGCAGGTTGTACTCACTTATCTTTACTCTAACACGTTTTAGTTACTCTCTGCCTGTTTATGTCTTTATTGTTTTCAACCCTACTCAGCACCAGTTACAACTCCTTTTACTTACTCCTTTCGCTAGTTTGCTGTCAAACTCATCCAACTATTTCTGGTGGTCATATATATAGGCAGGTCTTGGTGCTCTACCTATAGAAGCTCTAATGTAAAGTCTTGTGTCACTAACACCTGTTTATTCTGCCCCCTCCCCGTGATTATGAGGCTCCTAGTTGTAAGTGCTGCATAAGATAACAATGGCATATACTGATCTAATGGAGCAATAAAAAGCTTATATAGATAACCATTAGCAACTAACTCCTTATTACTAGACCACCTGTAGCAGATGATAGAGATAATGAATGATTCAGAGACAGACAGACTACAATCCAAAAATGGTGAACACATACGCTGCTAGCACAATAATAATCCAAAAAGAAAAAGAAAGAAAAACAGAAACAATCCATTAATTAATAATTGATGTACTATAAGAGAAACCAAACCTGGGGTAATAAAGGAACGTCAAAAAGAGACGAAATTGATGGACAAGAAACCAGAGCTACTTTCGGCGGCCCGTGTGGAGGAGTCGATTGTCAGTTGTTTCCGGATCTGACTTATTGTCGGCTGTATAGGAGAGGAGCACAGAGGTGCGGAGGAGTAGATTATCGTGGAGAGTAGTGGGTGCGAGCCCGTGCGGCGACGTGAGGTGGGGTGAGGTGAGGAGCAGAGGAAGGTTGTCTGACTCGTCTAGATGTTAAGAAGGTAGCGAAGAAGAGGAAGATGGGAAAGCAGGCAGGAGAGAAGCTTGATGGTGAAGAAGAGGAAGAAAAAGAAGAGAAGAGAATAATAGAAGAAGAAGGGCGGCGGTGACGCGACTGAGAGAAAGAGAGAGAGAGTGACTGAGTGTCTGAAGAAAATGAATGAGAAAGAAGAGAAGAATTGGATTGCCAAACCCTTTAAAAAAAAGAAAAACGGGCCAGCCCGCGAATCGGACCAGATCGGACGTAAAAGCTCGCACTCAAAACGGTCCGGTTCGGTCCGAGCTCATTTTTGACGGGCCTAAAAATATGAATCCATATCCGTCCATATAGCGGACGGTACGAGCCAGCCCGCGGGCTCAGGCCCGTATTGACTGTGTCTCAGGCTAGTGACAATCGCGGTTGACATGGCCTCCTTATATTAAAAAAATGAATATTAAATACTATCCCTTTTCTTGAAATAAATAAGGGAAAATAATGAACAATATCCATAAAAAAGTTTACATTGTTATGAAACTAATATATATATATATATATTTGTATAGTGGATGCCCAAATACGTTCCCTAAAGAGAACTAAACTTTCAGAATACCAATTCTTGTTGCATTTGGTACATTCTCTCTTTTATCATTAATTCTAAACATGATAATTGCATACACATATTTCACTCTAAGTTTTGATATTATATTCGAGTCTTTCTTTGATTTGTTCAGCAGCATATCCCAACTTGCATTTTTTTGCCCCTTATACTTTCCATGTGTCGCATGCAAAAGGCGCCACAATCTACATAGTTTGTACTGGCTTGCCATTTCAACTTTCTTATTTATGTTTTATATTTCATGATGTTCTTGTGGTTCACAAATGACCCCTCATGCTTATACAAGTAGAGAACACAAAATTTCAAGATAGAGCATATATCTTATACAAGTAGACAATACAAAATCATTTCCTTAATTTTCAATCACTAAAATAAGTAATGCCTAATTTTAAAATTGGAAGTGCCCAGTTTTAAAGTTGACAGTACCTAATTTTAAAAATAAGCATTCCTAGTGTTAAAAGTAGGCATTCTTAACTTTAAAACTAGGCATTTTCAATTTTAAAACTAAAAGTGCATACTTATATTAGTAATTGACATATATCAGACAAAATTTCAAGATAGAGCAGATATATTTATACAAGTAGATAGTATCGACAATACAAAAATCTTTTTCTTCAAATGTCTAATTTTAAAATTAAGAATGCCTAATTTTATAACTAAGAATGTCTAGTTTTAAAACTAAGAGTGCCTAATATTAAAACTGGAAGTGCTTAGTTTTAAAGCTAACAGTGCCTAGTTTTAAAACTAAACATTCCTAGTATTAAAAGTAGGCATTCCTAACTTTAAAACTAGGCATCCTCAGTTTTAAAACTAAGACCTTGTTTGTTAAATTAAATTACCTCTTAAAATTAATTAATAAGAGTCTATTGAATTTAGTGTGTTTAATAACCGACATTATTAAATGCTTAATATTTAAGTGCGTTTGATGACAATTTCTGTAGGTCACTTAATTGTTTAAAAATGTGCTTATTTTTAGTTATAAATTTTAAATGAAATTTTTTTGCTTAACTCGTAAGTCTGAAATATGAATATGTGTATTATTTGTCAAATTATTAAACTTTTTTGTATATAATGACAACTTAATTAATTCAACATTCATATTCAGATTTCAGTTTTTAAATTCAGTGTTACAAACTTAGGATTCATAATTCAAAACTTATAGTTTCAGAACACAGGAAAACATATAAAAAATACTTAATGTACAATATAACACAAAATCTATGTGTCTTAAACTTGAAAATCAGGAGGAGTAGACACCAAAACACATATATACAATTTTCAATAGTACAGCACAAATATACAACAGAAAAAACCCAAATATAAATATACAAGTATGCCTACTTCCATACATAAGATGGGAACTAATTCAATGAACTGTTTTTTTTTTTAGTTGAATACTACAAGTTCATGTTGGTAAAATTATTACCCGTTACTATTTGAAGAATTGTTTGAAGAACTCATTTTTAATGATTTCTTATCGTGAAATTGAAGAAACAAATGAGAAATTGAAGCAAGGAAAAAGGAATCGAAGAAAAAGAAAATAATCGAAAGTTTAGAAGTTTGAAAATTGATTGAAAATTGTCTGAGAAATTGGAAGCTGGATGTGGAATTTTTGGTAAGTGAAATATTTCTCGGGAGAACGTATATTTCTAAATAGTTTGCACGTGTATTCATATGAGATTAAGGTCAACGTACTTTATTGATTTTTTTTTTTGCTAATTAAAACAACGTACTTTAACACTAGATACATTTTACATGGTGTATCCAAATGCATAATATAACCACTGATGCTTGAAAATGGTGATGATCAAGTCCTTGATAGCAAAATCGTTGGGAGTGTGATTTAGAGAATTGATTCATTAAAGATCCAATTCCATATCAATTAAATTACATCACCTCCTGTTATTGATTATGTCTTCAAATATGGAGATAAAAATAAAAAGAAGTATAATATAACTTAATACAGATCACATGATGCATAAGTAAGAACGTAACTAAATTCATAACAAAATTTTCCAGAATAATCAATAAAATGAAAATGCTAAAAAAAAAAAAAAAAAACTTTTGGTTATTTAACAGATGCACTGAAATAAGAAAGAAAAACCGTGGGTAAATCCTAAAGTCCACCACCTTCCATAAAAAATACTTTCTACAGAAATTCAATAAACTTCTCTTTAAGATTTGCTTCTAAAGGATAAAATAGAGGATTAATGTATCGGCTTCAGAGAAAACATAAATCCACAGGCGAAAGATAGTAAACTAGAGGTAGATAACTGCATACAAATCCCACCTTTTGTAAACTTCGATCTATACACAAAACCTTCTATATTAAGTACATAAAAGGCTACTTGGATTAGCTCACATTGGAGGTAGCTTGTTGAACCTCATCGTATGTGCCAGATTCCGCATTATACGAATACCTATATGAAAGGCAAGAAAACAGTTAAGCAGTGGTTAAGAGCATTAGTTAACTGGAAAAAGACACTTAGAGTGGCACGTAGTTACCATTGGCCTGAGGCTGCACAGCAATATAACCCTGAAGATGGATCGTAATAATAACCTAGGCTGCTGCTATAATAGTAACTGAACATAAAGAAAGACACATAACACGTATAAATGTTATTCTCGGCCAAAAATACCATCCAGACATGCATAAGCCTATGTAGACAAACATGAAGAACAGTAAACATACCCGGAAGATTCATCAAAGACATAATCATTCTGCAACTCCCCACCTATAGCAAAAAATTAGGTTTTCTGTTAGTTATATCATGACAAAATCAAAATCGCGAGTTGAGGTAATTTAACCAGGTAGTAAACAGCACAAAGAAAGTGCAGTTACTAAGCTTACTTTCAGAAGGTTGACCAGATCCATTTGGATTAACAGCATTCACGTCAGAGACTGGATTTACAGTTGCCTTCTCATCATCTTCGGCAAACATGTCAAAATCACTACCGATGCCTGCAGATGCAGAAATTTTGTTTGAAGGACCACTGTCAAAGACAGAAGAAGCCTTTCCGTTGTTCATTATTATATCAGGCTTCTTAGCTCCCAAGTCAGTGGAAGCACCCTGCCTTCTTGCTGCAGCTAACCTTTCATATCCCTCTGTGAATAAAAAGGAATTAGGAGATGCATGGCAGCTAGTGCATGAAGTATACGTAAAAGGTAGCACTATGAGATGCGAGGGAAACTTTGATACATAAAAAATTGAAGGGTATATCACAATGCGAAACAAAATATATGCATTTCATCTTCGCCTAAAACCACTATAGTCTGTGTTATCTATACTTATTTCTTATGTCATTTCCTTGTGTATCTGTATGCAATATGCAACATTAATTTCTAGTTTTGGGAGAGAAAACACACAGGATGTGATAGCAATTCTCTATTAGTATCCTAGGGACTTTCTCAAGATACTAATCATATGCAATATGTGTATCTGTATGCAATATGCAACATTAATTTCTAGTTTTGGGAGAGAAAACACACAGGATGTGATAGCAATTCTCTATTAGTATCCTAGGGACTTTCTCAAGATACTACTCATATGTCCTTACACCAACAGTTCCTATTTCTTGGGGTAAGCAGCCAAACCTTTTAAGACATGGCCAGAGACCAAATTTTGACCTCAGAAGAACTACAAAAGCAATTAATATACCTGCCTCGCGCTGAAAAGTTTCTTTCTTTTCATCATATACATCTGGAAAAAAAGACAATGCGTAAGAGTCAAAATATCTACTATGGCATGAAAATCTCCACAAAGAAAATATTAGAGAGAGCTACCAACCGTAATCTCCATTCTCCAGCAGCCTCATAGCATCTTCAGTTAGTTGATCAAATAGCTTTTTAGTTTCTTCTGGCATCTTCTCCTTCTTGCTATTTGAGGTTCCCTTCAGCCTCCTCAAGGCTTGCAATACCTGAACAGAGAAAAAAATGCTGCACAGTGAGCACAAGTCAAAACCACAAAACTAACATGTTCCAGCAAAAATGGCACAATTGTGAAAGGTTACTACATCGACCTACAACCGTATTACCACATCAACCTACAATCCTTAACAACACTTTTGCATCTACACTATGCCATCAGCAAGGTTAGATCACTTTATACACCAATAGGATTTAATACCAATCAGAATACATTGCAATAATCTGTTCTAAGCTTCATCCTACGTAACCATAAATTAAAAGAGAGAACCAGAAAATATAGCTAAATACTCAGCGTGAACATATAGTAGGAGCCTAAGAACTAATACACTTTCATCATTGCAGGGAGACCAAAGGAAAGGGAGACCAAAAGGAAGGGAGAAGAGAAAGCAAAGGGAGACATACTCGAGTTCTAAGAAAGTTCCAGCCATGGGAAAATAAACGCTGTGTAAAATAAACACTAGTTACAGACAATAGAATTTCACCGTTTCTCCAGGCTGAAGGATATCAGCTATGCGCCTCTTGATTGTTCCAATGTCTTCAGATGAAAGATCAGGGTCTTCATTTTCAATTTTAGATGCATTAGCCGTGTTTGCAGAAAAATTTTGATGAGCATCAATACTATCAAGCCACGCATCCTGCAATAACTCATGTATATAAAATAAACCCCCAAAAGTGTATATAATAAAGAGTGTTGTCTTGTTATTTCAGAATTATTTGGATTAGATACCTTAATCTCATTTTCATTTACATACTCAACATAGTTTCCTGCTGCATCAAAATAGCCTTCTTCTCTCTCCTTCGACAGGTTAAAAGGTTCTATCTGGATCCCATCATCAGTAAATGTCTCATTGCTCTGCAAAAGATACACTAAATCCATTAGCAATCCCAACAAAACCTTATAATAAATGGAAGCAATTGTCCAGAGGGCAAAGTATGAAACTATGATATAGGAAGAACACATACCTCAGGGCATCTTTCTGAGAACTTGCACAGAAGCAATATCCAAGAACTAAGAGTACTTACACAGACTTTAGATTATTCAGGTAAACAGAAGCAAGTTTGAAGACTTTTTTTTTTTTTTTTAAATATGAAACAGATCCAAGAACTTATGGTATCATATATCACATTCATTAACGAAAAATCAAGGTCTGAAATCTTGACTCCTTAAATTTGTTTAGACAAATTAGGATCCACTGTAAACCCAGCTTTTGTTAGAAGTTCAATTACCTTGAAGCAAGATGTTAGATATCAATCCTTATTGGATCCTCTGGAATTTTTTTACAGAAAACCTATCATTACAACAGAAGGCTTGAGCAAAAACATTCTGTGTGCTCTCAGTTTAGGATTTAATTTTCAGGGAGTACCATTGTATTTGTATCACTTAATGTGAAGATAACATTTATGAATCAGATCAGATTTGGCAAAAATTAGATAGGTGACACAATATTATACAAGCTAGATAGATTTCATCGCACACACAACCTCATTTCTTGTAACAATAAAGCCTTATTACTTCACCAGCCGAAGCTGAGATGAGACTGTAATTTTTCAGAAATTTAAGGTACTATGCAGGCCTATCTAGGACACCCCCCTCTCTCTCAAAAAACATTAAAGAAGATAACAGTATAAAAAGGCTGATGTCTCAAAAATTAACCTCATATTGGACTTCAGCCCTTGAAATATCATGAATCATCCCTCTATTATCTTGATCGAACATTTCATCTGCAATCTCAGAACGCCGCTTGGCACGTTCTTTGGCCGCAATTCGAGGGTCTGTCAACTTAATAGGAACGTCATTGTTATACCGTTCATCCACCACATGGTCTCCTGTTTTCACCTTTTTACCTTTTGGAAACCTCACCCTTTTCGGTCTGCACGAGATAATAGAAATACATTTGCAGAAAACAGATTAAAACTAACTAAAGTATCAAAATGTGCATGAATTTTAGTTACATAAGATGTTCTACAGCTTCAGGATTATTGCGGACAGTGGAATATAATTTCTGTAAAAAGATCATTTCTCTTCCACAAGCTCTTGCATCATAACTTTCTAATTTAGGTTTCTACAATAGAATCGCACATGAAAACCACCCCAAAAAAAAAACCTACAAGGAATCGAAACATAAAAATATAATTTCATTAAAAACAACAGGTACATTAAACGAAAAAGAAATAAAGTCAGAGAAACTTTCCAACTTTTCCACTTCCTTTCTCCCACCCTATTTCATCACTAGAACCTTAAACAGATAATTGGACAGGTAAAGAAAATCAACTACTTATCAAACCCATATCATAAGTTAAATGGCAAAAATTCACCCAAACCTAACAACCCCAACCCCAAATAAGAAACGCCATAGCAATATTATCTAATCTCGCAAAGAAAAATGACTATGAAAACAAACGAATAAACATTTCATATCAGAATAAGGATCTTTTTGCTCGGAACATTTGATTACACAGACAAATAGCTATTCCACCTGAAGAAAATTAGGGCTTCTCACTATTCATTGAAAATTAATCGGTTATCCACAAGTATTTAAATTTGAAAAAGATAGATGCTTACGGTG
Source organism: Catharanthus roseus (assembly GCA_028651295.1). Lineage (NCBI taxonomy): Eukaryota > Viridiplantae > Streptophyta > Magnoliopsida > Gentianales > Apocynaceae > Catharanthus > Catharanthus roseus. The sequence continues at coordinate 1,751,328 of JAPQWS010000108.1, read as the reverse complement.
GGAGTTTGTTGGAGTCGTCATCGTCCTCAGGTAACGGGCGCTTGCGAGACGGCCCTTCCATGGTGATTACGGCGTAGTCGTCGACGAACAGCAACTTTCAGCTCACACTCTGCAACTTTCAGTAAGAATAACCTAAAATAGTGCAAAGCGGAATCCACAAGCGGCGGCAAACCTTCTTGCTTCGATCGGACTCCGGATTCGAAGTTGTTCAATTCGGTTTTTTTCACTTCTTGCAAACCATTGTAAGGCCTATGCTTATTTTTTAAAAAAGATTAAAAATAAATATTTATAAAAATTATTTTAAACAAATTAATATAACAATTTTAATAAAAATAAATTTTTAAAATAATTTGTTTTAATTTTTCCAGTTTGAAAATAAATTTAAAAAATCATGAATTTTAAGTAATCAAGAATTAGGACTAAGTGATTTTCTTTTTTCAGCGGACATTCAGTACAGTCCCGAATTTCTGATTTAAACATCTTAAAATAGCAACAAAGCCTCCTTAACTTCTTATTGGTACTCTTCTATATATTGGCCCATTTGTTTGGGCCGCCACCTTATAAAAAAAAGATATAAGCCCAATCCAAAATATTACCCTATGCCCAAATCTATATTAATATTATTGACCCAATTTAAAGAATGCGAATCGAATCGGGTCAAAGTATTAAAAATATCATATCAAAAATAAGTAAATTAAAAAAAATTTCAAAAACATGTAAAGAGATTTTATTTTTTAATATTGTTCATCAAATGTTGTACACTTATGTATTCTTTAATAAATATAAATATTAATAGTTTAATCTTAAAGATTCACGAACGTTTAATGTTCATAAAAAGCATTATAGAACAAACATAAATAATTTTGAATAATATTTATAGCATTTCCTCAATCATTGGACTGAACTTTATTTGTTTAGTATCATTAATTGGAAAATTGCAATTTTTTATTGATATATATATATATATATATATATGATAAAGGATTTGTAAACACTTGCTAAATTCTTTCACATCTTATATACCCCAATGGCATTACAGTATCTTATTTGCAAAAGTAATTCTCATTGAATATGTATAGCACATTATGGTTTGAGGAGGGCATATACATCTCAATATTCCCTTGAAAAACAAATATACAGATGGCCCTGATGCAGCTGTTTTGAATGGGAATAACATGATATGAATGTTACAATGACCTAGACAAATTAAGCAGATGTTAATCCTTTGAAGATCTCAATTCTCTGCCACCAAGTGTCTGAATGATAGCTTCTAGAAGTTTAATTTCATCATCTCGCTTTGATATCTCTTGTTGCTTTGCGCGCAGTTCTTCCATGTGTAATTGAAAGACTTCTGCAAAATAAGGAAAATAATGTAAAGAGAAACCAATGGCGGCAAAACACCACTAGAATTTGTAGCATTAATAAAGATGAGCCTAGTTCAACTTCAAGTGATTCTGTTATGAGCAGCTCTGTGAAAAGCCAAATGATCAGGCCATTCCCTTCCACTGAATCAAGATTTCTTTGATTTAACCCCAGTTCAGTATTAGGAGAAAACAATCATGCACAAATATATGGACAATGAAGTGAGGTGCATGCTAGGCCACTGTATAGTCTACAATGGTTAGATATAGGCTACCTAAACCTTGGGTGTACAAAAAAGCCGGATTCCAGAATCCTACATCTACTGAAACATGATCACCAATGTGTCAAAGGGGAATCTGTAATCCATTAAAGCACTTTAGATTTCAGCTCATTTGAAAGACAGGCAATACCAGAAAGGGAAGGATGGTGGGCCTGGATAGAAAGAAGGGGAGGAGAGAATTAGCGGCAGAAACCAGAGAGCAGAAATTTCTGAGATTTAGAAGCTTCAAGATTTTTCATATATCTGTGTTTAAAGGGATTAACTTGATATACGGAACTCCTGCAATTCTGGATCAATATTCTTGAGTCCGGATACAGTATCATCAGTTTCAAAGCTTAAACCATCTTCTACTTGATCAGCACTTAATATAAAATTTCATAACAGATAAATATGAAATCAAGAAAGACATACAAGTATGAAATCCCAGCAAGGCAATGCCCATGGGAAGAGATCAAAATTTAAGGAACTCTACCGGCAAGGAAATTTGACAACTGTAAAGCAAAGATACTTGCAACATTCTGTGACAATCAGAAAGTACAGATACACAACAAAAGAGGAAGTGACAGTTTCTACTCATATTTTTCCGCACAGTTGAGATTCATTGCATTTGATTCTTTTGGGTGAATATTACCACAAAAGTGGGCATATCTATCCTTTCTCCTTTTGACTTTCCATTTCTTTTTCATTTTGGTTTTTGGTAGGGAGGGGAGCAGGAAAATTATTTCTCACACAGAAGAACACCTTACGATCAGTATAGATTTGAACAAAGAATATGATACACCAAGTATAAAATTCATAAATTTAAAGATTCAACATACAAAAGTTTATTCTTATGAATGCATAGGAATTTCCAAACAAAGGAGAAAAGAAATTACTAGTGGTGTTCTCAAGTTCTCGAGTAACCTCCTGAGCACGTAGTTCAGCAGCCTTCTGCGCAGCCTCAGCTTGTCTTTTCTCTGTGCGGGCACGTGCTGCAGCAGAGATAGCAGCATCTAGTTCTCTTTCCAGAGTCTCAACTCTTTGTTCAAGAACCTGAATTTTAGAACAATCTTTCGCATGATTCTTTCTTGGCACACTCACAGTTAATCAAAATCAAGCACACCATCTACTGAAGAAGCAAAATATTGAGGAAACATAAGACCTTGCATCCATTAATTTGATAGTAGTATCTTTCAATAATACATTAGAAACCAAATATTCCACATCACTCCTACTTGCCCATAACCCCATCGATCAGGGGAAAAAAAGTTGCACTATGTATAACTGTCTTTTTTATACCCCAAATATATATATTTATACGTTTCTTTAACTAATCCAATCAGCAATAATAGTGTTCAAATCATGTAAATAGCAGTGGAACAAAAAATTACCCAAAGCTCAAAATTACGAACCAAAATAAGCAGAAATTCAAGAAATCAAAGCCTATTCAGATTAAAAGTTCCAATTTAAAATCGCATATAAAGATGGAGAATTATTGTGACGAGTGGAGGTGGAGGACGAGACGGTACCTTGATTGTTCGAGCTTGGTCAGCAGTGAGGGATGCTCTGGAAAAGGTTTCTTCATCAACATAAACAGCTTTCTTGACAAGTAGCTTTTGAAGTGAGTCCAGATTGGTTGCCATCTCCGATAGATTGGCGATCGCTGCGCTCCATCTCTCGTTTCCTTTCCCCTCTCTCCCTCTGTCCTCCATTTTTTTTTTTTTTTTTCCTTTTGTCCCTCTATTAGAATTTAATTTAGACCTGGCTCTGGCCTGTATAAATTTTGTACATATTTTTACTTGTTTTTTGCCATAAACTATTCGAGCGCATTGTGATGCGTTCTATGTTTGTGCATTACAAACACTGTCTTCTGATCGCCTTTTTGGCGATGCGTTTATCTACTTCTCCCCCCCCACCCCTCCTCCGCGGCGATAGCGCATTCCCTTGCCGAACGCATTAGTGTAGCATAGCAAACGCATTATGTTATGCCTTCGCATAGTTTCTTCTGGCGGGTCAAACATCCGTAATAATTGGCATAATGTTATATTTAGTCCCAACATTTGATTGGCTCCCATAAATGGTCCTTAACATTTTTTTTTTAACCCAATAAATAGTTCTTAACATTTATGGTCCTTAATATATTTTTTGGCTTAGTGAATTATTCTAATATTTAATTTTTACTTTTATGATCCTCAATATATTTTCGAACTTCATGAACAGTCCTTTTCATCCAATTTAATACCTTCCTAACATTTGTGTTAACTTAAATTGGTATAATAGTATCTTAAGTTTAAAAAAAAATTGTGTTTAGTATCGTTTTTATTACTATTCAAATATTCTATAACAACTTCTTCTAAAATAAATGTTAAAAACACTTGTGGAAGAAATTCTTACATTATTTTAAATGATCTTTCGTATTCATATTGACCAAAATATTACTTCCCATTGGATTCTTACAATTTCATGTACATGTTGATTGCGCAATTAAAAAAAATATCTAACACGTCAAAAATAAAAAATAATTAATAATAATTATTGTGAAATATAGTTATTGATATTGAGAAACATAAATATATAGATTTTTACTTGTCAATCTCCGATCTAATGTGCCCTTTGTCACTAATAAATGCAATAAGAGCGCAAATTAATGCCTAATATTAAAATGCAAAAAAAAAAAAAAAAAAAACCCTTTGATTCCCTCAAATTAGAAAGAAATACTATAAGGGTATCCTAAGGTCTACCGTTTTCCATCAAGAATATTTTCAATCCACAAACACTTGTGATGACTTCTGACATAATTACGGCTACTTATATCATATATTCTAGTATTTGCACATTCCACTAAAATATTAAAAAAAACGAAAAAATTATTCCAATCGCAATAAATAAAATGTTCTAAAAGCTTTGTATTGTTGTTTCATAAGTGATGTGTTAATGTTTCATGAAATTATATTATATGTTCTATCAATTATATGCAAGTTTCCGTGAGTTTTGTGCTACATTTGCTTCGTTGTAATGATATTCCACGTATTATGTGGAAACCGTAACATATAATTTTATCACACATATATACTAAAAATAAAATACATCACAGCTAAATATTTAATGGACGATTACATATATAATCATAGAACTACAGTTATATTCCTATGAAACATTAATAATTGAAAAATATAACTACAATTATATTTTCACATAATATTAAGAATTGAAATTATCAACTTCACAGGAAAAAATATCATTAATATGAAAGCAAAACTGCTACTCTCATTATGAAACATTAGCAATTGAATATGGAACTATAATTATATTTCCATAGAATATTAGCAATTGAAATATGGAACTCTGTAACTCTAGTGATGTAGTATTGATGTTCCATGGAAATAGTATTAATATTCAATTGATTATGTGTTAATATGCTATTAGAATATAATAATGTTTCACTAGTTCTCTACGTTTCTCTATGAGTTTTGTGTGTGTTTGCTTTGTTATCATAATATTCCATAGATTATGTGTTAATGTTTCATGGAAATATAATAGATGTTTCATCAGTTTTCTGTGGTTTTCATGAGTTCTGTTCTATGTTTGCTTCGTTGCAATAATGTTTCATATATTATATGTTAATGTTCCATGAGAATAAAATATATATGTTCTATACGTTCTTTGGAGATTTTCGTGAGTTTTTTTCACATATGACACAGTATAATTTAACAACTAGAAACTCATCAATTGCACAAAAAACGATTATTCCTCCTCATCTCCTCCAAATAATGAATTTATCATAATTCTCTATACACAATACACTTATACTGAATAAGATAAAAAAAAACAAAATAATATAAAAACAAAGTTTTCACTGTCATTATAGAACATTAGCAATTGAAATTTAAAACTATAGATATATTACAATAGAACATTAGCAATTGAAATATGTAACCTAGTGACATAACTTTTAACACCTAGAAAAAACATTAATTACACAAGAAAAAACAATTATTCTTTACTATTTTCTCAAATAACGATTTTCTCATAATTCTCTATAAATTTAGAGTATACAATACACTGAATAACATTTAAAAACAAATCGAATAATATGAAAATAAAGCTTTGACTGAAGAATTCTAGAGAATATTGGTAAAGAGAAAGAGAAGGAGAAGAAGCAAATAACAAAGAAAAGGAGAAGATGCAAAAAATTTAAGTAGGCGTGTGAATGCATAAAACTTAATAATTTGTATTAGATCTTATTGTAAAAAAAAAATGACGTCGTTTTACTAAAGAGAGTACCGTGTTAAGTACTCACGTAGTATACGATATAATTTGTGTATAATTACTCTGTAATCATGAACTTAGCCAAATAATCTTTTGTTGTAGGAAGACTATTAACAAGCCTAAATACGTTGTTAGATCTTCCGGAAACTCTCCAAATTCTAATTCTACTGTCTTCAAGTATGGTAAAAACCTTATTTCCAACACTAACTAGGGCTTTAACTGATCCCTCCATTGACCTAAATTTGGTAAATTGCCTCGTATCTGGCTGCTGCTGCTGCCAAACAATAATAATATATTTTCCTTGTGAACCACTTATAGAATAGCTAGACAAGAAACATTATTAACAATATGACCCGAAAGAAGAGCTAATGATTTGTAAGAATGGCAAATTACAATTGGTTTAACTTGGAATCATCACCTTAAGAGACTGAAAATCAAACATTTGAGATGTTTCTGCTGGGCTCTCTCATCATAATCATTGCTCGGCTTGAGGAAAATGGTCAGAAGTAAAGGAGAGATTGAGATGGGACTCTTCCAAATAAAAACCAACCAACCAAAACTCCCATGGCAAACCAACGAGATGTGCCCAGAAAATACAGCGGTGACTGCTGCAAAGCCTCACAACACAAGACCAGAGGCATAGTAGGCATACACAACAAACAAGTCCACATCCTCTTATAAACAACTACTGATACATACACATTCCGATGAACTTTTCCAAAACTTAAACGCAAGCCCCAAGATTTCTGCACCCATTGGATCTCCTTATGGGCAATAAACATAACAATAAGACTATCCACGCACTCCATCATACCTTCCTCCATCTCCTTCACTTTGTACATCACCAACTGACAATTCATCACCTGTAAGAGCTAACAATTGCTGAACATCATTCAAAAGGATTCATGAAGAAAACTGCCAGAAATCAAATAAAACCAAAAAAATCCAACCAGCAGTTCGAAAACGATTCTCATCAGAGAAAGAGCATACCCGGACCCAGTAGTATTGCTCCATAATAAGATGAAACTTGAATTTTTGATATGTGCATTTTATATGCATGCCATTTGTGACACCTATCTATATAAACTAGACTAGACAATTAACTACAATTATTTTCCATTTTCAGAAAAAAAAAAAACTACATTCATTTTCTATTTTATATATTTTCTATTTATTGCTATTTATGACACGGGTTGATACATAAATTAAACACTTGTTAAATACTTTCTATATTACGTGATTATGATATTTGACAACAGATAAATTGAACAATTGTTATTGTTATATGTATAACACATTTCAATACAGGAATTGAACACTTACCAATAAGCATGAACTGATTTTGTCGATTACTTCTACCTATTTTCCATTTACTAAGAGCGTAGCTTTGAACTGCACAAGACACACATAATAATTTTTAGATGGATAAAAATATTATTTTCTTATTTTACTCTAAATAAAATGATCCTCAACTACTTTCATCTTTTTTTTCTCACCAAATACTTTTATACAACACTCTATTTATGTATTTATTGTAATATAAAATAAAAATAATAATATTTTTACCTATCTAAAAAGAGTCATGTATTACACATATAAGTTGCTGTGAGTGGCAGATTAATATAAGTAGTAAAATAAAAATAATATAAGGTCGTTAATATTTTAAATAAAATAAGATAAGTATTTTTAAAAAATCATAAATGATTGAGTAATATTTATAACTATTATTTACATTTAAAAATTTAAATTTTAACATAACATATGGGTGGGCGCACTTTTACATTGAAGAATTCATGGGTATGGACTAAATTAAAACATTATTAATATTTTAGGGACGAAGTTGATATAATATTCTATCTTGAGTACTTATTTGCGATTAAACCCTTATTTCTCTCACATAAATCACACTAGCAGCTATATATATATGCGTGGGTTTAGTGAGAGAAAGAAAGTGAGGGTGGGAGTCTGTTCCTTTTCTCCAGCTTTAATGGCGTGAGACCGTACCAGAGTGCGTGTGAGTGTGTGTATTTTCTACTGTACATGTAACCGTATTCAATCCCATTCTTCTTTGCATGCTTCACCAACTCTTCCCAAAAGAAAACCCAAAACCCAAAATTGAGGCAAAATTTTCAAAATGAAAATCAATGAAATGCTATTCGAATAAATTTTCGTCACCTCAATCGGTACCTCAATTCAGTAATCATCAATTTTTCTTCAATCAGACTTTTGGTCTTCTGACACCAACCCAGACGATCAAAAGTGGTAATGTGTTCTGGGATTCTGCTATTTTAGTTTTTTCTTCTTTTAATTAGATCAGTTTCCAATGTGGGCGTTTTGATTGTTGTGCTTTTTTATTGCTTTTGTGGTGAAAATCTTTCAGTTTTTTATTTTGTTGTTTGATAAGAATATTTAGAAGGAAAAAAAATGAAGGATGATGAAGAGCTTGAAATGTTGCTGGGTGAGATCCCACATGCAATATCATTGAATCTTAGCAACATCCATCATCATCATCATAAACATGGTCATGGTAGCAGTGATCATCATCATGATATTTCTTTTATGACTCAAAAAACCAATGGCATCTTGTATGGTACGGGTATGGGTATGTATGATGATGACACACACGGTCATAATAAACATACATGTGCTTCCCCTATGAGTGGATTTTCTCTGCAATCCGATGGCTCTTCTTCAAGCTTGTTCTCTGGTGGGTATTCATTGTCTGATAATGGATCGCCTGCCACACCTCCACTGGAAGAGCGAAAATCCCACTCACTCTCTGGGACTGCTAGCTACCCTAATCGATTGAGGATGGAGTTGAAAACTACTGATTCCTCTGTCGGGAAGAAATCCACTGATAATGTAATTGATGAAATTAGTTTGTCAAGGAATTTAGACAGCATGTATATTGGTGATGAGCTGGAGGACTCACATTTAGGCCTAAATGCTGGTAAATTTTTTGATCATTCTAGCAATGGGACAATGGGATTGGATTTGGAGCAACAGGGGTTGCCAGATAATTTTAGGGGGGCAGGGTTTCATGATTATGGAAGATATCAGTTCACGATTGGAGGAAATCCCCTGAATTTTGATGGTGATATGGGTGCCGGGATGGTTGGATTGCGACATCAGTATCACCAGAGTACTTTATTAGGATCACCATATTCTTATCCATTGAGTCGAGCTGATGAACTATTTTCACATTTAAATATTGGCAATAGTGCTGTGAATTCTCAATTTCCCTTAGCAAAAGGGCGGTCTGGCCATTATTACCAGATGGGAATTCCGGTATCAAATTTGTTTGGTACTCTGGCTAGGCCTTCTGCTTCTGATGTTGTATCTTGTGCTCGGCGAAATGGTACTAATGTTTTTACAGAAAATGAGACATTTGGTATGAACAGTATGCCTCAGTCAACTCCTTTGATGTCTCATACCAACATGGATAATCTATTTCATTATCACCAACCAATGGCGACTGCATGTGATAGATACCCTCTGCATGTTAGAATGCCTCATGGAAGCGTTGAGGCTCTTAGAGGGGAAGATAGCATAATACTTCAAGGGGATTTAAACTATGTGATAAAGAAAGGATATGGATGCTCCAAGGGAAACAACAGCAAGGGATCTTATGAGGCTGGTGCGAGTGCAAATCAAGGAAGAAGGTCACTGCTTGATGCTTGTGCACAAAATGCAGGAAATCAAGAAAGTATGCGAAGCCTGCGACCATGTTGCGTATTTTCCCTGCCATCAAAGTGTAATTCCTTGGCTGAAGCTCGAGGATACATATATTACATGGCCAAGGATCAACATGGTTGCCGATTCTTACAAAGGATTTTTGATGAAGGGACTCCTCAAGATGTGCAAATAATATTTAATGAGATAATTGATCATGTAGTTGAACTTATGATGAATCCATTTGGAAATTACCTCATGCAAAAGCTGTTAGAGGTGTGTAATGAAGACCAGAGAATGGAGATTCTTCTCAGGGTAACTGCAAAACCAGGTGAACTCATCAGGATATCGCTAAATACTCATGGGTAAGTTTTGATCCTTTTACTTTCAGTGATGTTTTGTTGAATGCTAATCTAATGAATGTCTTACTGCATCAGCACTAGAGTGGTACAAAAGTTGATAGAGACACTTAAATCCAAGCAGCAGATTTCATTAGTTATTTCAGCTCTTGAACCTGGATTTCTTGCTCTCATTAAGGACCTGAATGGTAATCATGTTGTTCAACGATGCCTGCAATGCCTTAGCAGTGAAGATAGTAAGGTACGGCCCCCCTCATCATGATTTCTTGCGCATTCTAATGAGGTTCGTTTTGCTGCTCGCTTGTTAAGGATGTCTTATGGCTCTTATTTGCTCAATTTACTCAATTATAATTTTACAATTCGCCAATTAGAGGTTTGTGTTTGCATCCTCTTTCGGATGTTTAACTATAGTTTTGTTTTGGTTGGTGAAATGTAAGACAATTGTGAATATTTCCATAGGATATCGCCACAAAAGAGTAGCATATTTCTTGTTTAAATCATATCCACTCTGACACTGATTATTCTTGTGTGAGCACAGAAGGTAATCATGTTGTTCGACGACTCGGGGATATGGTATAATTTCTGCATTTTAGTCTTCTGTTCTTTGAATACTTTGGAAGGGAATTATTTCTTCCTGTCCATTTAAATTGAAAAGTCTAGTAATGTATAATTCCTACTTTTCTTCTTGATTACGTAGAACTTAAGTTTTTTCTAGATGAACCTTTGCACTGCGAATCTGCGAGTTTTGTGTTTGGTAAGGTCCTGTATTCCCTTTGAGAGCACTATCAGCTGGAGACGGAGAAAACTGATCCTTTTTTTCTTTAAAGAATGAGTGTACTGGTTGCCTTAACCTTTATGTTATTCTCTTTAGGAAAATTAAACTTGGAGATGGTGCCTATAGATGCTTGGTTTTGTAGCCCCATCTAAAGTCAGTACTAAAAGGTTTTCTATACAGCATGTTAAAGTGAATTGCAGATGTGGGATCTGCAACACTATTGAAAAGGTTCTGAATAAGGCTGCTGCATTTATTTGGAAGAAATTTGAAAGTATTAGTTTTATTGGGTTTTAGACATTAGTTGTCTCCACATATCTTATTATGCTAGTCATATGAGGGAAGCCTGGTGATGTATCAGTTTTCTGAGATGCATAAGATAATAATTCTGTCAGTTTCCATGTCTCAATTTTATCTAGTCTAGACAGTAGAAAACTGGTTTCTCGACTATTAAGGTAGTAACTTTTGCATGCTATGCAGAAGCTGAAATCCTTTTTTTTGGGTCTAGGTAAGATCAGACTTAAGTTTGTGTCTATTAGCATAAGACTTTCAGGAATGAAGAAGCAGATACAGATCAGATCCCATTTTTTAAATTCTTTATTCAGATTATTTAAGTTCTATGGATGACTTCACGAGATGCTTGGACACTTTCAGTTGTAAAGGTTTGTATTATTTCCATGATAGAAATATATCATGCATACAAATTGGATGGGTGGTCAGAAAGTTCCTGCATTCTACATCTATATGTGACAGAAAATGACAACAATTGCCAACACAGGAAACAAAATCTGTTCCACCACGAATTGACCTTTCATTCTGAAAATGAGATGTCTAGTAATGAAAACGGTATTTCATGTACATGTATATGAGCTAGTTCTTAAAAATTCAATGCCTCATGGTGGTACCCTTAGAGTGCCTAACTTAATTTCCATATCATGTTAAAGGATAGAAGACTATATATTTGTTTTAAGTCATAGCGTGTGCACAGGAATTCTCACGATGATGGCCTCGGGAAAGTAAAGATAGCTTGACCTTAGAATACTGGGTGTGTTCTGATCTTTGCTTGTCCAGAAGCAAAAATCTATGGGACTTGAACTTTATAGTTGCGACTTGGTGCCAAAACTACAAAACCATATGAGATTACAGTTTTAATGACCCCAGCAAAAATCAAGTTTAGTTAGAATGGGAACTTCAAGAGATTCCAGGAAACAACACGATCACATTCGAGGAATCTGAATTTCTACTCAAAAAGAGATGGCTTAGATGTCCATATATGTTAACTGCTTTTTGCAAGGTTTTCAGAACTGTCATTATTTTGCTTTCAGTAATTTTTCTTTTAACTATATATGCATTCTTTACATGTTGGCAGTTTATCTTTGTCGCGGCAGCAAAGTACTGTGTTGATATTGCGACTCATCAGCATGGTTGTTGCGTTCTGCAAAGATGCATCAGTCATTCAACAGGAGAGCATCGGGAAAATTTGATAGCAGAAATTTCTGCAAACGGGCTTCTGCTTGCTCAAGATGCATTTGGGTAATTAAATATAAAGGGAATTCTCTAGTAGATTCAGAATTTTAGATCCTGTTTATCTGTGGGGAAATATTCTGTAATTCAGTAGCAAATTTTCTCTTTTTTCCCCAACAGACATTCAGTCACATTTTCACATTTTCGTAGATCATGAAATCAAGAATTTTCAGCTGTCAATGTCCTTACCTTTTTGAAGATTGCCAACATAAGGAACTAGTAGCAAATTCTCAAGATGCATTTGGGTAATTTAATATAAAGGGGATTCTCTAGTAGATTTCATAATTTTAGATCCTGTTTATCTGTGGGGAAATGTTCTGTAATTCAGTAGAAATTTTTCTCTTTTTCCCTGACAGACAATTCGGCCACATTTACATTTTCTTAGAGCATGAAATCAAGAATTCAGTTGTCAATGTCCTTACCTTGTTGATGATTGCTGACATAAGAGACTAGTTAGAGATTTGTGTATCTCCCTTGCCTATTTATTCTTTTTTGGTTGGAATTTGGTCATGGAGAATAGGCAATGTCCTTACCTTGTTGATGATTGCCGAAATAAGGGACTAGTTAGAGATTTGTGTATCCCCGTGGCCTCTTTTATTCTCTTTTGGTTGGAGTTTAGTCAAGGAGAGTATGGCCTATGTTTGTTGCACGCATATAAACGCCCTGATCAGGACTTTTGTTTGCCACTCTGACTGCAAGTACATACTGATATAGTCATTTGTGAATATATGAATTTTGATGGATTTAGACAGTGATATTGTTGATAAACCAATGTTTCATTCTGTTTGTTTGTTGTTAAAATTTGAAGGAGTTCCAATTACGATTTGTGAATGTGTCTGTGGATAAAATACTTCATGTATTCTATTTAGGCTGCTGTGTAGACTGCTTTAAGAAAACTATGTATTTCTTAGAGTTTAATGGTCCTTTATCCTTTTCCTTTGAAAGGCAGTCTACTTATTTTTTCTTATTTCCTTCTGATTTACAATGCTGCTAAAACCTTTCATGAAAGTTATTAATCTATTGTTTCAGCTCTTTTCCTGAAATTTTTTATTTTAGTCTTCAGTTTCTGGTTTTCCTGTAAAATTTAAGTTGAAGGTCTGAGTATTTGTGTGGTTGCAGGAATTATGTGGTTCAGTTTATCTTGGAGCTTAAGATGCCGTCTGCTACAACCAAGTTGGTTTCTCAGTTCGATGGTAACTATGTTCATCTCTCAACACAAAAGTTCAGCAGCCATGTAGTTGAGAAGTGTCTTCTGGTATGTAACAAAGAAGTTCAGTCAAAGATAATACACGAGTTGCTCTCTGCCACTCATTTCGAACAGTTGCTTCAAGACCCGCATGCAAACTATGTCATCCAAACTGCTCTTAAGGTTTCCGAGGTTAGAGAATTTAAAATTTTGAAATATCTACGGTTTTTTTTGGATTTTTCAAATGAAAATATTGTCCTATCAGGTTCTATTTTATCAAAATCTTGCATTATGATGCATTCCAACGCATGCCTTGCATAATTTCTTTAACAATAAGGAGTGCAATATTATTTCTTTGTTTTAGGAATAGCTTTTGCTGAATTCATTGAATACGTGTTTTTCTTAGTATGTCTATTCTGTTATAAATTCAGTCAAAATACTATCAAGTACTGTTTTTTCCCCCTTCAAATGTTTGTTAAAGAATCAGGTCCCTGTTGCCAGTTAGTTAGAACATAAGATCTAATACTTTTTGGTATTCTTTCTGAAAATCAGGGTCCTCTTCACAATTTGTTGGTGGATGCGATTGAATCACACAAGGCAATCTCGCGCAACAGTCCCTACTCGAAAAGAATTTTCTCGCACAAGCTTTTGAAGAAGTGATTTGTGCTCTTTCCCTCTGGCAAGAAGAAAGAAGATGATGTTGTTGTTCTCAAATCGTGCGCGGGTTATTCCTCTTGTACCTTGAGTAATATATCGTATCTATGATGAATTGGCTTTTTTTTTTTTTCCCCTTATGTGTATGCATATATACATATATGCTAAGACCAGCAGATATTTGTTGTCAATTTTGTTCTTACATATGATTTGTTAAAGTATTGGCTGGGCCTTCCCTTCCCTAATCTCTGCAGAGTGTAAAGGAGAGAAGCAACTATTTGCTTCCATTTTACTTGAAAATGGACTTGTAATGTAAGTATTATTTTTGTCGTCAATGTATCTTCCAGTTTTATCCCTCAAATATTAGGATCACATCACAGGTATGGCTGGCTCTACATTTCATTTTAACAAAATTATTTGCAAGGGAAAACGCTGGAGTCACTGGTAGTAGTCTAAGAGCACTGATGTTTTTACTGTGTAGACGAGGGGCTTTTAGGTAACAAACAACCTCAATTCTTAGCCACAAAAAATGGTCATACTTTTTCTTTTTTTAATGCATGCTCATACTTATGTCGGTATTCATCTCTTCATTATTCAGAAACCACCAGCGGTATGTTACGGTTGAGATTACCAACTTTTTTTTTTTTAAATATCTTACAAACTATATAACACTTTTTTACAAATTATTTAACAAAGGTTACGCTCCCTTTTTTTTATATTTGTTACGTGTTAATTTTTGTATTTTTTTTTACTGTGAAAATAATATAATATTTAATTAATTTTTTTTTACTATACTTTTCTATAAAAAATAAATTGCAATCCTTTTTAACTCTTCTAATATTAGAACTTGGAGGGAGGTACCTACATGAGTATAGCAAAAAGCAAAATTGATTTTGGAAATATAAAGTTAGTATCAAGAATTAATGTTCGAATTTTGACAACAAGAATATGAGAATTTCAATCACTCTAAAAGATCGTTGAATAATTAGAGTTTACGTATCCACTTAAATATCGAGGGTTAGATGGTATGATTAATAGATGGAAAGTGGCATGAAACTTAGAAGAAGAGGTTTGTCTTAGTCTGAGGGTGTATGAGCAGAGAGAGAGAGAGAGAGAGAGAGAGAGAAGAGCAAGCACACAAAGGTATGAATGAATGGTCATTTCTTGGTGGTGGGAGTGGAAATGACTAATCCTTTATTTGTTTATAACTCTGTTAAATGCGTGAGCAACGCAACGGGGGGGGGGTTCTCTTCTCTTCTCATGCATTCAATTTCAACACGTGCTTTTCATTTTTCTTCATTCATACAGTTGTATTTGGGGCTGAGTCAATAGAGCGAGCGAGCAAGGTTAGTAGAATACGTTCTATCTCTTCACCACCCAACCAAACTTACAATTACTACACCTCACCATGTATATATATATATATATATATATATATAAATGTCCAGATTTGATGAACAATGACCAAAATGTTTGAAAGAGAAACAGTTGAGGTATATCCACAGCATGTGCAAAACCAAAAGCAAGTCCCCTTTTACACGACATGACGACACGACAATCACAAAATATGTTACTTCCCCTGCTCAAAAACACCCCCGATATCCCCATCCCCCACCATTTGTTTATTGATTAGGCAACTTAACTAGTCTACTACTACTACTACTACTGCATCTCTTCTTCTCCATTTCCAACACCAACAGGCCCTATAATTTACACACGTTTTTGTCAACAATTTCAGCTCCACCCCCCCCTCCCCACACCCACAGTCATCGGATCCAGCCCTATACTATACTATATATATAGTACATGCCATTATTCTAAATTTTGGACCAAATTAAGCTTTCATTCAATTTCAGAACTACTTAGTATATTATTATTTATATCAAGAGGGAGGGAGGGAGGGAGGGAGAGTTATTTAATGGCAAAAAAGGTGTATCCTGGTAGAGAAAAAGGAAGAACAACTCCAAAAGGGCATTTTGTAGTCTATGTTGGAGATGAAATGAAGAGATTTGTCATTCCTACGTCTTATTTAAAGAAACCATCTTTCCAGATGTTGCTTAAAGAATCTGCAGAGGTTTTTGGATTTCAAAATCAGTTGGGTATTGTTTTACCTTGTCATGAATCTACTTTCCATATGGTTATCGTCAATATCCAATAATCTATTTTCATTCTACTGATATTCTTCATCAGATGTAATTGCCAATTTTTATACTAATTTCTTAATCTTTCCTTCATTATTTACATTGCTTTTCTTTGTAACTTACAAATATATAATAATAGGCTTTAATGGACTCAAATATATATTTTATATTTGGATTGTATTTAAGAAAGAAGAAAGTTGATATTTTCTAACAGATTTTCTTTAAAAGTACTGTAAACTGTGGGCTTCAAAGTAAAAATAAACATTAAGAAAAAAAGATTTTTTTTTTATTTTTTATCTTTAAATCCAATACAAATGTACCCTCTCTAGTATTTAGACTCGTAGATTGGCCCGAACCGTCCGTAAAATGGATGGCTATGAATTTCTAATATTATGTCTGTCAAAAGTTAGTTCGAACTGTACCAGTCTATTTTGAATGCGGGCACTTGCGGTCCGATTCGGTTTGCAGACTGTCCTTTTTTTTTTTTTCGTTTTCTAAGACATTATTTAGATGTTATTAATGTGTTATTATTTTGTTTCATATTTAAATATTAGTGTAGTTTTATGATTGTTGAATCTTTTTAAAGAAAATTAATTTTTAATATTTTTTTAAGGTTAAAAATAATTTTTTATCAAAAAATAGTGTGTTATTTATGTGTAATTATTTTGTTTCTTATTTAGAAGTTAGTATAAATTTTATGATTATTTGAATATTTTTAAATAAAATTAATTTTTAATACTTTGTAAGTTTAAAAATAATTTTTATTCAAAAAAAAGTCTGCGGGCTGGCTACGGACAGATAATTAGTTTGTGAACTAGCAACATTATGACTAAAAATTGTCATATCCAATATACTCTTTTTGTTTTAATTAAAATATCTGCAATTTAGCAAATCAAGGTTGTATTCGATGATACTTTTTTATATATATCTTTTATCTTGTTGAAATTGAATAATTATATAAAAACTTTCATTATAACCATTAATGACAGTTAAAGTGTAATTTAGTCAATTTTTCCTAAATCTGAACAATTCTATTATTTCTTTAATTCTTGTTCATTGTATAAAGTTGATAGATGATATAAAATAAAAGGAATACACTATGGCAATAACAATGTATTTTGTGTTATTAAATTAAAATTTAAAAATACTAATTTTGAAACACGTTATTTTATAATGCGACATAAAATTATTCATGTATGTATAAAGGGTCAAACTATTAGGACCACATAATAATATGAGTATGAGTTTGCATAGTTTTATAATAAATGTTTAGGAAAAGCATATGAGAGATGAGTATTTGATAGAGATAAGGATTAATGGCCATTGATTTAGGCTTGGTCAAATTACTAAAAAGAATGTGATGTTGGAATCCACTAATTAGGTTTTGCCTTTGGGAAGTTGCTTTCAATGAAAGTCAAGTTTTAATTTTAGTATATTGTTTTGGATATGCCCTAATTTCCCTCTTACTCATTTGGGTTTGGTGGACTTGGTCCGCATACGTAACTTTCTATCACTTCCATTTTCCGAGGAGAAATTGACAAAATTAACCTTAAAATTATTTTGTTTCTTTTAAGTTTTAACTAAGTCCAAAATTCAAGTTTTTCAATCATTTTAATTCGTAAACTATTTTTTTTTTCAAAATTAGTTGAATAAGTATTTTAGTTAATTTTTATTTCTATTCTTTTTACTTTTCACAAACAATTTAACTTTCATGAAATTCGTAAAAAAAAATACACTTTTTTCTAAACTAAAATATCTATCATAAAACTTAATTTTCACCACAATATATGAACTATCAATCAAAGAAGAGTTAGATTATTGACTTTTGACTTTTTCTTTGTAAATACATAAGACTCAATAAAAATGAAAGAGGCGCGAGTAATATAAGAATCAATATTTGTAAATAAAAATTATTAAAAATTAATTTAGAATTAAATTAAAATAAAATTATATAACTTAGAATAATTTTTCTAATTTCTATATCAAGAATGATCATATATTGAACTTCATTTATCCTCAAACAATTCAATTATTTTTTTCATCATTAAATATATATATATTTTAATCAAACTCAAATATATTGCTTCAAAATAAAACAGCCGATACAAGGGGGATTAAATGGGTGGGGATATTTGTTAAACCAAGATTGATGAGCAAGCATGTTAGCGCTTTTATGTGTCAAGTTATTAGCAACAACATTGACTTTCCTATTAACATACTATAGACTAGCTAACCTAGAATGTAAAAACAAAAACGTACATATAGTTTCAACAAAATCGTCTGCCTGAGAAAAGTCCACTGATGGGGAATCAACTCTTTCACATAGTTGTTGGCTATCTATCTCAATAATGGCGGGAATGAGGTAGCATATTTGGGCTAAATAAATTTCTTGGATCACCGTCTGTGCTTCCATTACAAGATGCACACCTAGGTAAGTGTTGAGTCAAGGCAACTAAAACCCTATCGTCGAAATTCTGCGCCGCCATAGTTCCAATGCCTATATCAATTGGATATACTGAGGCATCAATATTAATTTTGACAAAACCATGTGGGGGGAATGCCATCTAGGTTTTAGTAAAGAGCAGGATTCTTCCTACGTCTTCACATTGCTAGTCAGGATAGTTGTTATTGTTTACGTAAACTAAATTATTGATATAGATTACTTCAACTCGTCTATAATATAAATCGATGTTTTTTCATACCCCATTGAATGTTTGAAGTGAGCTAATAAATCAAATATTCAGACAATAGGAAAATCGATATTGCATAGATTGAAATTGCTTGAAGTATTACCTTTATCATAACTGTCCATCTAGTTTGGGACAAAAAATGCTCCTTCCAACCCCTGACCTTTCTTTTTCATCTTTAAAATTTATTTCATTTCAAATAGCCGTTAGGGAGGGATACATGTAAACAAAATAGAAATTAAATGTCTACATTATTGAAGACATGCTTTTTTTTTTTTTTTGGTAAATATTATTAATGACATGCTTAATTATGTGTGTTTTTTTCCTAAAAAAGTGATAGGAGACAGGAAATAAAAAAATTGGAGAATCATATCTTTCTTCAATTTTCCGACATTTGGGTCCATAAAATTTGTCATTTTTTTTCTTTTTTCTCTCGTAATTGGTGGTTGAATTACTGGTATTTTTACAATATTATAGAAAAGGGGACCGTTCATTAAAAAAAGAAGAAAAGGGAAGTATAAAAGGAAAGACTTTTCTTTCTCAATCTTTTAGATGGATTTTAGTATAACTTTTTTTCTTTTTTTTTTTAACTTTTATATTTCTTCATCTAGAGTCTCAAATTCTCTTTCTTAAAACATCTCTTCTTGCTTTTTTAAAAAAAAAAAATCTACTCTTCTTAGAAATTTAGAAAAATAGACTCTTTTCAAATAAAAATCTAATCCTAATACACATTCAAGTTATTCAAATTTATTTCTTCTCAAACCTTTTTTTCCCCTCCCTCATGAGGACTAATCCCTACTAACACTAGTCGGCCCTTCGCATAGGTAAATGCTAACTAAATTGATATTTTCTTTCTCAGTTCAGAAACTCAAGACCTTCAATTAAAAGTGAGAGTGTCGAACCACTTACACTAACCAAGTTTGATTATTATATTGATATTATTTATGAAAATATGTAAAGACTCGTTATCATATTCATTTTTTGTCACTATTTTAATAATTTCTTTATTATTATACTTTAAAAATGAACGTAAACATTATTAAGTAAATCACATCTGTCTAATAAAGAAAAAATAATTTTTGACTTAATTTATCTTAGCTCGTAGTTTTATTATACTTTTTAATCAACTAAATTATAGCTCATATTTTCATTTTGTATGCAGAAGTTATCTGAATGTTATATTACAATCTTGTCTTATCATAATGGATATGAAAATTTATAGTAGTTTAAAGATTTATTAGTTCAAATACAAATATTTGCATATAAGATAAATGACTTATCTAAGGCCGATATAGGAATAGATGATATTTTATCTCTTCATTCTTCTTTCTCCTTCTTCTCTGTTGTCACTGATGTGTCTTGACCTTGGGGCCTCTATTGGTTGGATCCGACCAGCAGATTTTGGCCAGTTTTCTTCCTCACTTATTTATTTTTCGTTTTCTCACTCTTTTTTACCACAATTCATGATGAGTTTCTTTCAATGAGAGCTTCTTCATATTTCAAGGCCTGGTAATGATTTCTTCTTTGATTATTTATAAATCTAGACTTTCTCTCTTTTTGTTGGAAAAATTTTTAAACCCGAAGCGATACTTAAGATTATTGATACATCCATGGTCTTATGAGTCGTTCTTTAGTAAACGAGAGGTTGAAGCTAGGTGCTTGTGTTCATCGTTTAATTGTGACAGAGGTGCTGTGATGAAAATTATTATATATTTGTTGTATTTACTAGTATTAGTATGTTATACTCATTTGTGTTATGGATTTTTATATGTAGCATGGTTTTTATGCCATTGTTATTTTTCTCATTTTGGGAATGTTCTATTTCTTCAACTCTTCTACAAGGAGTTTGAAGAATAGTCGATTGTAATGGCCTTGACTCATTTTATATTAATTAATAATCTTTTATTTAGAAAAACCCGATATAGGCCATTCATTACACGAGAAAAAAATACTTGCTTTGCAGTAAGAGTTCATGTGCTTCTTTAGTCAGAACAAAAATTTATGAGACACATGCTCATATGAATGAAACATATTATATATTATAGTTTAAATGTGATAAATATTATAAAATTTAAAACGTAATAGAAATTATTGAAATATAATGAACCTTATATTTAAATTGGAAAGTTAATTGATATTAATGTTTGCCGGGCATGCATTAGTCATACTCCAAAACAAATGAAGAAATTTCAAAGGGTCAGCACTATAAGTTTATTAAATAATACTATTTTTTGTCGGAAATATAAGGGGTTTTAGAGTTGGATACAAAAATTAAGGGTCTTGAAAATAACAACTTTTAAATTATAATACCCTTTCTACCATTTATAAACGAGGAAAAAGATAGATAATGAGAGTAAAATAAATAATGCAAGAATGGATAAAAATGAAAAAAATTTAATAAATGTTTATTAAAAATTGTAAAAATCTTTATATTTTTAACAAATTTCAATGAATCTAAAACCCCTTATATTTTCTTCTAAAAGTAGAACTACTGATATAATTACAATGATTAACTTTCCTTAATTAATATAAGGGGACCAATAAAGATAACTCGAAAATGTATAAGAATAACTCGAAAAAATTTCAAATTTTTCCTCCCTCTTTCTCTCTTTAAAGAATTTATCTCTAACTTTTCTCTATCCTAAACCTTCAATCTTCGGATCAAAACAAATAAAAAACCAAGTATTTAACCTTCTTTAAGTAAGTTAATAAACTAGAATACAAATGTCACCCTTCAAAACCACGTCCTCTTCTTACCGCGGCCGGTATTCAACAGGCCACCGTACAACCGTTCTCATTAACGGACACGTGTCCATCTCCATTAAACCTAGGGCGTACGTGTACCAATGAGGACACAGAAAGAGATCGTATCTCAACCCACTCTCTCGTCCACGAATTCTGATACCCACACCTTGCTCTGCCGCCTTTGTTTTGATCTCCTTGACACGTGTCGATCTATGCATGATACTTATTCTTTAAAATTCTTAAAATATTCGCTCAACCAAAAAAATTATTTTTTTTCTCTCTCTTAAAGTTAATCAAGGCTTCTTCTCTCGCTCCTAGAACATCCGAGATTTGTGTGGCTAAATTATCAAATTTAGGGTTTTATTGCTGGATTTGTGGATTAGAAGAGCTGATTTCAGGTGAAGTTCGTGCGTTTTCTGGTGGTTTTTTGAGTTTCTGGTGAGTTTTCCGGCAAGACCTAAGTATTTTAATTGTGCCTACCTCTGGAGATTTTGTGATTTCTCTTTTATGTTTGTTTAATTCGAACTAGTTCGAGTTTTAAGTAGAAAGTGTGAGGAATTCAGTTTCCGATCCTTATGATTTCATGTATTTGATAGCGAGAAGAATAGAAAATGGGAAAATTGAGAATTTTTTTGTTTATTTTCATTTCATAGAAAATTCTTGTTGATGTGAATCCTTTTCTTGTTTTTTAACCCGTCTAGATTGTAAAAATTTCTGGATATTGATCTGCTTTCGTGGTTGCAAAAAGTTTTCTTCTTTTACTGACGGATTGAAATGGCTGTTTAATTTAATGATATAGCTAAAATTATTGGTTGGATTATATTCTTATGCTTTTGCTGGTTTTTGCTTGATTTTGAGGCAAAGAGGCAACTGCGTTTGAATATGATACCAGATCAGAAGACTGCTTATGGTTTAAGTGCTGGTTGAAGAGTTCCTAGGAATGTCGGACTTGTCCATGTATCAGGTAAGGTTTCTTCTTGGGAGATATCTATGAGAATTAGTGTTACGAGGATCATTTTTTTTCCTGCTTTTTTGGTTTCCTTTGGCTGGCCAATGACAGAACATCAAATTCTTATCATTTTATTGTGCCTTAATCCTGCTGTTAATGTGTTTTGAAAACTCGGTTGTTTGCTTGACTGAATAGATGGTAGATTTTCAATGTTTGTTGAATGTCTAGCTAACTTAGAAAGGATGAAACTTTGAAGCATCGTTAGCATTACAAATCACTAGTTCTATGACTGAAGGGGCCCCTGGCCTTCTGTTTTTCTATTAGAGGTCTGGGAAAAGCCATATGGGTTTGATGCGAGGTGGAACATTTGTTCGCGTAACGTACATCTGAAGATCTTCAAGGTTCCTAAATGGTGAATCATTTTGTATCAGAATCTATTTGTGGAACGTGCATGGCATGAAGCTTCCTGGAATCTATTTGGTCATTTTAGAAATGTCTGTGGCCAGAAATTTCTTGGAAAGTGCTAAGATTATTTTTTTTGGAATAGGTGCTTGACTGACCAGCCTTACTAAGGATAGACAAGGTCATTATTATTGTTATCAAGTTCACTAACTATTACAATAAATCGAAAGGTTGGGGAATGATTGACCATAGAAGGGCGCGAGTGGAACCTACCAAAACTTTTCAATATTCACAAGGAATACATTATTTTCTTTTGCTACAGCAATGCTGAGTAGTCAAAAGATCTTAGATTTTTAGTTAGTCGACAATGGTTTAAATATGGTGTCAATGTGATAGATACGTCGAAGCATTTATTAATTTCCATATAATCATGATTACTACATAATTGATTTTCTTTTTATGCGCTTTGTATAAAATACAAATTAGATGTTAAACACATCAACACATTGAGCATGTTGAAAGTGTTAAAACTGTTAAGAATGTTTATGTGTTACTGGTAGATATGACAATGTCTTTCCCCAAAAAATAATTTTTTTCTCAGTACTGTTCATTTAAAGAATGTACACAACGAGGTAGACTGTGTACATGCAATATCTGTCGGCCCTCCAGGAAAATTCCGTTATTGCCAATCTATTAGTTTATCCAAATTTATGACGAAATATGGAAGAATCATGAAGAAGATAGGATCAGAAGCTTGGTTTGATATTTCTTCATTAACTACTGAGAAAAATGTGAAATTTAAGAACAACAGTTTGATAACAATGTTTAAGTTTTGCAGTTATATTTCTGTTTCTCATTAATCTTTCTGAAGACTTGGCAATTTGACTCATGTCATGTTTGTATTTCAAAACATCTCAAAATCAGGGGTAATTTATAAGTCGTTATTTGACTACTGTCATGGGATATCCTTTCTGGTGAAGAAAACTGGAAAACCTTAAATCAGTATACGAATTGAAAAGATTCTTTTCTTTGGGAGCAATTATCAATATTTAATGCAGTTTGTTTTTGTGATGTATAAATTTCATGGATTAAAAATAAAGGCTGAAGGCTATACTGCCTACAAATTATTTGAAGGACTGTCAATGAATGGGAAGAATGTCTACAAGGGATATAAGGACTGTTAATGAATAGCCAGTCTGCCTTTGTCGGTATACAAGCAGAGATAAGATAAAAAAGAACTTCCTAAGTTGGAAGCAGATTGAGTGTAATTGGATTGGTCATGATGATATGAGAATTCTGCATAATTAGATGATGCTTTAATTTGCCAGATTTGAGTCTTCCGAGCAACATAAATTTTTTGTGGCATACGTTTTGTGTGACCATCTAGAAATGTCCTCTTCTTCTGTAGTTTCACAGTCTTATTGATGCGAGTTTCTTTAAACTACTGGGTTTCTTCACTCCATTGAATCAAATATGCCTTAACATTTTATTTATTTCATTCTTTAAAAGTATAATGAAAGGGAGATAATATGCTGACTAGATCTTCATTTTAATTAGGAAATGTTGGATTACTATATTATTTTTTCGGTATCTAGTTTTGATCTCTTGACTTGTGAGGTGAACTAGCTTCAGGTTCAGTTAAATTACCTTCTAAATATTATCCTGGATGATAAGTTACCACTTCTGCTACCCATTCATAATGAAGATATTTGGGGGTTTTATCTGAGCTTTAACTTATCACTTCTTGGTGACCCTTCATCATAAGCATATTTTGTAGTGAAAAAGTGATGATCGAAGTGTTATTACTCTAGGTTGTGCTATCTTCATTCTATGATGTCACTATCACATTATATTGTCGCTTGTAAGATTTAAGCTTTGTTACTTATTTTATGGGAGCATTTCTGCAGTTATTACAGCTAAAATTCTGTAACTGCTGTTACAGTTCGAAGATATCGTCTGGGATGAATTTTGCCAGAGTGATGATCATATAGTACCCCATCCTCGTGGTGAAAAGCCCAGTGAACATCCTCTTTCAAGTGACAGCCGCAAAAAACCTCGTCGTGAAGTAGTTGGTATTTCAGATAAAGTTGAAGATAGCCCTGCAGATAAAAATGTTTGTCTGGATAAAGTACAAGATAAATTTTCAGTTGTGAAGAATAAAAGGAAGATGTTGGAGAAGGAGTCCTGGTCGCAATCACCTGATGGTGGTTTTCCATCTCCATGTGATGATGATTCAATTAAAGAAGTTTCAAGTTTGGCATCCAACAGTACAAAGACATCAACTCAATGCAACAAAAGCAACAATATGGATCCTATTGGAAATGAATTTTGTGCAAGTGATGCTATCCTAAATGAAAGGAGTGTTGCTGTTGATAGTAACTCTTATGATTACCCTCTTAGTCATATTTCCCAAGAAGACAATCTGAATTTCTTTGATAGTAGCCGCAATGACAAAGATTCTGGTGATTTTCTGTATTATGGTTGGCCAGATATTGGAAACTTCGAAGATGTTGACAGGATATTTAGGTAAGGTCTTATGCTTGCAGCAAGAGTAGATTGTTTTCTGTTGTTTCTCTAGTTGTTTGCTTACCTCTGAGCTCATCTTCCAGAAGTTGTGATTCGACATTTGGACTCGAGGCCAATAATGAAGATGAATTGGAATGGTTTTCAGCATCAGATGCTGTTGAAGGATCTGGTGATGTACTGAACTCAGAGTTTAAGTTCTCATGTCCTGATTCAACAACAATGCAGAGTAATTTGGAGAATGGTGAGCCTATCGACAACACCTGTTCTTCAATAAATGCTTCTAGCATGAACACATCAGTCAGTTGTAAAGATGGTTCCTGGCCATTGGAGCAAGACAAGCATGATAATATTAGTCATTTGTCTTTTGTGAATCAAACTAGCAGCTCTGACAGAAAGGGACTGCCTTCACAGCAGGTTAGAACATCTGAATAAATCTGTCTTCTGTGTTGTTGTTTTTTTTTCTTTCGACCATTTCTCCAGTGCAGATGTATTGAGACTGAAAACCTGGCATGAAAGCTACAGCTTTTGGTGTTCTGTTTTTGCAGGGGGTAGAGTACAGAAGTGAAGTTCAAAACAAGATCCAAGATGGTAATCACACAGCAAATGGGGATAGTTCAATGGTATATTTTCTTGCATAACCATATTTGGAGGCTTGTGATTCCGTTTTATACTTGTTCAAAAACAAAACAAGAAGCTTCCACTGTACTGTTAATTTTTATCTAGATACTTTTTAGATTGGTTCTGGTCTGTGCTTTACTTGATGCTGTCTATTAGTGAACCTTTTTTTTTCTATTGACAGATCAAATATATTATAAACATCCCTTTTTCATGCCAAAATGTTTTATTACTATATTGATTTTTAGTTGTTAGCGGTTCATATGAACTTTAAAAATTTGAAGTTGTTATTACCTATGTTCACGGCATTGAATTCATACATGGCAGATGAATGTGCATAAGAAGCGAACAAAGCAGCAGAATCAATCTGATGAAAAGAGAACTGATCAATATTTATCAACTGGCACTTCATTTTATTATAATAATAGTAGCCTTCAAAATGAAGAGTCGATGCTGCCCTCTGAGGCTACATCTTGCCAAGCTTTGTCATCAATGGGCATTCAACAGCAGAAGCAAGCTACAGGACTTAAACCATTTAGTTATTTGCAGGGCAGTGCTCAATATGTAGGTCCAGAGTACATCCATTCTTCGGATCAGAGCTCAGTGTATCCTGCTCCATCTGCTGTCAAAATGGAAACTAATGGCTTGACATCTGCTTCCCCCAAGGAGTCCTATTCATCAAATCAGGTGCTTGCAGCTGATAGTTCTCGTGGTCCTTCATTTCAGGTGACTCCTGTTGTACCTAATGAAAAAAGGGATAGCATTCTTCAACAACAAGTTTTTCTATCCCCCTTCAGTAGCAAATCTGATAAAACAGAACTGGGGGTTCAGGTTCCCTTGTGTGATTCAGTTTCCATGGAGAAAAATGCTCAACATTCGGGGAACAAATTTGAAAACCGTGGTGATATAGAAGGTGTTACTGGAGAAGTAGGCACCTCTACCGTTCAAGAAAGTTCTTCTGTGAATTCTGTTTTAGATGAGATTTCACTTGAGGCAGCAAGTTTCCGCCAGCTTCAACTTGTCATGGAACAGGTATTTAACTTTCTAAGGATTGGAAAATGTTTGTTTTTCCTTGTTAAAGTTGTCTGATTGGTCAAAATTTGAAAAAGATCATATATGAGCCGACGACTTTGTGAGCTGTTATTGGCTGTGGATGATTGAATTGCAAGTTTAAAGGCTCAATGGAGCTAGATTTAGTGGCTTCATTCTGCTGACTGATGTGTTTAGTCCTTGTATAACCTAAACAGGATGTTAAGTTGCTATTTTCCTTTGACATTCCTTGAATTTTTTTTTTTGCTCTGTATTTGGTTGTGTTTTTAATTGGAAATGCTCTGTTTTTTTTTTTTTTTTTCCATTTCCCTCTTGCTATATTCTTTATTCTTGGAGCTTGACAAGGTTGTTGAACCTTCTTGGTTTAGTTGGATTTGAGGACCAAGCTATGCATAAGGGACAGTCTCTACCGCTTGGCTCGAAGTGCTGAACAACGCCATAACCATGCAAATCTGAATGATAGCTGCTGTGGGGATGATAGAGATACTGGCAGGATACTGGTCACTGAAGGAGCAAATAAGTAAGTAGGCTTCTACTTCGTTTTGGCATTTGAAATTTGTTGTTATGGCCAATTGCCGAGAAGGTCACTATGTCTGCATTTCTTCTATCCTGCTCACTTGGTTGATGCCTTGGCATAGTATCAATGAAAAATATTACCAGCTCTCCCATGTTAATGATCTACAATGAGTTGATATGCTTACAAACTGTGGTAATATAGGAGATTCTGCCTAACATATAATATGAACCTATTACCGTGTGTCTAGTTACTGATGTATCAATTGTCTGCTAGTGCAATCTATTTGACTGAAAAAACCTCTTCAATATTGATTAAGCCATTCTACTTGATTGCTTTCTTAGTGCAATGGTGAAATAATATCTGAACTCTGGAAGGGTGGAACTGTGAACAAAATAGGTGTGAAAAAGGAATGATCATCTTTAAACAACACGAGATGTTTAATGAAATATTGTTCTGACAATTGAGCAGAGACGGTTCCATCCTGGCATCAAATATCATTGTAAACAGGGTTTGCAACAGTCGTGCTGTCCCCCCCGCCCTCCCTCCTCCAACTTTTCTGCTTTCAGGGTGTCTCGTGTAATTCTTACCTATAGTGTTTCCAATTGTTTGTGGTTCAGGTGCACTGCTGGGTTTGTGGATATGGAAACAGATACTAATCCTATAGATCGATCCATCGCACACTTATTGTTCCATAGGCCGTCAGATTCATCTGCAGCAACACCGTTACAAGACTCTTTGCCTTATAAGACAGGCGCATCTGTGGTATGCTCCTCCTTTACCACGTGTCATGGATCTCAAATTTGTTTTGTTGGTTCTTTTTAATGATAGACATTTTGCTAGATTGCAAACCACCTGATGTTATGAAGTACCCAAAAACAGATGCATGGTTCGATCAGTAGTTCACCTGTGGTGGCTGAGAAACTGGTTAATAATGAACCAACAGCCAGTGAAACGGAAGGGAAGGTTGTTGCAGATCCCCCTGACTTGAAGCATTGAAGAAGTATTAAAACTTTGTTGCGTATTTTGTTGTACTTGTGCCTTCTCTGCTTCTGCTTGTAAAGAAAAATTTCTAAGAGAAGAATCTGACGCAGTGTTTAGCCAGTCTTGTAGTATTTGTGTTCTTGAATCATTTTTTCTTTTAGATATTCAAAACAAAGTGCTCTGTTTGTGTCTTACGGTAGCTGTGCCTGCTTTTGTGGAGGTTCCTTGTTTCCTTTACCCTTTTCCTTATTGGAGGAAAAAGAAAGATAAGGTTAGCCTATATCTGCATTCAAGATTGTCTACAATCTTCTAAGGCTCTCTTCACACTTCATTTTAACATTAATTTTTCGTATATGGTTTATCTTTTTATTTTATAGGATTTGTTAATAGAGTTATTATAAAAATTGTAAATTGTAAAGGAAATGTATCATGTGATCTTGGCCGCTATATCTGTATAAGGGTCATCTGGGATATTTTGCATGTGTAGGTATATATGGTAAGTGGGGTTATCTTATTGAAAAGGTGTTTTAATAAGGACTGTCCTCATAAATGTAAGAAATTTTGCAGGACTGTTTGCAGAGGCCAGTGGATAAATTGAATGTAATAGCACGTCTCGTTAAATTGATGAACAAGAAAAACACACTCCTGAGAGCTGGAAAGGACAGCAGAGCACCTGTGGTCGTGGGCAATTTATAGCAGAGCACCAGTGTACTGAAAAAAGACAAAGCTATATTTTATGCATATATTTCTTATATTTTCTTCTTAATTTTTGTTATAAAAATATTTTTTTATTATTTATTAGAGCTTATTTGATTTTAAATTCGTAAATAATTTATTTTGACTTTATCATATAACTTTTACTTTTGGAGTTTTTATTTTAATCTTTAACATGGTATGACTTTTTTTCAAAACTTTATTTTAAAAAAAACTTTTTACCATGAAAGTTTCAAACAAATTTTTCCAAAAAAAAAAAAAGTTTTCAAACAATTTATGATAGTTGAATAGGATGAAAAAAATAACATTGACTACTAATATGATAATACGAAGATACAAAGAATAAAATAGATTTTTTAAGTCATCTTCTATGAAATAATCACATAGGAATTTGGAATTACTTTACGGGAATTAATTATTCAAGTTATTATATAATACACAACTAATTTCAGAGGATGTAAGCTCCTCTAAAAGAGAAAACAATCTATATAACTTAGAAGAAAAACAAAGAAAAATATAATCTAACTCATATAACTCTTTATTCTTCCAATGTCGTGCTAGATAATACACAATGTGAGACACTTTATGCCACTCAAAGCTGTGAGAAACATACAAGGACTGATTAGAAATATTCCAGTCCACCTAGCTCTCAACTTATTTCATGAGAAAAAATTATAATGAAGCCTTTATGGTAACATAGCCAGTTATATCTGTTGAATCCTTGGACAATCGCGAATAACACGATGACATGCAAAATCACAGAGTCAAAACTAGAAGCATCCCGCACTCCTCGATATATAACAATAAAAATGTTTAAAGAGCACTATATCTCAACTGCCAACAAAATAAATTATATTTCTGCCATACCCGCTTCCACTCTACACCCAAAATTGCCAAAGGAGAAGAAACCAATAGAGTATAAAATTTACCTGAAGCAACAGGTCACCACAATACATTATTGCTCTCCTCAGCAAACAACACCAGTTGCAGCAAATCCAATTTATTTGGGGGCAATAGGAGTACCAAAGTGGTTAGATCCCAACCACCCTCCTCTTTCCAATAGCTCTGCACTGGACAGTGGAAGTCCTGTAGTGGTACCAAACCGAGAGTTGAATCTAACAAACGCCATGAACCCAACCAATAGTCAGTCTAGAAGCATGTTGTTCTCCCATCATCAACCGAGCAACCCAGCCCTTGATGGAGCAATTTATACCCAGCAACCATACTCCTCCATGTGTGAGAAGAATCCGGATACATCTTCCCTCTATCAACAACTCTGATATCTCCATATTTTGATTACAAAACTCGGACCCACAACTGTTCCACCTCCGTAAAGAATCTCCAAACCAACCGTGCCAAGGCCACAATATTCATATCTTGGAGTCTCCGAAACCCCAACCCCTTGTGCTTTTGGTTGACACACCTTCTTCCAAGAAATTGTGTGCAATTTCTTTTGTTCATCAAATCCCCTTATAAGAACCTCCTATATAATTTGCTTACCATATCAAGTGTAGAAGCTGGGATCATGGAAGTTTGCATTGTATAGCTTGCAACTGAATTCAGAGATGTTTGAATTAAAACTACTCGAGCCACCATAGACATCTTTCCATGCCACCAACTTCTTCTACACCTTCTCTACTAAAAAATGGTAAGTTTTAGAAGGTCGTTTTTGGAGTAAAGGCATCCCAAGATACACACCCAAATGAACTGATCGAGGGATACCAATAAAGTCAAATAGTCGAACCCCCTCCACCGTAAAATATTCCTTGAATAAACAAGCTGAGGTTTTTGCAAGTTCACATTTTGCCTGGATTGAGAACAGAACTCCTTCAAAATTTTCTCCATAACATTTGCTTGCCTTTTAGATGCTTCTCCAAATAAAAGAATACCATATGCAAAACAAAGATGAGAGAGAGTGGGACCAAATCTGGATAGCTGGATACCCCTCCATGCCCTACTCCCCCACAGCTTTAACAATATACTGACTGAGAATATTCATGCACAATACAAACAGATAAGGAGAAAGAGGGTCTCCTTGTTGAATGCCTCGAGAGGGCTAGAACCTCTCCAACTTCTCATTATTCCATAAAACCAAAAGAGATGTCTGTGATGTACAACGCATAATAAGCCTTGTCATGTGATTAAAAAAACCCAAAAGCTCTCATATGCTCGAAGAAACCCCAATCAATTCGATCATACGTCTTCTCCAAATCCAATTTAGCCACCATCCATCCCTTTCTTACCTTGCTTCTGTTTCATAGCATGAACAATCTCCTAAGCGAGGACAATATTATTTGCTGCTTGACGACTGGGGACAAAGCTACTTTGTCGGGCACCTACCCGCCTCCAACCCACCTCTACCCGTTTGACTGGGGACCCGGTTGGGATGGGGATGAATTTTGTACCCAAGCTTGGGGATGGGTTGGGGGTAGGGATTAGGTTCTTCCCATCCCACCCATCCTCACCCGCCTATCCTCACCCATCCAAATATATATACATATATATATATATATATTCTTTTAATAAAATATTAATTTAAATAGTAAAGAAAGAGACAAAAACACTAAACTAATTTTTTTCTAGATAAAAATACTAAACTAATTACTCATATGATATTCAGTCAATCTCTCTCTACTACTCTAGTTTCAGTCTTAACATTTCGCCTCTGTTTCAACTTTTAAGTCTCTAGTTAGGTTGAAGATTGTTGAACTAGGTTATGAGTTTTTTATTGTTGCACATGGTTAGGCTTTTTTTTTTGAAAGAATT
The DNA here is from genome assembly GCA_028651295.1 of Catharanthus roseus. NCBI lineage: Eukaryota > Viridiplantae > Streptophyta > Magnoliopsida > Gentianales > Apocynaceae > Catharanthus > Catharanthus roseus. The sequence goes on along the minus strand of JAPQWS010000108.1, from coordinate 1,719,178 downwards.
GTTACGTTATTGTTAAGTTTTAATTCGTTTGATTTTGTGGCATGCATATTATTATTTTGTGTTTTGCAGGTTATTGAAAATAATACATGTAATCCCTACTTAGGTCTCTAATTCCCCAGTGGGTTTGGTGAGGATGGGTTAGGGATGGGGCTACAATTCATCCCCAAAAGTAGGGATGGGTTGGGGATAGGGCTTAATTATGGGAGGTTGAGTTGGGGATGTAGGTGAATTTCATACCCAAGAACGGGGATGGGGTGGGGATGGAGACAAAGTAGGGAGGTGGAGATGGCGCCGAGGGCTATTGCTATTCCTATTTGTTCCTCAGGCACCAACTTTGGCATAGTTGTTTCAACTGATTAGCAATAACTTTTGTAATTACCTTCATTAGCACATTACATAGTGTAATTGGACGCAATTGCTTTACATACCCAGGATTCGCCACCTTAAGGATGAGGGCAGTAAGTGTACTATTTAGCTCAACCGGAAATACCACTTTATGAAACACCTGTTGCACAAATGAAGTACATGAAGGCCAATAATGTTCCAATACCTTTTGAAAAAAAGTGCCGAAACTCCATTAGGCTAGTAGCTAGCTTTATGCGCCCCTATCTGAAAGACCGCATCCTTTATCTCTTGTTACGCCACTGCATAATTTAACCACTGTACATCTGAATGCGAAAGCTGAGGAAAACACCAGGACCTTCGATCACAAGGAAGACATGTCTCCTCCATATACAGCTTCTAATAAAACCTCCAAACAAGAGATCGCAATTGATAAACTTCAGTACACCGATTATCTTGATCATTTTTCAGAGAGCTGACCTTTCTCTTCTGTTTCTTAATTTAGGCCGTAATGTGGAAAAAGTGAGTCTTCTGTTTGCGCTCAATGATCCACTTTGCCCTAGCTTTCTGAAACCGCTACATTTCCTCATGACACAATATCTCATTATATTCCGCAATGAGATCACTTTCCAACCCAACAAGAAAATCTGACCCTCCATGCATCCAAGCCAATTGTAGCCCTTTCAACCGAGCCAAACACCTTTTCTTTCTCCAAAAAGAAATTCTTAAAAACCGTCACATTCCAGTTAGTCGCCACATTCTCAAAAGACTTTAGAGTCACTAGAAAGTTACTATTCATTTGCTCCCAATGGTCACTTACAAGCTGCCCAAAATCCCTGATATGTGCTTAATTGTGTATATTTATATATGTTATTCTCATTAATTTACGGTGTTTTTAATATTTAAAAATATATATTTTGGACTAATACCCTTTATTTTTGTCTTAGGTGCCTTCTAAAAGAGAAAACGATGAAAGAAAATGAAAACAGACGAAAATGGAGCGAAAAAAGAGCTGACGGCATCAACGAAGCTAGCCTACCGCCAGAGGTAGGCCGACCTACCGCTGACTGTAGGTCTCGGAGCCACAAGTGATTTCAAGATAGAACCCTTCCCGCGATGGTAGGCTATTCCTAATACCGACAGTAGGTCCCAACTACAAAGAATGATTTTTTGGCAGAACTCTACTGTGGACAGTAGGGTCCGACCTACCATACACGGTAGGTCCTGGATGGGGTAGATATAATCTAATCTTAACTAGGTTTTGATGTAATTTTTCCTATTAATAGGTTATTCTGCCATTGGGGAAAGAGGACAGCAGTTAGGAGTAATTAATAGATAATTAGGGGTAGATTTAGGTTAGTCAATTCTTCAATTTTTACATTCAATTAGTTAGGTAACCATTGGATTTTTGGTAAATTATTTCTTGGAGATCAAAATTTGAAGATCCAATTTGGAGATTTCAAACTTCAATTGGGGGACTCAAGAGACGAGCTCGGGAAACATTCGAGACTATGATTGTGGCTTTAATTTTACTACAATGAATAGTGAGTAGTTCTTTATGTTTGAATGAGGGTTGAGCCCTAGTTCTTGATTACAATGATTTTGGTTTAATTCGATGGATTCGATGTTTGTTTTTAATTAAGTTATTCTCCAATTGTGCTTGTTTGCAATTTAATTGTCGCGAGACTAGATTTATTGCAAGAATGCTTGTAATTGAAAAAGGAAAGCACGGGGCAACCAATTGGGGGTTAAATGGGGCAATTGACTAGAGATACGATTTTGCACTTTTAGGTCCTTTAAATCACCTAAATTTACTGCACTTATAATTTGTTATGGAGAAAAGAGATTTTCCTCTAAGGGTTAGTGTGTAGGGTGGCTTTCGCCTAGAGATAGGGATTGCTCGATTAGTTTTGATGATCCAACTTAATTTAATATCTCTTTCTTTAAAGTTTTTTCCAATTGAATTAGTAACAAGGATTAGGGGGATTCCACCATCCAAACTCTTGTTTTTATAAACCTTAATTTTATTGCTTGCTTTCTTTAGTTGTTAAACTATTTTCAGCTTTCCAGTTTAGTCCTTTAAAATTAACTTTTCTTAGACTAAACATTACAGACGCGATTAGTACTTAAGCCTTTACTATTCCTCGAGAGATTCGACATTTGGGTGTAACTTATTTACTACAGTGATAGGTCTACTTGCCTGTTGCTTAGTTTAGTAGTCATTCCCTTGTTTTTAAAACGTAAACATCAAGTTTTTTGAGCCGTTGCTGGGGACACAGCAACTTATTGAAAGTCCTTTATTTAATACTTTGGTCAATTTTTGTGTTTTGTTTTTCTTGTTTGAATTGGTCTTTGTCTTTGCATAATTCAATTATCTTTGGTTTATGTTTTTGAATTATGCTCTTTCTTAGTGTAATTGATCAGGTTTTCTTTCGTGCAGATCATATGGTATTAGCATATGCCCTGAAAGAAAATGGGTGAATTTGTACCTTTCGATCTAGAACCAGAACGTACGCTGCAAGGTGGCCGCCACGTCCTTCAATTTGGAACAGCAGGCACTAGTACAATAATGCTCGTCGAAAAGACGGAAGACAAACCAGCAGTTCCACCAATCAATAATCCTCTCTTCCTACCACTTCCACTACCACCTATGGCAGAACGAACGATGGTAGACTATGCCCGACCGTCTATCTCTGGGATCCAGTCGAGTATAAAAATTCCTTGGATAGAGGCGAACAATTTCGAGATAAAACCAAATATAATATAGATGCTGCCAAACAACGTCTAATTCGACGGACTTCTGGATGAGGATCCAAATGCTCATATCGGATATTCTTAGAGGTATACAACACCTTTAAGATAAATGGAGTTTCTGAAGACGTTATTCGACTTCGTCTTGTTCCATTCTCTCTTAGGGGAAAGGCAAAGTCCTGACTTAAATCACTATCGTCAGGATAAATAACTTCATGGGATTCATTGGTAGAAAAGTTCCTAGGGAGGTACTTTCCTCCGGGGCAGAAACAAAGTTATGGAATGAGATTCTTTCGTTCCAACACAAAGACGGAGAAAGCCTCTATGAGGCCTGGGAACGATGGAAGGAGCTTTTGAGGAAGTATCCTCACCATGGTCTGGATTTAGGGATACAAATTCGGAGTTTTTATAATGGAGTATCATTTGGGGCAAGACAGTTGATAGACGCTTCAGCTGTAGGGCCTACAGACTACAAGACCCCTCAACAAGTATACAATCTGATAGAACAAATTGCCATGAACAACTAAACTTGGGGAGGGCAACGATCGAAGCCGAAGACGGCTAGAGCCCACAACGTGGACGTGATTTCTGCCATGGAAGCAAGATTTTCGACGGTGATAGAGTAGAAAATAGGGAACTTTACCACTACAACAGCAAGCAAAAATAATCAAATGGTCATATTCTGAGATTTTTGCAACGGTGGGCATCCGAATGATGAATGCCTAAGTATGGGAGGACCCACTAAGCAAGTTGATTTTTGTACAGGGGAATCGGCCCGGTAACAACCCCTATTCAAATACATATAATCCGGGGTGGAGAAACCATTCCAACTTCTCTTGGGCTGGTCAAGGACAACAAAGGCCACATCAACCTCCGGGTTTTCAAAATAGGGATCCTCCTCCATCATTGCCTTATGAAGAGGCCCCACAAAACCATCATCTACCGGCTAAGGTAAATTTGGAAGAATTGATGGTAAAGTTCATAAGTGCGACCAATAATAGGATGAATGCCATTGAGGCAGCCCAAAGTAATCAAGAAGCCTCCATCAGAAACCTAGAAAAGCAGATTCGACAGCTGGTGAAGATAGTATCTGAGAGAACTTCGGGAACCCTCCCGAGTAACATAGAAGTAAACCCAATAGAGCATGTAAATGCCAACTTGGTGACAATTGATAAGGAGATTCCAAAAGCTGAAGAAGGGATGATTGTAGAAGAAGGAAGCTATGCTGAAGAAGAAAGGGGATCATCAGAAAAAGTGGGTAAAAAGGATGAAGATAAAGGCAAGAAGAAATCGACAAGTGCTAGCTATAAACCTAAGATCCCATTCCCATAAGCACTTGTTTGAGACTGCAATCAAGATGAGATGGGGGAGTTTATCAAAATATTTCGTCAATTAAAAATAAACTTACCCTTGTGGGATCTCTTATTGCGGGTACCAAAGTATGCAAGGTATTTAAAGGAAATGCTCACGAAGAAGGACAAGCTTCGGGAAGCATCAATGCACATACTTGGTGAAGAGTGTTCAGCCCTCCTGACAAAGAAAAATATACTAACACAAAAGCTGGAAGACATAGGGAGTTTTTCTTTCCCTTGTACAATTGGTAATGGTACTGTTGATAGGGCTTTAGCAGATTTAGGTGCGAGTATCAATATTACTTCTTCTTCTATGCGTAAGCGTCTAGGTCTAGGTACCCCAAGACATGTGAGGATGTCGATTAATCTGGCAGATAGAAGTGCCCGACATCCTAAGGGGGTAATAGAAGATGTTTTAGTCAAAGTCAAGGATTTGGTCTTTCCAGTTGACTTTGTAGACATGAAGGATGATATTGATTTCCCCATAATATTAGGTAGCCCTTTTCTGCGTACTTTAAGGGCGTTAATAGATATGGAAAATGAGAAATTAGTGTTAAGGTTCGGAGTAAACAAGATAGTGTTCAAGTTTCCTTTGCGCATGACTCCTACATCCAAAACTCAAGATACTTTGTACGTTATCGATCATAGAACTAATGAAGTATCTTTAAATGTACAAGAAATCCCTATAAAGAAGGGCATGGAAAAGTCAAGGAAGAAGAATAAGGAAAACAGAAGGCAAATTGCCACCAAATTGAAGGCGAGCTTAATGAAATGGGTGCCGGTACGACGGGCTGAAAAAGAAAAGCAAACGAAACACTCGGATTTCTATGGTCCGGGAGGTGCACTCGACACCTAAAAAGGGGAGTAACCTTTACACTCCATGAATATTATAATTGTAAAATTGTATTTTGAAATTCTCATTTTGTTTTTCTACTTTGATTGCTTGTTGTTTTTTATGTTGAAAGGTCGTTTTGGAGAGAATGGATGACATCTTTAAGGCCCATATCGAGCCAAATTGATGCCATAAGAATAAAAGGCCTAAACAGGGTTCAAAATTTCCGAAAAGAAGAAAAAAAATGAAGTCCAAGCAGAACCCTACCGCGGAAGATAGTGTACCGTACCGTACGCGGTAGGACTAGGGCAACATAGGCGTTTCTCGGCCGTGACCTATCGTAGACGGTAGGTCAAACCTACAGCAATCGCTAGGTCCATCAGCAATCCTCGGACAACACTGGCAGAAGCCTATCTCGAACGTTAGGCCTCGACCTACCGTGCGCGATAAGGTCTAATTCAAGTAGCGGGTCAGATTTTTCAATGGTAGACAGGTTGGGTTGACCTAATTGAGCACCAATTTCAGCTTTATTTCAAAAATTCTGCACTTTTCCCCCTCTTTCTCTTCCAAAATCACTAAAATTCCCCCATCTCTCTCTCTACCTCTTGTATCTCAACCTCTTCCTCTCGGTCATCTGTCTCTCATCACTATTCCGGTGGCATTCACCTTCTCCGGCGAACTCTGGCTACCTCCGGTTTGTTTCTCTCTCTCTCTCTCTCTCTCTCTCTCTCTCTCTCTATTTATATATATATATATATATCATCTATCTATCAATCTATCTATCTTCTTCTTCTTCTATTCCCTCCATTCTTCTTCATTTTCATACCACCACCATAATAATCCACACCACCACACCTCCTTTTCTTCCACCTTTTCTTCAAAAGACTCCATTTTTCCCTTTTTCTTGATTTTATCCACCTCCTACCCCTTCCCCTTTTATTTCTTTTTCTTTCTTTTTCGTTTCCTTTTTGCTCAATTTTGTATGTACTAACTTTGTGTGTGAATTTTGGCGTTCTCTAACAAAAATTTTGCAAAAAATTCAAAGAAATTTTTTGGCGAATTTAAGGTGGAATTCCGGCGACTCGGGGGCGATTAGGGGTAGGAAACGTGCGTTACTCATGGCAATCATTTGTTTCTTCAAACAAATATAGGCTATTCCTTTACATTCTTGCCTCATTTTCGTTTTAGTTTGCTCTGTTATAATTTTTTTTTTTTTTTTGTGGACATTGTTTGTTTTTCTCCATTAGAGTTTTGTTTTTAGTGTTACATTTCCTGTTTTACTAGTTTTATTTCTTTTATTCTTGCAGCACTTCATCACACACAAGCGACATTAGAACACTTAGTACATATGGGCTACGCATAATTGTTTTAATTCTTTTTGTGCGTCTTTTATGTTCTAAGCTTATTTCTGTTTGTGTTTTCTGTGTTGCTATTGTGTTTTTCCATTTTCATCCTCCTTTCGTTTTTCCTCCTTTTGCTTCAACTCTTTTTATGGCTCCAAAGAAATCCATTGCCTCCCCCTCTAAATCCAAACGGGCTTATATTGAGGAGACTTCGCCTGAGCTCAACACCTCCGTTATTCATCCTTTCCTTGAGCGTCTCTCTCTGACAGCCCGAAAATGGGTCACCGACAGAGAGTCACTCAAAACTGTTATTGAAAAATCGTTCGATAAATCGGTCATCGAACACTTTGAGCTTGAGCGTTTTTTTGGGAGGTTGGTTTGGGTACCTCTGTTTCACATTTCTGGTGACTTTTATCCCGACCTTGTCTGTGAATTCTACGCAAATATACTTCACAAAAAGGACAAGGATCTCGAAACCATCATTTCTATTGTCAAAGGGGTTAGAATAGTTTTGACTAGGGAACGTCTTGCATCTGTTCTTGGGATTCAGGATGAAGGGAATTCAGTCACTATGAACTCGAATAAGAAGACTATAGATGAGGACTTGGCATGGAGTTACGAAACGACTTAAATCGCTTTGATTCATCCCATCTTTTGCCTAGGTAAGAAATTAAAGGCTTTGGATTCAAGCAAAAACGGAGAAGGGACAGAAATATTTCTTCGGGTTACTTTCAAAACAGTACCCTTAAATTTGGATGATTGTCAATTTAGTACCATTTCTTTGATTATTGTCAATTAAGTGAGAAAGGTTGTTGATCGGTGGTGGGTAATTTCGCCGGAAATAAGAAGACACCACCCTACCCATTGTAAGGTTAAAAGTGTCATTTTATTACCACCACAAATTTACTCTATTTTTCATCTCTCTCATCTCCGCAAAGCGGTACGTCAGACTCGCCACTAGCGCCGCCACGACAGACTCCCTTCTCTCTCTGTTTCTTCTTGTCTTCCGACCGTAGGCTTCCCCTCCTACTCTTTCCATTCCTCCCCTTCTTCTCTTCACCGCGACCGCGGGACTATCTCCTTCTCTCCCGCCTTCTTCTTTCTTTATTCCCCTCTTCTCTTTCTCCATTCTTCTCCTCTCCTCCTTGTTGCCGGATTACCCTTTCTTCCCCCTCTCTTCTTCTTCTTTTCTCCTTCACCACAACTGCCCCTTCCTCTTTCTCCCGCTTTTCTTTTCTTCTCCACCCTTTCCATGGAGAGCCAGATTGCCCTGCACTTCCACTGCGCCGATTGGAAGGGTTGAGGTGGAAAGAGGTGGCTGGTTGAAATAGTTCTTCAACGATTGCAGGAGATTCCCCTTGCCGATCGATGTATGTGTCTTTTTTATGTTCTATTCTGTTTGTGTGGTTGGTGCCAGTAAAACATTTGACAAGAAGGCAGTATTGTGAAAAATGGTATATTGCAGGGAGCTTCATATGGGGTGGGTAGGGTTGGGGAGTTGGTGGACTGAAATTGAAATTGAATCCTAATTCTCAGACTCAAGAATGATGCTGAGGAAAATGATGTGAAAAAAAAAAAAAAAAAAAAAAAGAGGAAAACATTTTTAATATATTTAACCATTAATGACAGGGGTAATTTAGTCATTTCGATATTTAAGGTGAAATGATTTGACGGGAGCATAAAACTTGAGTAAATTTATCACCTAATTGACAATGATGAAAGAATTGGTACTAAATTGACAATCATCCAAACTTAACGGTACTATTCTGAAATTAACCCTATTTCTTCAAGTTTGTCATCTCTATGATGGGCGGTCCTCTGTTCATGAGGATTTTCTTCAAGGGCTGATCTTCAAGCTTTGGATCGTGGTTCCTGCTTTATCGAAGAAACTGCTGTTGATTGAAGAAGAGAAGAAGAAAATGGAAGAAACCACTGAGTTCTCGGAAGAAAACGGAAGAAATAGTGCAGTGAGGGTTTGGGAGGGAACGAGTTGTTTTGTTTACTTACCGCTGAGTTCATGTTCCAGAAGTTTTGATTCGACATTTGGACCCCGGCCAATAATGAAGATGAATTGGAATGGTTTTCATCATCAGATGCTGTTGAAGGATCTGGTGATGTACTGAAGTCGGAATTTAAGTCCAAAGCAGTTTCAAGTTTGGAATTGGAAAGTGCAGAGGCATCAACTCAATGTAACAAAAGCAAACATATGGGGATCCTATTTGAAATGGATTTTGTGCAACGGATGCTATCCTAAATGAAACGAGTGCTACTGTTGATAATAACTCTTATGATTACCCTCTCAATCATATTTCCCAAGCAGACAATCTGAATTTCTTTCATAGCTGCCGCGATGACAAAGATTCTGGTGATTTTCTGTATTATGGTTGGCCAGATATTTTAAACTTCGAAGATGTGGACAGGATATTTAGGTAAGGGTGGTTATGCTTGCAGCAAGAGTAGATTGTTTTCTGTTGTTGCTCTAGTTGTTTACTTACTTTTGAGTTCATCTTCCATGTAGGAGGTAAGGTTTCTTCTTGGAAGATATTTATGAGAAATAATGTTGCGGGTATCATTTTGTCCTGCTTTTTTGGTTTCCTTTCTCTGGCCAATGATAGAATCTCAATTCTTATCATTTTATTGTGCCTTTATCCTGCTGTTAATGTGCTTTGAAAAATCGGTTGTTTGCTTGACTGAATAGATGGTAGATTTTCAACGTTTGTTTGAAGGCCTAGATAACGTAGAAATGATGAAATTTTGAAGCATCATTAACATTACAAATCACTAGTTCTGTGAATAAAGATGCCTCTTGCCTTCTGTTTTTCTGTAAGAGGTTTGGGAAAAACCATATGGATTGATGCGAGGTGGAGCATTTGTTCGCGTAACGTACATCTGAAGATCTTCAAGGTTCCTAAATGGTGAATCAATTTGTATCAAAATCTATATTTGAAATGTGCATGGCATGAAGCTTCCTGGAATCTATTTGGTCATTTTAGAAATGTCTGTAGCCAGAAATTTCTTGGAAACCGCTAAGATATGCCATTTGGGTTTTTTTTTTTTGGAATAGATGCTTGACTGACCAGCCTTACTAAGGATATACGAGGTCATTATTATTATTGTTTTTATTATTATTATTGTTATTATTATTATCGTTATTATTATTATCATCAATTTCACTAACTGTTGCAATAAATTGAAAAGTTCCGGAATGAATGGCCATAGACAGGGGGGCCAGTGGAACCTACCAAAACTTGCAAATATTCACAAGGAATACATTAGTTTCTTTTGCTACAGCAATGCTGAGTAGTCAAAAGATCTTAGATTTTTAGTTACTCGACAATGCTTTAAATATGGTGTCAATGCGATGGATAGGTCGAAGCATTTATTAACTCCATATAATCATGAGTACTACGTAATTGATTTTCTTTTTATGCTCCTTGTATAAAATACAAATTAGAAGTTAAACGCATCAACACATTGCACAAACAAGGTAGACTGTAATGCAATGTCTGTCGGGCCTCCAGGAAAATTCAGTTATTAAAAATTGATTAGTTTATCCAAATTTATAACAAAAGATGCAGAATAATGAAGAAGATAGGAAGAGAAGCTTTGTTTGATATTAACTAATGAGAAAAACATGAAATTTGAGACCAACAGTTTGATAACAAATTTTAGGTTTTGCAGTTATGTTTCTCTTCGCATTAATCTTCCTGATGACTTGGAAAATTGGCAAGGGCATTGTTTGTATTTGAAAACATCTCAAAATCAGGGGGAATTTATAAATCGTTATTTGATTACTGTCATGGGATATCTTTCCGGTCAAGAAAACTGGAAAACGAATTGAAAAGATTCTTTTCTTTGGGAGCAATTATCAATATTATTATGCAGTTTGTTTCCTGATGTATAAATTTCATGGATTAAAATAAAGGCTGATGGCTATACTGCCTACAAATACTTTAAGGACTGTTAATGAATGGGAAGAGTGTATACAAGGGATACGACTGTTAATGAACAGCCAGTCCAGCTTTGTCAGTAAACAAGCAGAAATTAGATAAAAAATAACTTCCCAATTTGGCAGCAGATAGAGCGTAATTGGATTAGTCTTGATTATATGAGAATTCTGCATAATTAGCTAACAATTTAATTTGCCAGAGTTGAGTCGTCCGTGCAACATAAACTTTGAGTAACATACATTTCCTGTGACCATCTAGAAGTATTCTCTTCTTCTGCAGTTTCACGGTCATATTGATGCAATTCTCTTTAAATTACTGAGTTTCTTCACTCTATTGAATCAAATATGCATTAACATTTTATTTATATTTTTCTTTAAAAGTATAATATATAGAAAGGGAGATAATTTGTTGACTAGACCTTCATTTTAATTAGGAAATGTTGGTTTACTCTATTATTTATTTGGTTTGTAGTTTCATCTGTACAATAGTGAGGCGAACTAGCTTCAGGTTGAGTTAACTTACCTTCTAAGTCTGATCCTGGATGAAAGTTACCACTTCTGCTACCCATTCATAATGAAGATATTTTTGGGGTTTTATCTGAGTATAACTTATCACTTCTTGGTGAGCCTTCATCATAAGCATATTTGATAGTGAAAAAGTGATGATCGAACTGTTATTACTCTGGTTGTGCTATCTTCATTCTGTGATGTCATTATCACATTTTGCTGCTTGTGAGATTCTTGTTAGATTTATGCTTCGTTACTTATTTTATGGGAGCATTTCTGCAGTTATTACAGCTAAAATTCTGTAACTGCTGTTACAGCTCGAAGATATTACCTGGGTGAATTACGACATAATGCTGAGTATTCAAAAGATCTTAGATTTTTAGTTACTTGACAATGTTTTAAATATGGTGCCAATGTGATAGATATGTCGAAGCATTTATTAACGTCCATATAACCATGATTGCTACATAATTGATTTTCTTTGTATGTGCTATGTATAAAATACAAATTAGACGTTAAACGCATCAACACATTGAACATATTGAAAGTGTTAAAACTGTTAAGAGTGTTTATGTGTTCCTGGTAGATATGACAATGTCTTTTTCCTCTTCCCCAAAAAATAAATTTTTTCACAGGTTACTGTTCATTTAAAGAATGTACACAAACAAGGTAGACTGTCTACATACAATGTCTGTTGGGCCTCCAGGAAAATTCAGTTATTGCCAATCTATTATTTTATAAAACTTTATAATAAAAGATGACAGAATAATAAAGAAGATAGAATGAGAAGCTTTGTTTGATATTTCTTCATTAACTAATGTGAAAAACGTGAAATTTAAGAACAACAGATTGATAACAATGTTTAAGTTTTGCAGTTATGTTTCTCTTTTTCATTAATTTTTCTGAAGACTTGGCGAATTGGCTCATGTCATTGTTTGTATTTGAAAACATCTCAAAATCAGGGGGATTTATATGTAGTTATTTGACTACTGTCGTGAGATATACTTTCTGGTCAAGGAAACTGGAGAAGGAAGACGATGTTGGAGGAGTCCTGGTCGCAAGAACCTGATGGTGGTTTTCCTTCTCCATGTGATGATGATTCAGTTAAAGAAGTTTCAAGTTTGGCATCCAAAAGTGCAACTCAATGCAGCAAAAGCAACAATATGGATCCTATTGGAAATGAATTTTGTGCAACCGATGCTATCCTGAACGAATTTTGGCCAGATATTGGAAACTTTGAAGATGTTGACAGGATATTTAGGTAAGGATGTTATGCTTGCAGCAAGAGTAGGTTGTTTTCTATTGTTTCTCTAGTTGTTTACTTACCGCTGAGTTCATCTTCCAGGAGTTTTGATTCGACGTTTGGACTTGGGGCCAATAATGAAGATGAATTCGAATGGTTTTCATCATCAGATGTTGAAGGATCTGGTGATGTACTGAAGTCAGATTACATCCATTCTTTGGATCAGAGCTCAGTGTATCCTGCTCCTTCTGCCGTCAAAGTGGATACTAATGGCTTGACATCTGCTTCCCCCAAGGAGTCCTATTCATCGAATCAGTTGCTTGCAGCTGATAGTTCTCGGGGTCCTTCATTTCAGGTGACTCCTGTTGTACCTAATGAAAAAAGGGATAGCATTCTTTACCAACAAGTTTTTTTATCCCCCTTCTGTAACAAATCTGATAAAAGGGAAATGGGGGTTCAGGTTCCCTTGTGTGATTCAGTTTCCATGGAGAAAAATGCTCAACACGTGGGGAACAAACTTGAAAACATAAAAGGTGTTACTGGAGAAGTAGGCACCTCTACCATGGAAGAAAGTTCTTCTGTGAATTCTGGTTTAGATGAGATTTCACTTGAGGCAGCAAGTTTCCGCCAACTTCAACTTGTCATGGAACAGGTATTTAACTTTCTGTGGACTTGGAAAATGTTTGTATTTCCTAGTTAAAGTTGTCTGATTGGTCAAAATTTGAAAAAGAGGCACTGCTTATTTAAATACTTTATTTCCTTCATATGTGAGCCACCGACTTTGTGAGCTGTTATGGGCTGTGGATGATTGAATTGCAAGTTTAAAGGCTCAGTGACACAAGATTTAGTGGCTTCATTCTGCTTTGTGATGTGTTTAATCCTTGTATAACCTATAACAGGATGTTATGTTCCTATTTTCCTTCGACATTCCTTTTTTTTTCTTTTGTTCTCTATATTTGGTGTGGGGCTTTTAATTGGATTTTTTTCTGCTTGCTATATTCTTTATTCTTAGAACTTGACAAGGTTGTTGAACCTTCTTGGTTTAGTTGGATTTGAGGACGAAGCTATGCATAAGGGACAGTCTCTACCGCTTGGCTCATAGTGCTGAGCAGCGCCATAACCATGCAAATCTGAATGATAGCTGCTGTGGAGATGATAGAGATACCGGCGGTATACTGGTCACTGAAGGAGCAAATAAGTAAGCAGTCTTCTACTTCGTTTTGGCATTGAATTTTGTGTTATGGCCGATTGCCAAGAAGGCCACCATGTGTGCATTTCTTCTATCCTGCTAACTTGATTAATGTCTTGGCATAGCATCAATGAAAAATATTACCAGCTTTCCCATGTTAATGATCTACAATGATTTGATACCCTTACAAACTGTTTAAATGTAGGAGATTCCGCCTAACAGATAATATGAACTTCTTACCATGTGTCTAGTTACTGATGTATCAATTATCTGCTAGTGGAATCTATTTGACTGTGAAATAACCTCTTCGACATTGATTAAACCATGCTACTCGATTGCTTTCTTAGTGCAATGGTGAAATAATATCTGAACTCTGGAAGGATGGAACTGTAAACAAATAGGTGTTAACAAAGGATTTATCATCTTTAAACAACACGAGATATTAAATGAAGTATTGTTCTTAATATTGATCAGAGATGCTAATCCTCCACTTGAAAAGTGAGTTGTTTTCTGTGGAACAGAGGAAGCAATCTGACTTGGGAGACTAACTTCTTCAAAATTAATTTGTTGGTTGGTATTATACGAGCTATTTATCCCGTCAGTTAATTTACCTAATAATGTGCATGATATTATGCTTCCTCTCTATTCCCCCCTGCCCACCCCTACTCCTTAGTTGATTTATTAGTGGATGGCTTCATTTATCCAGAAAAAATAATAATAAAAGATGGTTCCATCCGTGCATCAAATATCATTGTATACAGCGTTTGCAGCATTCGTGCTGTTTTTTTCCCCCCTTAACTTTTCTGCTTTCAGGGTGTCTCGTGTAATTCTTACCTACAGTGCTTCCAATTGTTTGTATTTCAGGTTTGCTGTTGGGTTTATGGATATGGAAAGGGACACTAATCCTATAGACCGGTCCATAGCACACCTATTGTTTCATAGGCCATCTGATTCATCTGCAGCAATACCCTTACAAGACTCATTGCCTTATAAGACGGGCACATCTGTGGTATGCTCCTCCTTTACAACGTGTCATGGATTTCAAATTTGTTTCGTTGGTTCTTTCTTTTTATTGATATACTAAGAGAAGAATCTGACACAGTGTCTAGCAAATCTTGTATTTGTGGTCTTGAATCATTTTTTCTTTTTGATATTCAAAACAAAGTGCTCTGCTTGTGTCTCATGGTGGCTGCTTGCTTTTGTGGAGTTTCTTGACAGTTCTTATTCCTTTATTCTTTTATTGGAGGAAAAAGAAAAAAAAAGCTAAGCCCATATCTGCATTTAGGATTGTTTATGTCTTCTAATAAACTTTCTGGTCTTTATAATAGTCATTTCCTCTTTAGGATTGTTTTAGGAAATGCATTAGAAGATGTATGAGACAATCTTGGGTGCTATATCTGTATAAGGGTCCTGAGGGATGTTTGCATAGATAGGTAATATGGTAAGTGAGATCATCTTATTGAAAAGGTGTTTTAGTAAGGATTGTCCTCATAAATGTAAGAAATTTTGCAGGATTGTTTGCAGAGGCCAGTGGATAAATTGAATGTAATAGCACATCTCGTTAAACTGATGAACAAGAAACACACACTCTTGAGAGCAGGAAAGGACAGCAGAGAACCGTTGGTTGAGGGCAATTTACATCATGCAGGTGCACCTTGTACTGGCGACGCTTGAAGTTTAATTTGGGAGGGCCAAAATTTTTTCTCCTTCATGTAACATTAGTGTACGTTTTCTGGACAAAATGAACTCGTCATTTTTTTTTCCCTGAATAAAATGAACTCATCATTGGCTAGAGGCTTTTATCACATACAACCGCGACATTGAGTTGTATATAATGGTCTGCAAATTGAAATATGAAGAAAAGACATACGCCAATGTTAACAAACTCAGTTTCACCATAAGCTGAAACAGAAGATGGCTACATAAAGAACATTATATTAGTGCATAGAGTTGGCAAGACTAGTTGAACTGCTGTCTCAGTTGCCTGAAATGGAAGATTACTACATACGAGTACATTATATGAAGGCATAATCTCAAATGGTGCAGGCAAAATAGAGTTTGCAAGACTAGTCGAACTGCTGTCTCAGTTGCATCTCTGTCTCACTCTTCCATGTTGCATGGGATGATTGGCCTTTCATCCTCTTAAGCTTTTCCTTATCTTTAACCGTACCTTTTTTCTTCGTCTCATCTTCAGTGTTTGTAGGGAGACGATCTTCACATATTGGGCAGACAATTCCTTTTGTTTTAGAGTATGTTTTTGGGACTCCGCACTTCAGGCATAACCTGTAAACGCAAGAAATTTCATAAGTAGCCACGACAAAGAAACATATATATTGTGACATGGATGAACAGTTAACATTAACACCCTGCATTGCTAAACATATCATGTAGCTTCCACGTGCACTCGGACAAGTTCCAAGTATTTGAAAACGTGTCAAAACTCAAGATCCTGGGTATGAAAACAAGTCCTCCCATTTGAAAAGGAGCGGAGCGGTCGCATCAACCAAAAACTAGAAAATGTAAACTACAAACACTGCACATAAAAACTGCGCTGAATCTGCCAATGTCTTAATAAAACATTAATGCTGGTGTCACAACATCAATTCCCACCAAGAAGAAATATTTGGGTGCTCCACTTTTAGGGATAGATGTGACTTCTTCTACATTCACGAAGAAACAACTTCCCAATTTCCAGAATATGAGATTGCAGTCCTTTCCGGATGCAATACTAGCTTGAAACTTGTACACTAACTTCATACTCTACAGAGAGGCTCTCTAGTTTCATGTTCAATAATATATAAATTCTGGCTAGCAGTTGGTTCACTGTTTACTCATTCTTGATTTATCCACTTAAACGTTGATAAACATTTTAAAGGATCAATTTACAGCATAGGAGATGCTAATAAACATTTATTCAATAGCAGAACAGCAGAAAAAGAAAATATTTATTTACACCTGTGAGGACCTCATCCTGTTCTAAAATCTTTACAAATTGAAGTGAAAAAACAAGTCCATTAACTGTACAGGAGATGTGAGTGTGTGTGTGTTGGGAGAGAAAGGGGGGGCGGGGGGGGTGGTGTAGCAGAGGAAAACAATCATTTGTGTATCCAAGTGGAAGTCATACCTCAGAAGCTCTGAGGCATCTTGAGTGTTTGGATTGCTTGGGCGCTTAACACCATGTGAGGAACCACTAGAGGATGGTTGTGGGGTGTTTCCATCACCACCACTATGCACTCTCTCATGGATTCCAACTAGCTGTGCTTTAGCCTCCACTACTGCACCTATAAATGACACAGCAGGATGGATGAAATTACAGAATTCATGGAAATAAGAAATGAATACTAAAAAGTGTAACAAAATTGTGATGGTCTGAAGAAAAGACTACAAAAAGCTGATCTTACGGATAAATATCTTCCCTTAAAACTTCTCTTCTAACTAATCCAATAAAAGTTGTAAAAATCAAAACATTGAATTGTAGAACAGAGATCTTCCTTGACTTCTTTTCTCAGCTCATTCCCTAAAGTTGAGCGTATTGAGAAATATAGCATCATTCCGTGACAGGGGAAGTAGATCTTATCCAAATAATTGAATAGTTTACCATGTAAACATGGAAGAGAATGTCTAATCTATAGGCTGAGCAACTTCTGAGAACCACCACATCAATACTAACCCTCAGACCAGAAGGTAAGCAAGCAGGAATATCAAAACTCAGAGATCCTTCAATGATCTAGAGGTGAAAATGCCTTGCACATTGTAGAGAGGATATTATAAGGCAGACGATTAGTTCTAACAAATTCTTCAAATAAAATTTGAATGGACATATTCATAGTGAAAAAGGCAGAAAACTATATTTTGCAGATGTGCCATTGTGATCCCCAGATGTGCCAGAAAAGACTTAACAAGAGCAAAAGACAAACAAATACAAGCAAGAATACTCACCAGCAGGCAAATCCTTTCTGTCCTTGCGACCCTTACGACCACCATGGCGGCCCTTTTGGACATCAGCAGCATCTCTCTTTCCTTCATCAACACAATTGTTCAAAAACTGTGGTGGCCCTGAAATCTCCAATATTTCCCGCCAAAAAAATTTACTTTAAAGAAGAAAGCCACAAAATTACAACATCAAAACAACAAATTCCAGCTCAACAACCATTACACTGAATGCAGTTCAAAGAAATAATAAAGATTAAATTAGAGTTAATTACTTCAGAGAAAGCATCGAAAGCGGAAGGAAGAGAAGATGAGGAAGCCGGATTGGGGTCGAACAAGGGTTTATAACGGTTAATTGAGCCGCCGTTGTTACGGTCTTCATCGGAATCTTCATCATATCTAAGTTCCCGAACTGCTTCCTCCCCTCCTTCCTCTTCTTCTTCGGAGGAGTAGCTTTGGAGAAGAGATAAGCTCATGCCTTCGTCGTAGGCGGCGGCAGCTCTCTGTCACCTTCTACTAGTCGCCGGCGCGTGCTTCAGTCGAATTTCGTATCGCGATTATACAAAATATCTTTATTTATTTAATTTTTTAAAAAAAGGGAAGTTTAATTTTGGGTTGCCTTTTGAGCGCCTGCGCCCAGGCCCATTTGGTAAAGGCTCCACCAAATGGGCCTTTGGCGCCATCGCTCTACTAAAACGCTTATATTGAACGTTCATATTTTCGAACAAAATTACATTTAAATTGGAAAAGGTTAATTTTATTTACGTAAAAGGTTATATTACAAAGTACCTTTGGTTTTTGGTATTAGAAATTGGACTTAAGCTTTTGTTTCTTTTTCTCTCTAAACAAAAAGAAGTTGCTAATGTTTAATACATCTCCTTTTATCTTATTTTCATATTTTGTATTTATTAGCGAATATAATAGAATAACTCAATAATTCGTTGAAACTTCCTAACTAAAAGATTAGGATATTGATATAGAATTATTTTATTTTTTAATAGGTTTATCATCTCCCTTGGAGATATACTTAAATAATTTATTCTCATTAAATATAATTTTTGCCAATCGTGACACTTTTTGTATTAATAAAAAAACTCAATAATCAGCAATTATTATAGGATTTTAAGTCAAGGCTTTTATTTTTATCAAAACTTGACCTTGATCGGTGGTTTTGTTTTATTTTTCTTATTACTTCTAAAATTAGTTATTAAATTAGATATTATAGTGTAATTTTCATTAACTATGGCATTTTTGTATTAAAAATAAAAAATAAAAAATAAAAAATAAAAATTTAGAGAATAAAATTTAGGATTAAAAATATATATGGTTTTAAAATGTGATTTTTACTTGATTAAATTAAATTATTTGTGATGGAAAAATGTAATTTTTTAAAATATACACTTCACAGTTTTTTATTTTGCCAGTGGGGCATCGTCCAAGTGACAAGAGTCGAAAAGGTTTTGGCACATTTTATATTTAAAAAAAAAAACAATTTTTTGTTTTGAACTAACAAAAAGAAAAAGGGACAAAAAGCTAAGAAAGGAAAAAAGAAAAAGGCCCGCTGAAACCAAAGCAGGGGCCTTTTGTCTCTCCCTCGCAAGAGCTAATAGACTAGTCAAACAAAACAATTTCTTGTTCGGCCCAGCAGGCACCGGCCGCTTTTTGCAGGGACCAAACCCTGCAAATTTCCGGCGACAATAGATACACAATAATACGCTTCCAATTTATCCAGGAAGGAAGAACATTAGGGGGTTCTTTTGTTTTCGGTGTACTGAGCAAAATCTTGGGAAAAAAATCGTGCCTTTTGGTGCTGATTTGGGCTGTCGGCAGGAGAATTGCCGCCGGAGAAAATGGATAAATTGTTGAATAAACTGCGGAATTTGGATGCTTACCCTAAAGTCAATGAGGATTTCTACAATCGTACACTTTCTGGTGGTGTCATCACTCTCGTATCTGCCACAATCATGCTCTTGCTCTTCTTCTCCGAGTTCAGTATGTGATCCAATTAGCTGATTTTCTTTCTTTCTTCCTGTTTCTTTTTCAATCAAGAGAATAAAGTTGACAGCTTTATTGGTTATCTGGGTACTTGGGCAATAATAGGTATAGTTTTCAATAATTGTTGGAGGTGCTGTGAAAGTTATATTGTTTCTAGAAGTGAGTGATTTTGGTTCTACTTTGTTTTGGATGGCTGCATGTGAAAGATATAGTTCTTTGTGCAAATTGCAACTTAATTGAGGTTGGTTATGTATTTCTTGGTTGCTTAAAAGTTATGTTGTTTTAGTGCACTAGAATTTGAAGCTAATACTTTTAATCTTAGTTCAGAATTTGAAACCCTCTGATTATAGAGTGCATTGTTAATATTTTTAATGAATAAGACCAAAGTTTGCCTTTTAACTTTAATGCTTTGAGGTTCATGCTGTGTTTTGCCGGCGTTCTGCCATATAGAGAAAATAGCCTTGTCAGATTTTAGGAACTTTTTACAAGGTAGCTTGGAATTCATTTAGTCTTCCTTTGAAATTGAGTGCGTGAGGGATCAGTACTTGGCACTTGGAGAATTATAGTCTTTTAGGTTTCCCTAACTAATGAATGAATGGTAAGTAAGAAAAATAAGAAAAAATCATTTCCTTACAGTAGGAGTCTTCAGAGATAAAATGATGGCAAAAATGTGTTGGCAAAAGGTATTTGCCAATTCGGTCATTGTTTTCCCCTATGAATAGCGTGCTCGAGTATTTTTGGAAGATGACGTGCACTGTAGGGTTGAAAGACTTGGTTTCCTCCCTCGATAGAAACATCTGGTCAAGTATGTTAGAAGAATGTTTAGCACATGATTCCATGAACTCTTACGTTTAGTATTTTCTATTGGCATATTTGTATTTGCAGTCTAAATAGTGGTGTCATCTTTGAGAGGCTTGGTTTCCTGACTAGCTGAGGCATAGAAGTTTCTATTAAGTGAACCCTCCCAAGTGTCATTCTAGTCAGTATAAAATAGAGTATACAGAATGTAACCGTCACACTGCATAATGGCTTGTTCAGTTGCTTAACTTTAGCTTTTGATAGATATTTAGCGTTTGAACTTTTTTCGTTTCCTTTCATTTGGAGTTTCTACTGACGTCCCTTCCTCAGAATAGTGGATTTTATATTTTACTGGATACTGGTTCCTAAAATTGCAGGATTATACCTCCATACTGTTACGGAATCGAAGCTTATAGTGGACACTTCAAGGGGAGGAAAGCTACACATTAATGTAAGTATCAATATTCTTACGAAATAATTGAAGTCTGGATTTTATATACTTCTTCCCTACTTCTCTTGGTCTTGTAATTTCAGTAACTCTTCTGGAAGATTGTGACATCATTTGCAAACCTAGTTATTTTATTTGAGGATGCTAACTTCATATTGTTAATGATCTTGTCACTGGCATATGGATGTTATTCCTGTTTTGAGATGTCCTCAACTCATAATTTCAATATTTTCCATTTGATTAGTGTTTTTTTCCTTGATGTGCAAATTGACGTTTCTTGTTAAACAGTTTGATATGACTTTTCCTGCTGTGCGGTGTTCTTTACTCAGTCTTGATGCCATGGATATCAGTGGGGAGGAACATCTAGACATAGTAAGTGCTGCATGCAGTTCTTCTGGTTGATTTCCTTACGTTGTTCATGGTATTGAAATTGCATGCTTGTAATATTGTCCATTTTTGTTGGTGATATATATTTTCTCTTGTTTGTTTATCTCACTAAATCCGAAGACGCTGATTTCTTTTATCCTCACTTGCAGAGACATGATATATTCAAGAAGAGAATCGATTCTCATGGTAATGTGATTGAAGTGAGACAAGAAGGCATTGGTGCTCCTAAGGTCTGTGAATTCTATATTAAGCTGTGTATTGATTAATTTTCACTGCTCGTATTATTTACTTGTCTTATATTCTTCTGGGTTTCAATTAAATGCAGATTGAGAAGCCTTTACAGAGACATGGTGGAAGGCTTGAGCGCAATGAGACATACTGTGGCTCATGCTATGGGGCAGAAATGGCATGTCCTTATTTGGCATTCTTGTTTCTTTGACTGATTTCTTTGTTTCTTCACTTTTGTGCTTTTATATTAAGGAGGTTGATTCAAATAACTATAAGTTTCTATAAGTTTTATGCTTGTTGTAATGGTTTTGATTCTGATATTTCGCAGTCAGATGATGATTGTTGTAATTCATGTGAAGAAGTTCGTGAAGCATATAGAAAAAAGGGCTGGGGGCTGACAAATGCTGATTTAATTGATCAGGTTGGTTGACTTATGTTAAAATATTTTGGCTGTGATGCATGATTCTTATTGGACTCTGGAGAGGATTCTAGATCAATACAACTTATAAAAGAAGAACATTGAAGCAATCAACTAGGTTAAACCGATGAAAAGCACACGAAGCTGCTTCTCCATCTGTAGTTTCAAATTGATAAAAGTAGTGATAGGGCCAATTAGAAACATGTTTCCAGAAAGAAGAAATTTATATACAGCTCTTGAAAATTGATTCTGCAATATTTACTATATGGTTTGGGATTCAAGTAAACCAAATTGAGATGAGTTATGAAATATCTGAGACACCCTTGCTGAATTTGAGATACCCAAAAAAAAAAAAAAAAAAGGAATTCATTTTGTCAAAAGATTTGTCCAAATCATGATTTGCAATTGCCCTCTGCTAGTGGATTCAGTTTATGAAGATCCATATCCTTGAATAGAAAATGCATGGTTTCTCTATTCCCTCTGAGTTCATCACACAATAGCCTTTCAACTTTTTCATTTTTCTTCACCATCACCTTAAAAGTTCATATTCTGACTGATATGATACTGACATGCAGTGCAAAAGAGAAGGCTTTGTTCAAAAAATTAAAGATGAAGAAGGCGAAGGGTGCAATATCCATGGTTCGCTGGAGGTCAATAAAGTGGCTGGGAATTTTCATTTTTCTGCTGGTAAAAGCTTCCATCACGGAAATGTTCTTCTTCATGATTTGCTGGCATTACAACAAGAGAATTATAATGTAAGAAGTTGTCCTTTTTCTCTTTAGGGTGTGTTTGGTGCCATAGAATTGAGGCTAATTCTTTTGTTTGGTTGAACAAATATTTATGGAATTAAAATTGACTTCCAATTCCAATTCTACAAAATCCACCAATTCAAATTCCAAATCAAGACCTAAGAATTACAATTCCAATTCTATAAGATTTTCATATACATCTCTCCCATTATTAATTGTAGAATTTTATATTCATATTTTCACACTTACACACATGTTCTCTTTTTAAAATTCACGACACGACATGACACTTTCTCTCTCTAAAATTCACGAAATTTCTCCCTCTAAAGCTCACAACTTTCTCAAATTCACGACACTTTCTCTCTCTAATTCACGCCATTTTCTCTCTTTAAAATTTACGACACTTTCTCTCACCCTCTCTCTCTCTCTAGAATTTACGCTTACTTTCTCTCTCTAAAAATCATATAGACACTTGTATGCTCATTTTTCTCTCTCACCCTTATACATATACACATTTTGAGTAAATATATATTTACATTTTGAATTCTAATTCTATAATTTTTTGTGGACTTCCAAACAAAGGAATTAGAATTAGAAAATGAATTCCATTACAATTCTATAGTTTTACCAAACAAAGGAATTGGAATTTCAATTCTTAGAATTCTATAGAATTCCAATTCTAGGAACCAAACACGACCTTAGTTGAAAACTATTTATTTACCATTTCTATTTACATGGATTTCTCTCTTTCCGGCCCAAAAACAAAAATTCTCCTTTAAAAAATTTGTTTTGTTTATATCACTGACTTTGTGATTTATTATTCAGCTAAGCCATCAAATCAACAAACTATCTTTTGGAGATAGTATTCCTGGAGTTGTAAATCCTCTGGATGGGTAATTTTCTTTTGTACTTCATAATCTTTCTAGTAATTCTATTTTGCTGGGGACGAGGGGATCGTGTATTGTATGGGGAAGATATCCCATTCTAAGAGTGTAGAGGAGGCGTGAAAGGCCCCCCTCGGTCGAGTGCATGGTCCTGATGGCTTTTGAAAATAGTATCATATCTCAATGGCCCATCCTGATCTGAAAAAGCTAAGTTCTCTATTTGTACCTGTCTTCTCTCAAGATGTTGTAAACCTTGAATGTGTCTGACCATCATGCTCCACTAGTGCCCGGAGTGAAGGGTAGCAGTTGGGGTTTCTGTGTCTCGTTGTTTTAATATCTTCTTAAAATAAAAGGATTTAACTTGCATAACTCTCCTGTTTCATTTACCTGCATTTCAGTGTACATGCTTTGCAAGCCATACCTCATGGAACATATCAGTATTTCGTTAAGGTAATTGTAATATCCGGTTCACTTTTTTCTATTTATGGCTCAGCTCCCATAATGTGTTATCAGTGTCTTGTAATTAAAGAAACTGAAATGGCTTCATTTTTTAGTTTTCTACCCATCATATCCAAATAGATAAAAAATAAAGTAATTGAATAAGAGAAAGGGACTAGTATATTTTTGCTTCAGAGATCAGGTAGATGCCTTCATTCTATTCTTGATAGTAAATGAACCTTTTATGGTTAAAAGGGGAAAAAGATGGTCAAATGAGCTCTTTCCGAGTATCATGAATGTTACTGAAATCAGGAACAAGGATGTCGTATAAAAAACTCTTTGGCAATTGCAGGTGGTTCCTACAATCTATACTGATATTAGAGGCCGTACCATTCACTCAAATCAGGTGCCTATAAACTTCTAAAGTTGGTATTTTGTTTATTAGTCACTTCATTTTGTAATTTTAGGGCATTGGTGTTTATGCAGTTCTCAGTCACAGAGCATTATAAGAATTCAGAACTCGGTTTCTCTCGAATGCTTCCGGGTGTTTACTTCTTTTATGACCTTTCTCCTATCAAGGTGGTTTTCTTCTTTCTATCTAATTAATTTTGTTTCACTTACAGACAGTATTCTGACATGAGATATCTGATTTAAAAGTGTAATTACAGAGTTAATTTCTTTGGTATACTGATTAGGTGACTGAAGTAATATATTCTCTCTTTGATGAGTAAAATATTTTGCATTCTAGACGGTGTGTTAAGTAATAGACCATTAGGTTCTTTTTTAGATTCTGTGGATAACATTGAAGCCGAGCAACTAAACAAACACAAACCTACTTGTACATGGAAAAAAAAAAAAATCCTGGAAGAAATAAAATCAAAATATCAGAAGCTACAGACGTCCCAAAAGCTGCAAAGTGAGTTAGTTAAATCATTCTCCTCTGTTTTGCTTTTCAGGTGACCTTCAAAGAGGAGCATTCGTCCTTCTTACACTTTGTAACCCATATTTGTGCAATAATTGGAGGTAAAAATGAGGCTTTGCTTTTTTTTCCCCCTTGCTTTTTGGTCTTGTTCCAGGAACTGCAGTGAGAGCTCTCCTTATTAGCATGAATTTCTCTCCCACTCTGGCACAGAGGAGGGAGGGGGTAACTTTGTAACTTTAGTTCCAATATCAAGTTGTAACTTTGTCGCATCACAGACTTCATATTGATTCACTGAGTCATTTTTACAGGTATATTTACTGTTGCTGGTATAGTGGACTCGTTTATTTACCATGGCCAGAAGGCATTAAAGAAGAAGATGGAAATTGGGAAGTTCAGCTAATGTTGGTGCATTGTGCTAAACTATTTTACCAGTTTCCTGAACAAGGAAAAGCCGAAGGGGGAGATTTTTTCAGTCTACTGCTAAGCATACGTGCAGAAGTTTTCTTTTCACGCCTGATGATATCGTTATGTCTGAATCTGATCAATCGAATGGCAAGCTTGCACATCAAATTGGTTTGATGTCCTATTCATCGAACTTCTTTTTCCCTCATGAACTCATCTACAAAAGTTAGTTCTTGATTTGTGGGTTATTTATATGATCTGTAGAATAGTGAAATCTTCAGCCCTTCCATTTCTTCTTGCTGGTTCGGTAGTTTTGTACAAGGAATTGGCTTTTTTCTGGAAATGGTGGTTCATATCATTTGGAGTAAATGGTTAATTTTCAGAAGAGGCAGTGATGAAAAATGTTATGATCATGAAGATGTCCCAACTTGTTTATCTTTTATGTTCTTTTCCTAAAGTTTTGTTCTTTTCATGAAAGTGAACCATAGTTTGTAGCATTATAGCAAAGGTTAAGGTTTTTGACTTTTAAGTTGAATTGTTTATAAGAAGAAATATATGACGCATTAGTTTTCGCATTAAACCCTTAAACTGATAATGGCTGTTTTGAAGAAAAGCCGAAAAGATGGCAGAGTTGTGTGCTAAAGAAGATGAGAAACAAATCAAGAATTCTACTTTGGCAAAAATCTCAAGAAATCCTTCAAAAGGTACAAATCTTAGTAAAATTCATCACCTCAAATACGAAAGAAGAAGAAGCAAAATTTAGATCTCATATGGTCATATCAGCCAAATCTTTATAAGTTCTTTAACTTGTTGGCAAAATTCTGGACAGAAAGTTTCTTCCTTTGTCAACCAGCCCAAGTATCAAGCTCTCCATGATTCATTGAAATACTCGAGAGCTTGAGATCGATGGCCTCAAAGTCAGCATTCAATCTTTCTTCCTTTGTCAACCATGATGATAAACAATGCCTGACCAAATCTTTGATAGAAGTGAGAGGTGAAGCGCGCTTGCAAAACCTTGTCTTCCCAATCTTGATTATGAACCGTAAGTTTTCTGCAGAGGGATCTTTCACATAACTTTCTAATACTTCCCTCATGGCATTTCGCCAAATTGGCCGTGCCACTTTAAGGAATTCATGAACAGATGAGACGGGTAGGCTCACGCTTCCCAGGTCAGACTCGTGTTGTCCACCTCTTCCATGATAATCTGATCCTCCAAGCTTTACAAGATCATATGTATCAGCCAGATCACTGTATACTGTGTAAGGAAGACAAAAGCAAAGATATTGGTATAATGAATATAAGTGAATCCAGAAAAAGCTATGACAAACTTCTAAACTTCAATAAATTCCTCAGACAATCCAACATATTGAAAAAATTTGATCATCAAAGGGCATTGCCCACCAAAAACAAAGAGACAAAAAGGGAAAAGATCATCATTTTTCAATGGGTGGACTCCAAAAAAAGAAGATCCTGCTAATAAGAGCACAAAGTATAGTTTGCAACAACCGAAACTCCGCAGAATATATATTCAAGCTTTCAGCAAAAATGTCTAACACTTCTTTCCTTTTGGCTATATTTTGCAGCACTTCTACATATACCATTAGTAGCAAGAAGATAAAACAAATCTTTGTCCAAATATATCTGTTACACCAGAAAGATAATAATTTAGCTAAAACCCTAAAACCCCCCCGCGGTTAAAATTGAAATCTCACTAGTTTTATGAACTTATGAGAATAAATTTGTTAAAAACATAGCTGTGGATTAAAGAATCAAAAGAAATTGGCATTAGGTGATACCTGCCAATTTTCCGTCACTTCTGTAAGTCTCTATTCCATGTAGGCCTGCTTCTTTTAATCTTCTGATTATTGGAACTGGATTCTTTAGTGCCCAAGGATGTGCAAGAACTGCAACACCTCCTGTTTCACATATTAGTTTTACTGCTTCCTCAGTATTTGGCTCACTTCCCCTGAACAAGAATAGGAACAAGAAAATTATCAACATTCACAAGTAAGAAATTAAGACACCTGAGTATTAACAACAATTAACTAAGTTACACTAATTACGTAGAATAAGCAGGTCCACCATCATAAAGATATCGAGCAAAAGCCTGCTTTAGGTTCTCTACATGGCCTGCTTCGACTAAAGCACGAGCAACGTGCAGCCTCCCAGGAGCAACATCTTTGCCTGCAATCTTAGTTATATGCTCCCACTTGAGGGGCAACTTCAGCTTGTTCAGTTTTGTGACCATGCTTTTTGCACGAAGAAAACGCCCGTCCCTTATATTCATCAGAAACTTGTCCAATTCTTCAATTTTTGTTGGCCCGCATATGCCATAATAGGCAAGGATGTGAACAGGTTCTTCTGATCCGGATTCTTCTCTGTTCATTTGAATTCAACATTAGAAAGGGGTTAAATTTCTGAACAGAAAGAACAATTGAATCGCAAGAAAGGAAGCATCAAACTATGATAATGAAAATCATCTAAACCAAAAATGACTAACCTCGTTGTGAAAACTGTGCTAACTTCAACGCCAGGGATGATCTTCATGCCAAATCTGGAAGCTGCTTCCATTGCTTCGGGGATGCCAGACATTGTATCATGATCTGTCAGAGCAAGAACTTTCACCTGTTCTGGACATACATATTAATCACATTTAATTGTGTATACAAAAACAGTTAACAAATAATAATACATCGGGCATGCTAGAAGGCAGAGCAAGAATGCAAATGAAGATACCCACACACAAATCTTAACTTCTCATAAACAGCTTGAAAGATCCATATATGATGCAATAACTGACATTTTGCATTGCCTGGCTATTGACATCACGTTGTAGGATTCTGGCCGCAACTGCCAATACCTGAGTTATTAATGAGCACTAAAAGCAATTTCTCTTTTGGATGATTTTGTACAAGTTCCTTGAAGAGTTTAGCTTCAAAAGGTAAATCCACATTCAAGTTTCTCTTTTGTATGTACTTGTATATGAGTAAGCCGGGGACCAAAAGTAGCCCATCATACATTATGAACACAGATGATCATCAGACAACCACTTAAGTTGAAGGGCTAAGGCACTCAGAAAGTATAAGAGTAAGACAGTCGTACACAATGAAGCTGTTACCTAGTTCTGATATTACAATGATACTTTTCAGTCCTTCAAATACCAGTCAGATTATCCCAAACAGAAATCTAAATCCAAAATGTTAAGAAAGCAGCTTTCCTGATTTCCTTCTTTCAAGACTTGAAGACTTGAAGTTGCTGTACTAACATAATGGATAAGAACAGGGAAATAAGTTTAATGAAGCCGCAAAACTTGTGTTATGTGAGGCCAGGCCAACCTCAGAACCAAGCTTTTATCAACCAAGAAACTAGGATCACTAGTGGGATTGGATAGAGTCTAAGATCTCAAATCTCATTTTTTGGACCCACGTCTATTCTCACAAAACATCTTCTTCTCACAAAACCATTATGCTTTTTCAAAACACAATAAAATTTTCAAAACCAAACTCTTTCAAAATCAAACTCTATCCAAAAGCACAAAAACACTTTGTTAGTAAACACTGACTCTAGCACAATCTTTCTTCCAAAGTGCATTTACATCCCAAAATTTGTTATACACTAACACACTTTATCAACTTTTCTCAGTTTTCTATAAGAAAAATGACTCCAGATAGAATCACTTTCCAATAATGAGTTGAAACTTCCAATTCCAGACATTCAGGGAAAAAAAAAAAAAAAGAAGAAACTTAAAATTCCAGAGTAACAAAGCAAAGCACATTACATATTCCCCAAATTGAGTAAATTCAAAGACTGAAAAAAAGCAAAAGCTAGGAAAAGAATTAATTACTGACCCCATTTTGATGGGCTCTCTCAACGAGCTTGGCAGGTGACAAAAACCCATCACTATGAAAAGAATGAGAGTGAAATTCAAAAACCAACTTCTCTTTAGGCTGATTCCAGAGCACCCCAAAATCATCATTAACTTCAGCAGGAGCAGCAACAGATGAAGAAGAAGATTGGTCCAAGAAAACCCACTCCCTAACAGATTTATAAGCAACCGTTTGTTCAACACTCATTTTTCTCTTGCTACCGCCTCTTTTCTTCTTCTTTTTCCTGTTACCATTGTTGCTATTGTTGTTCAAATTTGGCTTCTTTGGGCTATCTTTTTCACCCATCATTTGAAAATTTGAGGCAGAAAGAAAGAAACAGAGAGAAGATGTCTGGGCAGAATTTATGTCTTCTCTTTGATTAGGTGGGTTTTGGTCTTCTCCTCGGTTTAAATTCAGATAGCAGAGAGGCAGGGAAGGTAGGATCAACCTAGCAGGAGGGCCCTAATAGCCTAGCCTAGGTTAGGGTACCCATATCATATCTAGTCGCAGACATCGTAAAGTGGATGAAACAGTGAAACGAAGTCGTAATATCAAATGTGAGAGCATATATGTTCAATTTATCACGTCATAAATGACTGTTTATTTTATTTTGATATAGTTGGAATTTTAATTGGTACTTCTATTCAAAAGTTTTTAAGATTTTTGTCTTGTTAACTGACTTTTATAGGTAGAATTTTTTTCTTTTTTTTCCTTTACACATATCGTAATTGATATATGCGATACTCAAGACAAAATTACATATATATATATATATACAATACTATAAATTAAATTTGCATTAATAAGCCTGCTTGCTGATGTCATAGTTAATAAGACATGGTGAAAAAACTATTTAGACGGATATCGCATTTGACATATGTTATACCTGCTATCTATTTTATTTTCTTTATAGAAAATAAATACAATGAAATTACTTGTTTATTTTCTATCACCTATATTTTTTATTATTTGTGAAAAAGAAAGATAAATTATTTAATGCTTTATGTCACTTTTGGTATGTATGTGTTCTTTTGCCTTTTTTAATCTTAAAATGAAATTGTAATTATATTATTTTTTCGCTTTGTGACTTTGAGTTTTTCGTTCTGCTGGTCACAAAACGAAAAAAAAAAAAAAAAACTTCATTTCAAGATAAAAAATATAAAAAATATACGCAGTAACATAAAACATTAAATATTTTATCTTTATTTTTCACAAAATAGGAAAAATATAAGTGATAGAAAATAAAAAAATAATTTCATTCTTTTTATTTTTTAAATAAAATAAGTGATTGATATCGCATATGTCAAATGCAATATCTACTTAAATAGCTTCTTAATCATAGTTTACTAATATCTCATGTGCCATATGTGATGTTATCTTTAATATTGCATATGTCATATGCAATATGCATAAAGTAGGAAACCTATTTTAGTGTTATTCTTTAAAAAGATACTCAAAATGGTAAAAATCCGAGTTTTTACTTGTTTAAATATATTTAATTTTTTTAAAATAAATAAAAATTAGTAGAATTTATCTTACATAAGTGTATTTTTTAAAAACTATTCAATTTATTTAATTCAATTACAAATCTATTTTTTTCAATAATTTAAGTTTCTATGAGTTTTCCACCTACCATTTACATTAGTTATTGACTAAATATTAAATCATCAATCTTTTTTTCTTAAAATGCCTTAAATTTATAACAAAATAGAATAGGCTTGTGAGTGATGCAACTTAACAGAATGTGATTTAATTATTAAAAAAAAAACACAAAGTGATGAGATCAATATTTTTTAAAGAAAATAGTTTAGAAATACCTGGGTAGCTGTTTTTTTTGGAAACATAAAAGTGTATATTCTTTAAAAGAAATCATAAAAACTAAATTGTTCTTAAGAAAAAAGTATAAATCTAAAAATAAACAACAAAAAATAAAAGAGATATTAGCTATATTTTTGCTAATAGACTCAAAAGGCCAATCCATGAAATTTATCCAACTTTAGGCGTAAATTATCTTTGCTTTTTTTAATTATAAATTTTGATTTTGTCTTTTTCTAACCATAAAATATTTTTTTTTCTTTGTAGTTAGAAATTTTATCTATGGTGCAGAAGCATTTTTTTCCTTGAGATGAAGAAGTACATGCACTAATGAATAATTGACACATATATACTTCACCTAATGAATGTTGACACATATATTGTTACGTGTTTACAAGTACTAGGTATACAAAAATAAATGCCAAAACAAATAAACAATTAATGGATATGATTAGTTCAAAATCAATCCAACGGCCCTCATTTAATTTTCTATACCTAAAGAAAAAAATTGACTCTGCACTATAGAATTTTCACAAAATAAAATTAGTCTAATATTTGAAGTAGAATTAATTTTTTTTTTTGTTTGGGTAAACTATTGGATAATAATTTTGAAGTTAAATAAAACAAAATGAACATATTAATTTTTTAGAAAATATCCGGTTGAGTGAGGATGATAATGGATGCTTGAGGCGAGTGAGGGCGGCAGAGTGAGTGTTGTGATGCCAGCCTGCCTTCCTTTATTATCTTCTTCTTGTCTCTCTCCTCTTCAGTGTGCTGTCCCTACCTTCCTTGCCTCTCTCTCTCTCTCTCTCTTTCTTGTTTCTTCCGAGACAATCCGTTGAAGTGTCCCGTTGATGTATCATATTCTTTGCCAGTCGGTCAAAACGTGACCTTTTTTTTACTAAAGTAAGTACCTCCTTCTTCTTCCGCACAAATTTGACTCAAAACTGCAGTACCAAACCAGAATGTACTGTGCCCAAAGGCATCATTTTTCTGCTCATTTTTTTAACTGTTTATAACAGCCCCCCCCCTCACCATAACAGGTAGTATGTACATAGTGAAATACGAACCCAGTTCATACCTCCAATGATAGACAATTTACATCACTCTTCTACCACCTTATTCATAGGCTTGAATTTAAATTTTCAAAATACAGTTATATAATTTTCATGAATTTTACTTCTTTGATAGTTTTATCCATTTCGAATATGATTTAAAAGTGTTTCTGTATAATAAAACCCCGCTTAGAATCGCGAATACCTCATCTCATCATGAGAATACTATTCAAGATCCTACTTTTCATACAGTATCTAACTAATAAGTGAATCTCAACTCAATTTGCATTGCAAATTGTTTGTGGAGCTAACATAACTTACACAGCACTTTGGGGCATGGTGCTTTATTTATATAAGAATCAAACTTGTAACCTCACATTAATATTAATATCAGTAACAGTTAACGTACCAATCAGCCTCCTCAGGGTGCAAGATTGACAAGTCCCTACTTTTACCATTCTACTTTTACAGAGGAAAATGACTGGGAGAAGGAACATATCAAGATTGCACAGGAAATCCCAAGGTAGCCCAGTTATACAAGTCAAGTAATTAATCCTAATAAAAGCCCTGTATATGGTCTGTGTGAGGCCATGATTATCAACACCATGTCCCAAAAATAAGCTGCATTGTTTTGAAACCTCAAGGCTAGTCAATATGCGGCCTTTTTCTTCATAATATATGCCATTTCTCTCTCTCTCTCTCTCTAAAGGGTATAAAAGACTAACATACTTCACTAAATTCAAATGCTTAATATTTGTGCAATAATAACACTTAAATTGGGATCGGAGCAAGTACTTGGCAAGCGGAGATGAACTCCCCTGAGATTGTCTTGTGAGGGTGATGGAGATTGGTTAACTATCATATTATGCTTTGCATACAAGTCACCAACTTAATGCTTTCTTTATCCTCTATCTTTCCTTCGGATCTCTTCGATTTCAATGCGACACGCACAGCATTTTTGTTGTGGATGAACAGAGACTTGTTGAAGATGCTTCTCTTTGTTTCACCTAGCAGGCACAAATGACATGAAAATGAAGATCAGAATATTTCATGAATCCACAATAATTCAATTGTAGAACAATTGTTAAAAAATATGAGTGAGAAATGAAGGGTATTTGTAACGAATAGATGAAACTCACTCATTGTTTCCATTGTCAATTGAAAATTTGATTCCTTTTAATGTAAGTAACGCTGAAGACAATGTAAGAAGCCAATATTCTAATTATGTGGCACATTCTCCTCTTTCTTTATGTGCAAGATATTCATGGTACTCTTCCAGTTCCTTTTCCAATTTCTCTATAAACTGACTCGTATGCTCAAGGGATTGCTGGTACCTGTATTTCTCCAAAGCCTGCAAGTTAGAGCATAGATTAGATCATTATGCAGAGGCTAAAGAGAATTTGAAGCATTAAACCTTTACAGGAGAAAAAGAAAAACAAGTGACACAAATACATGTGAAGGTGAAAGATAATTCAAAGGTGTCACCTTGGCTTTTGATAGTGTATCTGTAGGTGACATAGCTTTGGCATCTGGCTGAACATAATTCTTCCCGCGGTAAAATATAATAGTATTGTCAGGTTTAATGTCAATAACGATGCCTCTGCTCAGTCGAGCCAGCTCCGCAGCATATTCATGGACCTGTCCAGGCTTGCAAGGTCTACAAACAACCTTTACAGTCTCATGCTTCTTCCAGTGAAGATGCATATTAAGAACAACACCTCCAAACACGCCGCGCCTACCAACAGGGACATAATTTTTCTTTTTCTCGCCAGTTCGTTTCAGGTAAAACCTCTCTTCTTCAGTTAAAATTTCAGGGTCGTACGTTTCTGGGGGAGCTTTAGGCAACTCATATTTCCTCAGTTTCTCAATCAACCATGCTTCTTTTCTCTTAGCCTGGTAAGTTGTTTCCGACGGAAAAGTTATCCCAGGAGATGCATCAGACATATTTAAGAAGCTATAAAGGATTCATGATAAGAAAATATAAAATTCCAGCAAGTGATACCATGAGAAGGAAAAACAGAAAAATGGGTAAGGAACAATAGAAATCAGGAGATTAGGGAAGAAAAAGAGATCACATGTAGCTTTTATCATGCCATTTGTATTGATATTCTATATACATACAGTTCATCAATAAGCCTTGGTCGCATTCGGGATCTAAAACAATTCTCAGATTCATAAATTAGCCTTTCTATTTGTATCTATTGAAACTGGCATAATTAGTCTTCTTCATGAGAAGGGGCATGTGCCAACATGTTCAACTTCAGAAGATTGTACTGTAAAATTAACAGCAATATTTCAACAAAAAGAGAATGGATATGAAAATTTTTCAGGAAAATTTGTTTTTTACGGGCATAGAGAAAGAGAACTTCTGCTCAGGTCATTCGAAATTAACATATAACATAGCCCCACTTACAATAGATTAATAAACTAACAAGATAAAAGAAGAGTCAAGCAAAAAAGCCATAAGAAGTATGAACAATTGCAAATTTTCACTAACCTTTTCGAGTTTGTATCTTATTTGAACTTCTGGATTTGGAGATTTCATTTTCTTTTTTGCCTTCAACCTGAAGAACTTAAGCTCATTGAGTTTTGCTTTTCTAGACATTTTAACCTTTTTGGCTGCCTTCTTTACTTTTTTCCCTGGTCTGCCTTTCACCGTTGGATTACCAATATTAAACCTAACAAAATCTTCATCAGTCTTCAGTTCAATTGAGGCATTACTTATGTTTCCACTATGTAGCAATTTGATGGACAGGTAGCGTGGCTGAAACACAGGCAAGCTATAATTTGACCGAAATCTTGTTGCATGAGATATACATTCTTGAAAAGACTTCTTGTGGTAGTAAACTCCCTCATTTGTGCTCCAGTGATGGTGAAGGAAATGAGGCAATGAAACATTTTTAGACAAAAATGAAGTATTTGAGACACTTTGGACTAGACAAACGTGAAACAATGATGCCCTGCACGAATATAAATATCACCATCAGAGTTCTGAAATTATCTAAAGGTGCAAAAGCATAGGATTTGAGAAGAATCGCTATGGGAGGAGTAGTAACAAAGGCCTGGTGAATTTAATCCGATGGCATCAAAAGACAGAATAAATAAACATTCATCAATTTTTTTTTTTTTGGAAGAAGGTGAACGTTATTATAGAATAAACAAGATGAAACTCAATATTCTGTACAACGGAAAGGCACCATCCCTAGTAAGCTAACACTGCATCCCTACAACAGAAAATAAAGATGAAATTGCCTACCCAACGCACTAGTATGACGATTCTCACAAAATCTATATTGCCAACGAACTTTAAGATCACTAACATACTATGACAAATCCGATCAATATCAAGAGTCTCTTGCCTGAAGATAAGATCATTACGAGCTTTCCAAATACCATAAACTACCAAACAAAAAGCCGCAGCACGCATATGGTAAATAGGCCTATTTTTCCTACAAGCCACCTCAAACAAATGCTAACAAACCTCACACTGAACAAACCCAATATTCCACTCCACAAACTCCATCACAATCCTCAAAACCTCCTTTGATACAGTACACTCAAAAATAAATGCTTCTTAGTTTCAGCAGCACAACCACAGAACACACAAATTTCATCAGGGAGCATATTAAACCTCCTCAACCCTTCTTTTGTAGATAATCTATCATGTATCATTAACCAAGTAATAAAAGAAGCTCTAGGAATAGAATAAGGACTCCAAACCATAGGCCACCAACTTACCTCAGGCCATACGTGGTGGAACAGATCATAGCACCTAGCTACCTGGTGCATTGGAGAACTAAGGTGCAATGCCTAGATATTAGTGCTAGAACAAAACTCTTCAATTCATCCCGAACTTGTAACAATTGTATCCACCACCATGAATAACTTGGTCGAGCCTCTACTTCCCAAATTACACCCATCGCAACCTATATTCCTGAACCCATCGACACCAAACTGAAGTCATACAAGAGCGGGGGCGCACAAGAAAAATGGTCTACTGATAAAAATGGTCTACTGATAAAAATGGTCTACTGAAAATACCCCAGCAGACCATAAAAATGGTCTACTGATAGTTTGGATCTTATGTACATTCATCAAATTTTCACCAGTGGTTCCACAAGAAAATGACCCAAGAAGTATATTGCTGGACTTTATATATTAGTTAGCCTTCTTCATTTTAAGTTACTAAAGATCTTGAAATGGCCCTGAGACCCCCTCCCGAACCAAACTCATGAAAAGAACACCAACTCAAAATGAAGTATATATTTCTATGAGCATGACCGAACAGCACTAATGAAGAATCTCAATATCTTTTGATGGAGAAAGTCTAAGCACATCTTAGATACTCTAAGCTACAAAGTGAAGTAAAAATTTCAGGAAAAAACTTATTCAGCAACCTGAAAGACAAGTATCACCATTTCTTCACCTTTCACTGTTTTTTTTTTTATAAAAAAAACCCTCTACCTAGCTATTTAAACAAGTTTCCTTTTTCAAGACTTTGCAGTTTGAGAGACCTTAAGCACGGTATAATCCCTTAATAAGATATGTGGATAAATTTAGGGTCCATCTTTCATCTAATCATCAAATTCCAGCAACTACTCCCTTTTCAACAATTCATGAATCTTATGCTTTGCCACATTACAAAACAATCATCCCTAGCGCCATATCACTATAAATGCTATCCTATCATATATCCCTCATCATCTCAGCTACATTTTACAACTACCAAGTTCTTCAACACCCCATTCATTCAACAGCTAGCAAAAACATAATATCATAAGTTCTTGAATCACCTACTTCCAAATAATCACCTTTAAGAGGAAAAATCCCCGTTTTTTAATCCTTAATTCCAGCTAGTTTCTATATATTTCCAGCAGAAATACCACACAGAATCGAAACAAACGGAAGAAATCAGTAGAAAGATAGATAAAATAGTGGGCATTTTGACACAAAAAGATTAGTAAAAGCAGTTAAAACTGTTGCCAATTCAAAAGACTTCAAAGTTTAAAGTGAGAAATAATGAATTGCTACCAAGAAATTTCAATAGCTAAAAGACTTTAAAGATTACCCTTCAAAAGACTTCAAAGGAGAATCATAAAAATTGAACCTTGAAAACGCTAAAGTAGTTTTTCTGATGGGAGCTCTGCCCAGCATTCTTCGTTCCCTACAAACACAGTTTTTTACCTGCTGTTTGGACTCCTATGACTATATGAGCATCGCACCTGCTAACGCATTCACAGCGGGATTTATTGGCTACTGAAAACTTGCTACAAAATAACTTGAACGCCATAATTGCCGGTGTTCTTTATGCATTTAGTGGGCCGCTCCACAAGTTTACAAATGTATATATATATATATATATATATTGGCGGAACCAAGAGAAGAAAGTTGGGGTGAACAATCCTAAAAATTTTGACAGAATTTTATTTATAAAATAGATACATCCCAAACACAACAACTTTCAAACAATTCCAAATTTACCAATAAAATATAAAAAAATAGGTAATCTCCCATTACCAATGAGAATGAGGAGATCACTCACACTTACGAGGAATAATTATCCATCAGTCACGGATAAATAGAAGACATAATAATAATCATATTTTTACAGAAAAAACCCCTGAATGTTTTTACTAACAAAATCAAAATTTTTCCTACTTTTAGCTCAGAAAAAGGGTGGGAAATTTGAAATAGGAGGATTTGAGGATGGGTTAAGTGAATTTTGTAAAAAAGAAATGCTTCTACTTAGATTAACCTTTAAAATCTAATTAAAAAACTTACCTTTTCGGCTTTTCCTTCGCACAGCTACTGCTGTCGCATGTCTGCTGCCGCGCCGCCACCAGCCACCGCAATTGCCGCACGCAGTCGGAGTCGCCGGCCAGAGAAGGGAGAGAGGTGTGACAGTGTGAGAAAGTTGAAGAGAGAGGGAGGGAAGAGACAGCTTTATTTTTCTTTCTTTCTGTCTAAATGTCGATCGATAGTTGTGAAGCTGTTTTTTTTAAAAAATAAAAGCCAAGTAATCTAAACATTTTCAAAATTCCCCAAACTGGTTCCGCCCATATATATTATATATATATATATATTGATGTTTATGGTTTAAAGCCCATATATATGACATGCTCGGGTCAATATCAACCCGTGAAGGGATATGGTTTTTATTGGGTTGTGGTGGGTATTTTCCTATGTACTGCCATCTATGGGCCTTCTGGTCGCTATGGCGGGTTAGGCTCGTTAAGATTAGGTGTCTTTAGATTTTTTGTTTTGGTTATTAATATTTAAAAGTATAGCACCGAGTTATATCAGTGGAAATGTTTCTAATCCATTAGCTATAAAACGGTCGGGTCCTAATAAAAAAAAAAAAAACACTCTCGGATGGTCTAATACATTTTCTAATATACTCTTAACACAAATTTTATAATAATTTTATTAATATAAATTCTATAATAAAAAGATAAATCTTAAACTCTAAAAGATAAATTTTAAGTGAAAGTTAATGCTAAATGAAATGTATTAAAGAGTATATTATAAGATATACTAGATAATTTTGAATGGTTATAAAAGGTAAGCCAGACAAATGGATGTTCTATAGATATGGGAAAAATAGTAAAGAAATCAATACTACTGGGTGTTAAAATATTGAGTTTGGGTCTAACTCACTCTAAAAATTACCTCAAGAGGAGGATGGGTAAATTATCCAAGCTTATTAAGGTTTGAGTGTTAAAATATTGGATTTGAACCTAACTTACCCAAAAACTACATCAAGAGGAGGATTGTCTGTACTTATTAAGAGTTCATTAATTGTTAATTAGTTGATGTAAGATTTTCAACACATTCCTCATGCATAGGCTCGTCATTTGGGTCAGAGCGTGAAATTTTACAGGACGTTATCTACGGATAGCCTAATATCATAACTCTGATGGCATGTTAAAATATTAAATTTTAGTGTTACTCATTTCAAAAGGTATATCAAGAGAAAGAAGATTGTCCAAATTTATTTAAAAATTATTAATTTTTTAATTAGTTATATGAGATTCTTAACCGTACAAAAGTCAAAGTAAAATTACGAGTTTTGATTAACCATGTTCGGAGGAGAACCGAGATAATTAAAAGTAAAATTTTGATTTCCATCCGTATAAAGAAACTAATTATGTATCCTTCAATAATACTAATAATTCACCATATATTCATACCTCTCGTACATTGGATTAAGTCAATGCATCTCTTCTCTCCATCATTCTTCACATAAACTACAAAGTCAAATTTATATATCCCTGGACATATTATAGGGTCAATGATTACCATATACTACTAATTAACATTAATTAATATTATAATTCATAATATATCCCTATTCTTAAAAAAAGTACATTCTGCACAAAATTTAGGTCACTGTAGAATAATGTTATTATTTCTTCAAACACTTATACACTTATCTTTTTTTTATAAAAAAAAAAAACTAAATACTAAAATAAAATAAAAAAAACCGCAGCTTACGCTGTTCAACAAGAAAACAAAACATACAACTACTCCTTTAAATGAAAAAAAAGGACAATATCTAGAATTCAAAAGAGGAAATTAATTAACAGCGGAGCAGACCCTGCGAATTTCACCAACGGCTCCTGTCTTAACTTCAATGTTGCTCATCTTCACCATAGATCTTGTAAATTCAATGCTAAATGTCAACCCTAGCAATCCTCTGATTCCCAAGAAACGTTGAACCACGGTTCTAGTAGATATATCGTTCCACAATCTCTGATCGGATTCTAAAACTCCACGGCCGTTTTGAAGATTCGAAAAAAACGATGTGTCAAATCTGTTTTCGCTGCCGGTATCAAGAGGTACACGATTAGCGTCGCCACCTGCTGGACATTGTGATCGGAGTTGGGGAAGAAATGTTGGATTGATTGTTGGATCAGCACTGCCGTTGACAAAATTGTTGAGTCTATAAGTGAAGGTTCCGCAAGCTGTAGTTCCGATAGTGTGTGCTCCTACATATTTAACATAAAATCAATTAGCAACATATGTATCACCAATGAATTGGTGCAGTGAATGCATTGATAGGTAATATGCTTAAAACTCACTCAAAATGATCTTTTTACTATTACTATGTAGTTATTACATTACGAGAGTTGTAGTGGGATTTTGTCAAGTGTTAAATTTTATTCAAACATTTTTCAGTCATAGTTTGGCTCTAATATTTCGAATATTTTATAGAAATTGAAAAATTTAGTCTGAAAATTATCCAAAATTTGTTATTATATAGTTTTTTAAAAATAATGTTTTGCTTTCATTTCCTTTGGACTTATACTTTGTCAAAATTTTGGACGTATTACTTTGTTTGAGTTATTAAAATTTTAACTTTTCTTCCAAAATTCATTAGTAAATGAGAGTGAAAAGACATGTGAGAAGCTATTATGCTAATATGTATGAGAAATAAGTCAGACATTAATAACTATGTTCTAATTAATTAATGACTGAATGGTGCAAAATTGTTGTGATAATTATATGTGTGATTTTGGTTAAAGAATATTACCAACAAGAGCAACGAGATCTTGAGTGTTGAGGCCTTTTGACAAAAATCTCTGCTTCTGAAGATCAACAGAATCTCTGAATCCGAGCAAATTATTCGGAACATCAGACGCTAATGAAATTCGCCCGTCTCTACGACCTGTGGGAACTGCCCATCCAGGTCCACCCGTCTACACATTGTGAGTATATATATTAACGTCATATTAATACAAAGTTACAAATTCAATATAATTCTTATGTATTTATAATACCAGCTAGAAATTCAAATGATAAAAAAAAAAAAAAAAATACCAGAACAACAGAATCACGAGCAGCCAAGGCAAGAATATCCGCACAAGAAACAACACCGGGGCATGCTTGTTCAAGTTGAGTCTTAGCATTTTCGATAACGTCATAGCCTCTAATATTAACGTTAAAAATACTAGTTTTCTCCGTATTAGCACCATCAATAAGAATAGAACCATCACATCCATTCACGAAACAATCATGAAAATGCATTCTAAGTAGAAGGGGTGCAATCGTACGATCAGTTTGAAACCTTGCCCTCACTGCAGATTGCACAATGGCTTCTGCTCGTGGACATGAAGTTGAATAGAACCCAACACGTGTTCCTTGGCCAAACACCATAGTTATAGCCATGGAAAACCAAAGAAACAAAGAAATATACATTTTGCCTTCCATTATATAATAATGCTCACCAAGTGTGTGGTATTTTGCTTAAGTGACTTTGGGTTTGTAATTTGCAGTGCTTTTTTTTTTTTGGTTTGGTTTGAGAAGGCATCAGAAGTGTGGTATTTATAAGCAGTAGTAGTATTGAAGGACGCGTGTGGAGTAGGAAAAAGTAAGAGATTCCGGCTTGGAGAGGAGGGAGGGAGGGAGCTTGGTGGGATGGGATATACAAAAATAAAAAAAGAGGAGGAATTTTAGGGAGAAAATTCAAAGTTTGTATTGCGGGATGAGTTGGAGGCAACCAACTTGAATGGCTAAGGCGGTCCTCACTGAATTTGTCGTATAACCGTGTACGTAGACTTGTGTTTGCATGTGATTGCATGGCGTTTTCGGAATTTTCTTCCTTTTTTTTTATTTCCATGCACGATAATCCGGAACTTTTTGTTAGGTTCACTATTTAGAGATTTATATACCAGAATGTAGAATGTCCACAAATGAGGAACTGTAGAGGGATATTGATGAATATTGAGTCTCCACCCGTGCCTCCTACAAATCCAACTTAATTACAGTCGGTTAAAGAAATTGTCTTTCCAAAAAAATGATTTTCTAGGCGCAAATAAATAAAATATTGAGTCATTAATTATTATTTACTTCTTCCCTTTTAAAATAAGTCTTTTTAGTTCTTGGTATATAAATTAAGGATTTTGAAATAAAAAAATATTTTACGATTTTATAATTTTATACACATATTATTAAACATCTTAAAAACATAATAATTTTTTAACTACGATACTCTTTCTACTCTTCATAAATAAGGGAAGAGAGATAGTGAGAGTGAAATAAATAATTAGAAAAATAGGTAAGATGGAAAAATTTCAATAAATATTTATTGAAAGTTATAAAAATCTTTATATTTTTACCATCCTCAACGAGTCTAAAACTTCTTATATTTTTTACCAGAGAGAGTACTAATATATCCCTCATAAATATAGAGAGGGAAACATAAAGGAAGAAATATGGTAGAAATGAATAAGAAGAGAAAAGAATAAAATTAGAAAAAGTAAAACAAGTGCTTGTTGAGAATGGTAAAAAGACACTTATTATGAAACAATGATTTATTTTCTTGAAAAATACTTATTTTGAAATGGAGGGAATATTACTTGTTGTTATTGGTACTAATAAGGCGAAATTTCGCTCTCAAGACGCTTACCAAACTGTTTGACACCTAAGTGGAGGATGAATCATAATAATTCTACAGTCTGGCAAATTAGAGGTCCATGCCCTGAATATGTACAAGAAACCGCATCATTTATTGCTTATTATTATTATACTAGGATATAACGGCAAAAAAAAAAAAAATTAAATTATTTAGATACAAGAGAAATTTTGACTAAATTATCTTTTGATTATCATTTATAATTCTAGTGAAATTTATAAATAATTATTTAATTCCAACCAAATAGGAATATACATAAGAAAGTTATTATTATTTAAGACTTTCTTGATTTACTAGATATTAAAAATATATATTTAGAAAGATAAAATAATATAAAATGAAGGTAATAGTATTTGTAAATTTATTGAATTAAGCATGGGAATATTCTTGAGGAACACTCCCCTTAATTCTAATTGGCTTTCGTATGAGATGAGTATGTTGCCTTTTTGCACAAAATTCTTTATAGCATTTCGTATTCAACTTTATGTATTACATTACTTTTATAATATATATTTTAAAATTTAGTTTTTTTTTATAATTTATTTTTTATTAAATTTTATTAATAAAACATACTAAAATAAAAATAAAAATGATATACAAAGTGATATAAAAAATTAAAATTTGATAAAAAAATAGAATTAGATGATGAGATCATTAGGACCGTGTTAGCACGTACGTATTTTGTGAGTTTGCTAAGGATAAAGA
Source organism: Catharanthus roseus (assembly GCA_028651295.1). Classification (NCBI taxonomy): domain Eukaryota; kingdom Viridiplantae; phylum Streptophyta; class Magnoliopsida; order Gentianales; family Apocynaceae; genus Catharanthus; species Catharanthus roseus. The sequence goes on along the minus strand of JAPQWS010000108.1, from coordinate 1,676,216 downwards.
GATCGTATACGCGTTTTATTATTATCATTATAAGCTTACTTTGTTCAAAGGTACTGCCATGCCACTTCAAAATACCATACCCCCTTTTAATTTTAATATAAACTCCTAGGAAAGATACATATTCCACTCCATTGATCACTATGATTTCTTAATTAATTATCTTCAACATTATGTAGTTAGTTTGGTGAATAATTTTTCTTTTCTTTAGCGGGCAATAATTTTTTCTATTTACTAATTAGAGATGAAAACTAAAATAGCTAATAGAAAAAGAAAAGAATAATTTGATTAATTAATTAAAAATATCATGTATGAGAGCCAATTAATTAAGCAATGACATTTTAGAGTTTTTAGATAAATAAATAAATAAAATTTCAACATGGTAATTATGAGTCCAAGGAGCTTGGTAATAATAGCAAATTTGTAATATTCTTAATTGGCTGATGATTGGCATATATATAAAGCCCCACATTATCTAATTGCTTTGTCAAGGTTTGAAATTCCTACACTTTTCATTAATAGGAGCAGCTATTGCAAGAATTCTTTTGAGAAAATGGATTGGTTGATTTGATCATGTTGTTTTTTCTACACTACCAAATTTTCTTCCAGCAAGTTCTTTTTTAATTAATGAAATGAAAGAACAAGAAAATTCAAATTTATTTATTCCTTCACTTAATTCAAAATTTCAAGTTTGAAAACACATATATTCCTTGTACAAATAATTTAACTTTTACGAAATTCAAAACTATATCAAATTGATTACATTTTGTATACAATCCAAACTCCACGAGAGAAATAGAATTAATATAATTATATTTTTATCACCTGTAAATTAAAACCTTGTTCAAGTGACGAGTTAAATTCTCCCTATCAAAAGTTACAATTTAATGTTAATATCTTTTTACCGTGAACAAACTCACTTATTAAAAAAAAGGGTAGTTGTATCGAAGAAATGTATTAGATTATCCATTAGATTTGGTCTTATATGACAACCAAAGAGTGGCAGCTAAGCTAGTAGTGAGTTTGTGTACCAAATCAATATAAGTTGACAGCTGACTGTATTTTGCGTTTAATATTATCACAAGAGAAAAAGACAGAGAAGTTTCTACGTGAAAAGTATTATAATTAGGAGATGAAGATTCCTTTTAAATTTTTCATTGAATATCTGACCGCATACATATTTTCTCTTCAACAAAAATGAATCCACTAGAGAGGCTTAGTTAATTTAAGTTTGAAATTAGATAATATTGGACTAATTAGTAAACAATCAATAGAATACGATTAATATATATATAATCACTGTAGCTACTGCTTCGGTCAATGTCCAATGTATATTTCATTGACAAGTTAATTTATTATTTATGCCGGTTTCTTCATTGTTTACTTTATTTCTTTTAAGCGGTTGACTTTTTTTTTTTCTTTTTAAAGCCTGTATAACATTTTCTATTTTAATAACCTTAATAAGTATAAAATTGTTTTTCAAAATAGTTATTTTAAACTTTTTTTAAACTAAAAATAGATAGAATAAGCTATTGAGAGTAACTCAAAAATAATTTAAAATTCACGATAAAAGTAGCTGTTGGTATATATAAATTATTCCATAGCAGAGTCTAGTAAAATCAAGTTATAGTCTAATGTTCTAAACATTTGTGTGTGTTGAATGTACTATAAAGTTAGAATATGCATATTTCCTGACATCAATTTATTTTGGGTGAACTGATGGAGCTTCGGGCCTTACTTTTTTGGTCGAAAGGGGACCTAATATATTTTATCAATATCAAAAAATAAATAAATTATCAAATATCAATTTTTATTTAATAACACAATTTATAAAATTTAATTAATTATTCTTTCTCAAGTAATTTAACTCTCTCCATAATACCGATCACATAACAAGAGAAATATGTTCCTTGTAATGCAAAAGAGTGGTTTGATAAAACGAACCTTTTTAGTTAAACGTTTTCCAGTTAAAATTCACTTAAAAAAGACTATTAATTAAAGTATATATAATAAAAAAGTTTGGTGTGTTTGACATTAATGTTGGGATTAGGTGGTAAAACATGTCTAGGAATTTGTAAGAATTGGGAAGTAAGAAGAAAATTTGGACAGAAAGATACCCACATTGACAATTTTTTTAGGTAGCTCCAACACCACTCTTGCATCATATCATAGTTTCATTATTGCATATGATAGTTTCATCATTCCATTAGCCCACCACACTTCAATTTCACAACTCTACATATTTTTCCAAATAATTAACGCAAAAAAAATTGTAAATATTCTATGTATTATATTCAATACATGATTATCGAATAGGAGTTGATTTAAGTGTTGAATCAAATTTGTTCTTTTCACAAAACTAATTTAAAATTATTGTATTTGTTAATAACAAAGTTTTAAACTAATTATTATTGAGATCATTTTCGGGGCTAATGAGGTGGGGGCCATGGTATCTTTATGTCTACATTAACAACACCTTTAGTACATTGACATATGAAATGGAATCTTGTCACTCGAAATGGAATAGAACTCTCTTCCTATTCTCACGTTTGAAAGAAAATAATAAAATGTGAAAGAAAATAATAAAATGTAAAGATGATTCATTTTCTTTGTTTGGAAAAATTATTATTTTATACTAAAATGAGATGAAAATTTATATAATACAACTTAAATACCTTTGCATAAAATATATTTTTTATATTTTGACACCACATTGTTCTTAAAAAAAAAAAATCCTAACACACATTAAAACTCCCAAAAAAATCAAATATTTTATTAAAGTGTAAATATTTTGATATAAGATTGAAAACAACCATAAAACAACTTATTTTAAAGATCAAGATAAAAGAAAGTCCAATACTTAAAAATTAATTGAGCGTAATATACGTAATATATCGAAGGTATAATAGTTAAATATTTTTTAAAATGATTTTCACCTCTCCTGGAAAGGCTTTTCATAAGTTTTAGTGTGAAAATGCTTTTCCAGCTCTTTCTTAGGATGAGTTTTCCCATAAAAAGACTATTCTTACTTCTAATTTGAATATAAAATTCTAAAATGAAAAAGCCGTCCTATTCTTTATCCCGTTTTTGCGTATTAAACATAGCATAAACTTCGTCTTTGGTGCAAATGTATTTTGCAAGCTATCACAAGTAAGAATTAATTACAACTTTCGTTTCATATTATATGTCGCTTAAATATATATATTTTTGAAATATTTATTAAAATTATTATGAGTCAGATGGGAATTTAATTTATTTTTTAATGTAAATAATTTTATCATTTCCTTAATTTATGTACACGTTCTAGTTTGACGGATAATGTGAAAATGAGGTAATTAATACTAAGTTAAGGCACTTTCACTTTTAGGGCACTTTATTAGAAGTAAAAAGCAAATTGAAGATAGATAAAGTTTGGATTAGGTTTAGGTGTGACTTTGGGGAAGGTGGTGGTTCCACTATATCTATATATATATCCATGAGACGAAGACCAAGTCATGGGGTCATTGTCTTCTTTCGGTGGGTGAAGTAAGAGTACTCAAAAACGTGTATTAGACAGACAGACTTATGAAAAAAAACAAAAAAACTATGTGAGTTGAGGTGACTGTCTGTCTGTGTTTGCTGTTCTTCTCTCCTCTTGCTAAAAAAAGCTGTGTGAATCTGGATGAGGCATGGAATCACTTTGATAACTGACTACCATATTAAACTCCTTTTTCTTTAAATTAAATTAGTAAATAGAGTTGACATTACACTCTTTTCTGCTTCTAATTCTTTTTAACCAGATATTAACCCTTTGTAATCATAAATTTTATTTTTATTTTTTTCTATTTACTAAAACTATTTTTGTTTTTTCTTTTTATTATAATCACAAATTTTAAATATTTTCTTTTTTTTTTTTTCTAGTCATCTCTATTTTTATTTTTCTTTGTATAATCATGAACTTGTTTAACAATTTCAGATATAGCTATGAATTATTTTTAATAATTTACTACATTTGAGAGTCAAAAGTAGTTTATGGGCTATAAAGAGAAAAAAAAAATTCATGTTTAAGAAAGATAAAATTAAAATTTGTGACTATAAAGAGAAAAATAAAATAATTTGTGGTTAAAAAAATATATAAAATTAAAGTTTGTAACTATAAAGAAAAAAATAAAAATAATTTATTGATAGAAAACATTAATTTCTCTACTTTTTATTTTGAAAATGAAGAATAATATATACAAAGTAGTGTTATGGTGTGATAAGGTTAGCTCGAAGGAATAAAAATATTCTTTATCAAGACGCAAAAGTTTTTAATTTGAACCACGTAACTCAATATATAAAAATAAAATAAAAGTAGTGCTATGGTTAATTTTACTCCCAACAACACCTTAGCTTGATTCATCATGAATCTTTTAAAATCTCCTTTTTAAGTATTTGTTAGTTGAGGCCGATCCTAAATATTAATAGCCATGCCCACTAAAAAAATTTCCATTCTAAATTGAATAATAGAGTTAAGATAGTTAAGACAATATCTCAATTGGTGAAGTCACTTCTATTTACATTTATTTATTTATTTTTGAAAAAAAATGGCTATAGTGTTCTTTTGTTTTTTGAAAAAAATTATAGTCATTTCCATTGGACTAATTCTATCTCGTGCATATCAAGTAATGACACATGAAAGTATCGTATTAGAAAAGTCAGAAAAGAGTTTTAAATTATAATAATAGATTTAGAATTTCACACCTTCACCACCACCGCTGGACTAAATCATTTTTAATATTGTGTTTAGAAAATGATTATGGTGTTTTTTTCAAAAAAAAGAAAAAATGGCTATAGTATTAAAGGAAAGAATATATCATGTTTCAAAAAGAATACAATCTAAACAAAACAGAATAAGACAAATCTTGTTGTGACAGATTTAAGAAAATTTTTAATATTAGTGATAGGTTTATAATTTCACACATTTATCATTAGACTCTCTTGTTTCTATAAACTCGTATTTAAAAGATGGTTATTTAGAGGGAACAAAAAAAAAAAAAAAAAAGAAGCAAAGAATATGCGATGATTGGGAAGGAAGAATCCAAAGAGAAGGGAATGGGAGGTGCAAGGGACTATGAAGTTCTTTCTAGGATTCTCAGCTGAGAATTGGACTCAGGTTGTTGTTTCATCAAAATAATCAAATCATTGTTTTCCACTTCAACAATGAACAACAATTGTAGCTGTCTTGGAATATTTCCGATGGAATATTTCATATATCTAAACCAACTTATATTGATCATCCCTTTATTGAAATGAACCAATAATTATCACAACTAGTGTTTTTCATTTTTTCATCAAACAAGAGAAAATTATGAAATTCTCAAAGATTTTCAAGTTTTTCATTCTCTTCAATCTTCTTCTTCCACTATACAAAAATGTTATAGCAAATCAACAACTTCCCAATAATGATTCATCCTCCTCCTCGTCCTCCATGGTAGAAAACGATAAATCACCAAATGATTCATCGTCCCCTTTTACTCTGCTTCTATTTATTATTGCTGTTATTCTTTTAGTTGTTCTTTTCTTTCTTTTCATTATTTATATGAAAAAGTATAAAGCTCTCAAAAAACAGCTGGAGAACAACAAGAATATTTTACCGATTTTTAAAGCAGAAGAGGAAATTAGTCATTATAAGAATATGGAAATAGTAGTGAGGGATCCCAAAAGGACGGTTGTTGAAGAAGATAATTCAGAGGGATCAGGGAACCTTGTTTTTTTGAGTGAAGAAATTCATTTTGAACTAGATGATTTATTAAAAGCATCAGCAGAAGGTTTGGGAAAAGGAAATTTTGGTAATTGTTATAAGGCAATGTTAGAAAAAGGACCAATTGTAGTTGTGAAGAGGATGAGAGAATTGAAACCTATGGATAAACAAGAGTTTGTGAAACAAGTTAGAGGAATTGCAGAGTGGAAGCATCCTAATTTGATGCCTATTCTTGGTTATTACTATTCCAAAGAGGAAAAGCTCTTGTTATACAAATATTTGCCCAATGGAAATGCATACAATCGCCTCCATGGTAATAATCTCACTTATCTTCACATACCCATCTTCTGATTTTTATTTTTTTTAGTAACACATCTTATATTTTTATTAATTGATGGGATTAACTGACGAGTGTTTAATTCTTATTTGGAACAATTATATAATAACATTTAGACTTTATTAAATCGTATCATTCTATTATACGTCATATCCCTATTTGTGAAAACATAATCAGGAACATTGAGTATTAACACTATTGGTAATTGTGTGATGGGCAAATATTGATTCAAAATTTTAGTTTTAATTTTGAAACCATTAATTGCCAAGTGACCATCTCAACTAAATAATTAACTCAACAAACTTAATTCAAAATTCTTTGGATTTCTATTTTAAATTACCACCTCATTACAATTTGAAATAAACTTTTGTCCAAATTGAGTCTTAGATCACATTATTTAAAGTGTAGATCATATCCCTACTCATAGAGACAAAAAGTCGTATAACAAGATGAATTTATGTCTTTATTTTACTTCAAGCATATCTACTAGATAAATTATACGTCTTAATTTTGATTCATGAGTATATTAACAAGAAAGATTATGTCTTAATTCAATGGATTGTCTAGTATATATCTTCTAATACACTTATCTCATCACTCTTTTTAGGGAGCGATAAAGGCAACTCGGAAATCTATAAGAATAACTCGAAAAAATTTCATTATAAACATTTTACTTTCTCTCTCTAAAACCTTTCTCACTAACCTCTCTCTAATTTATAGTAATTTTATTAATAAATTAAGATAAACTCTAAACCATAAACTAGAGAATGCATTAAAACATATACTATGGTCTTAACTTGATTCTAAGGGTGCATAATCCTATGAATAAATCATATCTACAATATAGTTTTTTTTGGGGAGAGATAATGAGTCTTTTACCTTTTAATTTTTTGAGTTAATTGCAAATACTAGTTTAAAATTAAGTGGGTGGGTATAAGCAATTTATCCCAAAATTAAAAAATAGATAGTTTACCTCCAAAATATATAAAATGCCGAAAAACCTTTTTATTTAAGTTATAGTTTGTTGCAAAATAACCCATTGGAATTCGATATAAAATCATTTTAGTCAATAACCTAATTTATAGTAATAGTTTATTACAAAATACTTTTATAAAATTTGTGATAATATCTTTCTAGTCTATATTTTTTAAAGATTGATTATTTAACTTAAAAAACTTGATTATTTCAATAAAATTAGTAAGGTGATTTTAAATCTAATTTCATGAAAAAAATATAAAATATTTGAAGTAAAGTACTTGAATAATAGACGAAAATTTAATGTTTTCATTTACAGTAAATACTATTAATTTATTACATTAAATTAGTTACAAATTTTAACAATTTATTTATTTTTATAAAATAAAAAATACTCTTATTTTTCAATTAAATAATCATTTTAAAGAATATAGATTAAAAACATATTATTGCAAATATCTTTTAATAAATTTTCTCTTTATAGCCATAAATTACTTTTATTAATAATTTACTACATTTGAGAGTCAAGTTTGTAACAATATCTTTTAGTCTATGCTCCTTCAAGATTGATTATTTAACTTTAAAAAACTTGACTATAAGGGAAAAACAAGACAAATTTTAATTGAATATTATTTACTGTAAAGAAAAAAATAAAATTTTTGTTTATTGTTTTAGTACTCTACTTTTCGAATGTTTTATTTTTTTATTGAATTAAATTTAAATAACCATGTTAATTTTTCTTAAGTAATTAAAATTTTTAAAGTTAAATAATCAATCTTATAAAAATATATATTATAAAATATATACTATAAGAATATTATTAAAAATTTTGTTAAAGTATGTTTAATAAATTATAATTATAAATTAAGTTATAAAGTAAAATATTTTATATCGAATTTTAAAGGATTACATGATTTACATTAAAAGATATTTTACATATTTTGGAAGATAAATTATCTATTTTTTAACTTAAGAGTAAGTGTTTATACCTATATTTTGCAATTAATCTTAATTTTTATTTCGGTCTCAAATTCAACCTAACCTAATCTAATTTTTATTTTTCTATTTTTATCTTCCCACAGATGGAAGAGGGAAGCCGACGAGGGTACCATTCCGGTGGAGCTCAAGATTGGCGGTGGCTCGCGGCGTAGCACGAGCATTAGCATACCTCCACCTCAACATAAAATCACCGGACGCAATTCCGCACGGAAACCTAAAATTAACAAACGTTCTTCTCGACGAAAACGATTCAGTCCTCGTCACCGATTATGCCCTAATTTCACTAATTTCAAATTCATTGGCATCTCAACGAATGGCAGCATTCAAATCGCCAGAATTCCAAAATCAAAAAAAGATATCACGAAAATCAGATGTTCGAAGCTACGGATGCCTACTATTAGAGCTTCTAACGGGAAGAATTTCCTCCGATTCGGCAAATTCTTCCCAAGATCCAAACAATAACGGAGTAGATCTGGCAAGTTGGGTTCATCGAGCGGTTAGAGAAGAATGGACGGCTGAGATTTTTGATGTGGAAATTTCAGCTAAAAGAAGTGCAAATGCCGGAATGGTAAGATTATTACAAATTGCAATTAGATGTTGTGAGAAATCTCCTGAATTGAGGCCTGAAATGAGTGAAGTAGTGAGAGAAGTTGAAAAAATAGCAGTTATTGTTGATTCGGAAGATGACGGTGATGAATTTGGATCGATGGAGAGATCTCTTACGGATGATTCTGTTTCTGCTGCAACTGCAACTCCATCCAGAAGTACTGAAGATGATCTCAGATGATACACTTTCTTTTTCTCTTGTTTTATCTTTTGTTATTTTTCAAATTTTTTTTTTTTTTTTTCCTTTCGGAACCCTTTTTAAATTTGTATTGAAGCACCGGTTAAATTAATGATGGTGTTAGAATTCAACAGGAAAGGAAAATAATGGAATTTCTCACAAAATAAAGATTGTAAAAGGGTAATGAGGAATGTTTTTCCTTTTTTATACAATACCTCAAAAAAAAAAAAAAAAGGTTAATATGTTATATTTGAGATTTCACAATATAAGGTTAAATTTCTTTATGAATTTTTTGTTTTTAATAACCCATACTCAATTAATGTATTATTACCTCATTCACATTTGATAAAATTGAAAGAGAAGAAATGATAAAGTCTTGAAAGATAAATTTAGTAAAACCAATAAAATATATTATAGTTATTTTATTATAAAAAATAATAATTTTATATTTTCTTAATCTATATAAAAAAATAATTTAACTTTATATTATGAAATAGAAATAATATAAATGTAATTTTCATCATTTCTTTGCTATGTGTTAGTATTTTGTACACAAATTATTAGCTAATTTGTTATTATATAACTATTTTTCGATTTAACAAGAAAAACTCTTTTTCATCTTTATCTTTTTAATTATATACATTAGTTATTTTTCCTTGTCTGTATATCTATAACACCACAACAAACGTAGAATTTGGCATCCATCATCATATGTGATCTTATGAGAATGGAGAAAAAAATTGAAGTTATATTTTTACCTCTTAAAAGACCTCACATACCTTACCTAAGGATGGATGTCTTTTTTTATTTTATTTATTTTTTATTTTTTACTGAATAAGTAGTTGTATTAAATAATAGAAAAAATTACATAAATAATTAAGAGATAAGCCCTCAATATCCATGTTAATTAAAAAATATCCCAACTTCATAAATGAGTGGATACAAAACATAAAATAAGAAACAAACACATATCAAATCTTCTTCTAACATATTCAAAGCTAACTTTTTACAGCACGAGCATGCCGAACACAGTCTCCACCTCACCCATAAAACGAAATTCAAAAGACTTTGGGCTTATCAGTTTTTCTAACAATCCCCTAAGATAGAGGTGGAAAACTGGTAAAATTCCTAGATCTGAACTAGGTATAAAAAAATCTTCTCAAGAAGAAGAGAAGAACAAAGATATGAGAAAAACATACTTGTATATTGTGGATCTGACCAAAAGATTTCCAAAAAAAAAAAAAAAATGTAGTTTGATACATATAAAAACTAGAAAATGCAGAAAATAACGTTGAAAGCCATTCTCCAACGAAGGTTAAGAATCTGGCCAAAAGCCAGAATCTAGCCTTGGTCGGAGAAGGCAGCAGGAAAAGGAAGACCAAGAAGCTTCAACAGAGGGCGCAGAGAGAGAGAGAGAGAGAGAGAGAGAGAGAGAGAGAGAGAGAAAGAAAAGAGAAGTGCTGGCTCATGGCTCAAATTATGCCCACATTTTATTTGACCTATTTATTTCCCAATGATGAATTGAAAGTTGGGCGTCACACAACTTTTCATTAAAGACTTGGGTTGACCTTTATATTTGAGGATAGATGCCGGGCAGGTTGGGTAAATTGACTCTCCTCCAGTGACTGCCTTTACATATTCCTCTCTTTCTCATTCCTTGCCATAATCTGATGTTTAGATTTTCTCTCTTTTTGGCCACCTCCCTATCTAGGGTTTCTGCCTCTTTCTCTCCGGAATCTCTGAAGTCCTCTTCCTTGCATGTGCTGACACTGTCGATTGCTCTCTTATACTTAGTCCGCTTGAGCTTGACTGGTATTTGGAGGATTCTTGAGATAGAGAGTTTTGAGAGTTTGCTTTAGGTTGTGAGGTCCCTCTTTCTGAGGAGTAGTCTTTGAATACTTGTATCTTTGTTCCAAATAGTGGTTGACTGTTTTTCCTATTTCTTGTAATAGATTAGGATTTATTCTTCTCACCTCTTCGATTTGGTTCTAATTAATAGATAAGCAGTTTTGAGTTCTTGCTATATAATTTGTAATAGTGATATCATAGCCTTTTCTAGGTTGTCCGGTGTTTTTTCGACATCTTCTTTGTCGGAGAACATCTTTGAGACTGTCGAAAGGGTCAGTATGATAGCTTAGTTTCTCCGACAACGATCTTCGATCTAAGTTTCCTTTGGGAACTTCGACGAGAACCTTTGAGTTCCTGATGTATATCATTTTAAAAATTAAACGGGATGGGAATCTTAAGGCTACAGTGCAAGGCCAGTGGACCTTAACATTATAGGAATGGGTTCACCCCGAGTGTCGATCTTCTCGAGGATGACAAGATTCAACTACTCAACCGTTCACTCAATATTTAGTATTAAAAGTGTGGTTGAAACAATCGCAAGCTAACAGAACAATAAGCATAAAAGACAACTATCAATAACAGAAAGCTTATGAAAAATGGGAGTTTAGATCTCAGGATCCCCCTAACCTTGTTATTTCTTTAATTAATTAGAATTAAAGAGAATTGTAGTTGATTAGTGAATTGGGTCATCACACTCGTTATTGGGTTATCCCTATCTCTAGGCAAAAGCCTCTCAATTCTCTATAACTTTTAGATGAGAATCTCTTCTCTCCCTAAGAAGTTATGAATGCACTATACTCGGGTGATTATGGACCTAAAAGTGTATTAACTATCTCAAGTTCAATACCTCAAATTAATCCCCAAATTGAAAGCCCTCGGGTGTTTTTCCTTTCTCAATTCCAAATACACGTGCGATTAATTCAAGTTCACGACACTGAAATTGCACAGAAATAACTAATTGAAGAACAATTCAATCAAAAGAAAACATTCAATTTCATTAATTGCAAATGAATTTCATAATACCCAAAAGTTAGGGTTCAACCCTCAATCCAAACAATCTAACTACTCACAATTCATCATAGAAAACTTAAATTAAATACAAATAAAATTAATACAGAAGGAAAAAAAGGCTTAGGAGTAGAATTTGAAACTGAATTGCATTCCCGAACCACGCCTGAGCTCGTTCTCGAGTTGCTCTCACGAAGCTCGAATTTGTTGTTTCGATCTTTGATTCCTCTTGTAATCCTTCAATTCTTGTTCTCGAATCTAAATTCTACCTAATTGAGGTGAGAATTGGGGGAAATTTGTCACAAAAAACTACCCCAATTCGCCTCATAAAGACCTATATTCGGCATTTTAAAACTAAGGAATTCAATAATAAGCCAAAACTCAGAAAAAGCCAAGTACTACTATTTCGAGGACCTACCATCCGTGTTAGGTCTCTGTTCCCAATTGGTCCTTTGATGCCTGGAACCGACCACGGGTGATAGAGTAAGCCTACCATCCATGTTAGGCTTCTATCTTCCACTTCTTTTGTTGCCAAAGGCTACCGTGGCTGGTAGGGTGACATACCATTGGCGGTAGGCTGCTACTTGTCACTGTTTTGCATCATTTTCGTTCTGTTTCAAGCCGTTTTCGTTCATACTTCATTGTACTTCATTCGGCAAGCATCTACGATACAAATAGGAGATATTAGACTCAATTGTATACTTTATACATTAAAAATCATCGAAAATATGATGAAATTAACATTCAAAAATAATAACTATCAAATACCTATACACTTATTCGTTGCTTGCCCTCAAGCAACAGAACTAAACGGAAGGAACGAAAAAGTTCAAAAAGCTTTTTCAAATATAGAGTTCACGGAAAACGGACAAGACACTGGTCTTAAGTAGTTAAGCAAAAAGGGAAAAGCAAAGATATAAAAACAGCAATATCAAAATAACATAAAAACACAAACGAAGGGAAAACAAAACTAAAAACCGAATGACGCCACTTCAAAAGAATCTTCAACCACTCAACCACCAAAACAAAACAGAAGAACGAGCACGAGGTACACTTAGTCCACCATACTTACAAATAAACACTACATGCCAATGGTGTGTATGTGTTCTGCTCGTGCTATTTTTATAGGAACTAAGGAATGATGAGTAATTAGCAAAATGAAATCCGTCAATATACAATGCACAACAAACTCACATTCCTCTAGCTCTCATTCATTCCAAATCTCATTCTAAGTCGTTCCCATATTAGGTAGGACTTTTCGGTTTGTAATGTTGGGCTTCGGACATAAAAGGTACCAAATGAAGGTAAATGGAGACAAGAACAAACAAGATAGAGCCAATGCAACCGAAGGGACAAAATGACAAAATTAAGGAATAACATTCTAGTTGCCGTTCGCCCTTCTCACTCACCCTTGAATAACCTACCGTTTCTCTTGCACACCTCACCCAACACGTTTACAATTTCCAGCCTTTTAACCAGAGAGAGAGAGAGAGAGAGAGAGAGAGAGAGAGAGAGAGAGAGAGAGAACAAGTGTCATTTATTTTTTTCACGACCACCTTACATAAGAATGAAAGTACCATTTTTCTTTTTCTTTGTTTTTCTCTTCCTCCTTTTCTTTTCTTCTTTCTTTCTTTTTTCTTTTTCATCAACAGGAAACAAATGTTCTCTCTTGTTTTCTTTTCACTCAACAATTTGTACCAAAAAGTGAAATATCCAAACTACCCCTCCTTTACATCATTTTTCTTTTCTTTCCTCTTTCATCCCCACACTTATCTATTACTTTTACTCAAAATGGCTAAGCATGTGATTCTCACATTGACTCCATGAAATGAGGTTGAATTTAGTGTGAGTTTAAAAAAAGACGAAGAACAGAAGGGAGTAAAACCCTTACTATGAAGGCACAAATAAAGGAGCTAGGGGTTAATTTTTCTAGAATTCCTAGGTTTCTACTACTCACAACATTCACAGGTGCATGAAAACTATCAACATGTAAAAATATTATGCAAATAAGGTTTCCTAAATGCCCAAGTGTTATGCCCATTCGAAAAATTTCGACAGTCTCGTGATCTAGCATTCTACTCAAAGTGGCAAAAAGAAAGATAAAGTAAAATCATTTTGGTTTTTCCAAATAAAAGATAATGAAGATTAAGAAAAATTTTAAAGTTTCAAATTATTTGATTTTTTGGGAATTTCATAAAGAAAGTGATGAAAATATGAGTATATACAGAAATGTCCCCCCACACTTAAAACTATATTGTCCTCAATGTGGGGGCTTGACCATATAAAAACAAATAAAACAAACATAGGAGGTGCTCCCGCAGATAATAAACCAATTAAACACAAGAGAAACCATCCCCACACAAACAGATAAAAGGAAAGTATAGAAGAAAAATAAGTAGAAAAAATTAACAAAGCAACAAAAGTAAAATATCCGAAGAAATAAACAAAGAAATACAGTGAAAGAAAATAAAACAAAATGAACTGAGAGAACAAAAAAAACTCCCTATTGGGGCCCAACGTCCCCATCACCGTCACTGCTGTCTTGATCGGGCATAAACTTGCTGCACAGGCAGGCTAGCATCACCTCCTGTCTATCGATGGAGGCTGTCTAATAAGCCAACTCGTTTGCATACCGGCGAGTGGACTCTACAATCTCTACCAACTGCTGCCCAAGGATCTCCTGAGTGACAAGGGGCTGCTCGAAGGCAGTCCACATCTCAGTCTGAAAAGCCGCCATGGGGGCAGTGGAGGGTGCATCCTCTCCGAAGAGGTCATAGGACTTATCGTCCTCACTTCTCTCATCCTTTTTGGGCTGCTAAGAGGATGCTCCTATGCTAGTCTGCATGGTCTTTTTTATAGACTAAAAACTGGCCCAGTCACACTCCCACCGCCTATCCTTCTCGGATGGAGGGATCCATTCTTTCTTCTTTTCGTCCCAAGAGTAGCCACTGTTATTAAATGTGTTGAAGGTGATTACTTGTAATGCTCCTGTAGACAACTTCCTTTCCCCTGCAAAATTAACTTTAAATGCAGCAAAAACTTTAGAAAGAATAATAGGGTATCGATACACACATTTTTTTGGTAGTATCACAACCTGTGTTGCGCATCATGTGTATCATTAAGGAAGCAAGAGAAAAAGAGGATTTATCGTGAATTTTAGAAAGCATATACATATCAACAATGCAGATTTCACTTTGTTCGCCCCCCTTTTGGACCAAGGTGTGCCCGAAAAAATAAGTGAGTGCACTGGGAAGAAGAGTACAGAAGCCACCCGCATGGAGAATACGACGGTGATCATAGGGCCGTGACCATATGTCAAAGTGCGAACAACACCGTCTGATTCTAAGCGGGGTCCTCATCTATAGTTTTCTTATTGGAGTCCATGATGACCGTATTCCCTGTATCTGGAATCCCAATGATTGAACGAGACACTCCTTTTCAAGAAAAATCCAAACCTCTTTTACTTCATAAATAATGGTGGGGAAATCCTTGTTCATTTCGTGATACATATTCGTATAAAACTCACGAATAAGGTGAAGATAATAATCTTCTGAAATATGGAGTAAAGGAACCCAACCCAAACCCTAAAAAAGATTTTCCAATTTAAAATGTTCGATGACCTCTTCACGAACGATTTCTAAACACCATTTTAAGCAACTCCCTTTCGGCTACCCGTATACAGGCCACCATCGTGAGATTCTCCAAAAAAGGTAAAATATTAGGAGTAGAAGCGCCGAGCATCGGGTCCTCTACCTGAGCCCTCTTTCATTTTTTATTTCGCAGTGGAAGCTGCTTTTTTAGGGGCCATTTGAAAAAGAAGGGTGTGAAAAACAAAAGAAAAACGAAACGAAAACAAAAGTAAAAAGGAAAAATGAAGAGAAAACAAAACAACAAAACAGTCTTCCCACATGGAAGAACCCAACGACACCAACACAGGAAAAACTGTAGAACATAATAAAATCACACAAAGAGAAAATAAACTATCGTTGCTTATGTGTGCTTTAGTGAATTAAGTCGCCCTTGGGTAATGTATGAAACAAGTAATAGTAAACAAGTAACAAAAACTGTAAAACTAAAGATAAAAACTAAAAACCAAAAAAGAAAAACAAATACACTCTCAAACTACACTTATCATAAAACTCAAAGATAAAACACTACTACTAATAAAAGACAAAGAGTCAAGAAATAGCCTATGGGTGTTTGAACAAACAACCCTAGCTGCTAATGGCGGTGGTTTTTTTTTCCTTTTTGCCTCAGACTACGTGCTCGTCAGAGGTCTCTGGAAAGTGGCTGGAAGTCCACCGGAAAACTCGCCAGAAAAATATTTATCTAAAATTCCCACAATTTAGTAATTATTAAAGATTCCACAAAAAGAAACTAGGAAAAAAAAGTTACAGAAAGAAAAAAAATAAATGAAAGTAGAAAACATGAAGAACTTCAAGAAGGAAGTGAAGAAAAATGGAAGCTTGAAAGAGGAAATTGGAAGAAAGAAGAGGTGGCAGTATAGAACTTTGTGGTGGTGAGGTGGAGGTGGAGAAAATTTGAAGGAATAGAGGAATATAGAAATAGATGAGAAGAAGAAGAAAAAGAACTAGAGAGAGAGAGAGAGAGAGAGAGAGAGAGAGAGAGAGAACAAACCCAAAAAAAGAGAAGGAGCAGCTACCGGAATGCACGCCGGAATGGAAGGAAGTCGTCGGAGTTGGTGGTTGAGAGAGAACAGAGGGAGTGTGGAATGGAGGATGGTATGGGAGTTTGCAGGAGGGAAAAGAAAAAGGACTTAGGTATTTTTTGGGGGGGGGAGGAAATAGGGGAAAAATTTAAGAAATTTTGCAATTGAAGGCTAGGAATTTGTCAAAACGGGTCAATCCGACCCGTTTCACCTTAGAGAACCGACCTGCTGCCTTACCTTTACCTACCGGCGATGGTAGGTCTCTTCCATGAAGTGCCGAAAAATGCCACGCAGCCTATTGTCCACGATAGGGTTCTGTCCAGCTACTGTTTTTTTTTTTTTTTTTTGGGCATGTTCGTGCCCCGTTTCTCCACCTATCAGTCTTGGTCTTTCAAACTCTACTTAGAAATGTTCTCAACAGGTAATCGACTTGTAGGCTTTCTGGGCCAATTTTCTCCCAATATTTTCATTTTTCCAGCCTAATCTATTTTTAACCCAATGATGAATCTATGGGCCTCAAACCAAGATAGTTGGCTGAAGTTTGAATGGGTTAGAGATGCCGGGCCGAGCCAGCCCAGGCTGCTGTTATGACTCTTTATCTATTTATGTCTCTCTCCCTCCTCGGTTCCAGAGTCATTCCAGACTCTTTCTCTCTTTTTCTGCTCCTTCTCGGCCCTCCTGATAGCCATCTCTTCTCTTCTTCTTCTTCTTCTTTCCTTCTTTATTGCGGCTTATCGCGTCTGTTGCTCTCCTCTGGTGACCTCCGTGATCCTCTATCACACCGTCTCTAAAAGCAGTGGTTCTGTGTTGTTCTTATTCGGTCATTTCGGATCTTTCTGTGAGGAGAGCCATAAAGGTGAGAGTGAGGGTGAATGCCTGTAATCTTTTCTGTTTGAGGCCTGATCTGAGGGTGGTTTTTACTGTAAAATCTGATACATTTTGTCTTGTCGGCACCTCGACGTGGTCGTCATTTCATCGCCGCTGCTCGGTGCCATCCAGTCTCATTTATGCCGCTGGCATTTCTGACACTGCAGCGACAGGTAAGTACCTCTTACCGATTGGTGGTTCAGTTTTCTTTTCTTTCTTTTAACGGTTATTGTGCGCAATTTCGGTCTTGCCGATTGGCTTTAATCGGCTGTGAAACAGGAAGAGGGAGAAGGATATTTTTTTATTGTAATAGAATAGGGTTTTTTTTTCCGCTGCCTTACTATTTTTTTTTACTGATTTGTAATAGTAATTAGAGTGTGTAATGGTAATTAGGGCCTATCAAGTGGTATCAGAGCCTGATTTCGACGACGCCGACAAACAAGAAACCCAGATCTGAGGGAACTGTTGAGTTCCTCATAACCGGCCAGTGAAGTATAGCTAAACCCTCTGTTTTTTTTCCGAGCATTATTTTCCTTTTGCTTCTGTTTTGGTTTCTGTTTCGGCTTGCCGCCGTTTGTGGATTAGTTTAC
Source organism: Catharanthus roseus (assembly GCA_028651295.1). Taxonomy (NCBI): domain Eukaryota; kingdom Viridiplantae; phylum Streptophyta; class Magnoliopsida; order Gentianales; family Apocynaceae; genus Catharanthus; species Catharanthus roseus. The sequence continues at coordinate 1,658,420 of JAPQWS010000108.1, read as the reverse complement.
TGTTACTGTTTTGCTTCTTTTATGAACCTCATTACGGTTCGATTTTTCGGATTACTATTGTTCTTGTTCGTTTGTGTGTTATTCCTGCTTCTGTTGTTCTATTGTTTTTCTGGTGTTACACTGCCGATTACTGTTTCTGGTGATATAGCATTATTGTTGGTTTCGGTTTTCCTGGATATCAATTTTTTTTTGCTGTTTTTCTTCTGTTTTGAAAATTATACAAAACCCAAGCCTGGCTTGAATCCGTGAGATTTCAAGTAGTTGTTTTTTGACGTGTTTTCCAGTTTTTCAAAACTTTTGCAACATTATTTTATTTTGTCTTTTTCTGTTCCTGCTGATAAGTTGCCATATCTGTATTTTGCATTGTTTGGGTTTACTGCTGCGCTATCTTTTTCTTTTATTTTTTTGTGAGATTCGTACGATCCACAATTCGTTATTACGCGTTCTTTTTCAAAGCAAAATTCTGAGTATTTTATTTGAGTGACTTTTTTTTTTTATTTAAAAAAACTTTCATTTTTCTAGCCAATAAAATTACTCCTATTTGCCATTTTTGAACATGTCAATTCCAAAAATTGAAACCGACAAGTTTGATGGCAAATCCGATTTTGTAATGTGGCGAAGAAAAATGAAAGCGGTTTTAGTTCAAAATAAAATCACACCCACAATTTGTAACCCCGAAGAGTATCCAGAATCTTGGGCGGACGAAGTTCTTGCTGAAAAACTGGGTGATGCACACAGCTAGCTGCCTCACCCTACACTTAACAGACATTGTTTTATGAGAAATTGACGAAAAAACAACGTTTTTGAAATATGGACCAAACTGGAAAAACTATTTTTAGGAAAATCTTTGTCAAACAAGATTTATTTAAAAGAACAACTTTTTGGATTCAAAATAAGCGGGTCAAAAACACTTTCAGAAAAATGGATGATTTGAACAAAATTGTTTTGGAACTTCAAAACGTTGGAGAGAAAATCTCTGATAAAATATTGTTGTTATTTTGTTAAATGCCTTGCCTGATTCTTATAATGATGTGAAATCTGCCATTAAATATGGTAGAGATGGTTTGTCTTTATTTGAAGTTAAAAATGTTTTAAAGTCAAAAGATTTGGATTTGAGAAAAAAAAAAAAAAAACTAAGCGGAGAAAACTTTTACGTGCGAGGGAGAGATGACCGGAGGGAACGTCTTAGTTGCAGGTCTAAAAGTAAAGGGAGGTCCAAATCAGGAGACAAGAATAGAGTGAAGTGTTTTTACTGTGGCAAGGAGGGTCATATGAAAAATAAGTGTTTTAAAAGGATCAAAGATGAAAAACAACTTAAATTTGGTAAAGGGAGTGATAAAAATAACAAAACCCATAATTTTGATACAGACGGTAATTCTATGTATTCTGAGATTTTGTGTGTATCCCCTACCCCTACTAATGTTGTTAATGATTGGATCCTTGACTCTGGTTGCACTCTTCACATGACACCTCACAAACATTGGTTTTCAGATTTCAAACCCCTTGATTAGGGAAAAGTTTTTATGGGTAACAACCAAGTTTGTGTCATTAAAGGCATTGGTAATGTTTTCATAAAATCTCATGATGGCATGACTAGGAAATTCACTGAGGTGAGATATATGCCCGATCTCCGTCGGAACCTTATCTCCCTTGGTTATTTAGATTCAACTTGTTTTTCTTACAAATCAAAGAATGGTGTTTTAAGAGTTTGTAAAGTCAACCTGGTCATGCTAAAAGGTTTTAAAAGAGAGAGTTTATACACTCTCATTGGAAAAACTATTTGCAACTCATCTGCACTTATTTCTAAAATAGTTCCTAAAAAGACTCTGTTGTGGCATCGTCGGATTGGCCACATTAGTGAGAAGGGACTGCATCATTTACAAAAACAAAAACTTTTATGTGGTGACAAGATTGACTCCTTGGATTTCTGTGACCACTGTGTTTTGGGTAAATAACACAAAATCAGTTTTTCAACTAGCACACACAAGTCAACCACAGTACTTGATTAGTGCATTGTGATCTGTGGGGACCCAAAAAAGTACCAACCTATGGTGGTAATATTTATTTCCTATATGTTGTTGATGATTTTTCCAAGAATGTTTGGGTTTTTCTTTTAAAAACTAAGGATCAAACTTTTGAAAAGTTTTATGAGTGGAAACACCTCGCCAAAACTCAAACTGGAAACAAATTAAAAAAACATTAGGACAGATAACGGTCTTGAGTTTTGCAACCGTAAGTTTTCTGATTTATGTGCATCTCATGGCATCTTGCATCATAGGACGGTTAGGCATAACCTCCAGCAGAACGGTGTAGCTAAGAGAATGAACCGTACCATAATGGATAAAATTAGGTACCTTATGATTTCTTTTGGTGCCCCAAAACCTTCCTGGGTGAAGCTAGTAGCACGGCTGTATACCTCATTCATAGATCCCCTTCAACAGCCATAAGCTTTAGAACTCCTGTAGAGTTTGGTGTGGTAAACCTCCAAACCATTCAAACCTTAGAATTTTTGGGTGTGCCGCTTTTGCACATCAGAAAGGGGGTAAGCTAGATCCCAGGTCGAGGAAAGGTGTTTTCATAGGTTACCCTAGTGGTGAAGGGTTATAGAATTTGGCTCAAGGGTGAGCCAAGTGTAAGGATAGTGATAAGCAGGGATGTAGTTTTCAATGAGCAAGAGATGCCTTGTCTTAAGGATACACCTGAGCCTGTTAGTATATTCTATTTTCCCACAATAGATAGTATTCCAATGGAGGTAGAGTGTAATCCCGAACCCCCTCAGGAACCACCTCCTGAGCCAGAAACCTAAGTAAAACATGTTGTACCATCCAGTGTTCCTGATACCAACGAGCCTGAGTTAGAAGGTTCTGATGAGGAGGAAGAACACCCTGAGGCACAAGCACAAGCCCTTAGAGATTATCAACTGTTTAGAGATAGGGTTAGAAGAGTGCCCAAGGAACACACTAGATATGGTTATTCATATATTGTCTCATATGTATTTGTTGTTACATCTTATGTGGAAGAAAAAGAACCATTGTGTTTTTTTGATGTTTTAAAGAGCCCTAACTGCTCTTTATGGTTATATGTTATGAATGAGGAAATGTCTTCTCTTGACAAAAACAGAACCTGGATTCTTGTTAAAAGACCCTCAACTCAAAAATTAGTTGATTGCGAAGGAAAATCAAAGAGCCTGAGTCTCCTAAAGAACCTCCAAGGTTCAAGGCCAGGTTGGTTGCAAAAGCTTTTTCACAGGTTGGTTGCAAGGCCATACTCGGGTATTCGTGATTTGGATGCCCTCCCACTGCAAAAGTCACATAACATGACCATTTGAGTATTTTGCTAGAAGTTCCAGTAGTTATATACCCCATCTTCTGTTTGATCATTGTCGTCAGCCTAGCCTCCTAGCTAATATTGCCTCTATATTATGTACCCTACTTGCCTTTGGCTTTTTCCTCTGACCTCCCTATATGTAACTATTCATCACAATTTATTCAATAAGGTCATACACTTGTTGTGGAGTCTTGTGATCGGTAGACCCTCCAGCTGAGGCATCTATTAGCTGTCTTGCCCCAAAAGTAACTCCATTTTTTTAGAAACTCTGGCATTGAATCCCAAATCCAGCTCGTGATAAGGACATTTCCTGAGCAGTTCTTTCTAATGCTCCTATGCTTCATATAAGCTCTCACTGTCAATCTGTTAGAACAACAATATCTCGTTCTTCAGCTTCGATGTCCGTCTTAGAGGGAAATATCTTCATACAAATTACTCTGCCAGTGAACCTAGGATGTGATGGACCCAGATAACAGTTACTTCAAATTAAGACTTTCACCTCTCCCCTTAAGGAAAATGGAAAAAGGTGAAGCCGAATAGCATCTTCCACAACCCCGTAAATTTTGAAGGTGTCGCACATCTGTAGAAAATTTTCTATGTGCGCATTGGGGTCCTCTTCTGGGAAACTGTCAAACTGGACGTTGTTCTACAACATATCTATAATGTTCAGTTTGATCTTGGAGTTGTTGGCCTCACCTCTTGGTAATGCTATACTCAACTGGGCCCCAACGATGGACGGTTGAGCATAGTCAGCCATTGTTCGCTCCGCCGTTGGTGGTGGTGGATGCGACTCGAACAATGGATTCTTGATCGGTGGAATTCGCTCTGTCGTCTGCCCTCTCAACGAGTGGTTCTGCTCTTGCTGCTGCCATGCCGAACTGTCAGACATGGCGGGTGCTCCACAACATTCACTCCAGTTCTAGATCAAAAGGTACTAGTTCTCCCCTTCTTGGTTGGGACATAAACTAGCACCACCCAATGTGCAACAAATAAGACAAGCTTAGTTCCACTGAACAAATATCCTTAACTAATGAAATCGAAAATAGAACTGAAAAATTGCCGACTATAATCCAATTCAACGATAACTTGCAAAATCAACACAAAAGACAAAATGAACCAAAAGAAAATATCACAAAATAATAAAACGAAATAAAAAACAGAAAAGTGAGTAAATCACCAAAAAGGGTATTTCATTAAACTTGCCATGCGTCCTGGCAACAGCGCCAAAAACTTAATGTATCTTGTTTTAAAAATTAAACGGGATTGGAATCTTAAGGCTACAGTGCAAGGCAAGTGAATACACTATAGGAATGGGTTCACCTCGAGTGTTGATCTTCTTGAGGATAGCTAGATTCAATTGCTCAACCGTTCACTCAATGTTTAGTCTTAAAAGTGTGGTTGAAATGATCGCAAGATAACAGAACAATAAGCATGAAAGACAACTTTCAATAATGGAAAGCTTATGAAAAATGGGAGTTTGGATCTCGGGATCCCCGTGACCTTGTTACTACTTTAATTAACTAGAATTAAAGAGAATTTTAGTTGCCTAGTGAATTGGGTCATCATACTCGTTATTGGGCAATCCCTATCTCTAGGCGAAAGCCTCTCTATTGTCTATAACTTTTAGACGAGAATCTCTTCTCTTCCTAAGAAGTTATGAATGCACTAGACTCAGGTGATTATGGACCTAAAAATGTATTAACTATCTCTAGTTCAATACCCTAAATTAATCCCTAAATTGAAAGCCCTCGAGTGTTCTTCCTTTCTCAATTCCAAACACCTGTGTGATTAATTTTAGTTCACGATACTCAAATTGCATAGAAATAACCAATTGAAGAACAATTCAATCAAAATAACATTCAATTTCATTAATTGTAAATCAATTTCATGATACCTAAAGTTAGGGTTCAACCCTTAATCTAAATAATCTAACTACTCAAAATTCATCAAAGGAAACTGAAACTAAATGCAATTAAAACTAATAGAGAAGGAAAAGAAAGGCTTAGGAGTAGAATTTGAAGCCGAATTGCTTTCCAGAACCATGCCCAAATTCATCTCTCGAGTTGCTCTCACGAAGCTCGAATCCGTTGTTTTCAATCTTTGATTCCCCTTGTAATCCTTCAATTTTTGTTCTCTAATCTAAATTCTACCTAATTAAGGTGAGAATTTGGAGAAATTTGTCATAGAAAATTACCCCAATTCGTCTCCTAAAAACCTATGTTCGGAACTCTGAAACTAAGGAATTTAATAATGAGCTAAAAACTCAGAGAAAAACTAAGTACTGCTATTTCTAGGACCTACCATTCGTGGTAGGTATCTGTTCCCAGTTGGTCCTTTGATGCCCGAAACCTACTGCGGGCAGTAGGGAGAGCCTATCGTCCACGTTAGGCTTCTGTCTTTCACTTCTTTAGTTGCCAAGGGCCTACTGGGGCTGGTACGTTTTAAGAGTAATTAGTGAAAAATACACAGTTTTTGAGATTTGGACTAAACTCGAAAACCCTTATTTGGGTTAGTTGCTTTCCTACAAAATCTATCTAAAAGAAAAACTTTTTCCTATAAAATGGATTCTTCAAAATCTTTTGATGAGAACATTGATGATTTGAACAAAATTTTTGTTGAATTGCAAAATGTTGGCAAAAATTTTCTAATGAAAAACTTGTTCTGATCTTACTAAATTCTCTGCCAGTCTTTTAAAAATTTAAAATCTGCCATCAAGTAGAGGTGTAATGATTTAACTCTTTCTCATGTAAAATCTGCTTTAAAATCTAAAGGCTTAGATTTAAGGAAAGAAAATAAATCAAACGATAAGAAGTTGTTTGTTAGAGGAAAGCCTGATAATAGGGAATTAACAACAAGAAGGGTAGATCCAAGATCAGGGTTACATCCAAATCGAATGGTAAAAACAAACACAAAATCAGGTGCTATTACTGTGGTAAGGAGGGTCACGTAAAGAACAAGTGCTTTAAGAGAATTAGGGATGAGAAATAGGGTAAAAAAGGAAATAACAATGAATTCAAATCCGACATAAAACTAATGAACTTGATTCCATTGACAATCTCTATACTAAGAATTTTTATGCCGCCTCTTCCTCTACCTTCTCCTCTATTTCTAAAGAAGTGGGTTTTAGACTATGGTTGCACTTTTCATATGAGCCTAACAAACACTGAGTTTCCTATTTTAAAACTGTGACAACTACAAAAGTTTTTTTGGGGAACAATAGTCTTGTGTCGTTGAAGGGATTGGATCCATTTTATAAAAATGCAAGATGGGGTGATTAGAAAGTTAAATGATGTTAGATATGTCCCTGTTCTTACGAAAATTCTAATTTCTCTTGGTGTTTTTGACACAAATAGTTATTCTTATAAATCTGAAAGCGGTTGTTTGCATATGTTGTAAGGGTTCTTTAGTCATTTTAAAGATTTTTAAGAAAAATAGTTTATACACACTGATTGGGAAAATAGTTTGTGATTCATTTTTTTTGAAAACCATGTTGCGACATAAAAGACTAGGATACACAAGTGAGAAGGGTTTGCATCCTCTGCACAAACAAAATCTTTTAAATGGTGATAAACTTGACACCTTAGATTTTTGTGATCATTATGTACTTGGCAAATAAAAGAAATTATGTTTTTTCACTGGCACACACAAATCAACTACTGTTCTTGATTATGTGCATACTACCTTGTGGGGTCCCACTTATGGTAGAAATATGTATTTTCTATCAATTGTGGATGATATTTTTTAATGCATGTTTGGATTTTTTTTTTTAATCAAACGATCAAACCTTTGAAAAATTTAATGAACGGAAAATACTTGTTGAAAATCAAACTGGTAACAAACTGAAATTCATAAGAACCGACAATGGTCTTGAATTTTGTAATAAGAAGTTTGATGACTTATGTGCATCTTGCGGCATCACACATCATAAAACCATTAGGCACAATCCTTAGCAAAATGGTATTGCTGAGAGGATGAATAAGACAATCATGGATAAAGTTAGATGTCTTTTGGTCTCATCTAAGATTTTTAAGCCTTTCTAGGAAAAAGTTGTTGGCACTGCTGTCTATTTAATCAGTAGATCACCTTCCACAATAATTAGCTTTAAAGCCCCAATTGAATTATAGACTGGTCCATCTTCAAATCTTTCCAACCATAGAGTCTTTTGTTATGCTACATTTGCATATCAAAGGAAAAGGTAAGCTTGACCTAAGGTCTAAAAAGAGAGTCCCTTTAGGGTATCCTAGTGGGGTTAAGTGGTTACAAAGTTTGTCTCAAAGGTGAACCAGGGGTGAGAGTAGTTGTTAGTAGGAACGTTGTATTTAATGAGCAAAAAATATCTTGTCCCAAGCCTGTTTACGATCTCGTTAACATTACTAATTTTTCCTCAAATGGGACTATTCCAATCGAGGTGAAGGACACCTCTGATCACACCCTTAAGCACACACTTGCTCCTGAGTCAGTTCCAAACCAAGTTAGATATCAGATCAGGATACCCCAGGTTTTGGAAAAAATATGAGTCAGAAAACTCTAACAATGATGAAGTATGAGTCAGGATACCCCAGGTTTTGGAAAAAAAAAATGAAGTATGAGTCAGAAAACTCTGACAATGATGAAGAGCAGTTAGCTGCTCACTCTCATGCCCTTAATGATTACCAGTTGATTAAGGATAGAGTCAAAAGGACATCCAATCCACCCAACAGATATGGGTTTTTTTATCTTGTGTCTTAACTATTTGCTACTGCATCATTTATAGAGAAAAATGAACCTTTATATTTTTCTGATCTGTTAAAAAGTCCTAATTACTATCTTTGAATGCATACCATGAAAGAAGAAATGTCTTCATTGCATAAAAATAAAACTTGGGTGCTTGTTCCTAAACCTGCACAAAAACTAATTGACTATAAATGTGTTTTCAAAATCGAAGAATCTAAGCGATTAATAAACCCCCTTGATTTAAAGCCAGACTTGTTGCCAATTTTTTTTTTCACAAGTCGAGGGTATTGATTTTAATGAAGTTTTCTTTCTTATTGTTAAATACAAAAAATTAGGATCATGCTAGCAGTAGTTGCATTTTTTGATTTGAAGCTTGAGCAACTTGATGTTTAAACTGCTCTCTTGCATGTTAAGTTAGAAGAAATTACTTACATGCGTCAACCTCTTGTGTTGAGGTTAAAGGAAAAGAGAATTTAGCTTGGTTGTGTGCTAAAGAAATCTTTGTATGGTTTGAAACAGTCTTATATACAATGGTACAAAATATTTGCCTCTTTTATGGTTAAATCTGGCTTTGTAAAGAGTAGATATGATAACTGCCTCAATTTTTGTGGTAATTCTATTAACACAACTATTTATCTTTTTGTTATACGTTGATGAAATGTTGATTGCATACAAACATAAAGATAAGATGGTTAAACTGAAAATTTTGTTGAAACTGAGTTCGATATGAAAGATTTAGGACTTGTATCTCAAATTCTAGGCATGATATTGATAGGGACAGATCTTATTGTTTACTTTTCATAACTCAGAAATCCTTTTTAAAGAAAATTATTTCAAAGTTTTCTATAGACCAATGTAAAACTGTCAGTACTCCTTTTGCTAGTTATTTCAAACTTTCTTATAAAAACTTGTCCTAAAACTCAAAGTAAGAAGAAGAGTATGGCTAATATACCTTACAGAATAGTGACATGATCGGTTATGTATTCCATGATATCCACCAGCCCTGATATTGCTTTTTCTATTAGCCTTTTGAGTAGATTCATATACAACCCTAGTAGAGATCATTTGACAACTCTTAAGTGGCAGTTAAGATATCTGAACGGGACTGTTAATAAAGGTTTACATTATCATAAGATTCATAAATGGACTAAAACATTTAACTTAATTAGTTATGTAGATTTTGACTTTACTGGTGACAAAGATTTTTAAAAATCTACCACTTCATACTTTTTACCATAGCTGGTCATTGTGTTTCTTGGAAATCTCAACTTCAACCTGTAGTTGCTTTTTCAACTACTGAATCAAAGTATATTGTTGCAACTATCAAGGAAGCCATCTGGCTTCAAGGTCTTTTGTCTGAACTACATTTGTTGCATTCTAGAGCTATTATTTATACTGATAATCAAAGCTGTCGGCATTTGCGTAAGAACCATATCTATCATGGAAGGACTAAGTACATAGATGTTAATCAAGTATCATTTCATTAGTGACAACGTTGCTAATGACATTGAAGATATTAACAAGATTAACACACCAATGACAATCCTACTGATTTTAGCATCAAAGTTGTAACTACTGATAAATTTATCTTATGCAGGGATTTACTTTATGTTGATCAAGTTTGACTCTTTTGAATTTCTTTTTGGTTATTCGGTTTTAAAATGTGTTCAAGATGGACATTGTTAGCTCATGACCCAAATTATGCCCACATTTTAATTTGATCCATTTATTTCCCAATAATGAATTAAAAGTTGGGTCTCACACAACTCTTCATTAGAGACTTAAGTTGACCCTTATATTTGAGGATAGATGCCGAACGGGTCGAGTCCTTGGTGACTCCCTCTATTTTTTTCTCAATTTCTCATATATTGCACTAATATGAATTTTAGATTTTCTCTCTTCTTCCAGCCTCCCTATCTAGGGTTTCTGCCTCTTCTATCTGTGATCTCTGAAGTCCTCTTTCTTTGCGCTGCCACTATCAGCTCTTTTGTGCTTTGTTGGCTTTTTCTTGATTGATATTTGGAGGATTTTTGAGATAGAGAGTTTGCTTTTGGTGGTGAGGTACTTTGTTCTAAGGGAATAGTCTCTGAATACTTGTATCTTTGCTCCAAATGGTGGTTGGTTTTTTTTTCCCCTATTTCTTATATGTTGAGGTACACAACATCACAAAAAATACATATACATATGTATAAGATAAAAATAAAGAATATATACATAATGTGAAACTAGTTAATAATTTTTATACAATTCCCGTTATACTTTAAATGTTCATGATTTTTCAGCTTGTTATTATGGCCACAACTTTCATAGTTCTTTAACTTTCCTTTAGAATTCTTAATTACATTCCAGAAATCCCAGTAACATATATACAGTATTAATATGCCATGCAACGCAAGTAGAAGTAGTGAAATAATTGAAAATTCAGAGTCAATAATGTTGAATAATTTAGAAGGAATCTCCTTAATTATTATAATACTTGTGTGTAGAAACTTTTGCTCGTTTTTGCTCGTGTGAGACCACACGAGAATTATTCAGTTCTCAACTGATCATATTTTTCTACACAAACTCACGAGGTCCCTTTGGTTGTACAATGCCAAATTTAATAAATGTATTCTTTCTATGACATTTCTTGTATTCAACTATTTTTTAGATTAAAAAGTTATTATGCTTTGTCAGGACTACATACTAGAGATGGCATAATGAAATTAATTAATTTTGTAAGGTTGAAAACGGATTTACAACAAGTGTTACTTAACTTAAGAAATTTGTTTCCAAGTTCTGGTTTGTGTTGTGTCAAATAGAAAATAATATCAAAAATCTAGTGTAAAAGAAGTAAACAACAGGAACACTCTGCAGGACCATGAACATTTGACCTAATTCACTAAACCAGGAGAATATAAAGAACAATTGTACATACCTATCTAGTGAACAACTTAAACTTCAACAATTAGGGTTGTAAACAGGTCCAGACCCTCAAGGTACCCTCAGACTCAGACCCATACCCTTATAGTGAAACTTGGACCCAGACCTGGATCCACACCCTCTAGGTATAAAATTTTTGGACTCAGACCCGACCTTCCAGGGTCCAGGGTAGGGTCTGGGTATACCCGTACCCGTATGACATTTTTCTTCTTTTTTTTTTGGTTAAACAAAAATATATAAAACAATGTATAGTCCTAAAATAAAAATTTTAACATGATTTACATAATCACCTCAACATTTCTTTCAACAAATACAATCATTTAACATATACATAAATGAATAGGGATATAGACCCCTTTGACTATAAATCAGTGGACAACCTCTGAGCAAAGAGTATATATAATAATACGGTATTGGCTAATAGATAAGTCAAATAATAGCATATAAGATAGAGAATGACAAAGAAAAACAAATAAAAAGATTGTCCTTTTTGTCATAATCTATATTTTCAGCAGTTCTATGAAATAAAAAATAAGACAAAAATATTACTATCATAAATTGCTTTTACACAGGATGAAAGAATATATTTTTATATTTAGTAAAAATAAATTATTTGTGAAATGGAATTTGAAATAAATTTGAAAGTAAATAAATAAATAATTTGAAAGAGGTTAGTTGGGCCAAGTCCATCAACTAAAGAGACTCTATTTATGACTGAAAAGGAGAAAAAATTAGAAAAGGACTGAAAATGAGGGGAAAAAAAGAGAAAATGACTGAAAATGAGAAAAAAAGAGAAAATGACTGAAAGGAGGAAAAGAAAAGAGAAAAAGACTAAAAAGGAGGAAAAGAAAAGAGAAAAGACTGAAAAGGAAAAAAAAAGAGAGAAAAAAGTTGATAGCAACAAGATTCAAACTTGCGCAAAAACAAGCTAGATTCTAAATTTGTCTTCTCAACCACTCAAACATACCTCCTTAAGCATATTCACTATCCTCCATCTAGTATAATATATATAAATATATATTATTATTTTATTAATACAGGTCTACGAGTATACGGATTTGGGTATTATCATACTTTGACCAGACCTATATAACAGAATTAGTATGGGTACGGGTCTGTGGGTATAAAATTTAAACCTTACCCGCTAAAAACGGGTATAGACCCGCGCAGGTACGGATAAGACCCGCTCTTTTTACAGCCCTATCAGCAACCAACACAGGTTCACTGGATCAACTAAACTACGCATTAGACTAGATGCACTCGGTCTAATATTCTTGACAGCACTACAAAGTGTTTAGAACAGAATTAAACCTCACTCAACTATCTATCACAAAGATATGAAGAAAGTAACATTGTGTTAGGTGAATCAACTATAACTATAACACTAAGCAAGTGACACCATTATTTCTTGCGAATTTTCTGCTGAAAATTCTCAGACTTCCTTACTTCTCTCTTATGAGATTTGCACTCTTAATTGCTTTCGTATTGAAGTTCGAAACCTCTATATAAATAGTTGTATAGAAACTCGAGAGAGACTCTACACAACTATAACTACTTCAGCATGATATAGACAAGGAGATAAAACTCCTAATTTAAATAAAACTTTGCTGAGATAGAAACAAACTTTGACAACATATATTACAACATAACGTTATGAAATTGAATTTCCTAACAAATTTAAACTCCAAGTTTTGTCTCATATATTGCAGGTAAAAAAATAATTAATTGATAAAAATATTATATTTCTTATGAATTCAATTTTATTTCTCTTCTCTAGTTTGAATCATGTACAAAATTTTGTCCCTTTGATATAATTTTGAGTTCATATTTTTGTTTTAATTTTGTAAAATTTGAATTATTTGTTAGAGGAAGATTTATGTTTTCAAATTTGAAAGTTTGAACTAAGTGAAGGAATAAATGAATTTGAATTTTCTTTTTCTTTCATTTGACTATTAAAGAAAAAACAAAACACTTGCTGGAAGAAAATTAGTTGGTACTGTAGACAAAGCTTGATCAAATCAATCAGATTCCATTGCTACACAGAATTCTTGCAAATTGCAATAGCTATTAATGAAAGTGAAGGAATTTCAAACATTGAAAAATTAGATAATATATTGGGCAGTGTATATATATGCTAATCATAAACCAATATATCTATTCTATTCCATTTTATATCTATCTATATCTATACCTCTATACCTATACACTAAAGGTAAATGAAATTGGAGATGGTAGTAATCTTAGGCATTCATTTTTTTTTTTCTTTTTTCCTTTTCACAAATCCAAGAGTTGAGATTTGTGTCTACAAATTTCCCTTGCTTTGGAGAACTTATTATGATAATGAATTAATGATGTTAATCTTATTATGAAGAACTCAATATCATACTGAGCTTTTCATGCTAATGTTTTATCCCACTCTTTTATCTTTTTCATTGAACTTATGATGGTAATGATTTCTACAAATTTTTTTAAAACTTTTTTTTTTTTATTTACCTTTTTTCTTTTTTTAGAAAGATTTATTTTTTTGTCAATTTCATGAAGAACCATTTTTGTAATGTATTTTTTAAATTTTTACCCAAAGAGTGCAATATAGTTATATGGATTTATCGTAAAGACTAAAGGTAAATAAGGTTAGAGATAGTAACAATCTCATCCATTCATTTTTTTCTTTCTTTTTTTTTTTTACAAATCCAAGGGTTGAGATTTATCCCTACAAAATTACCTTGTTTTGAAGAACTCATTATGGTAATGAGTTTATCATATTAATCTTTTTAAGTACTCAATATGATAATGAGCTATTCATGCTAATGTTTTATCCCACTCTTTTGTCTTTTTCATAGAACTCATGACGGTAATAAGTTCTACAATTTTATTTAAAACTTTTTTTTTTCGAATTTACCTTTTTTCTTTTTATAGAAAGATTCATTTTTTTTTTTTGTCAATTTCATGAAGAACCATTTTCGTAATGTATTTTTCAATATTTTTACCCAAAGAGTGTAATATAGCTATATACATTTGACAAGAACTAAGACAACATATTGCAAGAATGTGATATTCTTTTGAAAAATATTAGAATATCTTTTTGTTATTCATTTCTTACATTTTTATTTCGTCTTACATTTCCTAAGTGTTTTATATTTTATTGTTATATATAACTTTATAACGATGGCTCCAAACATATATAATTATTTATGCATCACATTTTAAATTTTTAAATAAAAGAGAGATCTAATCCATTTTTTTTTTTATCAAATTCTTATATTCCACTTTTAAAAGGTATAAGAAAACTAAGTCCATTTAAGTCATTTTCACAATTAGAATTCACACAATATTTTCGTAATTAAGTAAACCTCTCGCATTATAAAAACATGTATTGTTCAGCAAGTTGTTCTTTTATAAACTTTCTTTTTGCTTTTGTACTATAATGAAGAACTCATTACGACGATGAGTTATTTGCAATTTTTATTTTTCTAAAATCGTGCTATACTTTTTAGCCTCGGTCTAATGTGCACTCTTGTCTTGTAGCATATGTTAATATAAATAAAATATATCATATATGACTAAACCATATTATATATAATAGTTAAATCTTATAAAATCTAAAAAATTAATAGAAAATTGTTGAACCCTTAAAGAAAATTAAATCTTAAATTAGAAAGTTAATCCATATTGACGTTTGCCTTAGGGCACGCATTGGATAAAACTTACTTTCTATTGTAATATATTCAATGTAAGTTTATAATAATTTTAAAATATCTTCAGAAATCTCCAAAAATTTATATTGAAGACTTTATTTTATATTTGGAACAAAAAGAAAAAGAAATATCGTCTATAAAATTTTTTTAAAAAAATCTTATGTTTCATTTATTAAAGTAAAAGTATATAATATTATATCTTACAACATGTATATACTTTCAATATGCATATTGATTCTTTAAATAAAATAATTTTCATTATTACAAAATATTTTTGAGATTAAGTAAATTTTATGCGCATAGTGCGGATTGCAAACTAGTTATTACCGAACTCCTCAGACTGTTAATTACTATGTTGGATTATTTTTTCCGAAAAACTGTAAAATTTCCTTGATTAATTAATTGGCTTCATACATGATATTTTTATTTTTATTTAGTGTAAGTAAAACATTATGAAATTCATTTTTTTCCTTTTTATATAGTAATTTTCCATCTTATGTAAAGAGGAACAATTAAACATTACATTTGCACTCTATTATATTGATTCCGGAGTAAATTAACGTTAAAAGAATTTCCAATTATGGAAACATCTATATTCTTAAAAAACGGACTTGTCTAATTCGAGTGAGATAATCTATAACATTTTTTTGGTAGTTCTCTATTATATTCTTAACATAATATATTTTATGAATAAAATCTATCAAATAAAATATAAACTTTAACGGGAAAAGATATTATACACGAAAGAAAATATTATAAGAAACGTTGCAGATAATCTGAGTAGTTTAACTCCATCTCTAACAAGTTCTTCTTTAAAGAATTCCCCAAGTTATAAGGAATTCTCACACATTTGTTCATGCCTACGCTAGACATCTTAATTAGTGGCTCTAATCATACCATATTAAAACCAGCCCCAAGATCATTTGTATCACTTTCTCGTACCTTCCTTTGTACCATTTTCCTTTTATAATATATTTTTTCTTGAAGGTTTATCTTTTATTTTGTATGTTTTATGAATAAAATATAGGGCAAAAAGTGTCGTAGACCCCTGAACTTTCTTAAACTATTAATGTTGACCCCTCAACTTGTAAACGAACGATTTTAACCCTAAAACTTAAAAAAGTTAATAATTTTAACTCTTCCGTCCATTTGGACGTTAAGTGATGACTTGTAAGGGTCATATGCATATATCATTGTGACTATTTTTAAGGGTATTTTGGATAAAAACACCTCAACCCTAAACACAACTACCAAATCCTAATATATATTTTTATCTTCTTCTTCAATCTCTTCCACACCTTTCACACACTACACCACCTACCACTGCCCCTCCCGCTGCCGGAGCAGCCACTGCCACTGCCACCGTTGAAGTTCTCCCCCTCCTCCTCCTCCTCCTCCTCCTCCTCCTCCTTCTTCTGTTACCTTCACACACTACTACCACCACCATTTTTCCAAAGCTGCCGCCGTTGCTGTCTCCATCGGACTGCCGCCACCCTCTCACCCAAGTTCTCCTTCTTCTTCCTCCTCCACCTTTTTCTTCTTCCTCTTCCTCCTTCTTTTTCTTTTCCTTCTCCTTCTTCTTCTTCTTCCCCTTCCTCTTCCTCCTCCTTCCTCTTCCTCTTCCTCTTCCTTCTTCTTCTACTATTGGAATATGCTATTAGAATCAAAAAGAAGAAGAAGGAGAAGAAAAAGAAGGAGGAGGAGGAGGAGAACTTTAATGGCGGCGGCGGTTAAGAAAAAATATTTTGGATTTGATCTTGCTAAGTTAAACCTTTTACATAATATAAGTCAAATACTTGAATTTGGGAAGGGAGCCATTATATAAAATTACAAAAAATTATTATTCATGTCACTAATAAATAAATTTTTTTACGAAATTGAGTGGGGCCAACATACACGTAAGTCCGCGCTAGTTTTCGTGAATATTGATGAAGTTTATTAATAGTGATAATATCACATTGACTAGTTAGTGAACATATAAATAAATCTTTATAAACAATTCTTACCCTCTCATCTACGACTCGAATAGTCTATACCCCACTTCCACATTATCCATTGTACCATTTCCACATTATCCAAAATATTTTTGTCTTAAATGACCCTTTAACCCACCAAATTCTAAATGTTCAACTCTTTTTTGGCTCACAAAATTAAAAAATTTTAAGTTTCTTTATATATTCTTACTTTCCTAGTTTTCAAGGCTACGACCATTCTCAATTATGAAGATAATCAAGACTAAAATTCGTAGGAAATTGAAAGATAATTTTCTCTTTGATCCTCTGTTAATAGAATTTTTCCATGTATACATTGAAAAGAAATTGTAGAAAAGTTTGATGAGGTTACTTTTATATATGATTTCTTATCCTGAAAAATATTTTAATTATTTATATTAATTTTTCCATTACTTGTGAATGGTTAAATGAATCTTACATTTTGGCCCACTTAAAATTTAATTCTACATTCATCCATGCTTGAATGAAAAAAAAAAAAAAAAAAGAAAATTATTCACTAAACTACATTATATTAAAGACAATTGATTAAACTCCATACTATTTTTAAGTCCTGGTACTTTGAACAAAAATGCTAATAATAATAAAACGCGTATACAATTAATAACGTCTAGACTCTCTGCACTGCATATAACTGGCAAAATATGTAGGAAAAAATGGTCTACGCTGCATCTTTGATCTTTCCATATATTTTTTTTGCCTTAATTTCTTCTACTGATCACTTCTCATCTAATTATATCCAATTTTGTTATTAGGTCAAAAAGTAAAATAGAATTTATGGACATTCTGGTGTGTAAATCTCTGAATAATGAACTTAACATAATTAACCAAACGTTCCGGATGATCGTGCATGGAGGTTAAAGAAAGGCAGAGCCATGCAATTTAAAACAGGTCTACGTAAAGAATTATACCACAATTTCTGCTGGGACCGCCCCTTATACCCAAATTCCCTCCCACTCATCCCCCGCAATACATGCTTTGAATTTTCTCCTAACTCCCTCCTTCTCTCTCTCTCTCTCTCTCTCTCTCTCTCTCTCTCTCTCTCTCAGCCAGCCGGCATTGCTTACTTTTACCTACTCCCTGCTTCACTACTACTTATAAATACTACGCTTCCGATGTATTCTGAAACACAAAGCACAGCAAATTACAAAGCATTAAGTCACTTGCGCAAAATATCAAACACTTGGTGCCATTATTATATAATTAATGGAAGGCAAAGTGTGTATTTCTTTGTTTCTTTGTTTTGCCATGGCTATAACTATGGTGTTTGGCCAAGGAACACGTGTTGGATTCTATTCAACTTCATGTCCAAATGCTGAATCCATTGTGGAATCTGCAGTGAGGGCAAGCTTTCAATCTGACCGTACCATTGCACCGGGCATAGTTAGAATGCATTTTCATGATTGTTTCGTGAATGGATGTGATGGTTCTATTCTTATTGAAGGTGCTAATACGGAGAGAACTAGTAATTTTAATACTAATGTTAGAGACTTTGAAGTTATTGAAAATGCTAAGACTCAACTTGAAAGTGCATGCCCTGGTGTTGTTTCTTGTGCTGATATTCTTGCCTTGGCAGCTCGTGATTCAGTTGTTCTAGTACGTTCTCAATTTTCCATCATTTAAATTTTTCTAATCAATATTTTATTTGTTATATATATTTACGATGTTGTTATATATATACTTATGTGTAGACGGGAGGACAAACATGGCAAGTTCCAACAGGACGTAGAGATGGAAGAGTTTCATTAGCATCTGATGTTTCGTTACCTAGATCTAGAGATCCAGTTGATCTTCAAATACGAATGTTCTCTGACAAGGGTCTCAACACTCAAGATCTTGTTGCTCTTGTTGGTAATATTATTTAACCGAATCATATACTAAATTTTTTGAAAAGTAAATAATTCACAAATTAAATAAAAACAGTTTGAATAGATTAAAATTTAGAATTTAAATAATTCACACTTTAGACTTTAGTTTTTACTTTTATAAAAGAAGGTCTAAAAGTTATAGTTTAAACCATATCGCTCACATTCCTATGGAGATACTTATTGCTAATTAGTTGATGTTAACTATGTAGGAGCACATACTATTGGAACTACAGCTTGCGGAGCCTTTAGTTACAGATTTACCAGTTTGAACGGCAGTGCTGACCCTACAATTGACCCGACATTTCTTTCACAACTCCAATCACAATGTCCGACAGGTGGCAATGGTAACCGTGTACCTCTAGATACTGACAGTGAGAACACATTTGACACGTCATTTTTCACGAATCTCCAAAACGGTCGTGGAGTTTTAGAATCTGATCAGAGATTATGGTCTGATACATCTACAAGAGCCGTGATTGAACCTTTCCTGAGAATTACAGGATCGTTTGACACACAATTTGCGAGATCTATGGTGAAGATGAGCAACATTGAAGTGATAACAGGAATAGCCGGAGAAATTCGCAGAGTTTGCTCCACCATTAACTAATAATGAAATTCGCAGAGTTTGCAGGCGCAAAGTTTTTTTTTTTTTTTTTTTTTCTTTTGAATTCTGCTGTATATTAGTAGTCGTGCTTTAATTTCTCAAATGGCTGGAGTAATTTTAATTTTCTGCAGATTCTGGATATTTTCTTTCTTTTCTTTTTTGTTTATTTTAAGGACTAGTCGTATGTGTTTGCTGTTTTCTTCTTGAACAGCGGAAGCTGCTCTTATTTATTTTGTTTTATTTTTTTAATTACTATTGTTTGAAGAAATAATAATATTATTCTACAGTTACCTAAATTTTAGGATTAATTTCACTTTAGCACCATTTTGTTTGGCATTTGACGATTTAGTATCATATGCTTGTTGATTTACAATTAAGTGACCAAATCAAAATTTCGGTCAAAAGACCCTCTATCATTTGTGATTTTTGATTATTTGTAGAGATTTTAACATGAAAATTAATAATTAAATGACCAAATTAAAAATGTGATCAAATCAATTTTACCGAAAATATTGTAACCCATAGTCAAATGTGTTTTTTTGACTGCTTGTAGAGATTTAAACTTGAATTCTCATTTTGTCCCTGGCGAATCAAGAGAAAAGAAATGGGTTTAATGGGTTTTCATGTTTAAATTTTTACAAATAGTAAAAAAAATACACCTGACAGTTAGCTACAATATTTCTGGCGAAATTGATTTGACTGAAATTCTGATTTAGTTACTTAATTATCGATCAATAAATATGTAATACTAAATTATCAAATAACTAAAAAAAGATACTAAAAGAGAATTAACCCTAAATTTTATCCCGAATGTATAGTTTAGTTAGTAGTTCTATTACTGACTTGGCCACATATAAGTTTATTCTCTTTCAAAGGGCAATATATGTTATGAAGTATAATATTAATCTTAATTAGTAGAATATGGTAATCATTGACCCAATAATATATTTATATATATAATATATCCCTAGGGATATAAATTTGACTTTCTAGTTTACGTTAGCGGAGAAGAGATCAAAGAAGAGAAGAGATGCATTTGACTCGATCCAAGATATATAATACATTGACTAATTAATAGAGATCTATCTCATAAAAAAGAAAAACTAAAAAAAGAGAAACTAATAGAGAGATAGGTTCGATGATTGAGTCCTTTAAAATTTTCTCTCTCCTCATTAATATTTTTTATTAGTTTTACATGTTTGAAGAATAAAAAGATCTTGAAACTTTTTATTAATGGAAAGATATAATAATAAAATGTTCATTGAATATTATCTTGAAACTACAATGTGACAAGTAAAAAAAATTAAAAAAAGATATAATGTGATAAGTAAAAAAATCGAAAAATATTTTCTTCTCTTTTTAATAAAAAAATGAGTAGTGTATGTATTGTTTTCTTTGTAAACATCGTAATTAAGCTGCTCTTATTTATTTTATTTTATTATTTTCTCTAATAATAAAGAAATATATTAGTTTAGAATTCTTTAAATTTGTGCAGAATATAGTTTAGTTACTACACTATTACTATATCATATCAGATCGTTTGTGTCAATTTATGTATCACTCTTTATACTATTTTCTTTTTATAGTATATTCTTCTCTAAAGATTTATTTTTTTCTCTTTAAATTTATACTTTTTAATAAATTTTATTAATAAAAATATTAAATTAGAGTAATATAAAAAGTGATACATAAATTGGTGTAGACAATTCGAGCAGCAACTATATCACAGGGTATTATGAGGACAATATTAATCTTGATTAGTAGTAGAATATGGCAATCATTGACCCCCATAATATATCCAGAGAAAATAGACTTTGTAGTTTATGTTGAGAGAGAGAGAGAGATCAAAAGAGAGATGAATTGACTAATTCATATAAACAAGGATACGAGTTGTCTGATCACGAGATAAAGGATGGTGAGTCAATACATGCCGAGAGAAAAAGCCCTGGTTGGAAGAGTCAAAATGATGGTAGTATCTTTTGGGGGGCTTGGGCAGCTATAGCTCATATTTTACCTTCGGTTAACAATGAAAATTCCACGTCGGCTAATTAAAGTAAATAATTATTACTTATAAAGACTTGAGCAGTCCTCCCCTCTTGAGGTACCTTTTGAGTTGAGTTAGGCCCAAACTCAAAAATTCTAACACTTTCCCTCTCCTACGGGCCTCAAAGGGTTCCAAAACCCAAAAAACAGTTTTGGCTTAGCGATCACTGAGATCAACTTGCGACAATCGTTCCCCTTAATGACCTAGATCACCCATGATCGTTGTTTTCATTTTTTTTCATTTCTTGGTATCGAAAAAGGCAAAATCCCTCGCCCTACAGGGCCCCATCAGACTGTCCGACGCTCAGGTGGAAGATGTAAATCATGGTGACTCAGCGGCTTTGAAGACTGGAGGCCAGGCACTGGTGTGCACAAGGAACCACCTCCCACATTGGAGAGGTTGAAATTCCCATAATGCTGTGCCAGCATTCGAACCTTGGACCTTGGTACCAACTCTGCAGCCTCAGAACCAACTGAGATATGCCATGCGGGCTCATTTTTTCCATTACTGTTTCATCAATCAGCTGCATTAAAGGATTTTTCTTCATCTTCGATAATTATTTTTATGGAGAATTGTGAAAAAAAAAAAAAGTATTGTTACATCATGTGATGACTTAGAT
The DNA here is from genome assembly GCA_028651295.1 of Catharanthus roseus. Classification (NCBI taxonomy): domain Eukaryota; kingdom Viridiplantae; phylum Streptophyta; class Magnoliopsida; order Gentianales; family Apocynaceae; genus Catharanthus; species Catharanthus roseus. The sequence goes on along the minus strand of JAPQWS010000108.1, from coordinate 1,636,619 downwards.
ATTCTAAATTGTAATGTTTTTTAATTCTTCTAGGGTTGATGATGGTAATTTGATGCTTCAATGAATGCGAGAAGGAAGAGCTTTCACGTAATAACATGGTCTTTTTTGTGAGTATGTTTTGTTATTTTGTGATTTGTTTAGTAGGGGTGCTTATTTTCATAACTAAGAGAACTATTCAATATTCTGTCTTGGTCAAGTTTTCTTTTTCAATATGTAGATTTTTTTTTAGAGTTATTATTATGGTATTTTTATGTATTTTAACAATCATATTCTTTAAATATAATTGACAAGTGTTTATGATACGTTGACTTATTTTCCACTTTCCATGAGTAGGGGTGCTTATTTTTATAGCAAGAGAGACTTAGTTTTACAACTAGAGGTGCTTATTTTCATAACTAGGGGAACCATTCACTATTCTGTCTTGGTTAAGTCTTCTTTTTCTATATGCAGATGCTTTGTTTGGTTTTATTATTGGATTTTATGGTACTTTTTTATGTGTTTTAACTATTAAATTTCTTTAAATATAGTTGAGAAGTGTTTTATGATATGTTGGCATGTTTTTCAATTTCTGTATGTAGAGAGTACTTATTTTTATAACAAGGGATGCTTATTTTTACGACTAGGGGTGCTTATTTTCATTATTAGGAGGATCATTCACTATTCTGTCTTGGTCAAATTTTTGTTTCCTGTATGTAGATGCTTTTGTTGAGTTTTATTGTTAGATTTTATGGTATGTTTATGTGTTTTAACTGTCATATTTCTTTGAATGCAGCTGTTACTGAAATTTGTAATGAACATTCATTAGTTGGAACTATAGTAAGATCCGAAGAAGATACATTCGAGTTGTACAATGATTATGCATATAAATAGAGGTTTAGTGTTCGTAAAAGCAGACAAACATATAAGGCATGAAGTGATATTAAACATTTGTAACAGTTTATCTGTTATAAAAATGGAAGAAATGTGCTAAAAGGGAAGGTGAACAAACGTTATTCTAAAATTGATGTCCGTACTGATTGTAAAGCAATGATAGAATTAAGGTTGAATAGATGAGGGTTCTTAGACAGTGAGTAAATATGATATTAATCATAACTATTAACTTTGCCCTGAGAATCAAAGGCATCATATACGTTCTCAAAGGGCGGTGAAAAAAAGAAGTTTGGTATCTTCAAGAGTTGAAAGATCAGAGTGCTTTTATTGTTGTTGGTCTAAGGATTTTGAAGAAACAGGTTGGAGGTTCGCCATTTCCTGGCTTTACATTAAAGGATACGTATAATAGTCCCTTGTTGAAAGAATGTTTTGATTTGTTCTTCAAGAATATGGGGTACCCTTTTGTGTATTTAAATATGATATTTTTTCCAATATTATTGAGAAGTATTTTGTGATACTTTAATACTTTGTCAAACTTCTATAAGCAGAGGTGCTTATGTTCATAACTTCGAGTGCTTATTTTTATAACTAGTGGTCCCTATTTTTATACTACTGGATGCATGCACTATTATGTGTTGTTCAATTGTGCCTTTTCTTCTATATGTATCTATTGAAACATAACGCTACAAAAAACTATTGTTTTGCGACCATATATACTGACCAATTCAGTCGCTTGCCAAGATAGTTACAGATTTGTTAATAATGTAGTCAGTTGCAAAGTTAACGATGAAAATTCTGACCTAATAATCATTTGGTGGTATTTTTAAATAGTTTACGAACAACGAGTGACCTATTTTGTTCGGCCGCAAAGGTTTAAGGTAGCTACCGTTAAAGGCGTCGTAAATTGGTCACAAAGCGACCTAAATTTAGGTCACTGTGGGTCAGCCCTTTTCATTTCCCTCTCTTTCTCTCCCTCTTCCTGCAACTTATTTCCTTGTCATGACCATCCCACGGTGAAAGCTCCCTCCCTGGCAACCGCCACCACCCACCACTCTCTCTCTCTCTCCGTTTTTGCCTCCGTTGTTGCTGCTAAAGAGACCTCCACCATTGATCGATAAAAAGTGATTTGATATTTCAATTATTTCGCAATTAATCCAGTTAGAACTTTAAAGTTTTCCCCCCTTTTTCCTCTATGAATCTTCCGAATGGGATTTGGGATAAATCTGATTCTTCTCAACTTTCCCCTCAACTTTTGATGATCTGAATTAACAGCAGCTGCAAGTTTGGTTAATTTGGTAGAAAGTATTTAACAGAAACTGGAGTTGTATTTAGTATTGGAGAGCTTAGCTAGTTTCTATTTCTTTTTCTTCTTTGCCTTTTCTTGAAGGCAAAATTTGTGTGTTTTTTTCCTTCTCTGAGAGAGAAGGAAAACTGGACTTTTTTTGGGGTAGATTATGATTAGTAAAAAAGTAAAGGAAAAAATTAATCATACACAAATAGCTTCATTTTTTATGTTTTCTTTCAATAACCTTTATTATAACATTCATATAATAAAAATCACCATTCATATCCAAAAAATTAGCATTATCACTGCAAATATTCAAGTTAAAGTAACAAAAACAAATTTCTCCACTAATTCCTCCTCAAATTGTAAAGTGCCTTGCAAAGACTACACACAAACAAGAAAAACTTACAAAAAAATGTTCCTATAGAACTAATGAGATAGGAAGAATACGTAACCAAAAAGTTTTTTCATATAAGAAATTAAAATACAAGAAAAAATATATTATGATAGGAAAAGAAGTAACCAAAAAAACTAAATGAGCTCATAACTAACCTTGTCAACTTGCAAAATTAGATGAAGAGCAAATAAGCAACATGCCACGAAGGAGGAAAATTTTTCCAGATTTCTTCATTTGTTCTTAATCTCTACTTTATCCAAGCATATCTCCTTTGTCTTATCCAACTTTGCCACTTTTGCAAGAGAGTTATAATGTATAAGGGACTTCTAAGATAAAGGAAAATATAAAAATTATCGTTTATTGTCTCTTTCCATGTACCTAAGTTAAAAAGGAAAATATAGATATGAAAAGGCTAGTTACGAAACAATAGAGACAAATAGAAGGTGAAAACAGAGAAAACGAACAAGTGGAATAATGGGTAGAACTGTAGGAGAGAGAATTGAGGAAACAAAAACATTATAGCTAAGGTTTATGAAACATATCTAAGAGCACCAAAGGAAGAACAACTCAATCACTTCTTTAAAGTACTCTCAAAGCAAAGAATTACAAGGATGGACAAGAGTATCAAGCTCACGGAGGAATATGCCAAAAGTAAATGTTCACTCAATCTAATTTGCTTGGACATAATACTAATGTATTGAAAATTTAGTAATAACGAATATAATATTCGTAAGTCATTGCACAAAATAACTTTCAACTGATAAAATCAAATATAGTAAAATATAAAAATTCAAAACATATATTCAATTTAATAACTCCATAACATCAAATATTTTAAATCCACTTAGAAAGGCTACTACTAGAGCTAACCAAGACAACAAAGTGAACCATATACCAAAAAGCAAAATTTTCTATATACACAACTCTTTGTATTACCACAAGGCAAAATGATAACATTCAATTTACTTAATAAGCAAAATTGTTTTCTTGCTACCACACTATGAATATCGTATACAGATAAGTTTCACTTTTCATAACTCCAAATTATAAAGTAGACTTTGAAAAGATAAAACAACTTATATTATATCTCATCATTTAACATGCTCATCATGTTTTTATGCACATGATTATAATAAAATAGTATCTTTGCTATAATTAAATATCACTTGCACTGCTAATCAATATTATAACAATTAATATGCTGAATTTTTGTTAATGAGGTGATATGTTCTTACATCATCTTATATGGGAAAATCAATAACTATACATGGAACCTCAAATATCACAGTACTACAATTGAAAAGGTGCAGAATGATGCTTTATTCTATCTCAACCGCGTAATTTGTTTCTTAATAACAAGCCATATGTGCTATAATTATCTTTAGAAGTATAAGCATATGCAGATGCTTCCAGTAACATGTATATTCCACCCATCAATTAAGACCTGTTATATAAAAAAATGACACCTTTTTTAGTCGATGTGTTTCTCTTTTAGAAAACAGAAGAAACAGTTACCAAAGGTTTACATGCACTAACAGCAAATTAGATAATATATAGATGCACTAACAGCCCGACTCAGCTTGAGATTCGTAACAAGGGAGCATAAAGCTAGAGATGGTGTATTAGGGAAAAAAAAAAAAGCCAGAGATGAAATCTGCAACAAATTGGCCAAGTACATCATTGAAAGACAATACATGGTTCGTCTCGAAAGCAATTAATCTTCACATTTAACTAAAAGGAACCTCCCCCAGAGGAGTTCCAGAAATTAAAAACAAAAAGGATATTCATATTCTACAAGCAATATATGCAATCATTTCCAATTTAAGGTTTCCTGGCATCCAAATGGGGGAAACGAAATGTAAAAAAAGAGATATTCAAAGCTTACATAAAGCACTTCCTTAGCTACTTTCTTGATAAGTTCTACATCAGTAATCCCATACTCCTTCTCCATTGTTTCAAATCTTTGTATCAGGTTTTCTCTTATCTCGCTGCCAAAAAGTAAACCTTAAAAGTAAAAAAAAAAAAAAAATGGTAAAATCAAACACAAAAATCAGGAAGCAAAAGAAAAAAAAATGATGAAATGAAAGCAAGACCTTTGGCCTTTCTTCGGCACCATTAATTGCAATGGGTATGGTGATACGTGAATTACAATGGATGTTATATTTTCTTAGGAACCTTCATCTCTATTAATTGCAAGTTGTCTCCCTTTTTTGTGATTGCAAGAGTGCCTTGCATATTACAAAAATTAGGTATTCCATGATAGAACTAAGCACATAGAAATAGATTGTCATGTGGTAAAAGAAAGATTTCTGGCAGGAGTTTTAAAGTCTATATCTATTTCATCTCATAAGCAGCTTGTTGATGTGTTTACTAAGGCATTTAGCACAACTAGATTTAAATCTTTGATCAATCAGCTTGGGGTTGTAAATTTGTTCCGGTGCCAACTTGTGAGAGACTATTGAGAAAGTAAAATAAAGTTGTAAAGAAGGAAAAGGAGAAGAAGGTTCTTATATAGGTGGTAAGAGTAAGTTTTTGTAAGAGTTAGTTTTTGTTATTTTTTTATAGTTTTGTATTTCTAGAATTTTGTATGTATCTATATATATATAAATACATATATATATATATATATATGTGAGTGAAAGACTCATCATTGTATTAATAAAAATCATAGAAATTTTCACTTAGTTGCTTTAGTTTCTGATCTTTTCATATCTTAAATTTTTCAGTAAATTGAATCTTTTATTTAAGGCTAGACATCCTTTTTCATCATATTTAGTGTAAGTAAAACATTAATTAAATTAAAACTTTCCTTTATCTACTAGTAATTTTCCATCTTAAGTAAAGAGGAATAACTATACATTACATTTGCGCATTTTGTTATGGTACCCAAAGAGAACTTTTTGGGTACCTACCTTAACCAATGGACGTTTGACAAGTTATTGAGGACAACCTGCTATATTAGGTGTTTATTTTTTCTTTTAACTTTTAATATGATAACGTGACTACTTTTTATTGGGCCACCTCATTAAAGGAGATTGACCGGTTACCGGTCAAACAGATTACGCCAAAAAATACAAAAATACTTTATTAGTTTTGTAAATTTTAATAACATTATGGTAAACTTGATAAATATGGTAAGATTATAATCTAAAACAATAATACTTGAACTTCACATTTAAAATTCAAAAGTTTACTTTATATCTTTTTTTAATTTACTAATTGTTATGTCAATCTTACTATTTTTCTTAAATGGTAAGAATGACAATATATCTAGTAAAATATATTAAATAGATGAAAATTTTGTGCTATTAAATGATAAATTTTATACATTACCTGTTACGGAATGGATTTGGTAATCAGCCCTATTTAAATTACAAACCTCCTATTACTATTACAAATGCAACGAAAAAATAAAAGAAAAGAAATATATTCGATTACAGAAACCGGATGAACAACTCAAAAATGGATCTTCAAATCGGATGAGGAGGCTGAAAAACAGATGACCGATTTTCCTCCGAAACAAAGGGTACCTGCAAAAAGGGATGCAAAAAACGGTCGACCAACACAAAAATCGGACGATCGGTTTTAAGTATAAAAGAGGGAACAAAGATATTCAGACGATAAAATGGGATGAAAAAGGAAAAAATCGAACGGCCGGTTTTTGCTATAATGCTGAATCTCTTAGCAAAACTCTCAGAATAATAGATGAGCCTCATAAAAGAATAAATCTAAACTCTCACTCTCGGTTTTCTCCTTCTCAAGCCACCCAAGCTCGCAGTCAGCTAACAATGGCTACTAGTGACAACAGCAGAAAAAAATTCACGAAGAATAAGCAGCAACAGAAGAAGAAGAAGAAGCTGCAGAAAAAGAGAGAAAAGAAACGAAAAGAAGGTTGCTCCATAGAGTTGGTGTCAGCAACAAGTGAGGAAGAGAGAATTTATAGAAGCATCCAAGTCACCTAGGGTTGACTCATTCAAATTGGGTTGTATGTCAGTCCGGTTCGCCCGGCATCTTAGGTCAATAAATTAAACTCAATCCACTTTTAGTGTGAGACCCAGTCCGTCTCATCATGGGGTCATAAAAATGAGGCTAAAAAAAAAGAACAAAAATGTGTGAAAAGTTGGTCCAGCAGGCCTACATTATCATTAAATGAGTAATTTTACCATTTTAATTTTAATTTTATTAATTTATCATGAAATTTACTATTTTTCTTAAATAATAAGTATGATAATAAAGGTAGTGAAATATGTTATATAAATGGTAAATTTCTGCCATTATTAAGTAAACTTTATGTATTATCATTAAATTTTTTAATTTTTTCATTTTAAGTCAAATTTTGCTATTTTAAAATAGAAAAATTTATAACATATTTGATAAGTTTTATTCTTTATAGTAAATTAGGATTGATATCAGTAAATTCATTAGGCAACAATTAATAGGAAAAAAACAATGCAAGTAGACAAGGTAATGCGTCAAAAGTGCATGAAAAAGGGGAAAAAAAAAAAAACAAAGCATTGTAAGGATGAGTATCATTGAGTACATTACTGAGCCTATGGCCATTCTGTAAGGGATATTGGTCATATCTCTTTTCTCATTTTCAGTTTTAGGACAGGTTTTGTCGGAAAGTTTAAAATGGCTTGCAAGAGGAGTTATGACGGGTTTATACAGGTGCATCAAAAATTTGGATACAATTTTCTGAAGGAAAGGCTTTTGAGATAGAAAGAGAGAACAATCATATTTATCTCTTGAAATACTCATCCCAAGAATTTTGGATGCAACCCCTAAATCTTTCATATTGAATTCAGATTTTAGCAAGGATTTCAGATCATCGATGGCGTTCGACTCCCCCCTTTAATTGATGGCGTCTCCTCAGTTCTCTAGGCAGTCTCTCTCGATTCCCTCTCTCAGCCGTTTCTTATTATCTCCCTGTGTCTCTTGGAGTCTTCAAGACTCCAGCTTTTCTTCTCCTTCTCCTTCGGCTCTGCTATTGCTGATCTCTCTGTTTTATGCTGTTAAATAGCCTCTTTTTCTGTCACCATTGTTTATCTGTTAGTGAGGTTAGAGAAATAGCCGTGAGGAAAGAAGAGAGAGAGAGAGAGAGAGAGAGAGAGAGAGAGAGAGAGAGATAGAGAGAAATAGAGGTTGTTTATTGCCGGTGATTTCTTCCCAGTTGAGGCTCATTTTTTAGGGTTATAACACCGATCATCACCTTTCTCTATCATCGTCGCCTCGACGCGGCAACGCCGCTGCTCGGCGATCGTTTCTGGTTTGATAACCCCTCAGTTTGTGCTCCTCGGTCATCTCTTTGATTTTCTATTTGTCGGCTTTGCCGCAGTGGAGAGAAAACCGTTCTTTATTTCTATTTGGGTTATTTTGGTACTAATTGAGTGTTATTTTGCAGATTGTTCATTCTTGTTCTTTGAGTGATTTCTGTTCTTAGAAAGATCAAATCTTTCTGCTTATTTTTCTTCCGTTGTAATTTTATTATTGTTGAAATTGTAATAGTAATTGTAATAGTAATTAGGAGTGTTTTCTCCAGCAAAGAAGTTAAATAATTCAAATTTTAAGCTTCAATTTTTACTCTTACAAAAGAAGTTCTAAAAATTATAGTTCAAGCCATATCGCTCACATTCCCTTGGAGATACATATTTCTTATTGGTTGATGTTGAATATATAGGAGCACACACCATTGGAACTACAACTTGCGGAGCTTTTAGTTACAGATTTACGAATTCCAATGGAAGCGCTGACCCTACAATCGACCCGACATTTCTTCCACAACTTCAATCACGATGTCCGGCAGGTGGCAATGGTAATCGTACACCTCTTGATAATGGCAGCGAGAATACATTTGATACGTTATTTTTCACAAATCTTCAAAATGGCCGTGGAGTTTTGGAATCCAATTAGAGATTATGGTCCGATACATCTACAAGAGCCGTAATTGAACCTTTTTTGAGAATTACAGGATCATTTAACATACAATTCGCGAGATCTATGGTGAAAATGAGCAACATTGAAGTGATGATTGGAACTGCCAAAGAAATTTGTAGATTCTACTCCGCTGTTAACTGATAATGAAATTAAATTAATTAATTTTCATTTTTTTGAATTCTTTTTTATATATTAGTAGTCGTAATTTTGATTTGTGCAGATTCTGGATATTTTCTTTTCTTTTCTTTTTTGTTCTTTTAAGGAGTAGTGGTATGTGTTTGTTGTTTTCTTCTTGAACAGCGGAAGCTGCCCTTATTTATTTTGTTTTATTATTATTATTTTTTTAAGTAGAAGTGTATAGTATTACTATTGTTTGAAGAAATAATAATATTATTCTACAGTTGCCTAAATTTTATCCAGAATGTATAGTTCTATTATTGACTTGGCCACTTATAAATTTATTATTTTTGTAGTGATTGACCCCGTAATATATATACAAGAGAGAGCGAGAGATATAAATTTGACTTTGTAGTCTATGTTAACAAAGAAGAGGAGATGCATTTGACTTAATCCAATGCATTGACTAACTAATAGAGAGATGTAGGTTAGGTTACGTGGGTGGGTTGGATGATTAACCATTATTTGTGTTATTTAATCACTTTGTGTATTATTTTATGTATTTTTTATTAATAAAATATGTTAAATAAAATAATAAATCTTAAAAAAATTATAATTATAAATAGTACAGAAAGTAATACATAAAAATAATACAGACAATAATAGGCTAGGTTTAGGTTTGTGTGTGTAATAGGCTTAAAATTCTTCCTATCTCATGTGGTACAAACCTACTCATAATTATGCTCATAGTTATAATAATAATAATAATAATAATAATAATAATAATAATAATAGAAATTTACCCAAATTATTCATAAGCAGTTTAAACTTTTCCCATTTTACTCATAAACAATTATTCGTTTAACTTATATCTAAATACTATTTTCGAGTTACTTATACTATCAAATTAAGAGTTAATTCTATTTTACTGCCATTTAGTTTGGTAATTTGTCAATTTAGTATCACATCTTAACTAATTGATAATTAAATATCCAAAAACTTAAAAATATCTTATATACCCTTATAATTTGTTAATAGCGAAATTTATCTTTTAATGGAGGGAATGAAGTGGATTGTTTGAAAAGAATAATAAAAAAAAATACAACAGTTTACCCACCTATCACCCCATATTTTCAATCAATCAATTTATCTCTCCTTCAAACTATCTCCTCCCTCTTTCTTTTCTTGCAAATAAAATAAAACTTTTAGTGATTGATCAGACATGCATTCCAGCGATAGTAAAAGAGTCCTATTCTCTAAAAAAATATATGTGCAAAATGATATACAGAAGAAGACAAGGGATCAAATTGATATCTACTTTAAAGAAAAAAATTTATTAGTATCACGATAATTTTTCAAATTCATTATCTACTCTGTGTTCTAGTTAATTCAGCCTCCTCGTTGGCTGCTTAGTCATCAAAGCTTTTACTCTTCGTTGGGATTCTTCTCGTTCCTCCACTCATGATGTTTTCCAAATGTTTTGGCAAAAAAATAAATTGTTTAAGAATGTATTCTAATACGTTTGAAGGGCGAAGAACTAAAAAAAACCACATGGGACAAAGAGAAGACTATGATTGAGTTTTTGTCACTTTTTGGGTTTAGGTAGCATAGAAGGATTAAATTTGAGAGTTTTTATTTTTTATAGAAGGAGAAAAAATAAATGAATGGCTTCAGTCTGTAAGGGAGAGGAAGAGAAAATGGAAGGAAAAAATAAGAGATTATCAAGGGTAAAATAGGAATTTAAACTTTGTTAATATTTAAATATCTGAAAAAACACATTGGACATGTGGGAATTGGTTACTTGATCATTAATAAACTAAAATGTGATATTAAATTTTGCAAATGATCACACTAAAGGTTAGTAAAATAAAATTAACTCCAAATTAATAAGAGAAGGGCGATACTCACTGCGTACTTTCTACAAACTCTAAATGCCTCTCTCATACTTTTTTTGGGTGCACGAGTGATTTCAGAGTTTAGGGGAAAAATAATTTGGGTATTATTAGGATTAAAGAAATTTGGGAAAATGTGTTTGTTTTTTGGTTGACCGGATAATCAAGCCTTTGACTTTTTCTTTTTTTTTTCCACAGGTGAATAGTTTCAGATCGGGTTATAAATAATTTATATAGACAATTAAATTTAATGAATGGGTAAAAATAAAGCTTTTTCTTTTTTTTTTTTTCCACAAGTGAATAGTTTCAGATTGTGTTATAAATAATTTATATAGACAATTAAATTTAATGAATGGGTAAAAATATCCCTTCTCTGATGATACCTATACTAGGCGTGTTCATTCTTCACTGTGCTTTTATTAATTGTTTGCTAATATAAGTAATTTAGAATTAGAATTTGAATAGAAATTAAACGAATAATTATTAATATGCCAAAAGAAAAAAATGTAAATTGTTGATGTAAAAGTGATGCTTCTCATCGGCAAACTGTAGATGCATGGAATCATCATCCATGTATCTGTTTTATTTTATTTTTAAAGCAGGTAGGTAGGTAGCCACACAAAAACAATGAATGATAAATATATGTTAGGAATTCAGAATGATGATATTCATCATAAAGCCATCAAATGAGAACTGTGGTTCACTCATAATCAGTGAGTATTATTTATAAATCAAAAAGACAGCCAAGCACACACACACACACACACATATATATATATATATATATAGTTCATATGGTATCAAGAATCCTTCAAAGGCACTTAATTGTTTCATAATGAATTGACATTTATCTTACAGAATCTAGGATCGATCTACCTAAAGACCCGTTCCTAAACAAACAAACAGATATATAGAATAATCCTGTCACAATATGATTCATGCCACTCAGATATTGATGATGCACCATTCAAATGACTATCATCAATGACAAGGAATTCAGCAACTTTCACTAAATATGTTGAATGAAAACAGGGTAGATTTTGTAGTCTGGAAAACAAAATGGAGCAGAGAGTCAGAGACAATGAACTGATCCAAGAGCCGGCTTCATTGTTCTAATCAAGCATGCTGGGGGGATAGAAACAATAATAAAAATGGTCCATCAAAATCAAAGGACGGAAAGGAGGTGATAAACTAGATGAATCTTTTCTGTATATAAACTTCGTTGCAATAGAGGAGCAGGAAGTCATTTTGTGCATGAATCTATCTATGCAATCTCTTAATACTATATGTACCCTATGGATCGACATGATGCAGGTATTATGTGGTAGAAGAACAACCCACAATAGGAGGAGAACAAGGACACTGCTTAGAGGCTGCAAATATAACAAAATCATTTAAACAATCTACCATAACCAATTTACAGATCCTTTCTACTGAAGTCATTCTCAATGTGACTAGAACAAATGTTTCCGCATTACTATAGAAGACACAAAGCAGTATGGAAATATTCAGACTTGAGACCTTATTCTAATTCTTCCTTTAGGATAACCTTGACTTCCAAAACACAAAAGAAAATGGATATTGAAAATCCTATATAAAGCCTATCCTTGTGAAGTACGAAATTCAGAAGATAAGAACGATGATCTAAAGTATCCAAGATGAATGATCAAACATAAAAAAGCTTCAAGTTTTGATCTTTATAAGCAACATGGCATCTTAATCTTACAAAGAACAAATTTGATTGTCATGTTATTTCCCCAAATAGATACTATTTCTAACTTCCTCGTAAATCTCCTAATTCACTCCTTTTATATTGTTCATTATGACGCATTCTTCACCCTTTTTCACCAATCATCATTTCCAATTATCTATTTCTCTTTCAGTTCATAAACATCCTAACATTCTCATCCACAGCGAGCACATGCCACACACCTTCACTTGACATAAATTGCTCCTTAAAAGAATGTGCCATCAAATGATATCACACAAAGAGAAACTAACTATATTAGGCACAGAAATATGCTTGATCCAAGCTAATATGAGATAATAGGCAATTCATGAATGATCAAGTTCTACTTCAAGAAGTTCACATAACAGACAATATTAGGAAGATTTCTCGGAAAGCCACTTTGGTGACTGGTCTCTGTATCTTATGCAAAGAAGTAACAACAACTCATCTTTCATTGTAATTACAACCCAAAAAAACGAGATGCCAGAAGACAAATAGGACAATCCCATACAAGGAGAACATGAGGAAAATGATGGTTTCAGCTATATGGAGTCTCTGGCAAATAGCAACCAAGATTAGCTGTGAATATTATCTCTAAGAGGGAAAATGCCATTTCTTCTGAACGTAAACAATTGCAAACTTAATCATCTCTAACTAACAAAGATACACCCCTTCTACCCCAGAGCCAAAATCAGCCTAAAAACCTATCCATTTCCATAAGAACAATAATTTACTTGTGTTAACTCTACGTCTGTACCTACATAATTCCACATACATAACATATAATTTTCACACTTACAAATGAAATCAAGTTAAAAGGGGACGGATACTTGACTGTCATTTCGAAACCAGAAGTATCTCAGGCTTCTTAGCCTTGCTAGGTGTATTGGTACTGGAAGCAGCATTAGCAGCAGCTACAGCTGCAGCCTCGCGTCCCCTCTTATCCAGCTGAACCAAACTTCGGGTAGCCAAAATAGCCTGCGGATTTAGGTCGTGTGAGGCCCTAGCATACAGACACCTCACTGCATATGAGGCTGCATCCTTAACATCATCAGTATTCAAAGGTCCCAGTAAGCAATGTCCCATTATCCTCAAGACTGGCTGCAATAACTCCCATGGTAGAGGAATTCGAACTCCCTTAGGCCTCAAATTCTCATTCCTCTCAATATGCAAATTCCCCATTTCCTCCGCAGCATCCTCAATCTGATCAGATATATAATCATCTGAAAACCCAATATTGTTTTCCCCAAAGTTCTCAGGTTTTTGAACAGTAAAATCATCGAAATCCGATCTACAGGAACAATCCTGACCAGCCCAATCGGCAACGAATTTACAGAAATCAAGCTTAGACCAACTAGGCATTTGCGAGATCTGTTTATAATAACAATCAAGCGCAACCCCCACAATGCAGGCCCGTTTAGTGGACTTGACCGCCATCTGAGGCTCAAGCGGGGGAGAAAAAACCCCAACTGAAGGCTGCGACGAGGGATTATTGTTAATTGAGCTTAATTTGTTAGGAATTGGGTTTCGAGGCGAGTGATAAAGAGAGGGCTGAGAGAGATCCGGAATAGAAATCAGCAAAGGTTTACCAGCACGAGCCTTGACTTCAGATGAGTAGAGGACGAGCAATACGGCTTCAAAGCCGGCAAGCGAAGGAGTAGCGAAAGTGCCGGAGGTGGTAGACGAAGAGTGGATTCGAGAGAGGTAAAGGGATGCCAAAAGAGGGATATATGAAAGCACCACGAGACGAAGGTCGGGGTCAGCTGAAAGAAAGGTCTCATAAAGCCACTGACAAAGAGGGTCATCGCCAGTTCCGGAGGCAGGGGACGACAGAAACGAGGAAACAGCAGAGTAAGCGGCGGAGGAGAGTAGAAGGGAACGAGCAGGACGATCGGAATCCGCCAAGGAAGAGAGACTTGAAGAGGATTCAGGGAGGAGAGAAGAGAGGAGGTGAATTCGAGAACGAGCTTTAGAAATAGATTCCCACCAAGAGTGCATAGGATCAGTATTGCTTGTGGAGGTAGTGTTGTGAGAAGCACTGCCGTTTTGGTGGTGGAGATAGGAGACGGCGGAGGAGTTGGTGGGGTTTATGTCGGTGGAGGAAGTGGAGGAAGACGGAGAGCCACCGGAGATGTGGTGGTGGAAGTCCATCTTGGTTGAATTGAGGTCCTCGGGAAAGGAAGAAAGGAGAAGAGCGGCGGCGGAAATGAGTCAACCCTCCAAAACTCCGCCGCTAATGCTAAAATGGCGTCTCCTTTGTTTTTGCGTTAGCCGTTTCTGTAATTTGGAGTCGGGCGAGGAGTAGCTAACCAACTAGGCCTACATTTTTTAGTAAATTGCCAATATAGTCCCTCAACTATTTGTTTTAGCAAACTTAGTCAGCTTTCTTCACTTTTAATTTTTCTTTAGTCTCACAAGTCACAACTATGAATTTCTTTTCTTTTCCGATCAAAACCTCCCTTAATGGGTGCAATATGGTGAATTGAGGTATTCGTTTCACATATGTACATGTTGAGAGAAGAACAAGAGAGTAGATGAAATATAAGAAGTTTGTCTTTCCTTTAATTTACATTTACTATTTTTTATATTTTAGAAAAAATGATTATTAAAATTACATGTTTTTTTATTTCAATATGCACATGTACGAAACACATGTCTAAATCTCATATATCCTATCAAATAAGTAATAAAAGTAGTTGGACATAAAAAATAACGAATCCCTATTTGAGAAATTATAAATATTAAAAATAAAGAAAGATAATAATTAAAGGACTATTTAATATTGTACACAACAAAATTTCAAGTCTGCAAACTGGAGAAGTTCTTGATTTGTAAGAGAATCGTCTGATTCTTTTCTTGAGCAAAATGTTGACTCGAGGGTTTAGAAAAGTTTGATATCAGATCGAACGAACTTTGATTGTAAACTCGAGGGTTTAAAAGCTTGATCTCAAATTGCACGAACTTTAGTTGCGAGTTCAAGAGCTTGAAAGCTTGATCATGAATTAGATGAACTTTGTGAATCAAGGGTTTGAAAGCTTTAACTAGAATTAGATGAATTTCGATTACAAACTCGACTACTTGGAAGCTTGATGTCGAGTTAGACGAACTTTGATAATGAACTTAACATTTGGAAGCTTGATGTTGAGTCGGATGAACTCTGATAATGAACTTGAGGGTTCGAAAGCTTGATCTTGATTGCAGAGTTGTTGTGGCTTTTTTACTTGTTCGTACAAAGAGCGCAAAGAACACTTAATGATTCAAAGAAGATCTTTGTTGGAGAGACTCTGGGAAGAGCTTCTAGAGAGAGAGAATTTTTTTACTTGCCTGAAGCTCGACGTCTTCTTAATGCTTCTTCTGAATGCTTCTAAATGGTTCTTCTGAATGCTCCTTATGAATGACTTCCGAATCTTCTAAATGCTTCTGAATGCTCCTTCTGAATCTCCTTCTAAATAACTTCCGAATTTTCTGAATGCTCCTCATGAATGATTATTCTGAAATTTCCTTATGAATAATCTTTCAACCTTAGGGGAAATCCTTATTTTAGGCGGAGACGAGGCTTTGGGTTTCTTAGTGGCCAAACAACATATCAGTGATTTAGGATAGCCCAATTCTTTATTTGGGCAACCCAATAAGTTTAACCCATACATTAACGGACTTAATGTAAATTGGCTTGCCTTAATTTAATTATGGTTAGTTACACAAGTCTCATTTTATTGCGTTTTATATAAAATGAGTTTGAATATTATTTAAATAATCCAGTCCAATTTGGATGGCCCAATGACTTCTTTTTCAATTTAGTTTAAATAATAAAGTCTAGAATATTTATTTTATTTAGTCTTTAATTAAATAAATTAATTGTTTACAAATGCCTCTACTTCAAGACTTAAATAAAAGTTATAGGCTTAAACTTTAAACATAAGACTTGAAATACTTAGATGTAATTTTTTTTCATCATTGATCGCATTAAATGAAACATTTTTTTTCATTTGGTATGATGATCAAAGTTTGATTAGATACTCCAACTTGAATAAAATATTTGACTAAATCTTTCTTGTTAAACCCACTCGAAGTCTTGAACTCTAATTAAATATTGTGAAGTCTTGAACTCTAATCAAATAAGGGAAGTAAAATCCTATATCATGAGAATTTTGAAGATTTTGATTTCTCATAAAATTTAGAAGCTCAAATCCTTGTAAAATTAAAAAGCTTGAATCTTTATAGGATTTGTAAAGATTCAAATCCTTGTAAATTTTGAAATTTCAATACTCATTTAAAATTTTAACTTGAATATTTGTAGTTATAAGATTCATTGCCAAACCAGTATTGCAACTCCTATTTATATAGAGCTCTTTGTTCTTCTTCTCCCACACAACTTGAAGAGCCAAAAGGCTAAAC